>OX637575.1:24668131-25417856 GCA_951800085.1 Comarum palustre | reverse complement strand
AACATGTGGTCAAATAGGATTTCCTGGTCAAACTAGGAAAAGACCAAGTCAACTGTGGTATGACTAATGTGATGATTTGTTGTACAGTCTCTGGTCGGACGTGAGACGGGCTCGACTACGCGGGTAGTTCGAGAGTTTCGCTCGAGGAGCTTTCCGAGCGGGAAGAAGGTCGAAATAGTACTGTGAGTGGACATATTATTTTAAATAAATGCATGCCTTAATTATTGAGTTCATTGCATGGTGTTTATGATTGTTTCCGAAAATTATATCCTTCTCGGGTTCTTGAACGTATTTACATTATTACTCAATTTTCTATTTCTTCCGAAAATGGTTATAGACGGTGAGGGCCGTCCTTCGAATGGAATTGAACCCGATTGGTTTTATGCATATATGACAAGGAATTGTTTTAATTAATTGTTTTGGGAAGAGAATTTGATTAATGTATTGTTATAAATGTTTATTTTAAGGGTTGACCAATAAATATGCTAGCTAGAGTAGCGTGAGGGCGCTACTAGAGCTCTTAGCTCCGACCCTAGCCTGAGAGGTCAGGCAAACTACGTAGTGCACTATGAGGGTTGACCGTATCACTTTATTTAGAGCTCTTAGCTCCGACCCTGGTCTGAGTGGACAGACAAGCCTGAGAGGTCAGGTTGATATTACAAAGGTTGACCGTTATCACATATTCTAGAGCTCTTAGCTCCGACCCTGGTCTGAGAGGACAGACAAGCCTGAGAGGTCAGGTTGATATTATAAGGGTTGACCGTATTATTTTATTTAGCTAGCATAGCGTAGCGTGAGGGCGCTACTAGAGCTCTTAGCTCCGACCCTAGTCTGAGAGGTCAGACTTATTATGTTTGGTGAACATTTCTCTTCCCATATTCCTTGCTGGTTTATCTTATCATGCATTTGCGGAAATTTAGTAATTGTGGGCATGCATAAATGATTTTTAAATTGATATACTTTTGGGAGAGCATTACAGGAAATGGAGCTTTTATATTTGATTTTCGTCCACTCACTCTAACAGTTTTTAAATGTTTCTCCCCTGGGCCTTTCGTTTTTTTAAATGCCCAGTGATGCAGGGTTCTTGAGAGGAGGTCGAGCGCGTACGAGAGTCGAGGCATAGTCGATCATTCCATTGCTGCTCGAAATTCTTTGGGGTAATCATCTCTGTAGACTGCTCTGACTATCCCGGTTTAGTTAGTTTTGTAGGAAGGGTTGGCCATTTCAAGGGGGTTTCGGTAAGAAGTTCCCTTGAGGTGGTCCCCGCAGGATTTACTTCGGGTTAAAGGGGTTTAACCCGGGGTGGGTCCTGTCAATGGTATCAGAGCATTAGGTTATCGTTTCCTGTTACTACCTCATATACTTGGTATCACTTAGTGTCTATAGAGTGATGGTCCGACCGCGGCGGATCCATCGGCATTTTATGCTTGGACGCTTAGTGTTTATTGAGGATATGAGTTAGTACTTCCTGATTGAGATATGGACCGAGTGGTCCTATAAACGATCGAATCTTCAAGACTATGCCTCAGTACGCCGACCTCACTATGAACTCCTGTAAGGAACAAGGTAAGCTCGTTACGTATATATGTTTATGTGTTCCCCATTGATTTATTGAGATTTGAGTTGGGGATCGAGCGGAAACTCACATTGTTTAACGTTTGAGCTTTATGTGTGAGTACTCGGTGGTGAAACGGTTAATTCACACCGGGAAGGCTGCCATGGTTGTTTGGCAGGGAGGTTGTAGAAACCTGAGGCGAGGCCTTAGCGTTCGAGTTATGAGACTCCTAGAAGAGGAGTCGTAAGAGTTAATGATAGATGTTGCATCCTGCCAAAAAAAAAAAAAAAAGGAGCTGAAGTCGCCTAGCGCGATTATTCAGTGAGGAGATGAATATTAAGATTTGACGATTGCCAAGATTTTGTTGAGGTTCGTCATTAGTGTGGTTTCAGAAAAACCAACTGACGTATGAAGAGGAAAGACTCAAGGGAATTGAGTGTTATTATTTTGTGGTCTGGATCTAGTGATGAGTCCCGAGTGTGACATAATTAAGATATTAAGTGATAGTTTGATTGGTCACGTGATGCTTTAAGGGACAACCACTGAAACTGACGGTTTGGGTCACCTTGGTGCTGACATTGTTGTCATCAGCTACGACCAGATTCTCTTCGTTCCAGCCACCCATGATTGGGGTACTAGAAGGTTTGATTTGTTGGTGAGTCCAAGCGTGATTTGAATGGTTGGTGACAATGATCATTGGACCATTTATCGTGGAGGCAGTAATTAAATTGTGTCACCAGATCTTGGGGCTCATGTCAACCATAAGGTGGGTTATCCACCTGTGATCAAAGTATTTTAATTGGTACACCTGTGGAGGAGTCTCCAGGTTGGCTGTGTTAGAGTCCGATTTACAGATCGAGCGAGTGTTATCAGTTGTAGCTAAGGGTAATTGGTTTCAGGATTTAAAGGAACATGTTGGAAGTGGCAATAAGCCACCGGGTCGTGGACCAAGAGTGCTTGGGGTACCGGAGATAGGGATACGAGCCTTGATTGACTTTGTATTATTGTGGTGTAGGAACCGGTCATTGTGCAAACGGTATTGTTTCGACGGCCGAAGTTGTACATGGGAATACCCCACAGGAGCACGTGTATCCTCCTGTGTAGGGAAGTGGTAAAGCTGAAATTTGGGTAGCACATACATGTAAGGCATAATTATCGTGTGCAGCTGTGTGTGGTCAAAATGACACCAGGTAAGTGACTAAGGCTGATGATGACTTCATTTTAAGAAGGTGTCATGAGAGTTTCATTCATTGAGAACGGAGATTAAAGACGTTTGGTTAGAAGTTTCTGTGTAAAACGTCAATTAAATGGTTTAATGTCGTTAGTAGGTGGAAGGATGTTTTCTGAGATAAATGCACGGAAAAGGTGAAGGGACAGCAGTGAGGCAAGGTTTACTGAATCGTTGAATAGGAGTGAGAATGTTGTAGATGGTCAAGCTTCAACCTGCAACCAAAGTCGTCCGTTATGACACTTGGTTTCCTAGAGGGCGATTAACTGAGCTTGATGGCATGGGAATTTGTGCACTCACTGGCTGTGGTCTAATCAATTATTGTAACCGAATGTGTACTTAGTCGTGTTTGGGGTTCATAAGTTACACTCACTGCAGTGACAGGAAATATTCTCAATCTTGATATGGGGAATAAGGATTAAGATCTGGGAGATCAATTATTGAGGTTAATTTATGGAAATCCTAAGAGGATTAAAGTTTTGTTGGCGTTGCTATGGTCATTGGTCATTTGAGTAGTGACCCTACTTGTTAGGAATTTTTGACCTAACGGCAGTTCTTGGCGCCACGAGTGTAGAGTGGTAGCAAGAAAGGTCATTGGAGGTGACCCTCAAAATTGTCAACATTTTCGGTGAGTGTGAAAGCGGTGAAACTGAGGAAAGAGTTTCTTTGATGACTCAAAGGTGTTACGAGTCAAGGTTTTGGAAACCAAATTGTTACAAGGGTAGTAAAGTATGTTGCTAAGTTGTGCAACACTCCATCGGAAATCGTGGAGTGATTAAGCTACGTTCAGATTAAGTTATGATCTGAGAGGATGTTAACGTGTGGCAGTGGATCATGTGATTTAAGATCTAGAGTGGTAAGCGATTGAGAATTTTGAATCTTACCGAATAGAGGTTGCGGTGGATGGTAAACCCGCAGCGCCTGGGGGACAGTTTTGTTAGGAACTGTCTAGTTGTACGAGTTGACTCTGTGATGTATACGTGCCCAGTGCGGTAATGGTATTTGTTATCTTGTGCCTCGTTAACTGGATGCTCGGTGATCAACATGGTTGTGTCTGGTGAAATTAATTCCCGATGCTTTGATCAGATGTTCCTTTGGGCGTGCACCAGTGGCACTAAATTTCATGTAGATGTCTGATCTGGTTAAATGTCCAAGTTGCTGGTTATTACCGGACGATGTGGTAATGGAGGCATCTGGGAATGGAATATACTTGTTGAGCGGGTAAGGCTCTGGAATCCTTTTAATGGTAAATCTATCCCAGATTGTGATGCGGATAACGTTTATTAGACGCACGGTTGGTTGAAGTGCAAGCTATGCACTATGCGTCATTCCAGGTTAAGGTAAGAGTTAGGGAGGTCAGTGGCACCTCACCTATGAGTAGTACGGGTATGTGTTACCAGTTGCAAAGTATGCAGTAACCCCACAAGTGATATTTGAGCTAGCGACTCTAATGTTCGACTTGTGGGTAAAAGTCAAGATTTATCCGGTCAGAATAGCTTGGTAGGCAGTGTGAAGCCTGACAATATTGTTTTCATGCGAGGAGTCAGTATTGTTGGATCTCGATGTCAGGAGCTTTTGGATCTCCCCGATTTAAAGGCTATGGTTTTGGATTTACGCTAATATTCACGGCAGTTCATGTCCTGTGTGTACAAGTGGTTTGAGTAATGATAGAGTCAGGAAAGACAATTACTCTACAACATGACAGAATAGTTTCTAGAAAGCGTAAACCAGATCAGGGAGCCTGGTTCAAATGAGGTGATGGTTCGTGTAACACGAGTCGCCATGGTTTTCTCGTGGACTTGTTGTCAGTAGATTTGGCTCCACGTGGTATTGTGTTACCAGAGGATTTAAATCCATTAGTGACATCGAACCCTACTCCTCAGGCGTGATAATCATTACCTGCATAGGGAATGTGTGAGCTGATATTTAAGGTTCCACGAAAGTATACGAGTATTCTTGAAGAATTTATACTCACGACAAGCGAGTGGTTATTGGAATCAGAATGATTGATAGCGGTATTGTGACGACGTCACATGCGGTTGGTAAGGACGATTATTGGATCTTCAAGGATATGGTTATAATCCGGTTTAGGCAACAGGGAATTGTTGCCAAATGATGTTTTCAGCGTGTGACAGAATTTATCATCTTTTGGTGAAAAAACAATAGTGATTCTCGCGAGGATTACAGATGGTGGATCAGCATAGGCGGTGTCGTATTCCACCTCATAAATGAGATGAAGTACAGTAAGAATTCGGTGATTCAGTTAATCAATGATTCAAGAGAAAATCATTGTGATCCACGGTAAGACCTTATGCTTTAGTTTTGACCTAAGAAGAGTGGTCGGGTGTCAGAAAATGGGGAAGTAGCGGAGGTTATCATCCACGTAGGAAGGAGTGCTACGTTGGCTAGATGTGACACGTGACAAGGTTACATGAGTTTGAGGAATATGTTGGGTATCCTTAGAGTTAATGGATACCTAGTGTCACGTATGTCCATGTTACGTAAATAAGTTTACTACCTTACATCCTATGTCAATAGACTTCTGGTTGGTACTGGAAATTGGCTTTCAAGGAGGAACAGTAAGGATGTTGATCGTAAAGAGCAGGTGTTTAGGTTTTGACAATGCTTTTCGTGAGGCGTCTCAGAAGAGTTCTCAGAAGGAAGTGGATATTGGAGAACAATGTTATTATTTTAAGTGGTACTATCCCCCTCTGTGTTGGACTTTGAGTATAGAAATTTCGAGGACGAAATTTTTATAAGGTGGGGAGAATTGTCACACCCCGATCCTAGAATTATTTTACGGTTGGTTACTTTGGTCTTTTACCATTTAAAGTGACCGTTTAACCGTACAATGATCGTGAAGTTGACTTTTCGTTAAGTCAAGAATTTGGGAAAACTTCCTTCTTGAAAGTTGTAGAGGGCGTCGTTACGAGTTCATGGACACATAGCACGCTCAAATCGGAGTTCGTATGGGAAAGTTATAAACAAAAGTATAAAGTTACTTTGCGGTAAAAAGGCTATATATAGGAGTTACCGGGGTGAAAAATCAGATTTTTCACCCAGCCCCTTTTTCTCTCTCCCCGCGTCTTCTCCTTTCCGATCGGGAAAAGCTGCGCCGAGCTTCCGGCCGCCCTAGCGCCGCCGTCCGGCCACCAACCGCCGGCGCACCGGTCCCAAAAGCTCGGCCTCCGAGTCTACTTCAATCCTAGGTAAGCTTTCCGACCTAACTCGCCGTAAATCGGGAGAAATTCCGATTTGTTCTTGGTGTGTACAGTAGATTTTCGGGATTGAATTTCTCCCTCCCTAGATCACCAATTGTTGAGTTCTTTATATGTTTAGGATGGGTTTTAGGTGTACTACAATCCCCTAGAATTTGGTAGCTTGATTTGAAGTGTGTAGGGAGAATTGAGGATTTGAAGTTTGGTAGTGTAATTTTTCGGGGTCTACTGTTCATCGAGTTTTTGACCTAGTTAGAGGCCGAATTGGCCTTCGAGTTGAACTAGAAAGTTGTCCCAATTGATGAGACGAAGCTACTGGTAAAATTTGGTGGCGATCCGAGGTCGCCGGAATTTTAGCCGGAATTTCTGCCGGCGGTGCCGCCACTTTTTGGGCAGTTTTTCATGTCCATTAATTAGTACATATTGTGAGGAGTCTATGGTTAAAATTTGGTAATTTTTGGAGGTGTTTTGGTTAGGTTTTGGAATTGTTCTAGTTTAGTATTATTGGCGGATAATTAAATATTATTCCGACCATCGATTATTGCCGGTTAAGGTTTAAGGATTATTTTAAGGACTCCTAAGGTATTGGTGAAATGGTTGAATGGGTGTCCATAGTAATTCAACGACTTATTACGTGACACCCTAACGTCAAGTTAAAGTAATAAAGGAAAGTACGGAAGCTGAGTCGGACTTCCGGTAAATTGAGTTAAGAGTCGATAACCGGGAAAGAAAGTTATAAAGGTTAAAGTGCTATAAGAAAGGAACTTGGTCAACATGTGGTCAAATAGGATTTCCTGGTCAAACTAGGAAAAGACCAAGTCAACTGTGGTATGACTAATGTGATGATTTGTTGTACAGTCTCTGGTCGGACGTGAGACGGGCTCGACTACGCGGGTAGTTCGAGAGTTTCGCTCGAGGAGCTTTCCGAGCGGGAAGAAGGTCGAAATAGTACTGTGAGTGGACATATTATTTTAAATAAATGCATGCCTTAATTATTGAGTTAATTGCATGGTGTTTATGATTGTTTCCGAAAATTATATCCTTCTCGGGTTCTTGAACGTATTTACATTATTACTCAATTTTCTATTTCTTCCGAAAATGGTTATAGACGGTGAGGGCCGTCCTTCGAATGGAATTGAACCCGATTGGTTTTATGCATATATGACAAGGAATTGTTTTAATTAATTGTTTTGGGAAGAGAATTTGATTAATGTATTGTTATAAATGTTTATTTTAAGGGTTGACCAATAAATATGCTAGCTAGAGTAGCGTGAGGGCGCTACTAGAGCTCTTAGCTCCGACCCTAGCCTGAGAGGTCAGGCAAACTACGTAGTGCACTATGAGGGTTGACCGTATCACTTTATTTAGAGCTCTTAGCTCCGACCCTGGTCTGAGTGGACAGACAAGCCTGAGAGGTCAGGTTGATATTACAAAGGTTGACCGTTATCACATATTCTAGAGCTCTTAGCTCCGACCCTGGTCTGAGAGGACAGACAAGCCTGAGAGGTCAGGTTGATATTATAAGGGTTGACCGTATTATTTTATTTAGCTAGCATAGCGTAGCGTGAGGGCGCTACTAGAGCTCTTAGCTCCGACCCTAGTCTGAGAGGTCAGACTTATTATGTTTGGTGAACATTTCTCTTCCCATATTCCTTGCTGGTTTATCTTATCATGCATTTGCGGAAATTTAGTAATTGTGGGCATGCATAAATGATTTTTAAATTGATATACTTTTGGGAGAGCATTACAGGAAATGGAGCTTTTATATTTGATTTTCGTCCACTCACTCTAACAGTTTTTAAATGTTTCTCCCCTGGGCCTTTCGTTTTTTTAAATGCCCAGTGATGCAGGGTTCTTGAGAGGAGGTCGAGCGCGTACGAGAGTCGAGGCATAGTCGATCATTCCATTGCTGCTCGAAATTCTTTGGGGTAATCATCTCTGTAGACTGCTCTGACTATCCCGGTTTAGTTAGTTTTGTAGGAAGGGTTGGCCATTTCAAGGGGGTTTCGGTAAGAAGTTCCCTTGAGGTGGTCCCCGCAGGATTTACTTCGGGTTAAAGGGGTTTAACCCGGGGTGGGTCCTGTCAATGGTATCAGAGCATTAGGTTATCGTTTCCTGTTACTACCTCATATACTTGGTATCACTTAGTGTCTATAGAGTGATGGTCCGACCGCGGCGGATCCATCGGCATTTTATGCTTGGACGCTTAGTGTTTATTGAGGATATGAGTTAGTACTTCCTGATTGAGATATGGACCGAGTGGTCCTATAAACGATCGAATCTTCAAGACTATGCCTCAGTACGCCGACCTCACTATGAACTCCTGTAAGGAACAAGGTAAGCTCGTTACGTATATATGTTTATGTGTTCCCCATTGATTTATTGAGATTTGAGTTGGGGATCGAGCGGAAACTCACATTGTTTAACGTTTGAGCTTTATGTGTGAGTACTCGGTGGTGAAACGGTTAATTCACACCGGGAAGGCTGCCATGGTTGTTTGGCAGGGAGGTTGTAGAAACCTGAGGCGAGGCCTTAGCGTTCGAGTTATGAGACTCCTAGAAGAGGAGTCGTAAGAGTTAATGATAGATGTTGCATCCTGCCAAAAAAAAAAAAAAAAAAGGAGCTGAAGTCGCCTAGCGCGATTATTCAGTGAGGAGATGAATATTAAGATTTGACGATTGCCAAGATTTTGTTGAGGTTCGTCATTAGTGTGGTTTCAGAAAAACCAACTGACGTATGAAGAGGAAAGACTCAAGGGAATTGAGTGTTATTATTTTGTGGTCTGGATCTAGTGATGAGTCCCGAGTGTGACATAATTAAGATATTAAGTGATAGTTTGATTGGTCACGTGATGCTTTAAGGGACAACCACTGAAACTGACGGTTTGGGTCACCTTGGTGCTGACATTGTTGTCATCAGCTACGACCAGATTCTCTTCGTTCCAGCCACCCATGATTGGGGTACTAGAAGGTTTGATTTGTTGGTGAGTCCAAGCGTGATTTGAATGGTTGGTGACAATGATCATTGGACCATTTATCGTGGAGGCAGTAATTAAATTGTGTCACCAGATCTTGGGGCTCATGTCAACCATAAGGTGGGTTATCCACCTGTGATCAAAGTATTTTAATTGGTACACCTGTGGAGGAGTCTCCAGGTTGGCTGTGTTAGAGTCCGATTTACAGATCGAGCGAGTGTTATCAGTTGTAGCTAAGGGTAATTGGTTTCAGGATTTAAAGGAACATGTTGGAAGTGGCAATAAGCCACCGGGTCGTGGACCAAGAGTGCTTGGGGTACCGGAGATAGGGATACGAGCCTTGATTGACTTTGTATTATTGTGGTGTAGGAACCGGTCATTGTGCAAACGGTATTGTTTCGACGGCCGAAGTTGTACATGGGAATACCCCACAGGAGCACGTGTATCCTCCTGTGTAGGGAAGTGGTAAAGCTGAAATTTGGGTAGCACATACATGTAAGGCATAATTATCGTGTGCAGCTGTGTGTGGTCAAAATGACACCAGGTAAGTGACTAAGGCTGATGATGACTTCATTTTAAGAAGGTGTCATGAGAGTTTCATTCATTGAGAACGGAGATTAAAGACGTTTGGTTAGAAGTTTCTGTGTAAAACGTCAATTAAATGGTTTAATGTCGTTAGTAGGTGGAAGGATGTTTTCTGAGATAAATGCACGGAAAAGGTGAAGGGACAGCAGTGAGGCAAGGTTTACTGAATCGTTGAATAGGAGTGAGAATGTTGTAGATGGTCAAGCTTCAACCTGCAACCAAAGTCGTCCGTTATGACACTTGGTTTCCTAGAGGGCGATTAACTGAGCTTGATGGCATGGGAATTTGTGCACTCACTGGCTGTGGTCTAATCAATTATTGTAACCGAATGTGTACTTAGTCGTGTTTGGGGTTCATAAGTTACACTCACTGCAGTGACAGGAAATATTCTCAATCTTGATATGGGGAATAAGGATTAAGATCTGGGAGATCAATTATTGAGGTTAATTTATGGAAATCCTAAGAGGATTAAAGTTTTGTTGGCGTTGCTATGGTCATTGGTCATTTGAGTAGTGACCCTACTTGTTAGGAATTTTTGACCTAACGGCAGTTCTTGGCGCCACGAGTGTAGAGTGGTAGCAAGAAAGGTCATTGGAGGTGACCCTCAAAATTGTCAACATTTTCGGTGAGTGTGAAAGCGGTGAAACTGAGGAAAGAGTTTCTTTGATGACTCAAAGGTGTTACGAGTCAAGGTTTTGGAAACCAAATTGTTACAAGGGTAGTAAAGTATGTTGCTAAGTTGTGCAACACTCCATCGGAAATCGTGGAGTGATTAAGCTACGTTCAGATTAAGTTATGATCTGAGAGGATGTTAACGTGTGGCAGTGGATCATGTGATTTAAGATCTAGAGTGGTAAGCGATTGAGAATTTTGAATCTTACCGAATAGAGGTTGCGGTGGATGGTAAACCCGCAGCGCCTGGGGGACAGTTTTGTTAGGAACTGTCTAGTTGTACGAGTTGACTCTGTGATGTATACGTGCCCAGTGCGGTAATGGTATTTGTTATCTTGTGCCTCGTTAACTGGATGCTCGGTGATCAACATGGTTGTGTCTGGTGAAATTAATTCCCGATGCTTTGATCAGATGTTCCTTTGGGCGTGCACCAGTGGCACTAAATTTCATGTAGATGTCTGATCTGGTTAAATGTCCAAGTTGCTGGTTATTACCGGACGATGTGGTAATGGAGGCATCTGGGAATGGAATATACTTGTTGAGCGGGTAAGGCTCTGGAATCCTTTTAATGGTAAATCTATCCCAGATTGTGATGCGGATAACGTTTATTAGACGCACGGTTGGTTGAAGTGCAAGCTATGCACTATGCGTCATTCCAGGTTAAGGTAAGAGTTAGGGAGGTCAGTGGCACCTCACCTATGAGTAGTACGGGTATGTGTTACCAGTTGCAAAGTATGCAGTAACCCCACAAGTGATATTTGAGCTAGCGACTCTAATGTTCGACTTGTGGGTAAAAGTCAAGATTTATCCGGTCAGAATAGCTTGGTAGGCAGTGTGAAGCCTGACAATATTGTTTTCATGCGAGGAGTCAGTATTGTTGGATCTCGATGTCAGGAGCTTTTGGATCTCCCCGATTTAAAGGCTATGGTTTTGGATTTACGCTAATATTCACGGCAGTTCATGTCCTGTGTGTACAAGTGGTTTGAGTAATGATAGAGTCAGGAAAGACAATTACTCTACAACATGACAGAATAGTTTCTAGAAAGCGTAAACCAGATCAGGGAGCCTGGTTCAAATGAGGTGATGGTTCGTGTAACACGAGTCGCCATGGTTTTCTCGTGGACTTGTTGTCAGTAGATTTGGCTCCACGTGGTATTGTGTTACCAGAGGATTTAAATCCATTAGTGACATCGAACCCTACTCCTCAGGCGTGATAATCATTACCTGCATAGGGAATGTGTGAGCTGATATTTAAGGTTCCACGAAAGTATACGAGTATTCTTGAAGAATTTATACTCACGACAAGCGAGTGGTTATTGGAATCAGAATGATTGATAGCGGTATTGTGACGACGTCACATGCGGTTGGTAAGGACGATTATTGGATCTTCAAGGATATGGTTATAATCCGGTTTAGGCAACAGGGAATTGTTGCCAAATGATGTTTTCAGCGTGTGACAGAATTTATCATCTTTTGGTGAAAAAACAATAGTGATTCTCGCGAGGATTACAGATGGTGGATCAGCATAGGCGGTGTCGTATTCCACCTCATAAATGAGATGAAGTACAGTAAGAATTCGGTGATTCAGTTAATCAATGATTCAAGAGAAAATCATTGTGATCCACGGTAAGACCTTATGCTTTAGTTTTGACCTAAGAAGAGTGGTCGGGTGTCAGAAAATGGGGAAGTAGCGGAGGTTATCATCCACGTAGGAAGGAGTGCTACGTTGGCTAGATGTGACACGTGACAAGGTTACATGAGTTTGAGGAATATGTTGGGTATCCTTAGAGTTAATGGATACCTAGTGTCACGTATGTCCATGTTACGTAAATAAGTTTACTACCTTACATCCTATGTCAATAGACTTCTGGTTGGTACTGGAAATTGGCTTTCAAGGAGGAACAGTAAGGATGTTGATCGTAAAGAGCAGGTGTTTAGGTTTTGACAATGCTTTTCGTGAGGCGTCTCAGAAGAGTTCTCAGAAGGAAGTGGATATTGGAGAACAATGTTATTATTTTAAGTGGTACTATCCCCCTCTGTGTTGGACTTTGAGTATAGAAATTTCGAGGACGAAATTTTTATAAGGTGGGGAGAATTGTCACACCCCGATCCTAGAATTATTTTACGGTTGGTTACTTTGGTCTTTTACCATTTAAAGTGACCGTTTAACCGTACAATGATCGTGAAGTTGACTTTTCGTTAAGTCAAGAATTTGGGAAAACTTCCTTCTTGAAAGTTGTAGAGGGCGTCGTTACGAGTTCATGGACACATAGCACGCTCAAATCGGAGTTCGTATGGGAAAGTTATAAACAAAAGTATAAAGTTACTTTGCGGTAAAAAGGCTATATATAGGAGTTACCGGGGTGAAAAATCAGATTTTTCACCCAGCCCCTTTTTCTCTCTCCCCGCGTCTTCTCCTTTCCGATCGGGAAAAGCTGCGCCGAGCTTCCGGCCGCCCTAGCGCCGCCGTCCGGCCACCAACCGCCGGCGCACCGGTCCCAAAAGCTCGGCCTCCGAGTCTACTTCAATCCTAGGTAAGCTTTCCGACCTAACTCGCCGTAAATCGGGAGAAATTCCGATTTGTTCTTGGTGTGTACAGTAGATTTTCGGGATTGAATTTCTCCCTCCCTAGATCACCAATTGTTGAGTTCTTTATATGTTTAGGATGGGTTTTAGGTGTACTACAATCCCCTAGAATTTGGTAGCTTGATTTGAAGTGTGTAGGGAGAATTGAGGATTTGAAGTTTGGTAGTGTAATTTTTCGGGGTCTACTGTTCATCGAGTTTTTGACCTAGTTAGAGGCCGAATTGGCCTTCGAGTTGAACTAGAAAGTTGTCCCAATTGATGAGACGAAGCTACTGGTAAAATTTGGTGGCGATCCGAGGTCGCCGGAATTTTAGCCGGAATTTCTGCCGGCGGTGCCGCCACTTTTTGGGCAGTTTTTCATGTCCATTAATTAGTACATATTGTGAGGAGTCTATGGTTAAAATTTGGTAATTTTTGGAGGTGTTTTGGTTAGGTTTTGGAATTGTTCTAGTTTAGTATTATTGGCGGATAATTAAATATTATTCCGACCATCGATTATTGCCGGTTAAGGTTTAAGGATTATTTTAAGGACTCCTAAGGTATTGGTGAAATGGTTGAATGGGTGTCCATAGTAATTCAACGACTTATTACGTGACACCCTAACGTCAAGTTAAAGTAATAAAGGAAAGTACGGAAGCTGAGTCGGACTTCCGGTAAATTGAGTTAAGAGTCGATAACCGGGAAAGAAAGTTATAAAGGTTAAAGTGCTATAAGAAAGGAACTTGGTCAACATGTGGTCAAATAGGATTTCCTGGTCAAACTAGGAAAAGACCAAGTCAACTGTGGTATGACTAATGTGATGATTTGTTGTACAGTCTCTGGTCGGACGTGAGACGGGCTCGACTACGCGGGTAGTTCGAGAGTTTCGCTCGAGGAGCTTTCCGAGCGGGAAGAAGGTCGAAATAGTACTGTGAGTGGACATATTATTTTAAATAAATGCATGCCTTAATTATTGAGTTAATTGCATGGTGTTTATGATTGTTTCCGAAAATTATATCCTTCTCGGGTTCTTGAACGTATTTACATTATTACTCAATTTTCTATTTCTTCCGAAAATGGTTATAGACGGTGAGGGCCGTCCTTCGAATGGAATTGAACCCGATTGGTTTTATGCATATATGACAAGGAATTGTTTTAATTAATTGTTTTGGGAAGAGAATTTGATTAATGTATTGTTATAAATGTTTATTTTAAGGGTTGACCAATAAATATGCTAGCTAGAGTAGCGTGAGGGCGCTACTAGAGCTCTTAGCTCCGACCCTAGCCTGAGAGGTCAGGCAAACTACGTAGTGCACTATGAGGGTTGACCGTATCACTTTATTTAGAGCTCTTAGCTCCGACCCTGGTCTGAGTGGACAGACAAGCCTGAGAGGTCAGGTTGATATTACAAAGGTTGACCGTTATCACATATTCTAGAGCTCTTAGCTCCGACCCTGGTCTGAGAGGACAGACAAGCCTGAGAGGTCAGGTTGATATTATAAGGGTTGACCGTATTATTTTATTTAGCTAGCATAGCGTAGCGTGAGGGCGCTACTAGAGCTCTTAGCTCCGACCCTAGTCTGAGAGGTCAGACTTATTATGTTTGGTGAACATTTCTCTTCCCATATTCCTTGCTGGTTTATCTTATCATGCATTTGCGGAAATTTAGTAATTGTGGGCATGCATAAATGATTTTTAAATTGATATACTTTTGGGAGAGCATTACAGGAAATGGAGCTTTTATATTTGATTTTCGTCCACTCACTCTAACAGTTTTTAAATGTTTCTCCCCTGGGCCTTTCGTTTTTAAATGCCCAGTGATGCAGGGTTCTTGAGAGGAGGTCGAGCGCGTACGAGACTCGAGGCATAGTCGATCATTCCGTTGCTGCTCGAAATTCTTTGGGGTAATCATCTCTGTAGACTGCTCTGACTAACCCGGTTTAGTTAGTTTTGTAGGAAGGGTTGGCCATTTCAAGGGGGTTTCGGTAAGAAGTTCCCTTGAGGTGGTCCCCGCAGGATTTACTTCGGGTTAAAGGGGTTTAACCCGGGGTGGGTCCTGTCATGTAGCCCCATCTCGGGTGGTTATTTTTGGTAAAACTTTTATACCGGTGGACGCGTCTCGTCGATTTGAAACTATTATCTGTTGAAGGTCCGGCCAAATTACGTGATTTAGAGGTCGAATCGCCGTTTCCGTCCGTTTAGGGGTATCTCTCTTAGGCGACGACATACGTATTTCGTCGCCTAAGAGAAACATTCTTAGGCGACGAAATACTTATGTCGTCGCCTAAGAGGTCGGGTATAACCAAAGATTCTCTCCCTCTCCCTCTCCAATCCGCCTCCGTCTCCCTCTCACTCCCTCTCCTCCTCCGCCTCCCTCTCTCTCTCCTCTGCTGCTGCCGCCGCGCCCCTCACAAGAATCGGAAACCACAAGAATCAGATTTTATGATTGATTTAGATGAGATTGAATTTACTTTGGACTAAATTTATATATTTGTACCTTTATGAACAATTTAGATAATTTGTAATGAAAAATTTGTTGTTTTGTTTTTGAAATTTTTTGTGTTGTTATTTATATTTTATAAAAATTTACAAAACTAAATAAAAAAAATACAAAAAATACTTCATGTGATGAAATAAGGTATTTTTCGTCGCCTAAGAGATGTTTAGGCAACGACTTTTGCACTATTTCGTCGTCTTAAGATCACTTAGGCGATGAGATATACCACTTTCGTCGCCTAAGAGTTTTTTAAATGTTTTTTTTTAAATATAATGCGACGAATATACACGTATCGTCGCCCAAGGTATAACACTTAGGCGACGAAACTAGCGTCGTCACCTAATATCTAGACTCTGAAGTGATGAACAATTTTTCGTCGCTTAAGAGTATCACTCTTAAGCGACGACGCTAGTTTCGTCGCCTAAGAGCGAGACTCTTAAGCGACGACAGCTATTTAGGCAACGAAATGTGTGTCGTCGCCTTAACTTAACTCTTTGGCGACGATAGAGATTTCTTTCGTCGCCTAAGATCTTGGGCGACGGATTTCTTGCGACGACACCTTAGACGACGACGCTTCGTCCTATCATTAGATTTTGCTGCTACTACAGATTATCAGGTTTTGTTGCTACTGCTGATTATCAAGTTTTGGACGTGTAAAAGTCATGCTACTGTACATTTGGTAGTAGCAGATTTTTTTCTGGTGAATTTGGTAGTAGCAGTAGCTTTTTAATCAGCAGCAACTACCTTACATCTGCTATTGTGTACTACTGTACACATTTGGTGGTAGTAGCAGAAGTTTTTTCTTGTATAAGACAGTAGCAACAATAACATCGTTATATCGGCTATTCACCAGTAGCAGCTACTAGCATCCAAGACAGTAGCAACGACGAGCATCTAATTTGGCAGTAGCAGTGAGCATGTTGGAGGGCAGTAGCACTTTTAGACAAGTTAGAGTGTGTACACATTTCACAGTAGAAATATGTAGTAATGGTATTTTGGTAAAATACATAGTGACGCATGACATGTGGATATCAACTTGTCCTAATTTGTTAATTTATGTCTTTTATTGTGTAAGATATTGTCTATATAGTTTATTTGTAAACTGAAATTTAATTGATAACTAAATTGTAATTACTAAATTTTATTTAGATGATTTGCTTGACGACTAGTTAAGTTGTAGCAGATTGCCTGTTTAGCTAGTATATATCTGTAAGCAGCATACGAATAAGGTGCATGCCTATTGGTCCCTCTGCCAGTTTGATTAATAAACATGCAGATTTGTACAGAAGGGCTACCTTGGTTACAGAACAGAATTTTAATTAACGAAACTAATTAAGTGTTTAGGGATGCTAGGGTTTGTGCACCTTGATTAATTTGAGATATGAACCATGTATTACAGTACAGGTACTCAAATTTGAATGATGATTATGGTTGTCTCATATTTTTTAAGGTTTGGGATTTCCAATGGGTTGTTTGTACTATTCGGCTTTCTCTTGCAGCTTATTTGGTGTAAGATGGCTTCGGTCTATCTGATATTGATACGGCCACGTGGTCGGGAAAGTCATTCCGCTCTCTTAATTCCGATCAAGGGAATATGACGTGGCAAACTATCATTGGTCCAAAAAGAAAACACCATGCGAGGGCGCACACAGTGTCTCAGTTTCTTTCCCAATTAGGGGATAACAAGCACACCCTTGACGGAAGAAACCTCTTTTGTCCCGAGAGAAAACACACAGCCAGCCAAACACAAATCTCTCCGCTTCCAAACTGGTACGCTAATTGTCTCACTCTCTTTCCATTTTGCTTTGCTCTGTTTATGTTCCTGATTCGCTTCTGGGTAGTTTCACTCTCAAACTGGGTTTATAGCCCTGTGGTCAAAATTTCTTTGATTTATCTATTCTAATTGGTCTCTGATATTCGTGGGATTTAATTGGCTTTAGGGTATTTTAGTCTGATTTTGTCCGAGTGGTGTGTGGTAAACTCAATTAGGGTTACTTTGTGGTGTTCAATTATTTCATTGGAATGAAATTTGCTTACCCTTTGAACTTAACTGGGGTTGGTAAGGCAGAGGAGGGTTGATCTTAATTATCTAAGGAGTTCATCAAAAATGAAATTGAATTTCATAATTAGGTTAAATTCGGTTAGTCATTGGGTGATAAACTTGTTATGTGAACTAGATATGGCCGAAGGAGTGGAAGTTGAGGAGCGGGTGGATCTAGATGAGGACAATTACATGGAAGAGATGGATGATGATGTAGAAGAACAAGCAGATGAAGATGGAGCCGATGGAGGCAGTGACGACAACGAGGAGGAACATGCTGAAGAAGCGGAGGAAGATCCTACAACCAGGGCTAGCAAGAAAAAGCATTCTCCAAAACCATATGGTAGGGAAAATGGTGGTGAGATGTTGGAAGATGAAGAGAAACCTTCTGCTTCTCTCACCGAGGAGGAGAAAGAGAAGCATGCTCAGCTGCTTGCGCTACCTCCTTATGGGTCTGAAGTTTTCATCGGTGGCCTTCCTAAAGACGCCTCAGAAGAAGAGCTGAGGAAGCTATGCAGTGAAATAGGCAAAATCCTTGAGGTCATAACTGTGACCTTTTATGTTTTAGCCTCATTTCTTGGTTGACCTGAGTGCTGGTTGGAATGAGAATTTGATTTTTCAATCATTTTGCAGATAAGATTAATGCAAGACAGGGAAACTGGTGAGAGCAAAGGTTACGCCTTCATAGGATTCAAGTCTAAAGAGGTTGCACAAACGGCTATTGAAGAATTACATAGTAAAGCATTTAAGGTAATCATAGTGCTTCATATAAACAATTTCACCTATTTTCCTGTTTAAAATAGGTCCAGCTTGGTTGTCATTTATAAGGTGTTTCATCTCTGCAGGGTAAGACGTTAAGATGTTCACTTTCTGAAACAAAACATAGACTTTTCATTGGAAATGTTCCAAAAATCTGGACCGAGGAAGAGTTTCGAAAAGTTATTGAGGAGGTCGGTCCTGGAGTCGAGCACATTGAGCTGATAAAGGTTAGATTCTGAGTCCATCTATTTTATATTTAGCTTGGTAATCGTGGCATATGGTATAACATGTATACTGACATTTTCTTTTATTGATTGCAGGATCCTCAAAATCCAAGTAGAAATCGTGGTTTTGCTTTTGTTTTGTATTACAACAATGCTTGTGCTGATTATTCAAGACAAAAAATGGCAAATTCAAGTTTTAAGCTGGAGGGAAATACCCCAACTGTGACCTGGGCTGATCCAAAAAGTACATCTGATCATTCTGCTGCTGCTCAGGTATATTCAGCTCGTAATGATAGGTCTATCAGGCTTAACCGATTGCTAAAGAAAAAGAAGGGAAGGAAAAAAAAGGTTTCCAGGATGCATGTGAGATAGCTTGTCTCACACATTTAAGCTATTGGGAAGTTTCAGGTGGCATTTAATACATGAATCTTGGGCAACACATCCTTGCCTTCTAAATCGGTCATAGATTTCTCATTTAAGTTCTACATTTGGCTTTTATAGAGCAATACTAGCACTCTGTCTCTATTTCATATGCGATAACTCTTGAGCAATTTAACAACGGGAACTTACCCTTTTTGTGGGGAGAGTGGGGTGGGACTGTAATAGTTTGTTCTTCCTTGTGACTTTTTTGTCTTCATGTTACTTCTGTTCATGCATTTCTTTTTACCTTTTCACATTTCACCTTCTAAATCGGTCATAGATTTCTCATTTAAGTTCTACATTTGTCTTTTATAGAGCAATACTAGCACTCTTTCTCTTTCATATGCGATAACTCTTGAGCAAGTTAACGGGAATTTACCCTTTTTGTGGGGAGAGTGGAATGGGACTGTAATAGTTTGGTCTTGTGACATTTTTGTCTTCATGTAAATTCTGTTCATGCATGTCTTTTCACCTTTTAAGAACATCGTGGGATATTATTTTAGAAATTAAAGGACAGAGAGTCAGAATGGGCTGTTTCCTGTTTGGTGTATACATTAGTGAATCTATGTGTGTTCTTATTGCAATATTACTTTGTCAAATTCAGTTGATTCTTAGTTTATTTCAATTCTCTTGTAAAGTTTATTGGTGTAAGTAAGGTTTGGTATCAACTTTACTGGCATGCTACATTTATTTTCTGTGAAAGATTTCAGATCATGTTTTCAGCTACGGTGCCTGCTTTGCTTTTTGAAATTTGCTTACTAATAAGCTCATATTCTATTTGCAGGTGAAGGCTCTTTATGTGAAAAACATTCCCGAGAACACCAGCACTGATACGCTAAAGGAAATATTCCAGCGTCATGGTGAAGTGGTAAAAGTAGTTATGCCACCTGGCAAAGGTGATCCAGGCAAACGGGATTTTGGATTTGTACACTATGCTGAAAGGTCAAGTGCTCTGAAGGCAGTTAAAGATAGTGAGAAATATGAAGTTGATGGTATGTTTTACACGCCTTCACTTGGGCCTGATGGAAAATATAGATCATGAAGATACACCTCTTTTACATGTCATCTCTACTCGTTTATAGTTTTATCAGAGGCTTTTGCATGTGTATACATACATGTAGCTGATGCTAAGTTGCACACATACAATTAATGGTTAAATTTCACCTGGCCAATACTGGAAACCGTCAATTAAGACTTGAAATTTGTGTCAAAGTCAACTAGATAAAATGGCAAATTCTGTTAAGATTCTACTCTTTGGTATAATGGGAGCTGTGGCCTGTTTACTTTCAGAAATAATGTTTTACGACTGGTGTGTCCAGATATAACCCAAAGCTATAATGTTCTTTCATTATGTTGTATATGATGCCATACAAATTAGGTGTCGCCATCAAAAGTATCCACTCAAATATTCTTTTCATCATTGTGGTTCTAGAGCTCAAATTTTGTAAATAATTATGGGAGTTCTTACTATTGCATATTTGTTTGATTGATTTTTGTTGAAAACACAGAGGAACTTGTCAGTAGACACTGGTCTTAAGTTATTTATTTGCTTGTTCAGTTCATAATGTCTCAATAACCATATCATGGAATTTGTTTGCAGGCCATCCACTAGAGGTTGTTCTTGCGAAACCTCAGACTGATAGAAAGTCTGATGGGGCTTATCCCTACAATGCTGGGCCTCACACAAATCATGCTCCACACCCTGGGTATGGTGGGTTTGCTGGAAATCCGTACGGCTCTGCAGGTGCTGGATTTAGTGTTGCCCCACCATTTCAGCAGGTAGATCACTGAAATTTATATTTGTTCTCTCGTTTCTTGTCCTCTCATCCTTTGTCTCTACTGGTCCCTCAGTTGAGCTTCTTTTAACACATTCCGTACATGAACAGCCAATGATTTATGGTAGAGGGCCAATGCCATCAGGAATGCAGATGGTGCCAATGGTTCTACCTGATGGTCGAATAGGCTATGTTCTGTAAGTTTTCATTTTGTCATCTAAAAGTAATTCTTTAAAAAGAGTAAAGACTAGTTGAAAAATGTCTCATAGCAGTTAAAATTTTCCAGTCAGCAACCTGGGGTACAGATGCCACCTCCTCGGCCTCGAAGAGGGGACCGGAACAATGGACCAAGTGGACCACCAAGAAGAGGAGGTGGTGGCGATGAAGGCAGTCGTGAAAGGAGATACCGACCTTATTAGTATCAAAAGATCAAGGCTCCTGTTGTAGGTTGAGAAAAAGTAAAACGAGGACCTGTTGTGGTTGATTGCTATGCCATGTTGCTTCAAACACAAATAACAGAACCCCTCTCCCTTGTTCTTTTTTATGATATGGGGCGCAAGAAAAAGGCGGCTAGGATTAGGAAACATGAGTTATTATAGTTTGATGTTGGTGTCTCGTGGATGTTTGGCCAAAAGAAAAATGATCGAGAAAATTGAGAATTTAGGAATCCTCTCTTGTGCATTAGCTTATCTAGTTGCACTTCATTTTGTTTGGCATTTTTAATGACACCTTCATTCGAATTTGATCATATTGCCTGTGCATTTGGTAGAACTAGCACGACTGCAAGAAAGAATCCATGAAAATGACGAAATGATTTCCTAAATGCAAGATTCTAGTTCTTTTCTTGATTTCACTTGTTCCTTTTGGATTTGTGATTTTATCTAGGATTCTCGTATTTTTAATTTTGAAAGTTTACCTCCTAAAGTTTTTGATTTTCATCAATTATGCTTAATTGCTGAAGTTTTGTGCAATTTGGATGTTAATTATAACTCATTTTAAGGGCAAATATAGTTATCTAACAGCAAAAATCGTATTTTAATTTTTATTAATAAGACTACATATTAACATTTAATGTTCAAATTGGTCGAAATTTCAGCAATTGGAAATGATTGATGAAAATTAAAAACTTTAGAGGGTAAACTTTTAAAATTAAAAGTACAGGAATAAAATGATGTTAGTCTCATACCAAAATTAAAAGTACAGGAGTAAAATGATGTTAGTCTCATACCAAAATTATTGCTTTTATCTATATTGGACCCTTTTGAGTTTTGATCGATTTGTCCACGAGAGTAGAATCTCCCTTCCCCAATTGTCACTCATCCTTGGTCAATTTAACCCTCAGTGTAAAGTCTAAACCCTCACCAAGTAAACCCTCAACAATATCCATTTCAATGAGTTCATATTGTAATGAACATAAAACATAACTCAAGAAATGACTATCCATGTGTGTAATTTTGGTTGGGCAGATAGATTCTTTTTCATAAGAAACCAATGACAACAAGTATCGTATTGATTACTTGATTTCAGTATCACAATTCAATCCATACACCAATAGAACGCCCCTTTACTTTGTTTCCTTATGTAGATGGCAGACAGACTTTCCAGTTCAATTATCAAATTCAAGTTCAAAGATAGGATGCTCTCATAAACTAATGCGAAGGAGTCCAGATTCACGTCCAAACACAATGTTTAATCCAGAGGAAAACAAGTCTAATACAGCAAAGCAAGTCAAGGAAGCCTAACAAGAAGCTAAACAATGATTAAGGAAAGGAAATGTTATTGACAAACCAACTATATTCAATCAAATTATCAAAACATATCCATCACTTTTTTCTTTCTTTCCCTATAAGATTTGAAGATAGCTTATGTCGAGTATTGTTTGACTGTGGTGAAAATTTTATATTTCTAAGTGTAAGGTCACAATGATTAGTGAAACTGGTAACTAAACAATAAGTGTCATCTTGACAAAAAATATCCCAAAATATTACCACAGAAAAAGCAGAAAGTCAAGATCATAACACGAAGACAGATATATGATTGGTTACAGTAAAATCTTTTATCTTTTTTTTTGAACAAGAAAGTCTTCTATCTTTAAGTACTAGTTTTTATAACCAAACCAGAAAGAAATGCAATCAAAGTCAAATTATAACCTAACCACATGGGGGGATTGGATTAACAAACTCGGCTTTCCAAGTGTTAGAACCCCATTTGAGTTCGATTCCCAGCTTGGTAAAATTCTTGTAGCCATCGGAGCCAAATCTCGAAGTGGTTATTAGTTTCTTTAGTTGTCAGCTTCGAGGGAAAAACCACTGCAATAAAAAAAGTCAAATTATAACCTAGTACTTACCATTTTTAAAAAAAAAATCCTAGTATTTACGACATGGATAAAAAAATGTCATGCACATTTGATTCTGTCAAAGTCTACTGAAAAGGTTCAAATGTTCTTAGAAGAAAGCTCCTGAAGACGCATTTCCAACCCATCCAATCTTCTTCCCCAATCACTCTTCAAACACAATGGCCTCGCTTTGCTATAGTCCACTCCATCCTCCTCCTCCTCTTCTCTGTTCCTGCCCGCAGACGATAACCCCTCTAACTATTTTCGTTTTCTTCTTCTGAGTCTCTTTTCGTTTCTCGATAGTTGCTTTCTGCATAGCGAAAAGCACTTCTGACCCGCTTATCTGTCGACTGCTCCCCTCTTGTTTCTGCCTTTGCTGTTTTGGGATGACGTCGATATTGATGGGTTTGGGGTTGGATTTGAGCTTTGTAAGAATTTCAAAACTCAAATCACAAATATACATAACCAAACAATGAAAATTGTAATTACTGAATTTCAATTGATAGATATATAAATTCCACAATTTCAGAATTCCTCAAAAATTAAGAAAACACTCATCCAAACACACCATAAAAGAATTTTTAGGTTTAAGTTATGATTTTTTAAAATAAAGTGTCTGCAATAGGAAATTCTACATATAAGTAGTTTTTAGTTTTGACACAACTGCTTTTTTTACCAAAAATCTGTGCATTTCAGTTGAGTTTTTGAAGTTAGTGTCTTTATGAAAGTTGTAGTTCACATGCTAAACATCATTTAAGAGTTTGGATCTCTTGAAAAGGATTTCTATACATTGAGTCATGATTTTTCCAAGTTAAGGTTCTGCATCAACAAATCTTGCATATTAGTTTTCGAACCAGTTGTTTATTTTGTAAAACCTGTACATTTCAGTTGTTTATTTGCAGTTAGTGCCTTCACAAAAAATTTAGTAGACCACTTAATGGTCATTTTAGAACTGGAATCTTATGAAAATGAGTTTTCTAGATTAACTTATGATTTTATGAAGTTAAGAATATGCATTAAGAAATACTGTATTTGTTACGGTTTTACAGTTTGTTCTTTTTTTTTTCAAGAGAAAATTTTAAAAAATAATACATCAACTATGCTTCGCTAATAATTAAAGACTCTTAACTTTCTGAAATAACATATTAATACATGTACTGCTAATTCCAATATCATTATTGTACATGACCTTAAATTCTCTTTAATGATGTTATGAATGAGGGTAAAATAGACATTTGACTCTTGTAGTCTACTTATCGTTTTAATTTAACCCCGAATGTTCAACAACTAAATAAGAACCATTCTTTCCTCCCCGTCACCATCTCCTTTCTCCATCTTCAATCTTCAATCTTTTTCAAAACTTCAAACCCATTCTCGATCTCTTTCTCTCGCAGAAATCTCAAAACTCAAAAACCCAACAAAAACTTCTTGCTCTCTCCATCATGTGCGTGGTGAAAGTGATCAGAACTTTGACAAGAGGATCTCACTAGCAGTGTGGTGAAAGTGACCATAACTTTGATTAGAGGATCATGGACCAAATCGGATCAGAGCATTGGAGAGAGAATCATAGTTTTGTTCTCGAAAAAGATAGGTTTCTCCTTATAGATTTTGATTGTTGTTGATAAATTAAATTTGGTTTTTATGGGTTGCCAGAGCAATTAGAAGCTCGGTCTGATGGAAATGGGGTTGGAGTTAGGGTGGAAATGGTTTGAAACGGTCCGATTTAGGGGCCAAACTGGTGAAAAAATTTGGTTCGGTTCGGTCTGATTTTTCAATCTTAGAAGCATCAAACTGTGAACCAAACCACACCTACGGTTCGATCTGATTTAATTTTTTTTCAAAAAAAAATAGGCTCCGTAAAGCCACAAACCAAACGTCTTTTAAAAAAACTACAAACCACATAAAAAGTAAACACAATCAAAAAACTAAAAATAATTTAAAGGCTAGAGTTAAAGTCCATACATAATTACATAAACACAATATAAAGCTCATACATCAAATCTCATAATCCAAATATCCAATAGTCCATACATTCATATTTTAAAATTTAATAAATCCAAAATTGCAAAAAGCCAAATAGAGTCACAAAACACAAATTTGGAATAAATAAGAGGAAAGTATATCAAATTCTTCTTGGCTTCTTACAACATCATCTCATACTCCCAAATATGTTTGCTTCATTTTAAGAGGCAACATACCACTCCTCACACTTTGCCCAAATGACAATGATGGATTCTCCAAGATTTCTATATATGTACAAAAAATAAAATATAAATACAAAAAGTTAGATAAAAAAACCATATATGTAACATGTACTAAGAATAAAATATACATCTAAGAATAAAAAGAAATTTTTACCTCTTTCCGCTTCTTCACATATCTTAATCTCCTTACTAGTGGGCACATGATGCAAAACAATAATTTCACCTCTAAGCCAACTTTGAGTACATATCAAGGCTTCTACCATTTTTGGACTTAGAGAGCTTCGATGTGGATTGATTACCCTCCCGCTAGCGCTATAAGAAGATTATGAAGGTATAGTAGACATCAGAATAGCTAGAATATCTTTTGAATACATATAAACAATATTTATCATATTCGCTTAATCGCTTATTCAGACATAAATGTTCTGTTCTATTTAGTTTGCAAATGCACAATTCCTAGTCTAATCAGTAGTATCTAAAAACTCTTCAATATATTTCAAATACTGTAAATGGATACCAGATGTTAAGAGGAAATATACATGAGAAGAAGAAGAAGAATTGTTCATTGCACTAGCAGTGGCAGGATTCGAAGCACCACGGCCACGACCACGACCACGACTAGTAAGCTTCGTGTTCGTGAATCTCTCCCTCTTCATTATGAATCTGTGATGGTGAGATCACACTTCAAATCTGTAAAATCAAATTTATAATATCAATTTTAAGTTACAAGATACACCATATCAGAGAAAGCTAATGTTGTTTGAAATTAACCTACATATCGATAAACAAAAATAAACCAACCTACAGATCGATAAAGAAAACTAAACCACATAAGACATAAAATTGACCTGCGTTGGGATGGTCGATCAGACAATGAATAAGAAAACAAATGTCGCACCGTCACCGAAGATAGAGATGAGATTACGGTGATTCGTCTACAATTTGAATAGAAGTGAGGTGGATTATGAATTTAGGATTGGTACCGATTTTGAAGGTGATGATTGGGATCGTCTATACTGTTGGAATTTGGGATCGAAAACATACCTGGTTTAGGTTTGGAGGCTAGAGCACGATGATGAGCTGATGAGGGAGAGAGGCGTGCGAGGTTTGTGAGGTTGTGAGCTGGAGAAGAAGAAGAAGCCGAGTCACTGAGTCAGGTTTTGTTCTTTGTGTGTTCACTGTGTTGTTTTGAGGCGGGCTAGAGGTATGGAGTGAGAAAGCGAGTGTTTAGGGACTTCAGGGCTTTCAAGCGTTTTTTTTTCAATATAAAACGACGCAATTTTGTGTGTGTTGACCGGTTTGAACAGTCCGGTTCAGCCTGGTTTTGGAGGGATTAAAACCGGACCATACTGATCCAGTTTGGTCTGGTTTTTTGCTTTCGGTCCAGTTTATATTTCAGTTCGGTTTAAACGGTTACGATTTGGGTTTCGGTCTAATTTTTTTTTTCTGTTTTCGGTTTTGAAGTCCCACCCCTAGTTGGAGTGAAGATCGTTGATGGCAGAAGTGGGTTGAAATCTGAGGTAGGCGGCTGGGAGTGGAGCTCGGAGGAGGCTTTGGGGAAATGGGATAAGAGTTGGAAGGAGGGGAGGGTAGGAACTGCACGAGTCGTCGCCGTTCTTGCTTTACGTCGATACTCTACGACGTCGTTGCTCACGACACCATCATCCTGGTGAGGGGGAGAGTGATTAGAAGTGGTTTGGGGATGAGAGGATAGAGAGGTGGTGGCGGGGTGTTATGAATCTAAGATGCCATTTTAATTTCAATCATGTGTTTTTGTCATTCTCTAACTATATAGCTAGAGTCTTGTTATGTGAGGAGATCTGAATATTTAATCAAATTTATTTTGATTTTTTTCATTCCTTAATTTTTTCTTAGTTAGGGTTTCAGATGCTGCTTTGAAGCTTCAATTCGGAGAGCTTCAGTCCACTCTCAATGGCTTTAAGGAATCGTTGAATGCTTTTAAATCTGAAATGATAGCGGAATTTCGAGCGATTAGAGCTTTGAAGGGTCCTCGGCGACGGTTGTGGAAACAGCAGTTCCTACTGCTCTCAAGTCCAAACCTATTCCTCCAGTGGGTTGCTCTACTGCTCTGGTGAGTTCCCAAAACTCATCGGCAACTACACAAACTATGGTGAGTTCGTCCTTAAGTTGTCAAGAGGGGAAATCAACTCCTTGTTCGCTCCACCGCGCCCACCAGACCCATCATATCTGAATCCGCAGCCAAAAGATCCTCCACCTCGCATCAAACAAGTCTCTGGCAAGTTGATTCCAGCTACCGGAGGAGTGAAGAAGCTCAAGTACATGATGCGCAGTAAGCTCTCGGCCGTCCCGTCAAGGATGCCAAGTCCACTCTCTCCCAATCAAGGAGCACCAGATCAGTGACACTCTCTGCCCTGGCCTCAAGGATGAGGTCATGAAGATCATGCATGTCCAGAAACAGACACGTGCCGGTCAGAGGACTCGCTTCAAGGCCATCTTGGATAAGAGCTGCTGATTCAATTGAGTGATCAAATTCCTGGAAGAGCAACCGGTGCTTACAGTCACAGTCAGGGTATCAAGGGCTGCTGGAATTGAAGCTCGTGATGGCTTTCCTGCTGATCCAAATGATCTTTTCTTAATAGATGGTGACATTGCTGATAAGATCAGAAAAGGATGGGATTCTTTGTCCCATTCCTCAATACCATTTGTACTCCGCTTCAATTGCTCTCCATGGCGACACACTGGTTCCTTGCTATCTTGATCAGGGTGGGGATTGGAAATTTTCGAAGACGCAAGGTCTAAGGGTGTGAGTGTGAGGGCCTTGGTTGTTATAAATCCAGGCAACCCAACAAGGCAGGTTCTTACTAAGGACAATCAGCGGCAGATTGGGGAATTCTGCAAGCAAGAAGGTCTTGTTTTACTGGAAGATGAGGTATATCATGAGAACATATATGTTCCTGATAAAGAGTTCCATTCATTCAACAAGGTATCCAGGTGCAAATGATATTCCACTGGTATCTTTTCAATCAGTTTCTATACAAAGAGGTGGATGCATGGAGGTCACAAATATACAAAATGGCATCTGTCAATCTCTGTTCTAATATTAGTGGTCAATTTATTGTATATTGGCTTTAATGAATCTCTACAAGTCAATGCGGTGTTGTCTTCTTTGAGTCATTCCTCTGCTCCAATTTCTCTAGTGAAAATGCCGGTGTTGTTAGTTCTGAATAAGTGATAAGTTTTCAAGCTTGTAACTTCCTGATTCAGCAATTGCTAGCAATGGAGTTTGGTGCTACCTTGACAGTGCTACCCCGGCCACTAAGTTGGTGTTGTTGATTTCCCATGTTACTTGTATGGGGTTTGAGCTTATGCAAATTGCAGAGAGATTGTTCACATCCCAAATAGTTGAATTTTGGGGACATTACTTAACAAATCAAGAGATAGCTCCCTTATGAAGACCTAGCTGAAGAGCAACTAAGATTTTTCTTCTCTTCTTGCGAAGCGGACGTATCTTAATTACTCAGACTAGAATGGTCGAGCAGAGCTATAATTAAGGATTGCAGGTCGTTCGCCAAAGAGTTCCTTGACATACCAGGGATATTTGCTAAGGTTATTCACCCTAACAATGGTTTTGCGGGTATTAGTTAACGGATCGGTCTTTATGAAGCGGTGGTGGACTGTTCGCTCACTAGTGAGTCTTGGTGAGTAGAAGCGGGTAATGCTCACAGATGAGACTTTGGTGAGGTAGAAGCGGAATTGTCAACTGGTCGGGCTTTGGTGAGTAACAACAGGGAATGCCTACGGATAGGGCTTTAGTGAACAAAAAAACCCAAGGAATCTTTTTTGTAGAGGTGCTCCGAAGGATGCTTATTTTGTAGTGTGCAAAAGTTGTTTGTTGATTGATTGGAGATATCCTTCATAATCCGTCATGACCCCTTTATATAGTGAACACTAGGATTTGTTCTTGCTTGCGGATCAAGGCATATCAAATCTTAATCGGATCATAGAAAGAATCCTTAAGAAACTGCGAATCTTCACCAAGTATGACCTCAAACAGAAAGGAAAAATATTAATAATAATGTAGACCGCAAGAATCGGTCCAATGAGCTCTTCTGCAAGGCATTCGTCGAAAGATATTATTTTAGCCTAAACATTGCCCCCATGCCTTGAGATTGAACTCAAACCCACTTGTATAATCGATAAGGGCTAGAAACCCGACCCAGTTTCTTTAAAATAATTGGAACGCCGCATCGTTTCCCCTTTGTCATCGTCTACCTTCAACAAACAACACTTAGTTTCAGAGATATCTATTTAATTCTTCTAAATACCCTGACACCAAATCTCATTCTCATCTCTTCTCTGCACCATGACTGACATTCCAACCCAAGAAATAGCCATTGATGGCAAGAAAATATCTAAAAATCTAAGAGTCATCGCTCACCCAACTCACTCCCATCTGGAATTGACAACCAGAGCCACCGCTGGACTTGGTCAATTCATGAAGAAGTTCCTAGAAGTCCAACACTACTATCATGAATCCAGAATACTAATCTTCCTCTTTTCAGATTGTTTATGCAGATGTTACTGCATGGCAGAAACAAAGCGATTGTCCGGCCAGAATTGGAGCCTGACCCTTCCCAAGTGATCAAATAATGTAGTGGTATCAAAATCGTCGAGCTCTCGATCTGGATCGATGAAGACTGGCAGGAATAGTGGACGCCATCGATCTGAGGTTTAATCTGAACAGTCGCGGCGTAAATCAACCTCCAATGATGGCTGCTGCCTGCTTCTGGAATTCCTTCAACAACACCTTTGATTTCAGGTTTGGTCAGATGTACATCACTTTACTGGATATTTATGCTATTACTGGTTTCCTAGTTACTGAGGAAGTATATCAAGAACACCTCTTTGAGGATGCAGACATCTTTCATACTACTGACCTAACAGATTATCCAATACACCTATCCTACAAACCTATCCTACAAAGGGTGGGTTGGACATTTCTACGCTCGTGCAGACGAGCAGAGCGGACTTGCATTCCTCGACTTCTGTCTCCACAAATTTGTAGTTTGCACAACAACTCAGAAGTTAACCAAGGTCTGGCACACACTGCAACTCTTTTTTTCAATGGACATCGTCTCGGCCTAGCTCAGCTAGTATTGGGATTCCTATATCTAGCATTGCACAAGCTGTCACTTCATCAACTAAATTATAACGATGTATCAGGTCCTCTTTAGATTTTAAACCTCTGGTTGCAGATCTACTTTGTTCAATTCAGAGATGAACAAGTTACTGATTTCTCAGAAAACTAAGTGTTAGGAAGAGCATTCGCCGGTGCTTCTTCGCTTCCATCAATAGGATATGTTAACGAAAGTAACATATGAGAAAACTAAGTAATACTTAAGGTACCAAACTGTCCTCATTTATACCTGAGATACAAAATTATCCAAGTAAACAAACATCCATCCTAAAAGAAATTCACCTCTTCTTTTAAACAATTTTATTTAATAAAAATGTCGAGTATAAAGTCAATGTCCCCATTCACAGACATTTACTAAAATTACTAGTAAGACAAAAAAAATAAGCTAAAAAATAACAAAAAGCAGAAATAAATCCCCAGCCACAAATAATAATCAGGGACCCTCCAATCACACATCGCCACGTGGATATCCTACAAGGGCTCCGGCACCTTGACCGGGTACCTATCTATGCAGTCCATCCACGGGTTCCCTAGCGGGTCCCCTTCCACGACTGGCCTGATCGCCCGCCAAACCGCGCTGTTACACTTGAAACCCGACCCGAATGCAATCTGCCAGATCCGATCCCCACGCCCGACCCGCCCTTTAGCCTCGGCGTACGCCAGCTCATACCACAGTGAGCTACTGGACGTGTTCCCGAACCTGTGCAACGTCATCCTCGACGCCTCCATGTGCCTCTCCGTCAGGTTCAGATTCTTCTGAATCTCGTCCAGCACTGCCCTCCCGCCGGCGTGGATGCAGAAATGCTCGAAGGCGAGCTTGAAATCCGGGATATACGGTTTAACTTTCGCCTTCGATATTTTCTTTCTCAACAGTGTCACAAAGAATAAGAATTGCTCCGAGAACGGAAGCACCAGAGGTCCCAGAGTTGTTATATTAGTCTTGAGCGCGTCGCCGGCGACCGCCATGAGCTCACGCGCGAGGGAGACACCGACTTTCCCCTTGTCGTCTTCGCGCTGGTAGACGCAACGGTAGGACCGCTCGTCGGCGCCTTTGTGGGTCCGGACGGTGTGGACGAGCTCGTACTTGGACCGGCTGCGGTCTTTACTTTTGTTGGAGAGGAGCACGGCGGCGCCGCCGGAACGGAAGATGCAGTTGGGGAGGAGCATGGACTTGTCGTTGCCGAAGTACCAGTTTAGAGTTATGCTTTCGGTGCTGATGACAACAGCGTAGGAGTTGGGAAGTGCTTTTAACAAGTCGTTTGCGAGGTCGATGGAGATTAAACCGGCGCTGCAGCCCATTCCGCCGAGGTTGAAGCTCTTTATGTCGGTTTTGAGCTTGTAGTGGTTAACGATCATGGCGGAGAGCGACGGCGTTGGGTTGAAAAGGCTACAATTGACGATCAGAATGTCAATGTCTTTAGGCTTGACTCCGGTTTTTTTGAACAACGAGTCAAGCGCGCCGAACATGGCAGACTCCGCCTCGGCGCGGGCCTCGTCAATGGAGAGCTTCGGTGGTTTTGACGTGATTCCGGGAGCTAGGTATGTTTCATCGCCTAAACCGGACCGGTTCGATATCCGGCGCTGAAACTCAACTGATTCAGAGCTGAACGCGCCGACTTCCTCTGTCATTTTCAGAAACGCCTCCATCGACATTTTTCTTTCCTCGTCAGGTTTGTAGCACGAGAAGTTGACCAGGTAAACCGGTCTGGACCGCTTGGACCAGTAAAGAGCTAAGAAGAAGAGGACCAGTCCCGAACCGGCGAGCCTAGTGGCGGCGTCCATGCTTTCGAGCCGGATGGCTTGGTTGGACCAGACCTCGGTAACGAACCGGGTTATGTCTACACCAGTTAGCTGTACCAGAACGGACGCGAGCACGGGTGCGATGACAAGGAACAAGAGAATGGTAGCGGGGTTGCATGAGTAGCCATACCCAAGCTTGACGTACTTGAGCTTAACGGACTGCAGAAAGTCCGGCAAGCGCTGCTTGATTCTGATCACAGCGGAGGAGGAGTCCTTGTTGAAGTCCATCTCCGCTGTAAGTCTCTCCTTGTCGATCTCTATGCTGTTAGCGTTACCCTCCATTTACTTTGCTTTCAAAGTCTATCTACTGTGTGTCTGCGAAAATGCCAGCAAACTAGAACTAGTTGTGTTCAAGCTATGACTGTAAAAACCATGGGAGAGGTGGAAGCTATATGTATGATTGAGCAGGAGAAGCCCAACACGGCTAGCCAAGCCAGAGTGAGATGTGAACCTGAAGAAACGGGGGAAGCTATATAGAGAGAGAAAGAGATGGAAGACTATAGTACCCACATGGAGATGGGATATAATACCCACATGCAGTAGCAAAGGGTACTGCAAGAACGCTGGAATGGTGGTGTTGAATTAATGGAGAGGAGTAGTTTCTCTAACAAGGGGAGGGTGATGGATAGGAAGATAGCTCAACCACCAAAGGATTTTAGTACAAGACTAAATTAATGCTTTAGGGATTTTGGGTACAAAGTTTTTCCAACCTTCAGGTTTTTTTTTGGCTGTGGTGGTGGTGGGATGGAGGGAAAGGGGGAAGCTGAGTGATTTGACCAGGGAGCCCCTGCCTCAAGTGGGAGGCGGTTTCTGAGAGTGCACATTCTTGACATTTCCATTATGTGCAAGGGTGAAATTCCTGAAATGGGTGTGAGGAGAAAGGGTCCACTGTGCTGGTTATTGTTGAAGAATATATTGAGGGTAACCTATCTTGGCAATGCGGAAGAAGAAGGAAGCAGATGGCGGTTTGGGAAAGTTGTGCTACTTTTTTTGGCAAAGTAAGTTGTGCTACTTTGGTGGTGGCTCAAGGAAAACTTATATTACCACTTCGTGAAATTACTATTTTTTTGGTAAGTGAAATTACTATTAGAGACTCGTTACTTGGAACAATACAAATGTGGGATAAAGAACTGATCTAGAAATAACTCTTCATCTTGTTGTCATCTTTAATAATTAGGCAAATAGTAGGAAAGAGGAAAGCTACTCTTCACCGTTTCTGTCGATTTTCCTAGGCTAATTACCTAATTTGGTAGCATATATAGAATTTCACAAAGCGTGATAAAATAGCTGCCGCTCAGCTCTCTAAACCCAAGTCCATCTGGCTGGGTCTCCAAACATGGCGATCGATGCCGGTCTCCATTCCAAGGGAAGGATCCTTCTCCACTCTTCCAATCTTCACTTTTCAGCGTTCGTTTTTCCAGCCACCATCAAAGGGTTTCGACCCATCTCTAAATCTGGTCATCATGGCATGAATCTCTAAGAACGCGCGTCGTCTCAACTAAGCATTGACTTGTCCTCTGCCTCTCGTTGGATTGATTCAGCAATCAAGGATGAAGTTCTTCCGCAGGCGATTCAGTAGCAACTCCTTCAAACCAAGTCTGATCGGATCGTCAAATTTGGTTCGTCTTAAGTGCCCGACGGTGGAGTGCGAATGGCTGAATCATGGGGGCAGATGTTCCATTAGCAAATGTCGGAGATTACTCTGTCGGCGGAGGAAGTTTGGCGACTGTCGGAAAACATTGCTGGCAAACAGGAAGAAAACCCTAATTGGTTTTGGTTTGGGCCCGAGTCATTGAACCTGGATCTGAAGTCAAAGACAACAAATTTGGCTTTTGAAGATGGTCTACTTTGGACCTAATCTGTTCCAAAACAGAGTACTCAAGAAAAGTTTCAAGCTGACAAGAGATGATGAATTGAGAGTGCTTTGCACTAACACTCCTCTAGGCCCTGATCCAAAGGGCAAATATGAATTTGCGTAAGTGTTAGTCATGTTTTAGCTTGGTAGGGCATGCGAGCTGGATGCAACGAGATGGTTGGCATGGACTTAGAGTACCGCAATTGAGCGTTTTGGCTCTAGTTTATGTTTTTCCCTAGGATCTTATATGTGACTAGTTTTATCAACTGCTAAGTTCACAATAAGTGAGCGAAATGTCTAATACAATGACATTGTTCTGACTCCTAGGGTTATTATAATACGTCATTCTGGCTTGAGATTATATAAATGATAATTTACCATTCAAAAAATTAGCTAATTTGGTTATAAAATTTATGAATAAACTTGAAGCTTTTGAAAGCTTGACTTTCCCACCGTAATAACCATTTCCAAAGGCACTTTTTTTTCGATGAGGGATCCCAAATGAATCCCAAGCATTATAGCAACAAACAAGAGAAGAGCTGTAAGTACACCTCTTACTAAAGAAAGAGTAAAGGGTCCATTTTCTTTGGAAATAAATAAGCCTTGTTCTTCACAACAAAAATTATTGGCAAGCTATAATCTCTCATTTTTCGATCAAGATTGTTTGATAAACCCGTTTATATTGAACCTTGTTACATACGAAAGACATGTTTCCGCTCTTATATGCCAAGTTCTAGCTACATGAATTGTATGTGAGACACAAAATAGCTATCATCTTCTACAATCACCCATCACATCATTAGTCTCAAGAACTGGTAATTATTCAGAGAATTAATGTTTAACCAAGCAAGAGTGACACATGAACAATTGTAACTTATAACTAGAAACCAATTCATTCAATCAATGATATCAAGTGGCACCATACATAGGGTCCAATATCTGTGTTGTGTATACCTATTGTTAACTGTTACCTAACAATAGGGCATATATAAATTAATTGTAACAGCAATCTAATAAGTAAAGGAAGCTGGGGTAGTGGTTTCTGCCCACCAAGCAAAAAATAGAGTGGGGTTTTTGGGTGCTGTCATGCTATTAAGGATCTTTAATCTCGCGGTTTGTTTTCCTCTTCTTTTTAGATTCTTGGTTTTCAAGTAGGAGGGCCTAGTTTAGATGATCCTCTAGTGCATAGTTTTTTGAGAAAAAGTTTTGATTTTTGATGTTTGACATTTTGTGCTTGGGTAGTTGGGTGTTAATGAAAATCCTACGACATTATGCTCGAATGATTATTTTTGCAACATAAATATGAAAGGTCTTTGTTACATGGCTGTGTATTTACACATCATGTTGATAGATGATTGCTAGACACTAATACAGATGCATGGTTGATCCTATCATCCTACAAATAGATGTAGAGGATGGTTAAAATTGAACTGAACTAATGAAATTATGGCGGCTAATCTTTTTTGGCAGCACAATTGCCAAAAGTCTTCAATATACTGCTGTATATCGGTGCATACATAAGCCGGATGATTCATAAATATATGTATAATTTTTTTAGAGAAATATCAAAAGCATCGTTAAACGAGAATATAATGTTACAACCATGAGAATATCGATGATAGAAATATATTTCACACTATCCTTCCTACCTTAAAGTGGACAAATAACTGATAGGGGTTTAACTATAACTTAACCTAATCCAGATGTCACTGATACAACCTAACAGTCAACCTCAAGAATAAACAACCATTTTAAACACTACATGCCAAATTTATAAAATAATTTGTACCCATTGTATGTATGGCTCAGCATTACAAGCATAATAGGCCAAAATTGGTCAGAGGAATCAATCGGACCCGGAAATGAAAGACTTCGTTATGACCTGCAAAGACAAGTTATTAAGGAGCCAGTCTTGCCTGCATGCCACATCAACTCTCAGAGAGAGAGATAGAGGATTATCACCTTGATCCTTCAGTGGTAGTTTCTTCAGATTTTCACTGTCTTTCAACCCGGATGAGAAATTGTTACAGAACTGACATTACAAAGATTAAGAGCAAAGAATCAGCAATAACAACTTGTTTAATATGTGATTTAAGAGAAGGAAAAATGAAGCACAGAAGTTATCGCATTTCATGATTCGTCAGTCGATCATGATAATCGATCCCTTTCCTTTTTCCTAAAATGAAGCACAGAAGTTATCGCTTTAAAAAACTTGAAGGTGAAATTTAGTGATGACTTGCCTTGTGAAATTCTAGGGTGTCACCGCCAGTTTTCCTAAGTTCTACCATGTTCATGGAGGGAGCCACCTCGAACACCTTATGTAAGAAGATGAAATTCGACAGATTATAACCAAGTTTTACACTTGTACAAGTTACATCATTTTATCTAGTTTTCTTCATAAATTTGATTGTGAAATTTTTTTACATTTCCAGAATATACAACTACAAGTATACGTTATCTAACAAGTCTGTACCTCAGTGGCTACGGAGAGGTGACCCTTCCTTCCATGCTTATCCCCTTACAACTTCATCTGAAAAAAGGCTTATGATTAGAAAAGATAGCAGCATCAAGTGCTATGCAGTGTAACATCAAAGAGAGTAAAACTCATTACTTTGCAGTCTTTCTTGTGAATATTAAAGCCCAAAGGCTTGCAGTTTCCTTAATTTTACCCTTGATTTCATTTGCAGGGCGTTGAGAAGTAAAACGAGTTTCTCGTTTCACAAGACCCTAATGGATTCCAAAGGACCAGAAAGCAGCAATTATTATCAGAATAATTTTGGGTGCTACAAAGAAATTAGGAACGTTGTATGCTACTTAGTACTTACCATCTGCTTCTCAAATAAATTTTCTAGATTGAAAGTACGTGACCGAGAAATAAGCGCAAAAGCATTCATTGATGTAGGTTTTTCTCTCCGTTCTGTTACAAAATTGTCCTGCAACCAAACAGACAAAAAAAGACTCAGCAATGACAAATCTCAAAAGACAATCAAACTTTTCTAAAACGATCTTCTGAATAAAGAGCACAGACTTCATGTTTGAGAGAAATAAATCAAGAGATCTGACTGAAAGTCTTACCTTCGAATTGTTGAAAATAGCATCCACATCATCAAGATTTATGTTGTCTTCTTAAATTGTGCTGGTCTGTAATCTTTCTTAAACCAATCATTTTCTAATATCTCAGGAATTGTCATTCTCTGCATAAAATGAAAAAAGAGCACCTATCAAGCTATTCTTCTATAATACAGGACCAAAGATGGCATGAGATATATGCAACAACTTACAGAGTTTCTATGCCCACAGCTTATGAACAATGATATAATTTCTTTTCTTTTTCAAGAACATATGTGAAGTTCACATGGATTCAAGAAAGAAATTTGGCACAGAAACTGAGTTTTGAAACTCACCGTAGCAGGGTTTGGATCAAGTATACGGTGTATTAGTTTCTTTGCACCAGATGAAAACCATGCTGACATGTAAATTCAGCTTTGCATATCTGAAATTCGCAGTAGCATGCACTGTTATAGTATATGAGATTCCATTATTTCAAACAGCAGAAGCTAAAGCTTGGTTATACATACTTTTCGGTACAAAGCTATTAGATTTGGTTCATCAAAAGGCAGGTAACCAGCCATAAGTACAAAAAAGATCACCCCGCAAGACCTAACATCAGATGATGTACCCTCATATCCTTTATTATTGAGAACCTGAAAAGGCAAGTAAGGGAGAAGATTACATAACATGGTCAATGGAACATGACTAAATTAAAACTTCCAATCAACAACATCTCGGATACTCCTTAGAGGAAAGGGCAGTTCTTGACTGTCACCTTCCCTAGCTGTAATCATGCTGTTTTTCTAGGAGTGATACTCATATCGAACCATAATAGACAATGGAAGAATCAATACTTGAAAAATTCTTCAACATTGTGCCAACGATTTCATCGAGGTCTCGAATTGTAAATACTTGAGACATCGATACGACATCTGTGTACATATAACTTGGAAAGAAAATCAAAGGCGGTTCCTCAATGACGTCAAAGTCAAAGTCAAAGACATCTAGAGCTGGGTGTGAAACTATAAAGTTTGCAATCATTTGATTTTCTTTATAGTCTTTATACATTATTTGTATGCGTTTACGACTTAAAGATGAGCTCGACAATTATGAACCGGTAATCTGGATATCTATAACGTTGTATTGTCTTAAGCTAGCATGAGTAGTTTTTGACAAATTTGTGTCTAGACTGGGAGCACCGCCACTTTGGCTGGCTGTGTCTCCCTTTCTTTTTTAGACATCGGCAAAGTTTTTGTTATCGTTGCCATGGCCTGCATTGTCTTACCCATGATTGAGATTAGTCACACGGACGTAGGCTGATATGTCAATCTTATTCGCATAAATGCAGTTCATGTTTGTAATCGATTGATCAATCTTAAGCCTTGGTGGTAATAAACCAACTTAGAGGGCTTAGAAAAGCCAATGAAGATCAAATATGCTATAGGTTATGCAGCAAGACACCACAAGGTGTCATCGACAATATGTAGTCAACAAGTGGTAATCAGTCCACCAGACTAGTAACTCTCTTTTTTCACATGTCGATGTAGCTCATTTTTTTTCTTTTTTCTTCTTCTTTTGAGCGCAAACGGTGTATAAGATTGACATCTATGATGATGGGAATTGAGTATGTCAAAAACTCATATGAGCAGAATATGTTGCTCTTACATACAAAACAAAGTTGTTATGAGACTCGAGAGAGATGCCACAAATAATGTTTTTTAATGGTTTGTCAATCTCGAGGATCGGTGATCCTAGCTACTCAAATCGATCAAATACGAACTTGAGGACCGTGCAAATATGAGATTTTGGGGATTTATTCTCAAGGACCATATGATTTGAGCTACTGAAATATGAATTTGAGGCAACCCTATACGAGGAGACATCGAATATGTAATTCGAGGATTTGTATTAACCTGCAAATAACACCGACACAAACATAGGAAAGGGGTAGATGAAGCGGGAAAGATTTTATCCTCCCGAGTTATTTGAAATGAAAATAACTAGTAATGTAAAAGCTTACTTGCTAGTCTGTCTAGACTGCATTTATAAAAGCTGTTTTGCAAATTTCATACTCAAATCCACATTTGTGCGGCGAAGTTGCTCGTGTAATACCATTGTGATTTGTCGCGCGATAATGTTATGAAAAACAATACATATGGTTAGCCATATTCACCTTAGAACAAATGAATTACTTACTACAGTAAATAACCAGTTCTACTCAAGAGGTGAAAAACGTTTTACTAAGAGGGGTAAATTTACCGTTTTGTCCCTCGTACAATTAGTATGGAGTCGGTCGGATCTTGAGTAACGCTGATCGGAGCTGGGCAGCGAGTGAGGAGCAGCGGAGCACTTGGCGTCGTATGGGTCGTTTATGATCGGGCCGTATCGGGGAATCTGGGCCGGTGTCTTTTGGATCGGAAAGAAGCAGCATTAGACGGCCTTGCTCTGAATCCGGGTGGGTATGACGAACTATCCATTCGAGGTCCGTCGCTGGGCAAGCTTCGCCGGATCGGAAGCTCTGGATCGAAGAGTGGGGCTCGACTGGTGTACACCGGAATAAGAAATAGTGCCGAAGGTGGTGATTTGCAGCGAAAAATTGCAGGGGCACCAGTCCGGTGCCACGTAGAGACAGTTGTTCGGGCGACGCTCCTCAAGTTGCTTCAGATCAGGGCTCGACATGAAGCTACCAGATTGGGACAGAAGAACGCCGGGAAGCGCCAACGAGCTTCAGTTGCCGCAGGGAAGGGGGTGCCCAGAGCAAATTCTGGGTGCCCTGATCAAATTCGAGCTGTTTTCTTTTATTTTTGTTATCTGTGTTTGGAGTTTGGGCCTAACTTTCAAATTTTGGTCGGGCCCCCTGGAAAACCTCTTGGGCCTGTTCTGCGACTAGCTCTACAATTGAATGCCCAATTAACAATATCCTAATGATCGCTGGAAAGTAATCAGAACCTGTTCCTTCTTTTGACAAGAACATAGAAAAACTTACGCATAATATTTCCTTGATCCAATGAATTCGAGCAAAAAAATCATTATTACTTTGTTGGCCATTAGTCATTACTGACTTTGTTAACGCTTAAGGGACCAAATGATCCAGTGCAACCCACCCTAGATAAACTTGGGGAATAAACCACATTCTTCCCAAACTAGTTTTATATACCAAGCTCATCTCCTAAATATGATATAGTTTACTAGCTTATGAAGCTAGAGTGAAGAATAGACCGACCCTAGTTAGATATTGCCGATGGCCGGAGTGATAGAAGATCTTGGGAAGGCAATCGATCAGCTAGTAACTACTTCCCAAGTTAAACCCTCTACCGGAGTGAAAGCCTGCACATTGACCTTCTTAAAATTCCCATCAGCTTCTTGTCAAGTATATTATATTTTCGCTTCAACTACTAGGTATATTTCGATGAAAACTTACTAGGGTAAAGGGAGGTAAAGGGATCGCTTTCATTTTAACTTGAGGGCTCCTCAGAATATTGACTCAATGAGCACTACTTCAACTTTCATGGACGTTGAAATTAAACAAACCATTAAACCGACTCTTATAATATAATCAATCAAACTCTCCAAGGAGAAACTATGGATGAGGCCTCTAATACGACCTCTAATGAAGAGGGGTTTCTATGCTACTAGTTTATAATCCAAACAAACAAGTCGCGAGTCTACGAACCAGAGCTATATATAATATACGATAACACATAAAATCTACCCCAGATAGCTTCACAATGAGTTGTGAAGTTCTGAGACGTAATCAAATTACCTATTTCATATTTATTCTCTCATTAACAAAAGCAACTTTAATAGAAAGGCAAGTCTGATCGATGTGTAGCTCAATCAGGCTTAACTTGTAGCTATAACAGTACGATCTAGCAAAACCCAATTCTCCATTGTCATGGGACTCTTGCTGATCTATTAGATCCCTAGCTAGCTACACCCTCTACTTTACCTCTTATAATTCTCAGGGTCTTTGTCCTTCCTCTCTATATCTGCACCTCCTAACTTGCTTTCCACACCAGTTCCAGCTATTCTTTTTCATCATCGTCGATCATCAGTAACAATAAGGTAAGCTTTTCTGTACTTTTATGTAATGTAGCACTAGCTAGCAGTTGCTTCTTTCTCTTTTTTTCTTGTCATAACCGTTTAGTTTCACAAACTCAGAATTGTTACTAGTTTTTGTTACATCAATAGGGATCGAGCCGTGATCAATGGGATCGTACAAAGAAGAGAAAGACATGAGCTACCCGGAACAGGAGAGATCAGTGGTGAAGACAAGAGCAGCTTGCTTTGGTTCGATTCTGGTGAGTGTTGCAGGAGGACTCTTATTAGGTTGGTGGGAGTATCAGTTTCATCCTTCATATCGTCAACTGTGGATGGTGCCCTTTGGTCTTGTTCTGTTTGCTACACCAGTGATTGTTTGGTTCTCTTTGGTGGTCTCTCATATCTGTAATTCGAAAGATGGTGATAATGGCACAAGGGGGGTGAGTCAACCCGTTTATCCACTCAGTAACTCGGTTTCTGCCAAGAAAGATGAGCAATGGAATGCTATGTAGATCATGTATATTTTTTTTTTGTTTCAGCTCTAAGCATATTCCCTATGATTGACAAGAAATACTGAAATACAGACTTTGTAACAAGGGGATATTAATCTTTTTGCGGTTTACTTTGCTATGAAATTTCATCATATGCTACCCATGGGGTTTGATCCAGTGGAAGCAAGCTGGATCTACTTGTTGGACGAATATGACAGTGATACTCTTAGTAATAGAAGGTCACTGGTTCAATCATCCGTAAGTGAAAAACACCTTACAAGGAAGGGTCATTCCCATGTTGCTCATAAGCTCTGGAGCGGTAGTCCCACCCGACCACCCATAAACAAAAATTTCATCATATGCTTTGGTTTTGGTGGAGTAGCTGTAATCTATCCGATATTAAATAGTTTAGGTAATGCCTAATGTTAATGTATCTACTTACTTTGATATGAGGACAAGAAATGAACTATTATGATATAATACAAAAAGGCAAGTGTTTACATACTTAACTGTTTACATAGGAGAGTTATAGATCAATTTGTATGTTACAGGCTGTTTTTGGTTAGTCAATAACGTGATTGCGCTCGGTAATTGCTGGTAGTGAGCTTGTTTTGGAGCAGTGGTTGATTATGAAGGTCAACAAAGCTTGATCTTATAGAATCGTCAAGATGTTTAATGAAAATATATATATATATATATATATATATATATATATATATATGTATGTTTTAGAGTGCAGATTTGTGTAGTTTTAATATTAGTTTGGTTAAAGAATGTTAAAAGGATAGAGCTGTCCGAATCAAGTTCTTTGATATGAATAATGCCTTCCCCAGAATTTATAGTTCCATATAATGTTGCACTCTCATTACTTATATTAGATCATCCTCATATAACCATTATCCATGCACCTCTGATTTAAGTATTATACCTATTAATTTAGCATTGTTGTTTCTGAAAAGATTACATGGCTCTTCCATAGAATAGTGACGATGACAATAAGATCGTTTTTCCAAGCAAAAGATACTCACAAAAGATACTAGGTGATTACTAGTATAGTTTGCTCTTTTTTGGGTGGATTTATAATAGTTTCGAAGAAACGGTTCTTTCTGTCGCCCCTGGGGGAATCGTATTTGTACTGCTTGCTGAGCTAATAAAGAATGACCTCTTTTGATAAAAAAAAAACTAGTACATGTACTCCAAACTGCAGCACTTGAGTCTAACAGTCTCAAACTGAGATTGAGGTACGCTACAAGCAATGAACTATCTTTTGTTGAATTTAGCTCCATACTATCAAAATGACGTTACGTTGATGAACAATAGTTGGTTGGTTATGCAATAAGCAAACTTAGCATCCAAACTATCGGAATGCAGAATCATAACGAAGAATAACCAGCGGAGATACACATCAAAATAGATCAGGAACATGTCATAAAGAATAAGTATATAGAGGATTACTGCAAATATAACTTCTTTTGGATAGTAAGCAAACTATGTCATACTTTCCGGTTTGAATCAACGGAACAAAATGGACTGAAAATGTAGGAATAACCACTCTAATCCATAAAGAAAAGAAAAAAAAACAAGAGAATTTCCTCTTAGAGACTCTTGTGTTCCTCTAATAAGAGGAATGTAACATTCATTTAAAAACAATCCTCTATTCTCAACAGGAATCTTTCTTTTCCTTCCATTCAATGTTAACCGTTCAAATAAAAGAAAGAAGCTATTTCATTCTCTCTCCACTGTCTTCTTTTTCATTTCCTTTTCTTTTAAACTCCAACAAAAACTCAAATATAGACCTAAAGTTTACTAAAGTAAACACTGTACACCACAAATTTTCACTCAATGTCACAAATATGCACGAGTCTATTAAATATTTCAACAACACGAAGGAGGTAAATGTGTGAGCTCACCAAGCATCAAGCCTCACTATCTGATACTGTGGGAAATTCTATACCCCGAAGTGCAGGTATGTTATCTATGTCCACCTTTGACAACAATGGGAAGAACCACAATGATTTCTTTGTGCCAAAAACCTTTATGAGAGGGAAAAAAAGTAAATAGTGAGACTTCTCAAATGTCTGCTGTAAGAAGGCTTGCAAAATTGTCATTTTAATTGAAGTTCAGGAGACAAATTCAGACAGCGATAGGGACAGATAGAGTCCTATATATAACCTGCTCAAAGTTTTTCTTCCTGCCTAAATCATACTTCCATCTGGTTCCTCTTCTCTTCTCATGAACCTGAAACATTGTTATCAAATAGTTATGTACCAAAAGAATACACATTACAATAACCAATTGAATCCTTGGCACCAATTACATGGAGAGTAACCTAGAGTTTGTTTCTGCTCTCTTTTTTCAGACTCAGGTGCATTGGACATTGAGGACAACTATAGCCAGACCATATTTTACCTAATAAATTACATGTAAAATAAAAAATTGTACAATAAAAGCGAGAGAAGCAGGTAACTCAGGTCTCAAATGGTAAATGCAAAGTGCATGTATTCATAAATTCTCAAACTTGGTACACAGAAGTAGCATTTGAGTTTGTTACCTCTACCGAAGTGGTATTGCTTGACAAAAGGGATATGTGCATAACAACGAAACAGAGAAGACTCAATGAGAAGGCCAAATTAAGCACTGCAACATACAATCTGTAAGAATGAGGTAAACCACAAAAGCAGAACCAATAGGAGGAGATCAAAATTAATATCTTCATGGACTCCTACCAAAAGTCACAAAAACGACTGCTAGATTGCCAGGAGATGTTGAATGACTCTTGGCTTCAGAAAAAAAATTGATGAAATTCGGCAGCAAAACTATAGTGTTCATTGTCGTCTCCAAAAATGTATAAAGCTGCAGAGTGCATACAACAAAAAATGTTAGGATACCATAGACAATGAAGATAACAAGTTAGTCCACCTGTGACCCTAATTTAAAGGTCTTCTGCACACCAGAAGATATTCATTCCATAATCACTTGTTACTTGGACCATTCATATTGAATTAGTCATTACTTCAACTAGTGTCCTCATATTGAGTATAGTTATGCATTTTGCAAACATACAGGAGTGAATACACAAAAAAAGCTATGTTATTAGTCGTTACCAAGAAAAGTAGAAATGACTTGTAGTTGGTGGCACCAACACAATTGACCACCCAAACACAATGGTGATCCATCTTAAGTACACATCTTTGACCTACAAAACATAGAAGAAAATGAAGTTACTTTACTTGAATAATAAATTCATTAAATGTCATATTAGTCCAGCAACAATGGCCCTAAGTTCTGGGGTCTTAAACCCACAACAAACAATAATATTACTTAGACAGTACATAAAGTAACAAATATTTAACAAGATAAATGCAACACTGATTAAACAGCCAGCTACGGATGTATAAGGAATCAGATGATTCAGATCAACATCTACATGTTTAGACTTCAGAGTACCCTTAATTTATATCTTCATCTATCAATGACACAAAGAGAAACATCCTATACACAATACATAATAGGATTATTGAAAAAAATTGCTCCAATCTAAGGTTCAACACTAAGTAGAAACTATAGTAAGAGCATATGTTACCACTTAGTACCCTTGGAAGATTTTTCTAGGGAGATATCACACACAAAGATGGGGTATAAAAACATAGAACACACGTGTTTTGAGAAGAATCTGGAAACGCATGACGAAATACACAACAGAATTTCTGAGCAACGCTAGTATGCGAGTTGCTTACAAACAGAGCAATGGTGGCAACGTGGTGGCTTGGCATTTTGGCAACGACTACAATAGGCTACTTCTGGTCTTCTTTCTTGTCCGTCTGTTGATTGCGTGGAAGAGAAAGCCTCAGGTGCTGTGATCTCTGATGAAGTCAAAGAACAACCAGCCTCCAAAATATCCTCCTGTGTAAGAGGTTTCCAATTTTCCGGAACAGAACCAGGGTCTGTAAAGACTACCATAAAGTAACACCACAATAACATTACAAGCTGCAAGTCAAACAAAATTTGTAATCACTGGCGAGTCTAGATACAGTTTTCTTCCGAATAAATCTTATTACTCAAACTAATTGTAAAACTTCACAAGAAAATGTTTAACATAAGCATTATCCATACAAAAATTATTATAACAAGCAAGAACTAGTCAGTTATGGCACCAAAACTACTACTAACATTACATCCATAATCCCATATTTACTCTCATATATCTTTGCAGGCCATAATCCCAGTATCCAATGCATAACTCTACCAAACAAGTTAAGTAAAGCAAAAACCATCTTACAAAACTTATATCTGTATCAAAACCCAAATTCTTGATTTATCACCTCACATCTCTTAAACTCTCATCACAAATTCTCATCTTGGATGAGCTTCTCAACCATTTGAAACCTCTTTTCATTCCTAAAAAACTTGCAAGTCTTTCACTTCAATCTGGATTTACACTAAATAGTTTCTTAAAGCACAAAACTGTGTTCTAAGTTTTCATTCCCTTTCAAAACCCTGCTCACTCAACTCAACTAAATGCAATCAAATCACTTCAATTCTCCACAACTCAAATCACCCAAAACAAAAAGCAGAAACCTATGAGACCGTCCATGGTTGAAACAGCAGAGACTTACCAGAAAATGAAAGAGAACGACAATGGAGATGGCCAGAAAAGAGTGGAAGCCGCCGGTTCGGAGCTCAGGGCCCCATGTCAACACGACGACGGCGTAGTAGGAAACAGAGACGATGGCAGCGACCAATAAGATCATGAAGTAGCCGATGACTTTGAGGCCGGAGCATAACCGGAACAGGTTAATCTCCATTCCGGGATTGGGCCGCCGGCAACTTAGAACATGTGGAATGGGAATAACCGATCTCCGAGTACGAGGTGGGAAGAGGCGTTTCCAGATGTCGGTAGCCAGGTTGTTGTGTACCTGAAACAAGTCTACCTTGGTTTCTGGGTTTCGTTATTAATGTTGGACTGTTGTTACTGGTTTCTGTGTTTGGGACTTTGGGCGTCGGAGAGGTGGCTAGAGAGCAGAATATGTATATAGCACTTGTATACGATGGTGGGTTGGTGAGGGTTTAGATAACTTTTTTATTATTAATAATTTACCCCATAAAAGTTTGATACTTCTTTCTCCTTTTTTGGTCAAATTGATACTTTTTTCTCCTTGGTTGTTGGTCAAGGTTTGTTCGTGTTGAGAGTTTGCTTGACAATGGTAAGTAGATCAAATTCTAGCACCTGTTTTATCAATCAATTACACTCGCTATTAGCTAAATACAAAACCTATACTCACATACTATAAACTTTTTTTTGAAAGTGAGCTGAGGTCAATCCTTTAAAACATAGTAAATATTACATAAGTATAACGTACTCTGAGAAGTTGCAACAAAATTGAGCTATTTGAAAGAAGTTTAAACTGATCTAAAATTAAAATAGAACAATGAAAAGCTACTTTATATGCAACAAAAGCAGGGACGGATCCAGAAATTGAAGTCAGGGAGGACTTGATTTTCCATTATTAGAAAAAAAAATCGATTGTGTGTAAGCAATATTGTAAAGGAAAAATAATGATATACCTAGACGAGAGGAACATAACGAACTTAACAAAAGCATAATAAAACCAAAAGGAACCCTAAGGGTAGTTTCCTGACCAGGTCAGGGAAGAAACCGGACCAGAACCAAACACTTTGCTAACTTATTCGATATTGTACAAGTACTCTCCTCAGAGGCGCTTCTAACAGTGTTGCCGACCTCTTAGACATTTTCTATCGCCACTAATCCCAACAAGTCGATCCCCCCAAAGCTAGGCAGATGTGGGGACTTGACTGGGCAGGTGCTAAAGTCAATGACAAGCTAGCATGCGCACACGTCCTCCATCTCTTGAAAGGAGATAAGTTGTTGTGCTTGTGCAAAGTCAACCCTTTACATTGAGAACATGAAGAACAAAATCGTGAGGGTCGATGGGCCCAAAGCGGACAATATTTCAATTGTGTGGACTAGGTTGTAAGGTTGTTACAGATGGCAGAGCATATCTCCAATTGGAACTTGGAAGTGTGCGACACGACCGTCAAGATCTTTAAGAGGAATGAATTGTGGTGACCCGATTAAGAGGGTGCTGAAGGCACAAGTAAGGTAGCAGGTGCACCGGTCCCACATTGCCTAAGGGGAGACAAGTTGTTGTGCAAGACAATAAGTGCACATATCCCACATCGCTTAAGGGAGACAAGTTGCTATGCTTATATGTGTAGAGTTAGTGTCTTATATTGAGACGTGTTTTGAAGTAAAACCTCAGACAATATCTCAGTTATGTGAACTGGGTGATTCCAAGGCTAAAACAAAATCACAATATGGGGACCCACCTTGATAGCTCTGTTTTAGGTTGTAGTAAAGGTTTTCCTTATACTTGTCTTTTTTTATGTGATGGTACAAAATGAGAATTATTTTTTTCTTTTTCTTCTTAATTAATAATATTTTTTCTAAGCCTTATATTTTTTTGGAAAAATAGTCCAAACAATATCCAACGTTTTAGAGAAGCAAATCTTTGATATCTCACGTTTTAAAATTTTCAAAACAGTATCTCACATTTTTACTCCGATTGAGGATCAGTATCCGAAGCCGTTACCTCAGTTAAGAAAACTAACAACAGACATAATTTAATGACAAATGAATAATTCACCCTTCTTTTTAAAGTTTTTTTCATTAGTTTTTGTTTTCATATAAAAAACTCAACCTCTACCCTAACGTCAAATATCAAATGACCAAAAAAACCCTAAATATCAAGATCATCCAGATCGGTCCACTCTATCTCTCTCGTTCTTTATGTTTCAATTTCCATATAGTTTCTCTCAAATTGAATTTATGGATACTGTATGTAAACTTTATTGATATTGATTAGGCTTGAGGAAAACAAATTGCTCAAGGATCACCACTACAACTCTTGTTTTGGATTATGAAACTTTCAGGAGTTTGAAGGGATTTCAGATCCAATGAGGAAGTAGGTATCACTAGTCAGTATATCGATACAGGCAAAGAGTTAAAGCCATTGAAAAAGCTAGAAAAAGGAAGGAGAGTAAAAGAAGCACCTGAGCTTTCAACGAGAACAGGGGACTTAATTGACATTAATCACGGCCACCACATCCTCTAATCTTCTCTCTCATGTCGATCGGCGAGTTGGATCCCAAGAGAGTGTTCATAGAAAAAATTGCATACATGTGTTATTAGAACTTAGTTGAAAGACCCAGTTCCCCAGTGAGTTGACTTCACATAAGACGTGACCAAATGCCTCCATAAATACCTTTCTACAAAATTCTAGAACCCATATTCTATGGCTGAACAAACCTGCTAAGATTGAGTCTTTAGCTAAAATGAGAGGAATCCAGAAGAGAAAAAAGAGAGCTTTGGTACTGGGTTATCTTCGAAAATCGATTGGGGGAGTTTCTAAAGTTATCAAGATGCGCGTCATCGTCAAGGGCGCCAATTGAGGCTGCCCCGCCTGCTGGGGTTTGAGGTTTCAGATGAGGACCAAACCGGTGAGAGTGGCGGAGGGTTTGGAGGGAGAGAATTGAGAGAGAAGAGGATTGAGAAAAGATGTTTAGATGAGAACGACGAAAATATCCTTCAACCATTAGTTATTTTTTAACGGAGCTAACCGCTCTGGATATCGATCCTCAATTATGGTAACAACGTGAGATACTGTAGACAATTTTGTTATCGTGTTTTGTCGTTAAACCCCCAAGAACCTCGTCCTTGCTCTAAATCTGCTTTCAAAAAACTCGGTTCCCACTTCCCACACACACTTGACCACCAACTTGGAAAAGGTACACGACCACAACCGCGCCTTGTCCTTCTCTGTCCTCTTCTTTTATACTTTGCTCTTCTAATTCATTTTGGTATATCTTCTTCTCTTCTATTTTGTTTTCAAATTGGGGCTCAATTATTAGGGTTAGGGTTTTCCGCACCAAAAAAAACCAAGATAAGGCCACAAGATGCAGCAGCAGCCACAGCAGATGATGCCCAACATGACTTCGCTTCCTCCCAATACCATCACCTCCGAGCAAATTCAGAAGGTACCCTTTTCTTTCTCCTCTCTCTTATGGCTGGCTGTGTGATGGATTCTCTGGTTCTTTGGAGCTTTTAATGGTTTCTAGGGACTAATTGCTCATCTGGGTTTTATTTGTTTATTGAGTTGTAAAGTTTTGTTCAAGAAAATAGTACACCGTTGTAAGAAAATAATAAAGGAGGAAGTGATTATTTGGTTTTAATTTGCAATCCAAAATCTTGTTATAGAAAACGAACCCTGAAAAGATTAAGGTTAAGGGAGGAAGAAATCCGAAGTTGTTTAGTGGTTTGTTGATGTATTATTTGTTCAATTAGAAAAGTTTATTATTTTGACTGGGAGATTAGGATGTGTCCGCTGAGATTAGGCAGAGAATCATGGTATTAATCTGTTTGGGTGACTTGCAATTTAATGTGAGCTCTGCTCAAAACAGGGGAGGTAATAATATGTATTCTATCGTTTCCATGTAACAATTGGGAGACATGTGAGCATATAAGTATGGGGGTGGTGATTTTGAAGAAGGTGCTCTAATGAGTAATACAACGTGTTTTGTTCATTAGGTAGTTGAATCAAAACAGTAGCGATCGTTTTCTCTTCTGGAAGTCTTTTTCTTCTAGTTTAGACAAGTACCTTCTGAAATGCCTGCTAAATTTGACTCATTGCTCTTTAGATGCATCAAATTTCTGTCTCTTCTGTGTGTGTTCTCTAAACATAGTTCTTGAATATATGTATATATACTTCTCTTATCTAGTATATAGCTTATAGATTCTGTCAAGCGACCGTGATTCTATTAAGCAGAAGAGGCATATAGTTTTCATGTATCAACAGCTTGGTATCTTGTCAGTATGCAGGATATACAGTTGGCTTTAAGATCCTTCTCAAAGTTGGTTTTCTGCTCATGACATTTTAAGATTTTAGTGAGGCCATATTTGTATACATGCTTGTCTGGCAATGTGTATGTATGCACATCTTTAATTCTTAAAGGTCTTACCGCTATCTTGTTGTCAACAGCATTCATGAGACAATATGAACATAACTCAGAATTTTGCTCCTTTCAGCTTGTTATTTACCCTGTTTCAAAAGTGAAATGATATCATTTCAAATATGATGTACAGCTTGATTAAATTCTAGCTGGACCAATATAGATTGTACGTCCCAACTGAGGCTAGCTATGGTGAACTTTTGTGAAAGTTCCTGTATTTTGAACTTTCTGGAAAGGTGTCTGTTTTCTTGAAGTGGGTTGTCAATGGTCTAGGAAAAATGATTTCTTTACAAATTTGCATGGTAAATCATTTGGACACTTCATCCATCCCAAATAAGTTAAGAAAAAGTGGCCAAGAGTGACTGATTAGGTAGATAGTTTTCTACTAGGCTAGAACCTTAGAACAGATCCCTATCTCAACCTGAGATTCCTTGGAAGGCTTAGTACCTCTCCTAGAGTTTTGGAAGGTTATGTTGTTTTTTGTGTAACCTCAAATAGGTTGAGGATAGAGTAGCTGCATATCTTGCGTTTTAATACCTTGTATTGTTGTGATATTTCAGTGATTTGGGTTTACAGTGATACATGAATGTCTTGTGGATTAGTGTCTTATATTCTGATATTTTAGTGTCTGGCAATCCGAGCTTTTTCTTCAAGTTGATGTTTAGTCCCCTCTATGGTTTTATTTTCATCATTTTTGTTTCCCACTAATTTGTGATTGGTACTGGTGGATGCTGCCATAACTAAGATTAAGAATTTCTGTGGCTCAATTATCCTGTTTGTGATACATAGTCAAGAATACTGTTGAAACCCTCATGAAATGTCAAATGTGGAAATTATGTTATCCTAGTGTGTTTGCCTTTAATTTATGTTGCAGTGCCTTGATGAGAACAAAAAGTTGATTCTAGCAATATTGGATAATCAAAACCTTGGAAAACTTGCCGAGTGTGCCCAGTAAGTTCTCACTCTCTCCACTTATTTATATAAGTTAGAATGATGAGTCTGACCTGTTGGACATGTTAGTTACCCAATGATCTTTAAGTGACACTGGATTGTTATCTTTGGGGACCATTGGGTTGCTGGGTGTCCATGCTTGTTAGGTGGTAGCATCTCTGAGTAGATAAAGTGCTACAAGTTTATGTCCCCTAAATGCTTGGTTTATAAATTAGAATTATTTAAATGAAATGGTTGTGTTCATATTTTGACTTTTTTTGTTGTCGGTTGGCACAATACTTTGCCTATTCTGATGTTTTAGGTACCAAACTCAGCTTCAAAAGAATCTCATGTATTTAGCAGCGATTGCTGATGCACAACCACAAGCACCCGCAATGCCGGCCCAGGTGGGAAAGAGTGCCTCAATTGTTTTCTATTTCATCATTTTTGTACATTTTGTCATCTATGTTTCAATACCTGCAGCAGCTGGCCCCGCATCCTGCAATGCAACAAGCTGGATATTACATGCAGCATCCTCAGGCTGCAGCAGCAATGGCTCAGCAACAGGGTCTTTTCCATCAAAAGATGCAAATGCAGTTCAGTCCACAACAAATGCACGAAGTGCAGCAGCAGTTACACCAACAGGCCATGCAAAGCCAGATGGGAATGAGACCTGGAGGGGCCAATGGGATGCCTTCAATGCATCATACTGAGAGTACCCATGGAGGAAGCAAGCAAGACAACTCAGAGGCTGGGGCAGGTGGTGGCCACGGCAATGGTGATGGAGAGGGTAAGTGATGTGGCGGAGGAATCCTCATGGATACATGTGCCTGTTGATAGTAGGTGTTATCTTTCCTAAAGTAGCTGCTGACATGCTCAGTGATCTTGGATAGATTTGAGCAAAGAGGCACAAGTTCTCTGGTCCTTTAGTCTTTTAAGGGTAGGTGAGTTGTGTTGTAAGTGGTGAATGCAATGGGTCCTGGAATCAGATGAAACAAGCAGTGAGAGAATAGATTAGTTTAGAGTGTTAGAGGTGGGAAGCGTGCAGTGTTCTGTACTTCATGTCTGTCAATTCGTAGCTTACAATATGGCAATATGCATGCAGCATGCTCCATTAATTATGATCCTGCTACAAGTTTTGCTGGTAATTTGTTTTGATTTTTGGGTTTTTGGTTTGTACTAGTATAACTTTCAACTCTTAGCAAATGACTAGAGACCAAGATGATCAATCAGTTATTATCAGCCTTTTGTCAATGCTTCCTCAATGCCTTGTGCGTATGTGTTTTATGCTTTGTTTTGATGGTCAATGGGGGGAGAAGTAACAATTGCTTCTTGTACCAACTTCCCAGGCACATTTTTGATTCACCAGTGTAGGTCTACTTGTTTAGAGTTCGATGAGGATGTTGTTTTGTTGAAAAGCTCGTTTATACAGCTCATTAATCTACCTCTCGTGTGCTACATTGAAATTAAGGATCTGATATCTGTTTTTGCAACCTTCAGAGCTAATGCTACTTGAAGGTAGTTTAGAAGTTCACCCATCCTGAAATGCTGAAGCCATGCATATAAACAGGGAACTTGTTGTCCTTGGAATCTTTATTGGCAGTTATCTCAGACTGATTCATGGATTGTGCAAAGTGCAAACAACAAAGCTCTCTGGACTTTTTGAGTAGTTTTCAACGAGGAAAACTAACACAGCCTCTGCCAGTACCTGATCATCTAACGGATCAAAGTTTTTTCTGTGTGAATGGATCTAATGCGGTACGGAACAGAGCATGGTATGGATAAAATCAGAAGTTGATTGAAAATGGCTGAGGAGAGGGAAACAATGCCAGCATTGAATTTGAAGATGACCATTTTATGTTACCTTCTCATTGTTCATTTCACTGTACTATTGTTCAGTTGATCAGTGAGTTTGGTCTAGAAGAAGAGGCTGGGTCTACCATGTTGGGCGAATGTTACAGTGATACTAATGGTAGTAAGGAGGTCACTGGTTCGATCATCCACATGTGTAAAGAATCTGTATGGGGAGAGCCAAAGCTTAACCTCTCTATGGCTCGGAGTGGTAGCTCACTCCTGAACATCTAACGGATCAAAGTTTTTTTTTTGTGTGAATGGATCTAATGTGGTACGGAACAGAGCATGGTATCAATAATATCAGAAGTTGATTGAAAATGGCTGAGGAGATGGCAACAATGCCATATTGAATTTGAAGATGACCATTTTATTGACCTGCTTGATAGGAGCATAAAATGTGACGATTTTAGAGTTTCACCTTTGCACTTGGCTATTGTCCTTTAAAAGTCAGTTTTAACTGTTATTTTCTTTGGTACTTCGTGAAGCAAGATAACACAAATATGAGATCAAATGATGCAAGCAAGTCTTCCAATATGAAATATAGATGTCAAGGATGAAATTCGATCATTCATATGGTCCAAAATATCAAGGAAACTCAATGGAACCACTTCACCAAAACAGAAGCCGCAAATACAAAAAGCTGAAAACTGTATGCTGCTTATTTTCTTACATTTTCAAGGCATTTTCTGGGCACTAGGATGACGTTTTCTCTGGAATTTGTCTTCAACAAAGTTCAATATCAGATTGAGTACCGCAGTTTCGAATCAAGAATCCACCAAAAATATGAAGTCATCTAGAAGTTATGAAGCTCCAAAGTTGGACAGAAAATCAGTCATTCCGGAAGAGCTGTGCAGCAGTCAAGTTTGAGGTAGTTTTGGGCTAGATTTTGAAACGCTTTCTTAGGGTTTCTTGCACTATTTTGAAGAGTGATATCAGTCTTATTACGTGCCCAAGAACCACGCCCAGTTGGTTTGTGGAACATGTCCAAAGAGAAGCCCAAACATTGATCTTGGTCAAAGAAGGAAACATAGTCTGAAAAGGAAGTTGTGAAGACTTTGAGGCAATAAAAACTAAACCCTGGCATTAGAATTCGACTTCTTCTTAACGACCTCTAAGCCTTCTACTGCATATTATCATCCAAGAGACATTGCAATACAAGAGATCATCAAGGAGAAAGCTGCCAAGATCATCGACAATTCTATCTGCATCCATAGTTCTTTCTTTCTCCCTTGTATTTTTTTGGATTTTTATTTGTTTTGTATGACTTCTACAACTATGTGTGGCTAGTTTTCCTTTGTTAGAGGTGGAGGTTTGAAGCCCCGAATTATGTAATAAACCTTGTTTCACAACCTTGATTTCATAATTGCTTAGCTATGATTCGTTTATTTGGTTTTGTTTTATAGAGAACTTTTGCTTGTTTATGTTCATGTTTAGCCAACATAGAATATTATGAACTTGTAATTAGGCCTAGAATTAGGTTGTTTAATCTCCTAAACGGTTAATACGGCTTAGTTCAAAGTTGTAAAACTTATAGGACAATAGGTGAAACCAAATAGAGAGACTTACATGCTAGGTAGGCGTTCCACACTAGTTTTGCATACTTGTTCAATCAAACTTCCAAGGTTCTTCTTAATGCTTAGGATAATATGTTGATAGGATAGGCATCTTATACCTTGATCTATTATTCTAAAGGCTTTAGTAACGCTGTGTCATCTTACTTAAGTATTTAAGGGAAGTGCTTTAATGCTTAGAATTTACGCAGTGCTTTCACGGTTTATTCTTGATTGAACCTTTTCATGACATGGTAATTGAAATCTTGGTTATGATACATTGTTTTGTAGCATATTCGATGGTGAATTTCCGAAATCCCTAACCTCATCTTTATCATATTGTTCAACTTAGAATCATTCTAGTTTTCTTATTTTGTTATCTGTTTTTCGTGATTTATTTAATATAGTAAATCAACTCCAAATCTTCTCAAATTTTGTGTGCATATTCTTCTATGTGTCTTGTATAGGTCTGTTAAATTTCATAATTTTCTGAGTCATGTAGCTTAGATAGTTAGGTGTGTTTTCGTCTGATGTTCCATAGGAACAATAGACATTTTTGTGACATTGTTTTCTTTGTGCAAGATTAAATACCCTCAATTCGTGGCATCAAACGATCTCTGCTTCATTATACTACAATTAACAATCTTTTGCAGGGTTAAATTGTGAGGCTATTTTAGCGCGCTGTAACACTTCTGTTTCACTGCAAAGGTCCTAAAACAATGAGAAAAATCGAGAACATGGTGTTCTTAAAAACTTTCTATGCCTAGAGATAGTGATGTAGTCAGAAATTTTTGGCTAGTGGGGCATAAATAATAATAATAATAATAATAATATATTTATAATGATATTGGTTCTCGACGAGTGTTTTGTGTTCAAGATGTTGCATGATAGCTAGTTTCATCGACTATATTAGAAAAAATTATCATTATAGATATATATGAAATCAAACAATCACTCACCGAGACTTTACAATGTTTATAGCATAAAATAAGTGGCTAATAATTTTGTCTTTCACAACTCTAATAAATACATTTAAAGGTAGGTTGCAAAATTAAGTGAATTTCCAAGTTGGTTAAGTGAGTTCAGCCTTAAAGTTTATCTGTGAGTGAGACCCTTTCCTGGTAAATTTTTATTTCAAAAAAAAAAAATAATCCCTTTGAAAAAAAGAAGTATATGTGAATATATAGAATATTTGTACAATGTGAACATGTGATTGAGGTAGTCTAGTGGATCAGCCTTAGATCATTCATTGAGAGATTGGAGGTTCGACTCTCATATAATGCATATATTTAAATTTTGTTGAGTGGGGCACTGGTGAGACACTGTTGAACCAAAATTTACGAGTGAAAAGTGAATGGGGCATGGGCCCCACTTTGTCCCTGTGTGCCTCCTCCCCTGCCTAGATACTAATCTATGTCGAATGTCGAGAGATTACGTTTCAATGTTTCCTCCTCCCTAATCACTAAAATTAAATTGGGATTTGACATCAATCAGAGTGTCAACAGGATTGGAACATGGTTATGGGTTTCACGTCTAGGCTGTTACTAACTCGGCTACATACCTAGACCTGTAAATTGATCGGATCTGAAACCGGATCCACCTAGATCCGGATCCGTAATATAAATTTTAGATCTGGATCCGACCAGTTACCCATCAGATCTTTAATAGCTCGATCCAAATCCGGATCCTGCGGGTTAATGGATACCGGACCCGTTAATCCGATCCGTTTATAATAATAAATATTTCAAATTTTAATAATAATTTCATAGTTTTATTATAAAACATTGATGAAATTTTATAAGAAAATAAAGATTTACATCAAAAGTTGAATTACATGTCTAAAATACTCCTTAACGGTACGCTAATATAATTAAAATATTTGACATTCAATATTTTTTAGCATAGATACATATGCATTAACAACCTTCAACTTCATCAAATCATACTTTAGAGGCAATTTAGATATGAATGTTTAGATTATCTAGATAATTATCATATTATTTAATATTTATTAATAATATTATATTTATATAAATATTATTTAATTATTTTTAAACGGATCCGGGTCTTTAACGGATCGGACCAACCAAGATCTAGATCCGATCCGTTTAGTAAACGGGTTAACGGATCTGGGTCCTTAACGGATCAACGGGTCAAATTTTCGATCCAAAACCCGTTTAAAAAACACGGATCCAGAACGGGTCTGAATAAGATCCGGTCCTTTTACAGGTCTATACATACCCCGATTCTTACCAACTCAACCAAATGTGTGGTGGTTAGTTTTCTCCAACTCATATACCAACTGCGCGCCATTACTCCAAGCTTTTCACTCCCTAATCAAAACATCAACCACTGTCTGTCTCTCTTGGTACATGTCTATACATAAATATATCAACTGATGAAGGCCAGATCCTTAATTAACGTACGTTTTCCAGTTCTTTTCAGTACTCCATCCATTACAAAATACATAAGAGCGACATCGTCTTCCTCTTAATTCCTCTCCATAAATCCATAATCTTCACCAAACCAAAAGCTTAATAGTCTCGCGTGTTTGCCCTACAGTTTAAGCTAATCTTAAACCACCACGAAAGAAGACTAGAAGAAAAACAAAACCTTTCGCCTACATCATCCTCCTCTTCTTCGCCTACACCTTAGGTGTTAGGGAAAATAATATAATAGAAGTGACAACTCAAAACACCACAAAGGATAAAAATTCAAAGGTATAAAGGATAGAGGAAAGCGAACATCAGATATAACGTGGTTCGGCAATGTGCCTACGTCCACGGGGCAACTCATCCTCCTCTTCTTAGGCTACACCTAAGGTGTTAGGGAAAATAATATAATGAAAGTGACAACTTAAAACACCACAAAGGATAAAAATGCAAAGGTATAAAGGATAGAGGAAAGTGAACATCAGATATAACGTGGTTCGGCAATGTGCATACGTCCACGGGATAGCAACAACAAGAACTTCCACTATTAGAATGGGTACACAAGAGATACACAACTTCAACAACACTACTTGAAACAAAACACTCTCTCACACTTATTTTGCTATCAACTACACTACACTCTCAACTTGGAAGATGATGTTTGCTCTTCGATCCGATTGATTGGCATGATGGAATGAGTAAATGACCTCTCTTTTTATAGGCTTAAGGATGAACCCTCATTAGTACTCTCTCATAATTGTGCTCCATGTAACTCATGACACCATAACTCCAAATAACCATCCATTTCTTTTGTGTAACTCCAGTCTTAATATCTTGTAACCGAAGAGCTACTAACTCCGGTAACTTATGAAACCACTAACTTATAAACATTTAAGTTAGTGTACACATAATATTCGATTGATCAGATAACATGTGGTTGTCACAGCTTTTCCCTAAAACTTTTTTGTCAGGTTCGCTGTCTTTAACATACTTCTCACTTTCTCCAGAATGGTGCGGTTTATCCTCTCCGCTACACCATTATGTTGTGGGATGTCAGGTACTGTCTTCATGTGTCTATTGTCATGCTTCGAACAATAACCTCTGAACTCGTTCGAAGTGTACTCTCCACCATTATCACTATAGAGACACTTGAGGGTTAGCCCTATTTCCCTCTCAACTATGGCATGAAACTCCTTGAAGGTTTGGAACACCTAGTCTTTTGATTTAAACAAATAAATCCAAACCTTTCGTGAAACATTATCAATAAAAGTAACAAAATACTTGTTATGACCTAGTGATTCAACTTCCATATGACCACACACATCTGAGTGTACTAGGTCTAAGATGCTTTCCTTCTTGGTGAATGTATTAGCAAAGCTAACCTTATGCTGCTTACCAAACAGACAATGATCGCAAGAGTCAAGAGAAGTACCTTTGGCAAAGGGGGTGAGAGATTCCTTTACTAGAATTTGCAATCTCTTCTCGCTTACGTGGCCTAACCTCTTGTGCCATAGACTTGGGAAAGAGTCGTCCGCGACATTCAACTCCCCTTTGTATATCCTATCATAAGTCTTTTAGAGGGTACAACACAACTTTCCTCTAGCCACCACTACTGATCCCTTGGTAAGCCTCCACTCTTTATCACTTCCATGATGAGATATCCTTCCAGATCAAGCACATCGGTTGACATTAAATTGAGACGTAGAACAGAAACATGTCTAACATCTTTCAACAAAAGATTAAAACCTAAATTGGTTTCAAAACAAATATCTCTAATTCTTGTATTCTCAGCATAACCCTCGTTGTCCATCTTCACAATCACAAGGTCACCACATTTGTACGTAGTGAAGAACTCCATGTGTGGAGTGGCAAGGAAAGAGGCACCGGAATCAACGATCCATGCAACATCAGAACTAGAAAAATAATCAACATCAGAACTAGAAAAATAATTCACCTTCAAAGCAAAGAACCTCACATTCCTCATGTGATATGACAGCTGCATTGATACCTTTGTCTTCTCTCCTTTGGTAGGTGTAGCCATCCTCCTTCTTCTCATTCTTTAATTTGTTGCAATTTCTCTTCATATGACCAAAGATGCCACAATGTTGATATTTTCCGTTGAATCTTGTCCTCGAACGGCTTGCATTCCTTCCATGATTTTTGGGTCCTCTACTCTTGCTCCTTCCTCTATTCCCGCCATAAAGACTTGGCTATTTTCAGATGTTAAAGATTTCATTCTAGTCTCTTCATTCAACATGTTATTTTTAACATTATTCATGGTTAATTTACCATCTAGAACAAAGTTACTTATAATGACTACAAAAGTCTCCTAATTATCCAGCAACGACCCCAACAACAACAATACTTGTAATTCATCATCAATCATCATGCCCATGATGGTTAATTGATTAATTGAACTTTAAAATTTTTCAAGTGCTCAGTGACCCTTACGCCATCACTGTACTTCATATTGACAAGCTCTTTGATTAGAAAAACTTTCTTGACGGCAGTATTCTTCTCGAACAATGGCTCCAACTTTCTTCACAACTCATGTGCATCGGTCTTATTCGCCACATGGTGGAACACACTATCATCCATCCACTCTCAAATATGGATGGATGATAGTGTGTTCAATCTTCGTCTTCATCCGGTTTAGCCTCAATTTCTTTGATAGGCTCATGTAGATTTTTACAGTAGAGGATGTCTTCCATTCGCGGCTTTCAAGTGATCCAATTTATGTGGTTGAGTCGAACCATGGTACTCCTTGAACCTTTCATTTTACATCAACGCCTTATAAACAGGGCTCTGATACCACTGTTGGGAAAAATAATATAATGGAAGTAACAACTCTAAACACCACAAAGAATAAAAATGCAAAGGTATAAAGGATAGAGGAAAGTGAACACCGGATATAACATGGTTTGACAATGTGCCTACGTCCAAAGGGCAACAACAACAAGAATTCCAACTATAAGAATAGGTACACAAGTGATACACAACTTCAAGAACACAACTTCAAGGAAAACACTCTCTCACACTTGTTTTGCTATCAACTACACTACACTCTCAACTTGGAAGATGATGTTTGTGATGGATGCTCTTGGATCAGATTGATTGGCATGATGGAATGAGCAAATGACCTATCTTTTTATAGACTTAAAGAGGAACCCTCATTAGTACTCTCCTATAATGGTGCTCCATATAACTCATGACACCATAACTCTAAATAACCATCTATTTTCTTTGTGTAACTCCCGTCTTAATACCTTGTAACCGAATAACTACTAACTCTTGTAACTTATAAAACCACTAACTTATGAACATGTAAGTTAGTGTAAGTTATTGGTCTAGATATTATAACATTAGGCTACCTCTCTTCTTCTCCAACCCTCTCCCCCACCTTACCCTCACCACTCTCTTCTTTATCCCCTTCCCTTCCTCAACTGGCCAACCTTCCAAACCAACTCAACCACTTCCGACTCACAACTCAATGCGCCGAGCCTGTCCCTCCCCAACTTGTACGCCAAACCATTCTTGACCTCGTCTTCAACACCATCTCCCCATTCACAAACTTCCCTCCTCACGTCAAAAGCCTCCTACGTGCAAAGCGTGTCAAAGAGTTGGGCTTAAACGATGCCATTTTTGAGCACCTAATCAAAGAAGTCCAGCCCCGGGTCATCATCTAAGTGGGTACGTTTCTTGGAGCATATCGATGTTTTGTTGATGTAACAATTCATCATATCCGCCAATGCCACAGGGTCGGTTTTACCTATGCCATTTTCAACCGGGTCGGTTCTTGACAAGCTTTGCAAATGGGGTATTTTTGGTGATTTGATAGAAGTAGATGTGAGTTATGATTTTAATTCAGCTTGGTTGGATATCAACCGAGCTTACCGGATTTGCAAACCCGGTTGGGTGCTTTTCGGGCATGATTATTTCGCCGTGGAGGATGACAGAGGGGTAAGAAGGGCGGTAATTTTGTTTGCTAGGGTTTATGGGCTCAAGATTAAAGTTGAAGGGCAGCATTGGGTGATTCACTCGAGTTGAATAGCATGTCGACATACTTTAATGATAATGTTCGATAGCTAATTGTAACTAGTTGTAATATAGAAATAATGAACTAGTTGGAGTTATGAATGAAGGACCCTACTTTAAGTCGTTGTAATATACAAGTACCGATTACTAGTTCAAATCAATATTGAATACCAGTCTCTATTTGGATCAACATTACACCATGCTGGTTATAGGAGATGTGAATAGTATGCCATGAGTAGCACATGTCAATGTTGTAACTTAGAGAAGATCGACCTCTGCATTTGTAGATTATTATTCGTTGTTTAGAAAAAATTACTCTACTTTTAATGTCTCGCTATTTTTGGAATATGACTATGGGAGACCTTAATTATCAAAGTAATTTACATATTTAGAGCATTCCTTTCGTCTCATATCAATATCAAAACTAAAACTAAAACTAAATGAAATATAAAATATGCCTAACTAATCTCTAACTTGGTGTAAATTACGAATTTGTGAGTTCAATTCGTTCGATATTTGTTATATTGGTGGTGATTCGATTCAATGTAGTCTATCGGCTTTCAATTTCAAAAAAAAAATCATCATTATATATATAACGTATTGTATATACACTAGCTGATTAAACCTTAATATAATTGCCAAGGAATTAAAAAGAAATCCACTCCAATAAGTTCTACTGTGCCTGTTTACATGTGGTGGCTCTTGCACGTTTATCTGCTTTGCTGGTTTCATCTTCTAAAATTCTTTGCTATTTTGATCAGTTAGCTCGAACAACGATACATGTGTCGAATGAAACGACGTCAGTCGTCTGATCTTTAATAAGTTAATCAAATAAATATAATTAATTTATTAAAGATCAAACAATCACTATCTGATCAATTTGTTAAAAATCAAAGATATTTTATATTTAATTTATTAAATATCGAAGGATTTTATTAAAAGTAGAACGATTATTGTCGTTTTATGCCAGTATATCACGCGAGAAGTCGTGCTTTTTTGATATGATCCTCGTTTTTCTACGTCAGGAATCTAACTACAGTGTCACACACATATATGTCAACCTTTATGGATCACTAAAAACAAACCCAACTTTTAATTTATTTCTATTAAGCACATTTTTGCAGTGTGCTTGCTGTTCATCTTCAATTCTTTATCATCAACATCATCTCCCACTGGTTGCGATGGGTCCCCAGACACAATCCATATTCGATTTCATTCTCGTCGTCTCGTCGTCTACAGAAGAAGAAGCACGTTGGGATACTTTAGGCCAAGAAAGAAAGAAGAAATCAGAGACAAAATGACCAGCCTCTTTCTTTCAACTTTCCCCACCGATCTTTATTTCTCCTATCGAAACATGTCCGTCCCATTTAGCAACATGCATAAATATCCCCGAGCTGAAAATCATTTGCTTCACCCATTATGGTCCGTCTCTTTTCCTCCCGACCTACTGTGCCCTTAACATGGGGAACACAAATCCTTTATTGGAATTTCATTGCATTTCCATATTACCCAGCTCAGAATATACGCCGTTGTTACAGATGAAGCGCACAGAACACAATCGGATGGGAAAAATGAACATGGTAGAAGCTGGAACTGAAATTCTTTCATATAAAACATATCAAGAAATTAACCAGCTCGAAGAAATATACATCGTTGTTCATAGAAGATCCAAGTAGTACTCAGAACACAACAATGAAGCCAGCTACACGAAACGCAACGCCTAACATTACCGGCATAAATTATAGATACAAGATCGAGAGCTCTTTGATCTATATATATTTTACATTAAAACAACACGAAAGTGATATGAACTTAATTATCCATACGTACCGATCAAGAAATTAAGCTTCGTTTTGATCTAAGATTCCGAGCAAAGCAGCTTTGAGACCTTCGCTTTTCATGTTATCAGGAACCTTGACCACAATATCTTGCAGCATAAGATCATTGATGCTTGACATGCTCGCATGGTGGATTTGGAACTCTAGGTCACGCATCGCCGTCATTAACCTCGCTGATGGGTAGTTCACATTCTCGGATTGAACCCTAATCATGGCGTCCGTCCCCACTATCTTCACCTCAATTTCAAGACCCGACCCGTTATTGTTGTTGTTATCAGTCGTCACTGTTTCCGTTTGCTCCACGGAGGCGGCGGTGGTGGTGCTCTGGTTGTCTAGATTGTCCGCCATTTCCACTTTCAATTTCTTCGACTCCCTCTGCAGCTGCGATTCCAGTTCGTCCACTTTTGCTTTCAGGTCGTTGATGTACGACACGGCGTCTGACAGCAGCGACGCCTTGTCCATTCTCGACACGTTGGGGACAACCGCGCGTAGCGCGTAGAATCGGTGGTTGAGCTTCTCTCGCCGCTGCCGCTCCGCCTCCACGTGGTTCAGCGGCGTGTCTCGTCCCATTCCAGGTTTCCGGCCACGTTTCTTTGGTGTTCTCTTCAGCTGAAAATCGGAATCCGCAAAATCAACAGGGGTTGGATTCGATAGTCCGTTGTTGTTCTTCTTCTTGTTATAACCCAAAACATGTTTCTTGTCGTCATTGTAAGAGCTGTTGTCCTCTTCCTGCACGCCGGCAATGATGCCGATATCGGCGAAGGAGAAGTTTCGGTTGATGAACTCGAGAGGTCTGGTTTCGGGGTCGGGCTGATCGGACCCGAATAAGGACTTGGCCTGCTGGATCAACCCCCAGTTCTCTCTAACCAAACCGGAGGAACCCATCTCAAGAACACCGTTGGAAGTAGGGATGCAGATCAAGGTCTCGATCCCGTGGATTTGTGCCTCTTTGGCTCTCTCGCAGTTGTCGAACTGAAGCTCGTGGGACCCGCTCAGCCAGACGAAGGCTCCGGAGCCAAAGGTCTTGCCGGGAACAGAGCAGTCTCCGACGGCGAAGGATCGAGTCAGGGACATGACGTAGAACCACTCAGCGTCGGATACGTCGCCATTTAGGGCCATGAAGTTGTCCATGTCGAGCTCCGGGTTGTTGTTGTTGGTGTCGTTGAGAATGGACTGTATGCCCTTGAGGATCTTTCTCCTGTTGGAGAGGGAGTTGTTGAGGTCGGGTGAAGGGTCCTGGGGGCCTTGAAAATGGCCGTCTCCCCAACCGAGGAGAAGACGGTCATTTTCGACGTCGTTAGAGACCTGCCAGAAAATGGAGTAGGACCACGACTCAGGCTGGCTTTGGAGGATGAACTGCAGCCTCTGCTGCAGGGTTGGCTCGTGTGGGAGAGAGACCAACGAAGAAGATGAAGTAGGAGAGATGATCAGGTCATCCATGGAATGATGTTTGATTCAGAAGTGAGGGAGAGAGTGAGTGTGTATGATCGAGTGGACAAAAGCCACTGAATATATATATATATATATATATATCCTCTGGAGCAGAAGCTGCGGGGAGTTGGATTCTTTGCTAAAGAAAAGATCAATTATGCATGGGAGGTTTGGATTCTGGGGTTAAAGTTTGGTGGTGAGATTGAATAGGGATTTGGGGTAAGAATGAGAGAAAATGAGGGGGGTATTAGCTATTACTATTGGGCACCACTAGCACGTGAAAGGAAAGCGATGGGCTTCAGTGGCCGTAGGCCCACACATATAAATCTACATCCGAGTTCTTAATTTCACACGTTCTGTAAATTTAGGATTAATCTAAAATATAACGTAGGATCCAGATCAAACTGTTGACATTTTGTTAGAGCAAAATATCTGAAATTTAGGACCAATTTTTGATGACGTAATTTATTGAGTTCTTGACATTCTTGGACTTCTCCTCGCTTCATATACGTTAACAATAGTCGGGAAAATGTGTAGCAAGGCTGCAAGGGCATCCCCACCATTCCACCAAGTTGCCATGTATCCAGCATATATGGTCATTTTCAATCTGAATTTAGGGAGGAGGTATAATATGTAAGCAATTTAGCCGGGTTGAGAGGACTATCGAAAATAAAAACTTATTTAGTTAAGAGAAACACAAATAGGTCAAATGTTATAAGCGTTAAATATTTAGTAACTTACTTTAATAGAGATACATCAATTGGATTATTGATCAACCATGTGAAATAATCATTCTACTTAGAAAACAAAAGTATAGTCGACTTTAACAAGCCACAAGTGATAAACGCACTCTAAATCACCTTTGACGTAAGTAGGAAACTATAGTCACCTAACAATATTAGAGAGTATTCCAACTCAACAAAAATAAAAATATCAATTTAATCATGCAACAAACTGTGTTCCTGTACAAAATTCATGGTAGGTACTAGGTAGTAACATTTAGGATTTTCCGTATTTTTCATCATGCTTTTACAAATACATTTCTGTCTTTCTTCTAAAAAAAGTACATTTCTATTTCTTGGAATGTACAAAATTACTCTGGCTAGCAAAAGGATACAAATATCACTCATGACTCATGAATTTGCACGATCAGAAATTTTGTGCGCTCTACACGCCTGTCACTTTCTTCGCTTCGATAGGTTTTCGTGCAACATGGGATGTGATTGAGGTCATCTCACGTTTCGTTCGTTCTGGTTGTTACATATGGGACGAAATCGAGATAGGCTTTATATTTTTTAGTCTAGATCTCGCCGGGCTTAATCCCGAATGGAACGGGACAGGATCGGGACGGGATGTTATGCATCAATTTATTTTCTTCTGAAAAACGTACAATTTCATTTGAAATTTTATCTAGCTGTCTTCATAAGATTTGTAGTAGACATCTTAAGATTCATTCCAGAATTTGAATCACTTGAAAACGATTTTTCTAGATTAAGTTATGGTTTTTTAAAGTTTAGGGTTTGCATTAGTAAATTCTGAGATTCTAAACCAGTTGGTTTCTTTTAAAAAACTGTATAAATTGGTTAGTTATTTAAGATTAGTGTCTTCATGAAAGTTACAGAGGACATCCTAAAGATTAATTGAGAGTTGAAATACCTCAAAAATAAGGTTTCTACAATTGGTTATGAATTTTGAAAGTTAGACGGGACGAGCCTAATCCCAGCCATCTTGTATTAGTTTCGTTTCCTCTTGAAATAATACAGTTTCATTTGAAATTTTATCTAGGTGTTTTCATAAGATTTGTAGTAGACATCCTAAGATTCATTCCAGAATTTGATTGACTTAAAAACGATTTTTCTAGATTAAGTTATGATTTTTTAAAGTTTATGGTGCATCAGTAAATTCTGAGATTCTAAACCAGTTGGTTTCTTTTAAAAACTGTATAATTTGGTTGATTATTTAAGATTAGTGTCTTCATGAAAGTTACAAAGGAATTCCTAAAGATTAATTGAGAGGATGGGAAGTTTGATTAAGAGTTCAATACCGTATAATATAACAAAAATTACAATGTACAAGACATTTTGTTAAGAGAAGGATGAAAATCTTTATTGAATCGCAACTGATTATAAAATAATGGCAAAAAAATTGTCAAGTTACCATCATAGAGCCAGACCAATGATAGTTCACACCAGAGACAATCTCACAACCTTATGAGCCGTCATATTAGACTCTGTATAAGTATGAACAAAAAAAGAAAAAGGAAGTAAAGAGAGATTATGTTTGATATCTCCCAACATCAAACCAAACCCAAAACCATCCTCAACAATACCGATCGTAGCTTTAACCACTTACTTACATTTTGATTCAAAAACAATTGGAGATAAACTAAACTCCAAAGCTAACTCAGAGACTACTCTCCCACCAGCAGCTTCCACCATTTCCAGCTATGACACATGACTAATTCTCATGCATATACGTACCACCCACAATAGAAGAATCTGAATCCTTCACAATTACCCTAACCTCTCCACTTGAAGACTGTCTATCAAATGCACTGGCCATCAATATTAGTCTTCAACCATCCAACCGGAGGATGAACCCACGGCTTAGGAGTTCTAATAATCCCTCCCTTCTTTGGCTGCATAGATTGTAGAAAGAAAAAATATCTCACTTAGAATAACATCTGGTGCATAGTCAAAATCTTAATGTTTTATAGCCTATGATTCCTCTCCTTCCAAATCGACCATATAATAATCAGCAACAGGAAAAAATCTTTCTTGCACAAAGTAATACATTACGTCCCTCGGGGAATTTTTTAATAAAATCTTGTATAAACCAGCAATCTTTGCTAATATGTTCAACACTTTCCTCCGGATCATTGCAAAAGAAACACCCATTTTCCACAAAAAATTCTTGGATTGTAATGCTGCAGCAATAGATAAAATAACTGAACATACCTTCCAAATATACACCTTCACCATTCCCAGCGTCTTAGCAAGCCAAACCTTCTTCCAGAAAATTTTGACCTCCTCCCCAGATAACGGGAAAGTCTGATCTTGTCTCAGCTGTCGTGCAAGAATATAAGCAGACTTAGTAGAGAAACGGTCTTTAGGATCATAATGCCACACAATCCTATCCGGCAAAGATCGATTACTGAGAGGTACTGACTGAATTATCTCAACATCCTCTGGTTCAAAATGCTCTCGTAACAAAGGAACATTTCAAACAAGACCAGTTAGTTAAAATAAAATCATTGACATGTGAGAATCGATGTGCTCTTCATCCCATCAGTCTGAAATCCCTTGGACGAGGAATCCAATGATCATCCCATGCATGAACTGATCTACATACCATCCCCAATTTGTCATCTAGTACCATTAACTAGCAAATCCCTAGCCTAAACGATCCCACGCAAGCATGCAGATGCATCCACAGGAGCCAGGGCAGTCCAAAAATCAGTTTGAGGAAAGTACCTAGCCTTGTACATCAGTTCGAGAAGAGAAGAAGGGTTTTTTACCAACCTTCACCCTTACTTGGCCAACAAAACAAGATTATGAGCATACAAGTCACGAAAACTCTTTCCACCTTCTTTCTCCTTTGGTCTACATAACTTATCTCACGTCATCCAATGAATCTTCTTATTATCCGACTTACTAGTCCACCAAAATTTAGCACACATCTGGTTAAGAGTATTGCAAAAGCTCTTTGGTAACAAAAAGCAACTCATGGAGTAAGAGGGTAAGGCTTGAGCCACCACCCTGATAAGAATATCTCTCCCAGCTCCACTAAGAAGCTTACCTTGCCAACCTTCCAGTTTCTTACAATATACGAGACTTAAAAGATCCTTATTTCAAAGATAAAATAAGAAAACACTTAAATACACTATTGTCTTTACCGTCTTTCACGTTTTCTTTATGTTTTATGTATTTTTTCCTTCAATAATCCGTTGTTTCTATCAAAGAGTACATTTGTGATTTGTGAGATATGCAACTAATGCAAGCCCTTTCCCCACTTTACCCTATGTTACCAAAAGGCACCGAATGAGAATAGAAGAGAAAATAAAGAAACATGACCAAGACCAAGGACCTTCCTTCCGGAAAATCAAGGGTACCTGTGCTTTACAAATGTTTGAACGTGGAATATCATCTACTTGCCTAATTGCGTATCATTCTTGTGTAGCTTATGTATGAATGTTAATTAGTGGTTAGGATGTGTGTTATGGTTTTGGTGGTGACCAACTCCGTATGTAATCCGGACTAATATATAGTACTATGTAATGCGTTAACACTTACGTACTAGTATCTAACCTATCAAAAACAAAAAAAACAAAAAACAAAAAAATGAGCTGAGTCCAACAAAACAAGCTTCCAATCTTTTCCTAAGGCAGGACAATCAATAGCTTTATCGACTGCCACAACCTACGCAGCCACCAAGCTTGGAATATCAAACTCGAACATAAGGCACCAATCTAAAATTTCTATACAAACCACCATAATCTGAAGGTTATAGAAACTCGCTCTCCCAAGAACATCGATATTTGTTTTTAGTCGGTAGTAAGTATAATTTTTTTTCAAAATTGTAACTTATAATAAAACAAAAACATAATACCTAACCCCCTAAATTATAACTGAAGAAGAGGAAGATGGCGATTTGATAAGAAAGAACCTAAGGTGAATGAAGAAAAGTGGAGATGGTGAACGAGAAAGAGGTTGCCTTTCTACGAGCGTAGGTAAGTCTTTGGTTGTATGGTTTATTCCTATTCATTTTCTAGGGCGCATTTTGATAGTTGTTTCTTGATCCAGTTCTAATCGATCTATGTAATTTCTGGTTCAGGTGCTAACGGTTGGACATGTAAAGGGGAGGATAAACGTTGTGGGCAATTACCCAAATAGAGGTTGATGAACCAATTACCTAGGAAGAAAATTTTAGTATGGAGTTTCACTCGCTCCTCTTCGCATAGCCGCACAGGAGCACGTTCTCTCTCAATTTCTTGCTTTTCTGTCTTATCCGATCTACTTCAGAGCCTATTTTGAGGTATCTCCTCCTTAACAACCATTCAGTGTTCCTCTTTAACTGTTTAGTTTTGAACTGTGGTTTTTTCTGCTATCCGTGAATTGGGGTTTATGACTCTTTCTGTTATGTTCGAATTGGGATTGGAGGGATTCTGTATTTAATCATTGATGATTTAACAGTAGTGGGATTTGAAGAATGCTTCTCGATACAGAACAAAAGAGTTGTTGTCGTTTGTCATTTTCTGCTTAATTTTTTGTACAGAAGCTTCTGTGTGTAGCTCATTAATCAGGTTTTATTTCTGAGATTACAATAAACTGAGCAAAACGATAAAGTAATCAAACATTCAACTTGAGTTCTTTTTCATTGTTATGTATGAAATTGTGATTCTTAGTATTTGTAACCATTGATCAATGAACTGTTGAAGAGAGAATCATGTTAAATATTTGTGAAGATAAACATGATGAGATTGCTATTATATTTAGATTTTAATCCATCAGACTTCAGAGTGTGCATTTGTACATTCGGTGATGCATCGTACGAATATAGATGTATTTTCCCATGCTTCATTTCTTCAAGCTTTTATGTAGCTGAAGTAGAACAAAAGTTGATATATGAGTTGTGTATGAGTTGATATAATTTGGTTGCAATCAAATGCATAATACAGAATGTTTCTTGATCATGTATAGTAATATTGTCGTTAGTAATGCAAACAAATTTGTAAAGTTTGTCATTTTGAATGTAGTATGTATGTAATAGAGTAAAGGAGTTGATGAAGAAAGGACACCACAACTATATGGGTTTGAAATTATCACTATAAAAATGATATTTGTTTGTCATTGATCTGCCTGACATTTTTGAATAGATCATTCAACGCGGCTTTATTGTGTATTAGTTGATATAATTTGGTTGCAATAAAATGCATAATATGTACTACTAGTAACTAGCTTATCAAGCTTCTCGGCTTTTACAGCAGCAAATAGTAAAAAAATGAAATAAATTTGGCATTGTAAATTTAGCCAATACAGTTTGTAGATTTAAGTCGACTAGTAATCTAAGACTTGTGGTTGGACAGTCGAGTAATAATCTCATAGTATAACAGTGAATCCATTGTCAAAACTGTGTTATCTTGATTGTTCATTAAGATTATTACAATTCAGCTTTATAATATAATGGCTTTCTAACGAAAGGAAGCCAGTGATCTTAAACTATGTTATCCATTTGAGATTTTTGAGGTTCCAAAGTTTACCAAAAGGAGATCTTCTTAATTAGCAGTTCTAACGAAAATAAATATGGTATTGGTGGTGTCACAGTGGTGTTGTCATATTTTACACTTGGCACTTGTATTGTGGGATTTGGGAAAACTAAATTTTGTGACAGTTTTCTTTTTGAACATTTTTGTTTTCATTATCTTTGCAGAGATGGATGGACCGCATGAACCTTCGGTGTTTAACGAAAGGAAGGGTAATGAAATGGAATATAAGGGAGTTCAGTATGATAAGTTGTCTTCAGAAGACTTTAAAGGGCAAGAGTTTAAGACTGTGGAGGAAGCAGTCTTTTTACTACGGTTACGCAAAGCCCATGGGTTTTGGTGTTAGAAAGAACTTCAAGAGACTGAGTACAATCTCACCAGAGAAAGTCACTTCGTTGAGGTTGGTTTGTTCTGCTCAGGGATAGAGATGCCGAGCACGTGAAAGACAAGAAAAGAGTTCTCACGCCAAGCAGATTTAATTGTCCATGTGTTCAAAGTGAGGTACCTTAACAAAATTGATGCATGTGTTGTTGATTTCATAACCCACTACACGCATCCTCTTGCACAAGCACACGAGAGGCATCTTGTTACATCACACAGATCAGTTCAAGATTCACATTTAGCACTTGTGACATCCATGCAAAGAGTGTCTGTTAAGCCGTGTCATACATATGAGTACATTGTTAATAGATCAGGAGGTTTCCAGCAAACTGGGTGTACCATTAAGGACTTGTACAACAAGTTGGATTCGAGACGTCAAGAAATTTTAATTGACAGTGATGCAGAAGCTGCCTTTGCATATATGAGAGGTAAAGTTGCTACTGACTCACAGTTCTACTACAAGTTTAGTATAGATGAGGATAACAGGTTGGCAAATATGTTTTGGAGAGACTCTAATTGCCTGCATGATTATACCTGTTTTGGAGATGTATTGGTTTTTGATAGTACTTACAAGACCAATCCTTATGGGAAACCATTAGTGTTATTTGTTGGTTCAAACAATCATCTATCGACCACGGTGTTTGGTTTTGGGTTACTAATGGATGAAACAATTGAGAGTTACACTTGGCTTTTAGAGACATTTCTGTCTTCTATGAAAAACAAAAAACTGATTTCTGTCTTGACTGATGGGGACCAAGCAATGCGAAGGGCTATTGAAGTAGTGCTTCCTGGTTGTCCTCATCGTTTGTGTACATGTCATGTATCAAAGAATGCACGGAGGCACTTGCACAACAACCAAGCACTGTCTGAATTTTGTCGTTGTATATGGGAAGAAGTAACTGTAGATGGTTTTGAAAGACGTTGGACAACCATGGTTAACAGACATAAGCTCCATAACAAAGATTGGGTTAATATGATGTATGAAAAGCGGCATTTATGGGCCGAGGCATTTGTTAGTGGACATTTTTTTGCCCGTATGCGAAGCACTCAGAGATGTGAGGGGATGCACGGCTATATGAAGGGTTATATGAAAAGTGGTGTGAAGTTATTCGAACTTGTTCCAGTGCTTGATAGAGGACTGTTACGGCTTAGGAACAAAGTTGTGCTAAAGGACTTAAAGTCTAATAACTCGACTCATGTCCTTCTTCACTTTGAAATTTGGAACATCATGCTGGTAATATTTTCATAATTACTGTGTTTGAGTGTGTGCATAAATATATAGCATGTAATATAACCCTATTCATGATTTATTGTTGTTTTGGATAATAGAAACATCATGCAGGTATAGTGTTCACTGACAGTGTGTTTGAGCTTGTACTTAAAGAGATTATCGGAATTTAGGATCTTATAATATCAAGAACTTTCCCATTTAGGACATGTCATGTGTATGTAACATATAGTTACAACGATGAGGAGACATCTAACAATTACATGACATCATACTATCATGATAAAGAAAATCCTAAAATTGAATGCTCATGCAAACCGTTTGAATGTGAAATAACCGAGAGAATTTGCTGGCCTGAATGTGGGCCAAATAGGAGAGAGCGGCGACTCTAAATCCTAACCAGATCTGAAGACTGTACTGAATCATTTTTTAATTTAGAGGGGGAGAGAGATTCTAGATATGAGTCGAGTCACCCAAATAGGAAAGAGACCGGAGACTCCACATGTTTCACTACACTCTTTACACAACTTGATTGAAATCTCCAAAAATGGTCACCTTTCATCCCAATTGAAAAGAATATGCAGAGGTATATACCATCCACATAACATTGTGTTATGTTCATATCCTGATGAATGTCATGGCCTTTCATTAATATACATGACCAAGGCGTGATTTTCTATATGCCAATAGTATTTTGAGCCTGATTAGTGTTATTTAACTCGCATTTCATTGAAAAACAAAATAACCTTAGGTGAACACCTATTTGCATCCTACCTATATCTGTCACCTTATGTGGCAACTCATCTAGCATAAGGTGCAAAGTACCTCTAAGGTATAGGGCTTAGAATACAGGATATTACTTGCTATTTCATTACCCGCATGAAAGTAGAAAAGAAACACCAAAGATTCCAGTACAAGATTACCAAAAGTAATCAAACCAACATCCAGAAAATAGAGTAGAGCACCAAGCCACAAAACAAAGCATGGTTAGCATACTCACTCTTGTAATCACTCAATGTGTCGTGTGCAAACAGACAAACCACATCCAGGTAAACAGAATTCTTTGTTCCTTCAACCTGCACAATTAAACAAAAATCTAGTATCATAAGAACAAAATGCATACAATAATCCACATAATAACAATTACAATAAACATTCCAAAGTCTCTTCGGCTACACAAGACTCTGATTTCGACACTATAGCTCATATCAATCACCTAATCCAAACCAAAAGAAAAAATAGTCTCAGAATTTCGACACAAGACATTCTACCGCATCCATCGGTAACATCATATCATAGGATTGAGAATCTTTTCACTGAAATTCGAGTTTCTAAGTAAAATGTTGAGGAAATTTGGAGGAAAGAGAAATCGAGAAAGGAAGAAGAGAGAACCTGGAGAAGAGAAGGGACAGAGAGAAATCTCAACCAACGATCTGAACTGAATTCTCTTCTAGGGACAAATTCTAGATCTGGGTTGAGTCACCCAGAAATGAGAGAGACCGGAGAATCTTAACTCCATCATAGATCTGAACTGAATCCTCTTCTAGCGTGTGTGTGTCAAATTTTTTAGAGAACTGAACATAGTTTACAGTGAAGAAGACTGAGAGATTTTTTTTTCGACAGAATTGGAGAAGAGTTTTTTTCGACAGAATTGGAGAAGAGCAGAGAGAAAGCATCGGGGATGGGCCATGATGTAACGAGGCTCATTATGTTGTAAATCATGTTGTTTAAGAAGTTTTTTGTAAAGTGGCGACGTTTTTACAAATTTTATCAATAACTGAGGTAAACGTAGTAATTAATGTCAATTTCATAATAATTATTTGTATGAAAACCATTTGATTCATAACTCAATAAATTGTTAAAAAAGTAGTAATACAACTTGTATTTGTAGTAATTTTCTCAATTACAAGTTCGAGAACTATTTTACCAATCTAACGACAGATTGTCGTAATAATGGTAAAACGGATGAACATATAGTAAATAAAATCTTTGTGTACGTAATAAAATCATTTATCTTGTAATTATATCGTACTTTATGTAAATTTTATTGTAATTGAGATAATAACCTATAATACAATGTATTTTACTATAAATTAACAACTAAGGTATAACTAGTAAATATGGTTGTATTCTTAATATTACTTGAAATATGATCTTTTTTTACAAAAATAACAATAAATTTACCTCTAATGACAACAAATATTGTAAATATTAATAATCATACCTAAAACATCTAAAGTCGTTAATCTTGTAAAATAGTTTTTTTATTGTAATTATGGTCATTTTCTAAGTAAATTACACCATTTATGATATCTTTACTAAAAAGAACACATTTAATGTATTTAGTGGTAATTACATTAGTAAACAAAGTAATTACAACATTTACTACCCTCATTACATGTTTTTAAACAATTCATGTATAACTTAATTAAAAGGTTGTTAAAGTTGTAGTTTTTTTACATGTGTCATAATATTACTGGACGACTTGTTTACCTGTACAACAGATTATTTATTTTTATATATTATTGTTAAATAATTGATGCATAGTATGCATCAACTCAAACCTTCCTCATCAAATTATTTTGTTTCTGCATATCGAATGAAGTTTTCAAATTGACTGATCGAGTTTGACGGGTTTTCTCTTCGTTAAAATTTGTTTTTGGCTTACTGCATGCATAATCTGCATTGTGCTTTTAGGTATGTACGTACCTACCATTCTCCCTTCTTGTTCTAGGGATGGTCTCTTAACCTGAGCTTCTACTTTTGTGCTTAGAAAGGGTTTCCCCTCTTCTGGTTATTATTTTCTGTTGGATCTCTTAATTAGCTATAGCGCAATTCAGATTTGGATCGATCTCACCAATAATTCATCTCAAAGACACCAGGTTAATTAGCTAATTAAGATATCAGAAAACCTGCATAACGTGCTGATTCAGCAGCAACTTAACTCTTGTGTTTACCAAGTTATTACAATCACTACCAGTGAAGCTACATGCAGGACTAAAATGTTATAGCATTCTGATCAGAGTTTCTTATACAGACTGATTACCATTCAAAAGCTCCTCAATCGATCAACCTAACTGGAACCTGAACGTTAGATATTCTATCATTTCTATGGCAGACACCGCACCAGCACTGTTTCGATCATCGAACTATGATCGATTCAAGTTGCGAGGGCCGACTTAATCAGGTTAAATATCCCATACAGCATAGATTACGACACCCTTATAATGGGCAAATTCGAAATGAAAATGTGTGGGCAATTTCATCTTTAGCGATCAGACACAACTCTTTGATCTTGCCATCTCAACTACCCTGCATATAGCCAGCTACCTATATATTAGACACAGAAATTAAAGCCTGATAATGCCAGAAAAATGCATCGATTTTCATTGTTTCTTGAGAAGATAGGTAACAATACTAGTTGCGGCATATCTCACATGCCTATCACTGTATGCATCATTCAAGAACAATAAGATCAATCATTATAACGAAATGTACGTCCTGTTTATTCTGCACATGGATCTTTCTAGCAGCTAGTACGAACCATGTCCATTAGGAATTAATTATACTGTTTTAGAACCCAATTATTATTGATAATGTTGTTAGGAAATGACAAACTAAATTGACAAAATAACCAGAGCGGCATTGCGGACAAACAATCGCAAAGAACACGTCCAAGACATTGACAGACAGAATTGCTTGTAAGTATATGTTTGTTTTTTAGTTCTTGGTTGAAAAACATTAGGGACACTCTATTGGCGGAATATTTCCCCAACGTTGGAGAAACATATGAAGCTACTTAACACATGACGAAGTTAACAAGCATACATAATTGTTCTTAATTATATATATTCCATCCTTGCCATGGGTCTCATCTAGAACATCTACCCAAATCTTTAATTAAAGACGGTCTTAATTTGGACATGCAATTAGAAGGTCTATACTATTTAGTTTTAAATTCGAAGTGACATGACGACTACAGAAAATATATATTTAGGGTCCCTATGTGATCTTTCTAACGTTAACTTGTTCTAGCTAACATAATATTATGTTTTACAACACGTTAGAAAGAAGAGTGCCCCAAATCTTAAAGTATATATAGCACTTGTTTTGGACTTTCATCACCAACATAATCGTCGTTACGGTGGATAGGTAGCTTTCATGATCAAATAATTTTACATAGAGATAGTTATGTTTAACTTGTGTAATTCTGATTCATAGTTCAGGGCGGCTATAGATATGAAAGATGAACCAGGCTCATTATAATATTAATCTGTACCGAACATAGAGAGGTAGCTAGCCGTTTCGTATATGTACACTGACGGATCTAGAGTTTAAAAGCTAAGTGAGTGAAAAAAAATACATCAAACAAGTAAGGAAGAAAAACTTGGATTGCAGCATTTGCCCAGCATAATAATTTTTTTAATTGTGAATGCAAAAAATTTGCCCATCGGAAGCTGGGTGTGGTTCCATTGAGATCCACCCCTGTACATGTAGCTTCTTCTGAAGCTTTATGAGACAAATAATTTCCTTGTGTTTGCTATATACATACTGACTTGTTATAGAACCACCTTTATCATTCGACGGCCAATCAGTTAAATAATTTGTCAAGTAGGACATTATAACCAAACCATTGATCAAAACGGTCATAATTCTAATATACAGTAATCAATTTCTACTTCAATGCGATTTTATACAAAGTTACATACCTTTCTATAGTAAAATTTATGATACTGTTCAAAGATCGATCAGTCAATTGGTGCAGTATCAATGGTTTTTTTTCGACTAGTCAATGCAGTGGTTGTGCATCTGCAATTTCTCTCAGATCGACAACGAAAAAAAACATGCAATTTCTCTCATGTTCTTTCTCGTTGTCTATCTGAAGCTTATAAGAGACGTGCGTTCAGTCCTGCAGTACATGTTTTAAACTTGCATATAAAGTTGCAAACTTGCTGGATGGAGCTGCAGCATTTGTTCTTTTCATTTCATTATCATTATATGCAAATTCTCACATGCTAAAGTTGTCCTTGCAAGCTATCTATCGAACATAAATTTTCGATAACAGTACGTTTAATCAAGGCGAAAAATGAATGATCAGTTATAAAGATCGATATCGAAATCTCGATGGTGCCTGCAGCCGAGAATTAAGTGTTCATCAATCGGTTGCTCTTAGTTAATCTTTACATGTCTAATTCATTATTCAGGCGTGGTTAATTTTTAAGAAATATGAGTTTGTGGTCAAGATCACGTCATTTACTTTGCCGAGTTCTATACACTGAGTTTTCAGAGAGGTGATCCTGATCTAGTAAGCAGTGGCGGAGCTAGAAATCGTATCTTAGAGAATCCAAACATACACAAGATATACCAAGATTATTATTTTGAAAATTTGTTGATCAAAGATAATTTCTGGATTTCAAAAAGCTTTTTAACATCTTATTTGTTAAGTTTAATCATTTTATTTTTTTATTTTCAAATTGTATACGCCCCATTGTGGACAAGAATCAACCAAATCACTTCCTGTTCTTTGTGGATGGATGCCACAAATTTATACGATGAGAAAATGGAAGACTAAACAAAACAAATAAGTGTATAGTTCTGCGAGTGTGCTAAGGGTTAGGAGGATCCATTTGTTGATTATGTTCATATTCAATTTCATTTAACAGTATTTTATCTCTCTAAAACTGATAAAACTGAACTTGCACAAATGATGAGGGTGTCTGAACCCCTTTAAGTAGCAACATAGCTCTGTCCCTGCTAGTAAGAACAGAAGTTACAGAACTGACGCCCAAATATCATCTCGTAAGCTTAATTGCTAAAGATCATAAATCACTCATTTTTTTAGATATTTCGCGAAGGATTAGTTTGAATTAAAATTATGTACTCCTAATTTCTGTCTTTTGGTTACTAAAATCATCAATTCAGTATTATATACGTAAGGTGATGGAGTAAACTGGTGAACGAAATCTAGCAGTTTGTCATGTCGAAATCAAAACATGGATCACAACGTTAGCATTATTGCATGATTATTACAATGAATTAATTGATGTAGGATCAATGAAAATAATTATTGGACATTTTATGTTTGCTCATTGTTAAAGAGGGCAAACTGCACGTATTTTTCAGACGAATGCAACTTTCTTCATATCATGTCATGAAAACAATGGCTCCTAATACCATAACTAGCTAATTACATGCAATGTGACATAGCTACCTAACCATGGAGGAGGCAGGGACGATGGAAGGACATCATTTTCCTAACTTCATTTGGACATCTGGTGGGAAATAGAAACGACAAGAAAAAGAAGAAAAGATGGCCGGAGTCGAGTTTCTATTCCTGTTAGGAAACACCATTACATAAGTAAAAATGTGGGCTAAGAGCGTCTCGAGCAGTTGTATTAGAAAAATTGATAAGTTTAACAATAATTTTGATTTAGTTACTCATTTTAAGCAGTGTGATTCTAGCAAGAATAACTAGTTGAATTGTTAAATGTCAAATTATTTCCTAAAATAAATGGTCAACGATTTAAACAAATTAAATAGATCTATCAGTAGTGAAGAAATTGTATTATTTCAGAATTTAGCAATAGTGGTTTGTCTCTCCTTAAATTGATAGATCTATCAATTTTGTTTAGCAAACTTAGGATTTAGCAATATTTTAAGGATTCTGGGGGAGCTTCTATTCATTCCAAAAATTGAAAAATTTCAAAAAAATATTTGCTTTAACAATTCTGATGTTGATGCTCTAATAACCATTCACTATAAATAAATGAAAAGTAGGGGTGGGCAAATATCCGGTTTTCAACCGAAAACTAAAAAAACCATCCGAAAAACCGGGCCGGATAACCGAACCGATTAAAACGGGTCAAAAAATAATGTAAACCGGTCCAAACCGGTTTGAATCGGATTGGTTCCGGTTTAGCCTAAAAACCGGTCCGAATTAACCGAATATTTTATATTTGGTGTTATATTTTTTTAATACGTGTTACTTTATTATTAGTCAATATATTTCTTATTATGTGTCACCTTAAGAAGACAAAATTTATTTATCAAATTATACGTATTTATATACACACTATATAACTCACATTCTTGAACAAGTATACTATTAAAAATATATATATATATATATATATATATATATACTTTGACATATAATTTAAGCATGACTGTAAATTCGTGAAAAAATAATAATTGAGAGAAAAACCTAGAACTATATACGTTTTAATTTTTATATGAAAAAAAGACAAAATAATATTTTTTTTAAATGTGTCATCTTATTGTTTTAAATTCGGGTTAAATCCGAAACTGATCCAACCCGATCCGGTTTCAGGTTGATCTGAATAACGGTTGATCCGATTTTAAAATTTGGTTCCGGATAGAAGTTTTACAAATCCGAATAATTCGGATTGGATACGGTTTGGACCAAAAACCGATCCGATCCGAATATGCCCACCCCTAATGAAAAGTACCTAATAGGTTTAAAAAAAAGTTTGACACGGCCTATTCCAACTAATTTAAACAAAAAGATAAAACTAACCCTTACCTAATTCTTATCCTCATTCTCTCTTCTCTTTGTAACTCTTCTCTCTCTCTCTCTTAGATCATTGTTGTCGCCGGTGTCATCCTTGCCTCCACCATCTCCGACAAGACCTTGTCCTTGCCTCCATCGACGGCTCCAACTCGGAGCACCAAAACGATCTGCTGCACCACACCAAGCTTCGATTTACTCCTGGTTCACGTCTAGCACCACACCAAGCCGTCGCCAAATGAGGAGATAGTTGGAAACAAATGACATGAAGGTGGTTTTGATTGCTTCGCTTCATTGAACCATGAGAATCACCAGATCTAGTTCGACGACGTCGTTGTCGCCATGGTGAAAGACCACCGAACTAGATCATAATCATCAAATACTTACGCTCCGCTCCGACACATCACCACCAGCATCGACGAGAAATTGAAGCCCATCGAGTCGCCTGCCAACTCCACTGTCGTCTCCATCAAGTCATGTTTATTGGGGTTAGTAATGTATTTTATTTGGCGTTACTACTAATGGTTAGTAAATTATTTTTCCACATTACTACACCTTAAACCCGAAATACCAGCTACATGTGTTGATTTATTCAAGTTTACTACCGCCAATAAACCCAATAAATTTATTGCCCCCAATAAAGTTTCCTTAAAAAGTTTTACTGCCCCCAATAAGCCATTTTCCAACATTACTACTCTCTAAACTAGAAAAAGCAGCTACATGTGTTGATTTATGCAAGTTTACTACCCCCAGTAAAGTTTCCCGTAATCCGACAACCGGAGTCCAACGGTCGGTGATCGGAGTCGGTGGGGTTCCGGTCAAACATTCTTTCTATTTTATTTTCTCTTTCTAACCATGTTTAAGAGGTGAGGGCAAGGTTTTAAAAAGTGCCTCAAGCGAGCCTTAAGGCGTAAAAGGCGCGAGGCGTTTGTGTAACAGCTTCAGCCTTGCTGCCTAGGCGCCAAAGACGCTGCGCAAGGCAGCCTAGGAGTGGCTTCAGGCTCTAAAGGCGGACGCTTCTGATTTTTTTTTAAAATCAAACGTGGTTTTGAAATAAAACTTCTGTTGAAGTTAGGGTGGAGAGTACCAACTTCATAAAACGAGATATATAAGAGAGTAATCATCCATATAGTGTAAATTGTTTTGATAATTAGTAGAAGTGTAGTGTAATTAAATAAAAATGCCAAAAAACGTAAGGCTTACGCCTTACCGAGGCTATCACGGCAACGCCTCGGCTACGTCTTAGTCTTTTAAAATATTGGGTGAGGGTATAATGGTACTAAAATAATATAGGTTTTTAAGAGTGTCTTAAGAGTTTAGACCTAATGTGTACAAATTCTCTTTTTAAAGTTCAAATGGTCAATGTTTTTTAAAATGTTGGAATGAGAAATAAGTTGCCAAATTTTGTAGTAAATAGACATTTTCTCTAAAATAAGAGGTTAAAATGTTGAATGGATAGAGTACATAACTAGATCAACAACCTAAGTCCTGATATATATACATTATATTTGAAGGCATCCAAACCAGAAGCCCTTATATATATTCTTCAACCTGCAAAGAAGATGAGTAACCAAATAGGAATAGACATCCTACAGTTATAATTTCCTTCGAAACCCAGCAACCAACCAGCAGTAGCTAAACCTGATCTGTTAACTGCGCTATCAAAATCTAGCTGAGCAATAGGTTTACTGTTTCGTACATTCCACACAATCATGAATCATCTTGTTGTTTATGCCTTCTCCTAAACTTATTTGAAGCAATTCTATTGGCTTTCAGTTTTGCTACATAAACAGATTATTCGGTGTTGGCTGATAGCGGCCTTTCTTTCTCAATCAATGTTAGTTGAACCATGTTTTCAGAGACCATCTAAGCCCATCTTATTATGTAGCACCTGACGTGACATTGCTATATCATCACAGCTTAATCTCTAACTTTTAAAGGCCATGTAGAGCTCATCTTATTATGTGCAGTTGTTTCATTGTTCTGATTAGAACACGTAGACAATTGAATTTTGAACGAAGTTGCAGAATGATTCTTATAGTTACGGAGTTGAGCTACTTGCAAATCGTTGTTGTTGCTATAATGTTGAATAGTAGTGAATTGGCATTTTATGATTGATTAGTGTTTTATAAGGAATTAATTCAATGAATAATTGTCTATTCCTTAATATAGTGTGGGTGGTCCCACTAAGCACTCAATTTCGTCTCGATTCATTCCTACAATTTAAACGAGAGGGTATAGTTATATTAGTCGAAAAATGTATCTCGTATTCTTTAGAGTATTTCGATTTAGAATGATATACTTTTCATTCTTGTAAATAATTATTTTCTTTAATGTAGTGGATGTATTGCTTTACATCTTTGTAGTGTCTTGTTTTCGAACCATGTATAAAGATCAAATAAAATTCAATATTTCAGAATAAAATCTGAAATTTATTAATAAACCAACGATAATCAAATAAATGGTCTTTGCAAAGAAATCTAGTTCATCAAACCATAATAAAGGTAAATTTTCAGACTAAACAATAGTCTAATTATGAATAAGGCAACATGTCATAATTGTCTTGGAAAATAAATGAAGCAGATCAGTCAAAGTCTGGAGCGTCCAATGACTTAGCAGGATCCTTGTTGCTGGTGAAATCTGTAAAAGTGAGGTTGACATCTGGGTCACGGCCTCCATCTTCCATATAGTGGGCCTCTTGTTCTTTGGACTCCCTATACCTCTTGTAAGCTGCTGCCACTTTGTTGCTTGTTTGGCAGTTCTTGTACCAGTGGTCAGTAGATCCACACCTATACCAGGGTTCATTGCCAACTCTTTGTGTTGGATGATTCTTTGGTTGTTTCTGCACCTTTGACCCATGGCCACTTGGGCTAGCCCCACCATGACCACTTGGGCCAGCACCACCATCTCTGCGCCACACATCAGAGGGGCCTCCACGGCCCTTACCACGGCCCATACCATGGCCCCTTCTACCATTTCCACGTGGTGCATTGTTCCCACGTGGGTAAGGGTCAGCACGTCCAACACCCTTTGCTTTGGGGTTATTTCCACCTTTTACCTTACCAAAGTTAGCCTCAGGAATTTTCTTTGTCCCCACAGGCCTAGCATTGTTGTTCAAGAGAACCTCATTGTGTCTTTCAGCCACTTGCAGTAGGTTGATCAGCTTGTTAAAGGTAGTGATTCTCTTATTGTCATACTCCAACCTATACTAGTTCGCTAGTATAAGTGCTGAAGTAGGAAAAGTAGAAAGTGTCTTTTGAATCATATCATTTTCAGTAATTTCCTTTTTACAGAAGTTCAAGCATGCTTTCAGGCGCAACATATCTTTGTTGAAGTCATTGACCCTCTTGTAATTAAGTAAGTGGATTTCATTCCACTAAACGGTCAGTTCTGGAAGCAGAGTGTCATAAATGTTCCCAAAATGCCCCTTTAGAGCATCCCATAGCTCCAAAGGTGTCTTCAATTGAAGATACTCCCATCGGAGGATGGGGTCAAGTGCCGCCTCAAGAACATTAGGGCATTGGCTTTCACTTTGTCAGACGGTCCTTTATCATTAGGGTCGGTGGGGGGTTTGATTGTGGAGGTGTAGTCCTTTCCCACAAAAGTGGTTTCCACATCAGAAACCCAACGGTGGTACTCAATTCCTTCTAAGTCCAAAATATCAAATTCCGGTCTGGTTGGATCAGACATCTCCATAAACAAGAGCGAAGAATTATTAATTACGTAGTCACAAGGACATCCACGTTTAATTTCCAACAATATGAACTAGATTGCAAGACCAATATGCTTAACGGTCACATTTTCATATTTCGTGAAAATACTTTATCACGGCTATAAATTACTTTTTCGATGCAATGAAATTTCTTTATCATAATTAATATGACATGGTTAATTAAAATAATATTTATAGAAGATAAATAAATATGGCATGTACACTAATATTTATCTCAATTTTAATTACACAAAAATATGCTCAAAGATCATATTTAGACATGATTAACATATAATCACAATATATCATGGCATAAAATTAGGGTCACATATAGCAATTACACAAATAACCATAATAAAAGCAAATATGTTGTATAATTATTAATTAAAGATTTACAGAATATTTCTACTTAAATTATTTGTTGTAGACCAAATAATTGTAAATATTAATCTGCAACAGTTAATCATGGCAGTAAAAAGTAAAATCATATTTTTACAATTAACATGTTTCACGGTAAAACTGTTAACATTTAACAGTAATTAATAGTTACTGGGTCGGCAGAAACTTACCTCAGCTCGGGTGAAAATGTGTTTCTAGGTCGGGTTCTGAGAATCGGGTCACGTGGATCCGGAGCGTGGTTAATCGGGTCGAGGCTGTTGCTGCCGTCCGATATGCTGCAGGAGGGTTCCGAGAAGGTGGCCGGCGACGAGATCGGTGCTGGTGGGGTGACGGATCTGTTCTGCAACTCGGATCGGTGATGGAGGGGTGTTGCAACTCGGTGGCAGATCCGTAGAGGGTGGGTGCACAGTGGTGCCGGTCGGGTTCTGCAGGGGTTGAGGGTAGCGCCGGTTGGGTGCCGGGTGGGTGCGCAGTGGTACGCTGTGGTGCCGGGCCCGAGATCGAAGAGGGTAGCGCTGGTATTTTGCTAGTCTGCCAAATAGACTGCATTTATATAAGCTGCTCCATGCTTCCATGCTCAAGTCCATGCGCTTTCGGCGATCGTTCACGCAATTCCATCGTGAATTATCGCATGTGGAGGCCTTGAAACACATGAAAATCATATGGTTAGTTAAACATGCCATAAAACAGTATCAAAGCATTGAAAAAACATCAACCATATGAAGAATTCAAAGAGAAATTAGGAATACAACCCGTTTTTCTCAAGGATAAGTGATTCCTATGCGCGTTGCAGCCATTAGGAAGACCGGTTCACCCACTTTTACTCTGGTTCTAGAGGTCTTCTTTTGACTGAAGGATGCTGACAGCCTTGTGCATAACCTCTCTAAATTTTTTGGAAATCGGAGTTCAGAAATTGCCCGAACCGGTTGCTTGAACATTTCGACCGGTCTGGGGATTCCGGCGGCCGGTTCGGTGCCTTTCCGGCCGGTTCGGTGCCTTTCCGGCCGGTTCTTTGGGTGAGACCAGCGGTGTTGGAAGCCTATGAGCAATATCTTCAACTTCTATGTTGGTGATGAAAACCAATTCGGATTTTATTCTGTCGATAATTGTGTTTGAAACCTGAGACAGATTTTAGGGTTTCTTAGTGCGCAGGTGCACAGGGGGTGCGCGGCGGTGCCCTAAGGGGTGCGCAGTGGTGTCCTGAGGGGTGCCCAGGTGGTGCGCGGTGGTGTGCGCAGCGGTGCCCACGGTGCCCATGAGGTGCGCGGTGGTGCTCAGCGGTGCCCAGAAGGTGCGCAGCAGTGGTGCCCAGCGGTGCGCTATGGTGCCCGTTGGTGCCCAACGGTGAGCGATTGTGCCCGGTGGCCTACTTGCTTTGTTTGAGGTTTAGAACTACGTGCATGATAACGTGTTAAAGTAAAATGACAATCGGAAATGGTCTACTCATCTCATTACGTATCCTCTTTATATAGATGTGTGATTACAATAGTAATTACAATAAACATAATGACTAATTGATAACTGATTAAGTAATTACATCTGTTAATCGCTAATTGCATAATCAACTCTTCATCAGTTACTTTGACAAAGACACATAATACGTATTTCCTTTAACATAGTGAATTTTTTTTAAATGTAAGGCTGTTGGACATTTTCTGAAGTAAAAGTAGGCCTTGATAAAAATGCAACTATTTAGAAGGCCCTAGCAAGTATTGGGCTAGAGCGCGGTGAGCCTAGTAAGCATTATGTTTCAAGATTTTTGGGCTTTAACTTCTTGATTATGGTTTTGTAAGGCTTGGGCCAATTGGCCCATTAGTTCAGCTAATCATTTGCTATTATTTGCAAAGGAAGCAAACAACCTTTGCAGCATAATCAGCAATAGCACCAACCTTAACTTCAATCAAACTCCACTGTTATTAAAACCAGTCATGAATTAAATTAAATGGTGCAAGGCTGCCCCTTGAAAGAGCCACTATTTTACTAGACCCCTCTACTTAGTTCCTTCCAAACATTTTATCTGACTGGAGAATCAACCGAAACCATGATATCTATACTACCAAATGTTTTACACAAACCACAAGCATATGAACAAATACAAAAACTTCCCCGCTTTCCCACTTCTATGTCCAGGCCTCTCCACCTCCTCCCCTAGAATTTACAATCCCAACATTTGCAGTCTTCTTAGCCAGCCTACCCAACTGAAACACCGGGTGGCTGCACAGCTTCCGTACTCCATTCCTCAAACTTAACCAGTCTCCAGCTTCATACCCACCTGATCTACAAACAGTGGCTGAACACCCAATTTCATGGTTGCTAGATGGGCTATTATTGGAATCGGATTCGATTTCCTCTTCCTCGTCACTCATTGCAGGAGAGCACCAGAGTTTCTCATCAATGCAGGCCTCAGGGCTGTCCATAGTGGTGGTCCGGAATGAGTTTTCCTGAACATGTCCCATAATTGAACAAGGAAGATCATTATTATAGTTGACAGATTGTGAGCATGATGAGCTCTCTGTAGCCTCAGCAGCAGCTGATTCCTCTCTTTCGCGTAGGATCTTTAAGATTAGCGTCTTGAGGAAATTCATAACTTGCACTGCATGTAGCAGTGCTGTTAAAGGATCAGCCATCTGCATGAATAATTCTTGTTTAGCACTTCATAAGGAAAAGCTATATTTGTCTGTGAGCTAAAAGTATCATCTGATGATCATACATGGATTACATCCACAGTTACCAACTGTAGTGAAACTGGATTACAGTGCGTTCTAGCTAGTAAACTTCCCAATTTAATAGCAATGGATACAAGCATAGCAAACCCTTTATACTCATATTAGCTACCAAGAAAGAAAAAAAACAATTTTTAATGTGGAAGCCCTACTCATCCTTTAATGGGTGGTCTAAGTGAACTTCAAATTTCCCAGGCCTACACTTGACCTAAGCATCAGGTTAATGACACTATAATTATGGATTTCAACCAGGATGTTCTAAATTGTGTTGTCTCAATTACTGACTCCTGACCAGCTTGACCCACCCTGGAGGCGCAAGAACATTAATTGTACTACTTATCTAAGAACTCTAGAATAGTAGATATGGCCAGCAAGAGATCTATTTTTCGAGCATGCCTAAAGCCCTAAACAATCGGTTTGACCAATTCTCAGCATGCATGAACTTTCAGAGAAGATATTGACAGTAGTAAACCAGCAAGAAAAGACGATGCCTAAATCAAAAACAACAAACCTCTGTCATGTTAGGAGCAAAAACCATAGCAATGTTGCGTGCATTCATTTTATTATATTGTTCATTCTGCGCAACATCTGCCATCAAATTGAGAGCCCAATCGAGTAGTAACGCCTCCGTTGCAGGAAGTGAATTCACAAGTAATGTGCAGTCATCCTCTGTGTTGCAGCGCATCACCTGTTCTGGAGTAAGAGAACCAAGTACCCGTGTTGGAAGCTCTCTAAACCATGCCTGCAGATTTAAGAAGGAAAGAGGGGGAAGGACCCGTTAAGTAAAGAAAAGTAAAGATGGCAAACATAGAAATGAAAAGAGAATGAACACAAAAGGATGTAGAAGATGAGTTCTAATGAAAAATATTTATGGATTTAAAATTAACAGGTTAGTAGAGGATATTGACATTTCAAGATTTTTAAATGCTTTAGGACTTGGGAGAAAAATTGAAGTCCACAACAATTTATCAAAACGAAGGAACCAATGCCACATGCTTCAAAAGGTATACAAATGCATGATGGAGGGGTTTCTCTTTTCAATGTCAAATATGTTTACCTTTATTAAACCTGCTAAGCAATGAACATCAATTCCATCAGGCACTACACCACGATTTAATTGGTTCCGAAGAAGCTCTTCTTGAGTATTTTCAGCATTTATTCTGAATATTCCTTCTGCCTTCAGAGGTTACAAGAATGAAATAAAACTTAATATTTTGTTAGGAAAGCCAAGGAGCATACAAGTAAGAATCAGGTCGTTAACAAAATGAGTAACTCACTTTAAGGCCTCCTCCTGAGTATAATCTCTTTTGCATCATAAGAAGTATTGTTGGCACACTGTTCCCTTTGTCATCATAAGAACACTGCATTGACGTAGCAGAGACCCCAAACACACTAGCACTAGATAACAAAAAATAAACAGTGGCACTCTATCAGTTAGTCAAATAGAGGGGACACAAGTGCTGATATTAGGTTTAAAAACAATGAAGCAAGACATATTAAAATGGATAACTCGGAAATTTCCATCTAGAAATATCCATGTAAATCGTTAACCAGATCTACATCAAGATATTAGTTACGAAATTCTGCAGGCAAATTTGCTGAACTCAGAAAAAGCTATACACAAGGATCAGTAGATCTGGTGTTTGTGCTACCCTATGCAAATCCATTTGCACAATCAGATAGATTTAAAGTTATTCAAACAATATTTGCACTGCAAAATGAACAAGCCTTATGGTTGGCGTAGATGACTAGAACTTTAGAACCACCCCAACTGAAATCCTTCATTAAAAATCTTTTTTCTCTAGGAAAGAAAAACAGCGCTTCCATTCTACCCAATAATAGTATATCACAAGCAGAATAAATCAAAACCTACAGTCAGTAGCAAAGCTAACTGGAACTATACACAGAATATCCTATCCTAGAATTGCATCATCTCTCTGCTTCCCAAAACCTCATTCCTATTACAAATCATCTTCTAATTATGCACTGCAAACACAACAGCAATATATACTAGATAGCCAATATTCATACAGTAAATGAGAACTCTGTTCTTAAAAATAAGGATTACTTAATACTTGAAGGAATTTGTCATTAATAACCTAAGAAAGTCATGACCGTTCTGATCAACATAAACAAGGAAATTGACATCCTTGTTCAACTCAATATGTTCAACAAACAGAGCCATTTAAAGCCAATATCTTTTTCTTTGTTTTTTCTGGACCATCAATCCCACCCTTTCTTGTGTACCCAGAATCAAAAAGACAAATTCTTACAGGCCAGGAAATCCACAATAAAAAAATCACCAATCAGCAGCACAAGCCAAAAGAACACAGAAATTGATGTCCAACAAGTGTACAGAAGAAAACAGAGGATACCATCAATGAAAAAGTACACAGATTATTATTCATAGTCAATACATATGCACACAGCAACTCCATTCATATATAATTATGTACTTGAATTTTTCTAACTTCCCCCCAGCCCCAAAATTTTTCCACACACCAAAAAATCAAACCTCAAATCCAGAAACAAACAAAAACAAAAACAAAAACAAAAACAAAAATTGCAGAGACATAGAACTAACTCACCTAGCACTAGGCGCCTTCCTGAGAACCTCAGGCTCAAGCTCAGTGGGCAAACCCAGAAACCCATTAAACCTATCAAACGTGACATGCGAGACATGCCTCACCTCCGTAGGTGAACCAATATCAATGGAGGACGCCACGTCATCCCTCTCGACAGTGCAAGTAATCAGAGACTTCCTCAGAGCCGCCACCAGAATATCCATAATCGCAAACTGGTTGTTGTTATGCCCTGTACTTAAGTCTCGACCTTTATGAGACCCACTGGCTCTCCTCATCGGACTCAGAAACGGGGTCGACACTTTACACGACTCTTCTTCATATTCATCAAACTCATACCCTTTTTCATCATCATCATAATCTTCTTCTTCTTCTATCTCTGTTTCTTCATGGTTGGGAGGAGCAAAGTTGAGGTCGATGAGTCCGCAAGATTTGGATCGGAACAAGCGAGCCATTTTTGCTATGGAAAAAGAAAAAAGAGGGAATGAATATATAAAAATGGGGAGTTGCTTATTTAGAGGAGAGAAGGTGAGGTGGCTTTGGTAAAGAGGCTTGCTTTGGGGAGAAGGTGTAAATGATTAAGGGGTTCAGTTTGAAGAGGAGAACGAGGGGGTGAAGATGAAGAAGCTTCACATTTTTATTTTCTCATTTGTTTTTCAGACACACAGAGATGACAAGTAGACAACAATCAGGTATGTGAGAAACTGTGAGAGTGTTTGTCTTGGTAGTTGCTCAAGTGAGAGGTCAAAAATATTACTGTTAAATGTATCTGCCAAATTTTTAAATAGACTTATCATTAATAAAATTATCCTCTATTTTCTGAAAATATTCCTGAAATAAACACACCCATCAACTCTAAACTTCTGCTATGTAACTCTCCTACCCGATTCCAGAAATGGCACAAAGGCTTTTTAGATTCAGAGAAAGAGGGACCTGGGATTAATAGTGGCTGTAGAGGGACCAGGTTAATGAAGTGGGAGTAGGATTTGGGAAGGATATGGGAGAGAGACCTGCAAATGACGTTGAAGAATGAACAACAAATAATGTTGAAAAAGAAATTACAAATGAGGTTGAAGAATGAGAATTGATTAGTTTATTGCTCACAATCTTTATTCATATGCTCTTTCACCGTTTCAGAAGCAAAATTGTCAAAATGATGATGAAGCCATGAAGGCACTGGGCATATGGCTTGGGAGTTTTTTATTTTTTGATGGACAAAGAAAAACTATTCATTAAATAGAGGTGACTATAGCGCACTCATTGTTTATAACATCGAACAAAAGAGCTAAAGCAGCTTCAGGAGGAACACACTCCTCCTAGAAATGTCAACTACTCAGCTTATGGCCTAGAGTTGTCATAGCATTCGCGACAAAGTTTGTTTCTCTAACCTTATGACTGAAGCTAATGAAATCAAAGGAGCACCTCAAGCTGTTTATGTCTTGGATGAGCTTGAGAATCCTCCATGGTGGCCCTGAGACTCCATTAACAGTATCAATGACAAGCTTAGAGTAACCTTCAACTTCAACTCTGGAAAAACCTCTTTCCTTAGCACACAAGAGGCTGTTCCTGAGAACGAGAACTTCTGCCACTGGAATAGTGGATAAACTGGAGCTGAAGGAGGCTGCCACAAGGGGTTTTTCATTAAAATTAAATAGTAGAGTATCTACGAAGTGTGCAGAGTGTATGATTCAGCAAATAGTGCACGAATGGCTACTCCATTTGCACCGGAAAATAACTTTATAAAGAAGAAGCATCATTATAACACGGATTTTCCACTAGGTTGTGGCTCAAAGATAAACTCGGTGGTACCCACTACTAAGAGGTTGCACCCATTTGATTAAATAAACAGCTCGCCTCATGAAAAATAACTAATACAGTTTAGACACTAAAAGACACATTTACTAACTTGGAATGAAAAATATTATGAATCGGTATCGACTTGAATCGGTATGAGAATATATCATTTTCATTTTTAACTGTTTATTTTTCATATATGGAAAATTTCTATAGGAATCGATATTAAAATTAGTTTGTTTACTAAAATGCCTTTACAAGAAATGAAGCTATAATATTAACAATTTTATTGTTATTTTTTTAATGATGAGGTTCCTAACAATATTTACAATCTGCATAGTTGATATATTGACATTGATAACATTATATATTAGGATTTTCTAAGGTTGAGTGATTGAGAATTATTAAAATTATGTGAGGGTATTTTGAAAAAAAGAGAGTTGATTTCAGGAAAAAAAAAAAAAAAAAAGATTTCTGATGACCATATGAGACTCACACTCATTTCAGAACCTAGATACGCTAGTAAACGCTGTAATTTTTTCATTCTGAAATCAATTCCGTGACTCCCAATTTCTTTTCATGTTAATAAACATGTCCAAAATGTGCATAAGGAGATCAAGCACATTATCAATATCAGCCCCGAACCTCTCTCCGTCGACAACTTGTTCCCACCAGGCAACCCGCTCCTATGTAAAGACTGAGGGGGTAGAGCGACACAAGATTTCCACCTAGCCGCTCTTGCGAATCCTCGACAGGGCGTCTGTGCAATACGGATCGTGATGTCACTATTACGATGCATGCACTCCGTCCCGGCTCTCTACATAACATAAGGTTCGTTCTCGCCTGTCTGATGACCCTGTAGCGAGGCGTACCAGCGGATGGGGCATATTATGTTGACGGAAGACTCAAAAGGTTTTGCTATGGTTTTCCTCCGATGCTTAACTCGATCAAATAGCAGATTAAACAATCGGAGGTGAAAATATCAGTTCATCAATGTCAATGTTCCTGTTCCGTGATTAGAACCACTCAAACTTTTGGAACCTTTTGGGTAATAATGAGGACAAATGATGAAACAAAAAGCTTTGAAAACGGAGGCGCGCAGTGGATTGAAATAGAGCATGGTCCGACTGTTTTTGTTTTGCTTGCCATCTCCCACGGACCTAAACAACCCACTCACATGGCCACATGCCATGTCCCTTCCTTGCTTCCACTTTAGTCATTTTGAACGCTAAACCCCCACCCACCTCCACCTCCACCTCTACACTGCCACCATAGCTACCGCTACCCTGCTGCCGCCCATCTCCGGTGATTTTGTTACCAATTTAATTAACAATGCCGACATAGATTCAATTTCATTTCTTCGGTTAATTTTGATAATTGGTATTCTTTACTACTTAACTCGTCGTAAAAATATTAAAAAGAAAAACTAAAATTGTGAGAATTTCAAGAAACTAAAAACAATTCTTGTTCAGCCTCTTATGAAGGATGAACATTGTGGTGAAGATTGTTTGAAAACAAAATTGAATGGCGGAGCCTGGCCGGTGTCATATACCGGCCTGGCCGTTGGGGGTTGTCAATCCTAGCCCGATGGGATTACTCCATTAAATGCAAAAGGTCGTGCGGCATGTGAACAGGGTCACGCCGATGAAGCAATATGTCGTCGTTAGTGTTCTACAGCAATGGGCCATTATATATGCTATGGTCCCTAGCTAGCTCGAACAAGGTTGAGTTTGCCCTTAACGATTTGTCACAAGCTGACCATAACTTGCACATCACAAGCCAGTAAAAGAAAGAGGAACACATTCTCTAATGTTGACAAACTTTGTACTTCACAATGGAACAAAAACGACCTCACTAAACGGATGGATAGTGTTCATTGAAAAGGTTAGTCTTTCGACTTGACAACCTAGCTTGTAGTTAATCTTTGTACTTAACATCCGGTACTCAAATTACTAGCATGAGTGAAGTGAGAGTTAATTACAGTGGCCAGTAGTACCCTATAGTCCAAACATGCATGTCACATATATACCAGTATCAAAGTACATATCAGTGATTGAGTAATAATCACGATCGATCGATAAAGACTAGCTTACTGCCCCAACAACTCATATGCTTCCATACTTCCAACTTGTTTGTTTGCCTTCATGTAGCAACCGGATAGGCAAATCTATATCTTGTCAAACGAGTTACATTGTTTGGAGGCCAGATTTGTAGGGACAGCCACTAGCCTTCGTCTTCATCTCTTCTACCGCGCCCAATTTCAATTAAATTTGGCCAATACCAGGAAAAACCCATACGTCTCCGGCCAAGTCCGACGACGTCTTCTTCCTCATCGATAACTCCTGAGTGTTCCTCGATGGTGAATTATGTATCTGTAATTTTTGTTTTTGGCAAGAAATCATGTTGTTGAGGCCTTCGAAGAAGAAAAGGAGAAAACCGAAGATCTCTAGCTCTATAGTTTTGGGCATCCTCTCCGAGGCCTTTTTATTATGCTATGTTTATATATGGAATTGGAAGTGATTCAGATAAGGATATGTAGAGCTCGACTGTGTGTAATGTCAAGGAATTCGAAGTTTCCTCTTTGGGTTCGCGTTCAAAGGCTTAAAAGCTCGGGAAGGTACGAAATAGAGAAATGAGAATTACATAATAGTTCCCCATCAAATATCAAAACATAGAAAAAAACAATTCTAATAATTTTTAGACGGATTCGGACATGGGTTTAAGATCCATCATCTTTAATATCAAGTCAGCTCCAAAATTACAATCCAAATGACCAAAATGTCTATTTCTGATAAATTTACCATACTCTCTCTCATCGCCTTCAAACCTCTCTCTCGTATCCTAATCCTAGTGGAACATTAACCACAATCCTAGTCTTAACGACGATGATGACGATGCATCTGTGACAATGATGGTGGTTCTTCTGCGACGCGACGGCGACAACGACGCCTCGACGATGACGGCGACAACGACTCCTCGATGACGGCAACAACAGTGAATCGATGATAGTGACGCCTCGATGTTGACGGCAGCGGAGCCTCAAAGATGATGACGACAGTGGAAATTTGGAAGCCAATTAGATGCTTTAAAGGTTTCGGTCATTGAGAATTTGGATAAGAATGGCATTACAGGTAATTGATTTTTTTTTCTGGTTTCTTATATCAATTGTCACAGAATTTGAGAAATTGAAATTAACTTTTTACTAAATAGGGTTCATCTCTAATTGTTGTTGGTATTGGTTGGTTTAGGATTTTAGGATTGTGGCTATGTTGGTGTAATTATGCCAAGGAATTGATAGTAGCAGCTTTGATAGTAGCAACGTGCTAGCTTCAGAGTCGGCATTAGCAGTGTGCTAGCTTCAAAGTCGACAGTAGCAGCATGCTACTGTGCGGTGCTAGTGTGCGGTGGTGCTGTGTGTTGTTACTGTGCGTCTTAGCAAGTAGTAGCAGTTGTAACATCGTCATATTGGGCAGTACTAGTGTCTTTGTAAGCAGTAGCAATAATAGCATCGTCCTATTCAGCAACAATAACATCGTCATATTCGGTAGTAATAACATCGTCATATTCGGCAGTAACATCTACTAGCATTTAAGCCAGTAGCAGTGACGAGCATCCAATTTGGCAATAAAAACGACAAACGTACAATTGGACAGTAGCAGCGATAGACATTCAATTTAGCAGTAGCAGTAGCAGTAGAATATGCTAGGAATGGTAGTTTGGTAAAATATGTAATTACAGATGACAAGTGGACATTAACTTATCCTAATTTGTTAATTGGTGTCCTTAAAAGTGTAAGATATTTTTTAAATATTGTATTTGTAAACTGTAATTTGATTGATAACTAAACTGTAATTTACTAAATATAGAATCGTGTTTTGATTTGTGTTGTTCTGCATCTTTGGGTTTCAGTTTTGCAGAGTTCATGAGTCTTGGAACGCATTCGAAGTGGACTTGGTTTTGATTTACTCTGATAATTTTGAAATTTGATGTCAATTGACTGAAAATTTTGATGAGTGGTTGAGAATTGCAAGCTTAGAGGTGAGAGTTGGATTTGCTGTGTTTTGTCCTGAAAATTTTGATGAGTGGTTGAGAATTGCAAGCTTAGAGGTGAGAGTTGGATTTGCTGTGTTTTGTCAACGATTTGTGTTCTATGCTAATTCATCAATCTGGTAGAGTCTCAATCCCAGTCCAATTCTTTTCCAGTGTAACAAACACCCTATTGGATAGCAGGCAGACATATCCAAAGCCCATCTAGTCAGGTTGTAACAAAATTTCTTTAGCTCCAGGGTACCAAACACATCCTTCAGGTAAATTAGGTCACGCATGCACAGATAATGCACTGTCACATTTTCATGGAAAAAGAGAAACTTTCGATTCAATTCGAGAAAAAGAGGCGAACCATATTCTATTTAGGGATGTCTGAGTTTGCTTTGAAGCTACTCCAGGAATCGGAAGGATGAAGCATCAAACTTACAGGGCCTTTTGTAATAGACTGCAAAGCGTGATCGATGACCACGATATTAGGTATACCCGGTTCAACTGAACCGGCCACCACCAATATTTATCCTTAATTAATCGCTCAGTTAAGATATATATCAGCACTGCAGATTATTATAACCTAGTTAATTATTGTTTATGCGTTTGTTACGTTTATATATATATATATATATATATATATATATATATATATATATTATTGATGTAGAACGATGTGTGGTCATTTTTTGCCGAAAAATAAAAATTGATGAATCGTTTGATCGCGGCAGCGTCTAGGCAGGTGCACATACAGTGTCTGGCAGCAGTGCACACGTGCACAAAGGCAAGCCCTGGCAGCAACGTGCACGCGCACAGGGGCAGGTGCACATACGGTGCCCGGCAGCAGCGCACGCGTGCACAGGGTCAAGCCCTGGCAGCAACGTGCACGCACACAGGAGCAGGTGCCTGGAAGCAGCACACGCGTGCACAGGGGCAAGCCCCGGCAGCAGCGTGCACATGCATAAGGGCAGGCCCTTGCAACAGTGCTCAACAGGTGCACGCGGCAGCACAACAGTCAGTAGGTGCTTGCGGCAGCACAACGGTCAATAGGTGCGCATGCCAAAGCACATCACTCGGCAGCAGCGCACGTGTGTCAGGGCACAACGCTTGACAGCTGTGCACGCGCCAGAGCACAATGCTCGGCAGCAGCGCACAGCGAGCAGCATGTGGGCTAGTGGTGCCGGTAGCCAAATGCACATATGTTTTAGGATTTTTCTTAATAACATGCAAAGACAAACGTTCCAAGCATAGAATGGGGATGAAGAATGGAGGAACGAATTTTATCCTCCCCGAGGTTATTGAACCTTGAATTACTCAAAATTTAAAGCTTACTTGCTAGTCTGCCAAATAGACTGCATTTATATAAGCTGCTCTATGCTTCCATACTCAAGTCCATGCGCGTTCGGCAATCGTTCGCGTAATTCCATCGTGAATTATCGCATGTGGAGGCCATGAAACACATTAAAAATATATGGTTAGTTAAACTTGCAATAAAATAGTAGCAAATCATTGAAAAATAACAACCATATGAAGGATTCAAAGAGAAATTAGGAATACAACCCGTTTTTTCTCAAGGAAAAGTGAATCTTATGCGCGTTGCAGTTATTAGGATGACCGGTTCACCCAATTTTACTCCAGTTCTGGGGATGCCCTTTTGACTGAAGGATCCTGACATCTTTGTGCATAACTTCTCCAAATTTCACTTAAATCGGAGTTCAGAAAGTGCCCGACCTGTTGCTTGAACATTTCGGCCGGTCTATGGATTCCGGCGACCGGTTGGTTCTTTGGGTGAGGCCGGTGGCGTTGGAAGCGTATGAGCAATATCTTCAACGTCTCTGTTGGTGACGAAACCCAATTCAGATTTTATTCTATCGATAATTGCGTTTGAAACCTGAGGCAGATTTTAGGGTTTCTTGATGCGCAGGTGCACGTGGGGTGCACGGTGGTGCCAAGGGGGGTGCGCAGCGGTGCGCGGTGGTGCCTAGGTGGTGCCCAGCGGTGCCCAGGAGAAGCGCAGCAGTGTTGCGCGGTGGTGCGCTGTGGTGTCCAGCGGTGCCCAGGAGGTGCGTAGAAGTGGTGTGCGGTGGTGCCCAATGGTGCGCGCGGCAGTGCATGGTGGTGCCCAGCGGTGCGCGCGGTAGTGTACAGGCGTGCGCGCAACAAAATTTTCCTTTTTTTTTCGGTGGCCTACTTGTTCTTTTTGGGGTTTAGAGCTTCGTGCTGATAACATGTTGTAGAATCATATTGAGGGAATGAATTCTCCTTATTTATTAATAGAATGAAGCCCCTTTATATAGGGAAATACATGAAACTCTTTGGGCTATTACATGGGCCAATAGACCTATTACATGGATATGTGTAAAACTCTATTAAAACATGAATTACAACATAAAGCTCGTATATAAGGTATGGACCAAGACACATATATATCTAATATCTTATAATATTCTTTAAATTTGTAACAAAGTCTACCTCCTTCAAAATTAAATTCTTTTGTTCTCAAAATTAAAATTTTCCACTGTCATTTAATATTAAGTTTAAAAATATAGAATATTTTATTTATAATTAATTATTATAATAAAATATATAATTTCTTTTAATATATTTAAAAATAATATAACATATTTTATTATTCAAAATCTTTAAAATAAAAAAGACGTTCAAGTTGAAACGTGAAACATGATTGTTTTTTGGACATTTCTTATTTTATAAAATTTTAAAGCTGTTCAAGATGACGTAAGTAGCAGCAGAGAGGAGCTGAGTTTTCCATTACTCTAATTCTGTCTGTGAGTCTCAGTGTCTCTTCTCTCCCTTAATTTTGGGTTTTCTCTCTTTTTCCTGACTCCAATTCTCTTGGTTCACCGTTTTCTCGCTGTAGATCTCAAATTGTGTTCCTCTCAATTTCCCTCTCATTTCGTTTGTATTTTACTCGCCGGTGAAGGGGATTCAATGCTGGCCGCCGGATGAGCGGACTTTTATTTGACCCGGGGGCGCCTGATCCGATGGGCAACGTCGCAGCAGGGGGAGCTGAACGGTGGAGTATGTATATCTATTTTAAATTGGAAGATTGTTCTGTATGTTGAAGAAGTCACTATTAAATGCAGAGGTGGAAATTATGCAGAGGAAGATGCAAAATTCATAGTTGTGCAAATTCTAAGTGTTGTTGCATATTGTCATCTTCAAGGCATCGTGCACCGTGACTTAAAGCCAGAGGTTTTGATACTCGACCTTAATATGTCTTAATTATTACTTGGTATCACTTCTTTTTATCCCTCCAATGCATTGGCAATTATGTTCTCTCTTTTGTCTGTCCTAGGGATTTATGAGAAATTTATCCTTGTTTAATTGAACATCCAAGACTAATGACCTTTAAATTAATTATCTGGTAAATCTGCGGGTGATGTATGTAATTCTATAAAGCAGATAATCTAATGATTCCAATATAATTCTCCTTTGATTCTTGACAAAATAATTTGATCTGAATAAAAGTTTGTAAGATAAACCAAGTTGTTGTGTATTTTTTGTTTTGTTTTTGTACCAGAAAATGCCATACTGTAATGAACATAATTGTGGATTGAACTTTCTCATTACTTTCTAGATATGTGAGAACTAACTTATGGCCATGCACATATATGCAGACGAAAGACTTAATGATATTGTTGGAAGTGCATATTATGTTGCACCTGAAGTCCTCCACAGATCTTATAGCCTTGAGGGAGATATATGGAGCATCGGTGTTATCACCTATATCCTGCTTTGCGGAAGCCGGCCTTTCTGGGCACTAACAGAATCAGGAATTTTCCGTGCAGTGCTAAGAGCTGATCCTAGTTTTGATGATCCGCCATGGCCTTCTATGTCGCATGAGGCCAAGGACTTTGTAAAATGGCTTTTGAACAAGGACTACAGAAAGAGAATGACCGCTGTCCAGGCATTATGTAAGCAAATTACTTTTATTCCTGGTGTCTATAGCACCTGGATGATAACTTTGCCTTCATCTACCCCTCCCACATTCTAAGTAAATCTATATTAGGGTATAGGTGGGGGTATTTCCATCTATTTGGTGGCTCTGCATGTTTGAAGTGAATGTCCATCGAACCGTGTCATATGCTGCAGTGATTGTATTTAAGAAAAGATTTTGTGATAGCAGCATCTCATAATCCAGACAAATTTATTCCTGTTAGTGTTGATGTTAATATTCTTAGAGAAACTATAATGTTGAATCCCATTTACTAAAACAAAAGAAGATTTTGATTATGTGATTGGCCTTTTTTTCTGTTTGTAGTTTTTCGCTAATAATCACGATTACTGTTGCAGCTCACCCATGGTTACGAGATGATAGTCGCCCTCTTCCTTTACATATATTGATTTATAAATTAGTCAAATCATATTTGCATTCTACACCTTTCAAACGTGCAGCACTTAAGGTACGGTTGCCCTCATTTCTAACTTTGACAACTGGATACATCAGTTAAGGATTGAGAATTTCCTGTTTTTTTTTTATATCAAGCTTACGGTTCTGTTTTTTCATGTCATAAATGCAGTCACTTTCAAAAGCTTTGACGGTGGATGAGCTGATATATCTTAGAGCCCAATTCATGCTTTTGGGACCAGATAAAGACCAACGGATCTCTCTTATTAATTTCAAAGCAGTTAGTGACTGCTCCTAGTTTTAATTTGAAATTCCAGTGTATATGATTTACTAAGGATGAACATTTATTATTTCCTTATTTTCTTTTCATTTGGTACTTTTACATTACACGAGTCATTTATGTAGGAAATTGAATTTTGCAGGTTCTTCATAGAAATTCAACTGAAGCTATGATGGAGCCAAAAGTTGTTGATATTCTAAATGCAGTAAGGCTTATTTCAATACTAATGTAGATATTGTGTTAGTTCTTAGATATTTCAACCCCTTGCTATTTGGTTAAACTATGATTGTTTTTATTTGTTCTCTTCTTCAAATTTACTATAATCAGCTTTTGATGAAAACCCTATTTGATTGCAGATGGAACCACTTGCATATTTGGTTAAACTATGATTGTTTTTATTTGTTCTCTTCAAATTTACTATAATCAGCTTTTGATGAAAACCCTATTTGATTGCAGATGGAACCACTTGCGTATTTGGTTCAACTATGATTGTTTTTATTTGTTCTCTTCAAATTTACTATAATCAGCTTTTGATGAAAACCCCTATTTGATTGCAGATGGAACCACTTGCTTATAGTAAAATGGACTTTGAAGAATTTTGTGCTGCTGCAATCAGCACACATCAATTGGAGGCCCTTGAAGGATGGGAGCAGATAGCATCTACTGCTTTTGAGCACTTTGAACGTGAGAGCAACCGAGTCATATCGATTGAAGACTGGCCAGAGCATCTTCAATTATGTTTGGTTTCTTACATTCCCATTCAAGTGCAGTTTTTCATGTACCTGTAGCATTTCTGACTTCATTTGAATCATGATACTTGTCACTGCAGGAATTAAATCTGGGCACTTCTGCCTATTCAATCCTCATAGATTGGTTTAGGAACACAGACGGAAAGCTTAGTTTCATGGGATATACAAAATTTTTGCTTGGTGTGACGATCCGTAGCTCCAACACCAGGCACCATTAGTTTTATTTTATTTTTTCTATTTAATTTTAGCATTTGACATATAGGTTTCTTTTAAGATTCATGGGTTTAAATCTTTCAGATGATTTGTGGGAATTTTATTTGTTTTTCTTTGGGGGTTGGGGTAAGGAAAAAATGTGTATAAATGAACAGCTTAGTCGAGCCACTTGGGAATTTTGGAGCCAGTCTTGAGTTGTACTTGTCCTAGCTCATTCCCTGTTCTTGCAGATGATAAAAATTGGGTTGAGCTTAAGACCATTTATCAATTAAAGAAATAGAACCCAAATGAAGGGAGTTTAGATCTGCAGCTTGCCTGTGATGACCAAGTCCCCACTGAATATGACCTTTGAATTCTTATTTAGTTATTTGTGTGGAAATGGTGAAGTGACAGAAAAAACCACAGAATTGATTGCTTGTGTCTTGTGCTCACTTCATTTTTGGGTTAGTTGACCTCAATATTTCAATAGCTACTTGAAGTTGAAAGCTTAGCTCTCCTGGGATTGCCATATTGTATTGCACATGCAAATTAAGGCATGAAGAAGATTAAGAAATTTGGTAGTTAGGAGAGCTGGGCTACTTTACCCGTTCATAGCTTCCCATAAATCACTCCCATATTAGAGACTACCCTGGGCGGCTGGGTATGAATACAATGAAGTCAACTGCCGACTAGTATAGGTAGATGTGTCCATGGATTAGATTATCAAGATTCTAAGGCAAAACCACCCCTTGCATCTGTCAATTGACCCTTGTAGAAGCAAGTCTACTGACTAGCAGTAAGATCCCTCCCCGACCCCCACTTGTGACAATAGAATTACCTATGAAGAAGCCTTGATATAAACTGATACTGAAAATATGAGAATTCAAGAAATTGGAGTTGAAAGCTTCTAACCCAAATCACCAAACAAACTAAATCTCAGTTGCATTAGATCCTCAAATGTAAGTTCAGATCTAAAACGCATGGTGCACACTTTGTTAAAGTGTGGACAGTCATGTGTCGTCGTCTTCGTGTAACGAAAAGAGAAAGCGAACAGTACAGATAGTGACACGCGGACCGTGCGTATTTTAATAAAGTACGGACGTGTGTTTTAGATCCGGCCTCAAATGTACTAGTTAGCTTTACAGGATTAAACAGTTTGCCAGTTTGGTTAGCCCGCAACTGAGTATGGAGAGCTATTTCACTGCTTCCCATGCCCTAAGACTAATAGCTCAAAATTCCAATGCATCTCTCTTCTAATTAATAGGAACAATTATCCCAAACCCAGATTCAAAAACCAGGCTTTGGTTAATTAATTTGAGAGACTTCAATCTCCATTGTCTTGGTCAAGCGGAACATTCACACCTCAATTATACACTCATTGAAAGTTGTGGCCATGCATAAAGCTAAAGCTCTTATTGTTATTGGGGTTCACGATGATCTCTTTTAGTCAACAAGTGTGTGTGCCAGGCTCCTTGTTAGTTTCTCCAAGATCCAAGATATCTTACATGACATTGTTAGTAGGCCAGTAAATAGATCGGATTTAGACCGGATTCGTAATAGAAATTTTAGATTCAGATCTGACCCGTTACCTGTCGGATCTTTAATAGCTCGATCTAAATCCGGATCCGGCGGGTTAACGGATACCTAATCCGTCAATCCGATCCGTTTATAATAATAAATATATCAAATTTTAATAATAATTTCATAGTTTTATTATAAAATATCGATGAAATTTTATAAAAAATAAAGTTTACATCAAAAGTTGAATTACATGTCTAATATTTGACCTCTAATATTTTTTAGCATAAATATACAAGCATTAACAATCTTCAACTTCATCAAATCATATTTTAGAAGCAATTTAGAAATGAATGTTTAGATTATCTAGATAATTATCATATTATATAATATTTATTAATAATATTATATTTATATAAATATTATTTAATTATTTTTTAATGGATCCGGGTCCCTAAAGAATTGGATCAACTAAGATCCGGATCCGATCCGTCTAGTAAACGGGTTAACGGATCAACAGGTCAAATTTTCGATCCAAACCCGTTTAAAAATCACGGATCCGGAGCGAGTCTGGATAAGATCTGGTCCATTTATAGATCTAATTGCTAAGTTTGATAACATCTCATTCTCTCATATCTTTCAAGAAACAAACTTTTTACTGATGCGCTTGCGGATTTGGGTCACTCTTTCTAGTCTAAAGATTTGGTGTAACACCATTCCTATTCAAGCTTCTTCTGTTTTATATTTACATGTGATTCAAGTTGGTTGTCTGAGAGGTTTCGTGTTGTAATTTTTTTTTCTCCTAAAAAAATGATCATCACCCAATTAGCCTACCTCTGTCCCCCCTTTCTCACTCTGGAAAATCATGGGCAAAAAGGAAGCAATAAAACTTTCTCTATTATACCAGTTCCAAAGGTCAAGAAAGATCCCATTTCCCAAAAGGAACTTTAGTCTTTACAGCAGTATGTAATACATTAATCTAGCTCATACATCCAATAAATTTACGAAGACCTTCAAGAGTAAAAAAGAAAAGCATGAACACCTACATCTCTCATCTTTGTACTTTTAAGTTGAAACCAGAGAGTGAATTTCATAAAACTCAAAATGCACATTACTAGTACAAGAGGGACAAAGGGATAGTTGCTAGCATTTCAGATTGCTTCTTCAAATCCAAACCATCTACTTTTTCATAGATTATGGACATTTTCAGAAACAGGTAATGTAATAGGGAAAGTAATAAGAAGAATCTTGAAATGGTGACTTTAGGAGACCACTTATTTTGATCCATCACCATTCCCAAACATCTGAAGATGAATTGTTAGTCAGATGGTTAGTTAATTTCTCCAAGTGAAGTTCTAAACTGGAAGGAAAAACAACTCCCCTAGTTCAGACCTTCTGTATCAACCTTGTTATCAAGACCTCTATGTTCATCTGAGAAGTTGTCCTGAAGTCCTAATGTAGAAGCAAAGCCAGGATACAAATGACATTGTAGATTGTTCAGGAAATGAAACAACTGAATCATCAACCAGTGAAACTACTTGTTGAAGCATGCATCTTGGTTTTCTAGCACAGTGCCCAAATTTGACTAGCTAGCTCAAGTTTGGTTGTTGGTTATGCTTACAAGTTTCTGAGCTAACACAGGCACATAAAACTATGATTCAAATAGATATATATATGTGAGAAAGAGGAGAAAAGCATTTAGCGCACCCAATTAAGATGCGCAATACAAGGTTTTGAACTAACACCCTATTGAAAATATAAGCATTTGGGTTTCTACACGCAGTCATTTCCCCATATTTACATTTTCTCGTTTTGAAAGAAATGCAAGTACTTCGAGACGTGTAAGCATTTGCTACATCTGCAAAATACTATTTCTTTATGATATGCTTCGCATTTATACTGTTCTTTCAGAATCAGATACGAGATTAAGGATGATGCAGTAGCTATAAATTAAACAATGAGAAATAGGCATTTCAAACAGTGTCAGAAAGGCTGTCACTTCCATGCTTGCTCGGCTAAGCAAGGCTTATTAATGATGCAATTACTCAACACATTTAGTTTAAACATTAACAGAGCTTCAATCAAGACAATGGAACCGTAAGAGTAAGAGAGAGAGAGAGAGAGAGCTAGCAGAACGTGAAAAAGAGGAAAGAATATTTACCGAAGTTAAAGGCGGAACCCAGCCATGGCAGACCATATCAGATCTGAGAAAAAGAAAACAATTGCACAACAGACAGATCAGATAGTGAAAACAATTTCATCTTCCTCATCAGATACGATGATCATCATCATGAATGCAAAAGTCAGCAAATGATGAACTCCCTTTTATAGTCAAAAACTCATCATTACACCAATCTGCAGTTTACTAAAATCCTTAATTGCCCTAAAAACAAAAAGCCCATAATTTGGAAGAATCCCCAAAATAGAAAAAAGCAAACCCCGTTCAGTACCTGGAAAAGTCTATGCCATGGAGGAAGAACTAAGATGCTATAAGCTCTGTGGAAGCCATAAGATTATTGGGGGGAATGAAGCCTGGTCCGACGACACTGACTCCACCAAAAGGTCATGATCATCTATTCATCTAAAACAATAGATATAAAGATTGATCTGTATAACTATAGATCTTTCAAGGAAAAGGGTCCTCGAGCCAGACAACATTCCCCGCAAAAAAGCCAAACCTCCACAGCCATGGATACTCGATCGCCTTCTAGTTTCTACAAGCAAATTAAGCTAGAGTCTCTGTCTATTCGTGTCTTCTGTGCTTTGTTTCTTATGTTCTTCTCTTTTTCCCCCTAGAGACTCGCCGCTCTTCAAGGGGGTTAGAGAGAGAGAGAGAATGATATGGGTGAATTTGGGTATGGCGGACTTGTTATAAAGGGACTATATAATACGAAGGAGAAGTAAAGGCTTGGATATACAAGACAAAAACATTGGTGCAGGCTCTCTCTACCCTACACACCCACCCATAGCCTCCACCGAAATGACCACGACTCCTCCCCATGCACGGTTAAAAACCAAAAATGATTGAAGTGTGTTATTTTTTTTAGAAAAACTAACTTTATCTCACGTTTTCACCTCAATTAAATAAAGGTATATGTGGCCTTTAATACAGTTAAAAAAACGAATTGTAGACACATTTTGAAAGATATTTTTGTCTATTTATATTTTTTCATTACCTTTTATTCATTTTTCATTTATCTCTTCTCCAACAAAGGCGCATGTCTCTTCCGTTTTTCTCTAAGAGCAGTACTTCTCCCTTCCATTTTTATCTTATGGAGACGAAGATGACAATTCTTATTATTTTCTTTCTATTTATTAAGTTATATTCACTCTTATTTTTTATTTAATTAATTATTATTTTTAATTTTAAAGGCATTGAGTTTTAGAGATGAAAAAAAATAAACAGAGATATATAATATATATATATATATCTTTTGTATTAGTATTTGAAGATAAAAAGTCCTTCAAAAACAAAGAGTAAATCAATCTTTTTACGTCAAAAAAAACCTTTTTTTTAACAGAATTAATTGTTTCAGATATTTTTCTTCAGTCGATGTAAGAACGTATGATACCGTTAAAACATGAGACACCAAAACTTTGCTTCTCTAAAAACTCAGACAATATTTGGATCATTTTTCCAAATCAAAAATCTAATCCCATTAAAAACCAACATCAAATCATATTGACCGTAGGATTAGGGTTCATCACGATGACGCTCACCTCGTACAATAATACTAGTGAGCTAGGAAGCATGGAGGACAAGTAAAAAAACATAAAATGGTACTTCATCTAGAGTTTGGTGTAAGCCTACAGAGCAAGAATCCCAATTTGGACCGTAGGATAGTATGATTGTACAATCATGAAAACTTACCTCCTTTTGATTTTTGTAAGAATTTATTCTTATATTACCCTTTAATTAAAAAAATAAAAATAAGTAAAGATATACTTGTTCATGGTGTTCTTATGGAAGGAGAAGACCTTCGTCGATTTGAACCATCGTCATTTTTGCAGCCAGTCTACTTAAAGGATGAACCTCTTCCCAAGATCAGATATATTAGGAGGACAAAAATCTAAAAAGAGAATTACATAATAATATCCAATCAAATTTGCAAACACAAAAAACTTATTTTTAAAATTTCTTATACAAATTACTAGATGAGTCAAGAGACCACAATTCATAAAATCAAGTCTGATCCAAAATAACGTGTCCAAATGACCAAAAATCCATAGCGTTTCATTTAATTACATGGATGCCTCAACATGGATATGAAACCATCAATTTGTTCAGCAGCATCCACCGTCACAAATCTTTTTCTTCCCCTCACCACCTCCCTCTCACTCTCTACACCAACTCCAGGTCAAAGTTCGACGTCGGCATTGTCTGTGTCGATGCATAAAGGACGTACTACAAGCTGATTGGAGGCTTCGTCAGATTTGCCTGCGAGTAAAGCTCAACGATCTCTGCCACAACACCACGGCTGCCTTGGAAGGTGGATTCAGAGGTCGTGGTTTGTTCTAATAACGGCTATGGCAGGAGAAGAAACAAGCTCGGCAATTCGAGGAGAAATGAGGACTCCAAGCTAACGATGTTGTCATCCCTCTGTTGAAGCTCCAAGCTCACTGCTCGTCCTGAATTTTCACGATCCATAGACAGATGGAGGGTCACATCGAAGAGGGGAAAAGATTCTAACCGGCGTCGTCGACTGGGTTCGCCAGAGTTGACCATGAAAATCGGGTAAGGTTAGTAGGTCCAGGTCGACGGCGGGTCAAGTCTTAGTTAGAGTTTGTGTCAGGGGAAGAGAAGAGTAGCAGTTTGTTGCTAGAAGTAGGAGTGGCAATAGCAGTTTATTGCAGGCAGTAACAGTTTGTTGCTGGTAGTAGGACTAATAGTAGCACTCTATTGCCGAGAGTAGCATTGGCAGTAGCTCTTTGTTGCAGGAAGTAGAACTGGCAGTAGCACTGTGTTGTTGTCAGAAATAGAACTGGCAGTAGCACTCTGTTGCCGGAAGCAGAAGTGGCAGTAACACTGTTGTCGGAAGTAGGACTGACAGTAACACTTTGTTGCCGGAAGTAGCACCCTCCCCTCTGTTATTTGGCAGTAGCAGACAACATCAGAGAATTGCCAGAAAAGTTGCAATGGTGCCGGTAGTAGCATCTTTTAACCCGGGCAGTAGCACCTTTTAACTTATGTAGTAAAAGGTAGTTTGGTAAAGTATATAGTGGCAGATGACATGTGATCATCATTTTGTCCTAATTTGTTAATTTGTGTTCTTAAAAATGTAAAATATTATGTATATGGTGTATTTGTAAACTGTAATTTGATTGATAAATAAACTGTAGTTTGCTAAAATCCATATCTATATGATTCACGTTTTCTTATCATGCAATCAAACATCCTAGCCAAATGGATTGAGATTTTTCTTCTTTTTTTGGTCCCGGATCCATTTTATAATCAAACCAATTCATTTTCAATTTTGTTGAAACCATTGCTAGATTCAAAAGGTTAATTAGGCATACATAATGAAGATGGAAACACATGAAATCCTGTTGATAATCAAATTTTATAAGAACTGAGAATGGATGAGGGCATAGAATTTTGAAGAAAAATGAGAAAGAGTTCACAATATGCAGAAGATAATTCGTTAAAGATGTGAAAGTTGAATATAAGGATAAAATAAAAAAAATTAGTTAAAAAATAATAAAAAATACACAAAATAAATTTAAAAATATAACTAGAACTCTTCAATTTAAAAATGAAATACGGAAGAAAAAACACGAGAGTAAGAGGAGTTTTTGTGAGATTGAGCTGCCCGATAGTAGAAACCCCTCCCCAATTCAATATTTGTTGGCACTTGATTTAACCTTTTGGGTAATTACGTAAATTTGTACTTGCTATAGTAAAAAATTACAATAAGAAAAGAAGAAAAATAGAGAGCACTCTGGTCTGGTGTGTCAGGGTGACGAGGAATTCGAGGCGAGGACCGACAGATGTGTCCGTTCTCACTTCCTTTTCACTTTTACTCTTTCTTTTACCTTTTTCAATTTGAGATTTTTTTACCATGCTCTATTCCCGAGTACACACCCCAATTCCTCGGCAACTTTTCTGGGGGTGAAATCTTTTCCCCCAAGGTCAAACGTTCGCCGTTTTCTCACTTTTCACCCCCCGTTATTTGTCAAACTAGTGGTACGTTGACTATGTTCTACAGTTTAGAACTTAGAAACAATTTCAGCTCTTTTTAGCTTACGTGAAATTCATTTGACTGCGCCAAAAGACCTCATCTTCACTTGATATGTTTTTTCCCCTCTTCAAAACTACGTTAGTTAAGTTTTGATTTTGTCAATCTCAATCACAAAAATCATAATATAGATTTAGATTCACTTGGCGGTAAAATTATCATTGATTTTATCTCGATTGCATTTTCATCGCATTGTTCATATACTGAGTATTAGTATATATGCAGACATTAATATTGTATTGATGAGTAGGAATAAGGGTAGCTAGGTTAATTTATGAACCATGTTCTGTTTTGCATGAAGCTGCAGAAGAGTACAACGACCTTTAATTAATCACACTGTGGAATGTTTGAATAGCTAGAAGATACAAAGAAGAAAAATTTGGGGTTCTGCAGCGGAATCTGGATTTGCTAACCACTCGATTATCTTATGATTAGACATTTACTTGGTGTTTGTTCAAGGGTGCAAGTTAGCGCTTAATTAACCAAATCAGCTACCTTTATATATATATATATACTTGGTGTTTGTTAAAGGGTGCAAGTTAGCGCTTAATTAACCAAATGAGCTACCTTTATATATATATATAGTCCGGATCAGCAGCGGAGATCCGTTCTTAAGTTTAGGAACAGATTTCATCATTTTGACCCACTTCCTGATCGAATTTCCTCAAACTTCCTTCTAGACATATCTATATCATCTTGTGTAGATCATCTCTGCAAAATTTCAGCCAATTTGGTGATCAGGAAGACCTTCAAACTTATGTTACAAAAAAGATGGACAAACTGGACATAATTCTGTCCGTCAGTTTTGTAACGCAAGTTTGAAGGCCTTTATGATCACCAAATTGGCTGAAATTTTGTAGAGATGATCTACACAAGATGATATAGATATGTCTAAAAAGAAGTTTGAGGAAATTCGATCAGGAAGTGAGTCAAATGATAAAATCCGTTCAAATGATGATCTATATATATCGTTCAAATAATGCTCTCTAATGAAGTTGTGAGACCTCCATAAAGCAAAAACGCTTTTTCTCTCTCCCATAATTCCAAACCCAGCTTCTTCTTCCTTATCCTCGTCTCTCCTAAGATCTAGATGTCAGTTTGAGACTGGAGGAATTCTTGCTCTCAATGGGCATCTCTATCCTTGTGGCAGTCTATCTGTCAGTTAGTGAAATATCTATATTAGTTTTTCAGTCAGTTTCTCCGCGTATTCTTCATCCAAATCTTTCACCCAAATCAACTGCCTCTTTAGTTCTAAGATGATCCATTCGGTTTCTTCAATTGATTATCAAACTCCATATGCTTCACATCCTAGGTGCACATCTAACATACACATCAGTGGTTTGATCGAAAGTTCACCGGCTCAAACCTATGTGTCCGGCATCGAATCATATTTCAAAATCTAGTATGTTGGCGATCTCTATGTTGCCTTTGCCTGTCTAAAACCCCTTTTTTTCCTTTTTATTTCAGTTACCGTCTGCCCTGGCAATCTTTTGCTTGGTCTCTTACCGCTGAACTATGTGGATGTTTTGTATGGTTATGGAATTTGGATTCAGGAGATCTGTTGTGGAGATCTGGTACGGTGTTCGAGGTTTTCTCAATTCTTGGTGGCAGATCTGGTGACGTCTCTGTGTCACACGGCTGTGACGTCTCTATTTCACAGGGTGATTAGACTGTTCGTTGTGATGAGGCGATCAGGATATCTTCCGTTGGATATGCTTTTGGGCTGGATTCTAGTTAGATTTGGTTGTTGTTTGGTTAGGCTGTTTGTTTTTTGTTGATGCAGTTATGTCTACGTGTGTTGTTTATGTTTAGTAGCGGAATAGAGATAATGTACACAAGGTATATAGTGATTCACCTTACCATCGGTGGATAAGACTGCATTCACTTAATATGTACTATGTATGGGTGCCTTGGTGACTCCTTAATTTATTACAAGTAGTGGTAATGGTGTTTAGATTAAAAGGGAATGAGCTCCTTTTATAGGGGACAGAGACTCATTTCTTTACATTCTCTTCAATATGGGACAAGAGTTCTAGTAGTATTGTGTGAAGGCAAGTTGGTGAGGCTAGCAATGTGGCTTTCCGATGTCATATCAGCGACTTCCGAGTACCTTTACGTAGCTTGTATGTCGGGCTTCGTGAAGTATGTCATGGTTGGGTCTTGTTGTAGCTCATGGACCCACATAAAAGGGTGTTACTTATGCTTGGTGGTGTAGGCATATTCATGCCTACCCTAACAAGTCCTTGAAGTTCCCATGTAAGAGAACCTTCTTGGTTGAGGAATTTAAACCAAGTCATCAAGCGTAAATGACACAAATGTGGCATCCAGCTATATTAGTCCCCGAGCCCCTCAATCAAGAAGGGTCTCTTGAAACTGTTAACAAAATCTTTGCGATTCATCTTGCTAGCAGTAACTAACTCTTGTTGTAATGTCCTGACGGGCCATTATCCACATGTTGTGTGAGTGTTAGCTGTTCGATGCATGAGCGTTGGCCACTCGTCGTATGAGCTCTGGTCGCTCAACGCATAACCTCTGGCCGTTGAGCGTTGTTTGCTCGCCACATGATCGTTCGCCGCATGGCGCTCTCCCATGAGCGTTGGCCGCTGCCGCATGAGAAATGTTCGTATGTCAGCTCATCGTATGAGTGTTGTGCGTTGTCTGCATGAGCGTTGAGCTTTTTCTGCTCGCCGTATGAACACTGCTTAGCGTTAGAAGTCCCTAACTCTCCTACTAAGAAGGTCTCGCCTTTGTTGTTCTCTCACGTGGTGAGACAAAATGGAGGCGGTAAATCTCGCCTTTTTGATGCTCTCACTTTGGTGAGGAAAAATATAGGTGGTAAATCTTTCATTTTGTTGCTATCTCACTTTAATGGGGTAATTTGTTGTTCGTTTATGAAGGAAAGAGAAAAACCAATGGTTCTTTGTTGCTTGCATGGAGATGTCGTTGCTTTCTTACGGCGTTAAGAAATCGTGAGTCTCTTTATGGCACCAAAAGGCGTGTTCCGGGACCCTTAAGGCACTACCTGGAGCTCGCTGGGGGACCCTGTGAGCTAGGGTGCACTAGTGGCGTTCTTGGGTGCTTGCAGAACACTAAATTAGGTGTTCGGGACCCTTAGGGTGCGACCTGGAAGTTGTTGAGGGTGCGCAGAGGGCGCTAAAGGAGGGTACCGCACTGGCGTTGAAAGGTGCCGCTCTTTGGCGTTGGAGGGCGTGCTCTTTGGTTCTAGAGGTTGCTGCTCTCTAGCGCTAGAGGGAGCCACTCTTTGGCGTTTGAGGGTGCTCTCTCTTTGGCCCTGGAGGGCGCTCTCTGTGGCTCTAGAGGGCACTAGACGATCCACGAGGGCTCTTGTGGTGGACCTCGAGTGATACTCTAAGGGCGCTGCAAGGGACAATGAGGGCTCTTGTAGCAGACACAGCTGGCGCTTTGATGGGGTGCATTGATATGATTTTCGAGTACTATTGCGTAGCTTGTATGTCGGGCTTTGTGACACATGTCATGGTTGGGTCTCATTATAACTCGTGAGCTCACATAAGAGATGTTACTTATACTTGACGGTGTAGACATATTCATGCATACCCCAACATTTTTCTTTTTGTACTTTCCTTTCGGTATGGTCTTAGGCTGGATCCGTTGTTGGTCCTCTGATCTGACCTAGCGTATGGCATTCGAACTTTATTCTTAAATGGAAATTTCATTACAAAACAATAATAATAATGCTCTCTAATAATTGTGATTTTATAAAGTAATTTAATCGCAGTACATCTAAATGATAGAGATGGATTAGCTTTAGTAATATGCAGCTTTTTTGGAGTAAAGTTTTTTCATTCCAATCATACACACGTTTTGTTCAAGACTTCAAGCCATATAAATTATCTTTTTATTATAACCTGTGGTCGGAAAAAGTTTTCTCAATCATATAAGATATAACTCGATTTGAAGAACAATCAAAGACAATGAGTGGAATAAACCCTAGATATCTACCAAATGCATTAGGCCATTATTTGTATATGGGATGCATCCCTGCCTATTAGTTCTAGCAATCCCGGCCCCAAGTTAATCTCATCAAATAAGAATTGACTCTTAACATAATAAAATTGATGAGTTGCGGCGTGAGATTTGTGGATAATTCACACCGATTATCTTTCTAAACGTACGATGAAATTCTCACTTATTAGACACTCTATCTAGCGCGCATACGCACTTAACTTTATCGCGGTTCTTATATGATCGAGGGAACACAATTAGTGGCGAGTAAAAGCACTTCATTCCTACTTACATCTTTGTTTCACTCTTAATATTCTTGAAAATCTCTTCAAGACTTCAACTGATCGATTAAGTTCGAATGCCCTAGCTTTACTCTTAACATTTTATGCTAATTTAGAAGTTAATTAGCCCAATTTCTGGTTATGAAATGGTCCAACATAAATTTCTGGTTCCACTCCTAGCCTATTTCAATTTCATGATCAACTTTGAAGACACAGGATGATTAGGTATTTTTTTATTGATTGTTATTATTGGCACGGTCATTGAGTAGTTAGGGCTGGTTGTAAGAGGCAGGTGAGTAGTGGAGTAGTGAGGAGTTGCTTAGCTCGTAACGAATTCCCTTATTTTATCTAAAAGCGGGAGTGCCCGGAAGTTGTGCTGCCATGCCTACCTCAGCAGTGCACACCTCCCTTCCCCCACCGAACTTATAATATATCCATCAGATCTCTGTTTCTCTCCCTGTTGTACATCAGTGACAAACGGAGACGACGACACTGGCTCCAGATTTCGACGCTCTTACATAACACAGTAGCAAGGCCTTGAAAATTGTGTATGTAACCGTGTATATATAAATTTACACAGTTACCCTCACATACATACATATATGCCGACGGATTTATTATTAAAAACGAAAAGCAGCAGGAAAGATAGAAACAACACGTAAATGTCAAATCCCCCTACATCTCCAACCCAGGTTGTCGACATTTCAATTTTCATCACAGCATATATGATATAATTTCAAGAAAAAAGGTACACACCATCCCCACCTGGACCTGGGTTCTCAGTTTCTCACTGCTTAACTATCTTCCATATGCTTTGGTCACGTGCTGTGCCTGTGAACTGTGAGAAACTACTACTACTACTACTGTATGTCTGTGCGACAGTGAGTTGTGAGGCCAAGGGAGGAAAAGGAAGGAGCTGCTGAAAAGGAGGGAAAAAGGTAAGAGATTTGAGAAAGCTTTTTGAACTGAGCTGAGTTTTCTGGGGAGCGCTTAAGTCAATTTGGTATCCGGATCGAGAAATCAAAGCAAAAACTCGATGTAATTTACGTAATATTACAGAGATGATATGATGTCCAAATGATTTGATCGTATGATAACACGTACTTTGTACTACTAATTAATCTCTCCTCAGTAACTCAGTATAGTAAGTTAGTTTGTTCATTGTGCACAGTTCTAATTTCTTGTGTGCTTGCTGTGGTCAAAGTAATAGTGCACTTGGAAGTTGGAACAAAGTGCGTTTCAGTGTTTCACCACGAGGAAACAGACCTAATTTCTTGTGTGCTTGCTGCTAGCTAGCTAGAGGTAGCTGCAAGCAGGGTTCTGTTTCCAAGTTTAAAACCATGAAGAACTGCAAAATTCATAGTTCTTTACAAAAGACTAGGATATATACATAGGGTGCGGGACGAAACGGTGACAGTCGTTCGATCTTTAATGAATTGATCAAATGGACATAAAATGGACTCAAACGGACAAGGTCAATTCATTAAAGATCGAAAAGTTGTCTCCGTTTCGTCTTGCACGGCAATCCAGTGCCTGAGCAATCCTGGATATATACATATGAAAAGAGACAAAGTAACTAAAACCATTTGGCCGGTGAGTTTAGACACAGTTAATGAACGAATAACCATTGGCGGAGCTACTTGAAGACCTAAGGGATACCATGACAACCCCCACATTTCGGCTTGTATATGTATTTCTTCTTTTGTATCTACATACAAGTTAGTTCACATTAGTTCTAAGTTTAGGTTACTAACATATACTGACACGGAAAAACTGCTCTACATATCAACATTTCATGCGGATCACCCTCCCAACCACTCACTCTCTTCCCTGCTGGTCCCCACGCCCTTATTTTACGATGAGAAATCAATCGCATGCTATGCCGATCTGTATAGCATACGAGTCCTAACGGGGAACCAACTTTGCTCCCCACCAAAACTTTCCCACCCTCATTACACCTCCTTAAACCAATGACAAGTGTCATTTAACACACTATAATCATATATTTAAAAATATAAATGACATTTGTCATTGATTTAGAGAGGTAGGGATGAGGATGAAAAAGTTTGGGTGGGGAGCAAAGTTGCTTCCGTCCTAACGGCACCCCCATTTTTAATCTTTGGGCCACTTCGAGTCAATTTCGTGTCACGGATCTAGCTAGTCTCCTCCTTTTATCTTTTTGATTTGGAAAGAAATTTAAAAGATGATGATACCATTCCTTGGGAAACCGTTGAGGTATCTAAGTATATATGGACCACACACAAGAGCATTCATACTTCAGCCTTTGCAGCGCATCACCATCACTATCGGTGATCATTGAACACAATACCTCTCTTGTACTAGACATTCACAACTTCAACCAAAATAGTTGCTTGGTTTCTTGAGGGAAATCGGCAACTGCAGCTTGTGCATTGGTATACCTTAGTTTTAGCCTTATTTGATCTTGTGAAACAATGATCCTAAGTTCCGAACCCTTGTTTGTCTAGTGAAGAAGATACAAATTACTGTCAGGCCTTGAGGTCGTACATAACTAAATATCACCAGACCCACTATCTCAAAGGTGGATTCTTCCAACATTCACAAAGAAGCCCAACTCAACATTCATCGTCCATCACTATTACCTTATTAATTTGCCACCCGGGTATATACACAAGGTCTACCATCACCAAATCAGCGATCAAAACAGATCATCCCGACGCCTAAAGCAAGGACTCCAAGTCCAAGAAGTCGCGTTGAAACTGATGAGGATGATTTAGTTTGTTCTTCAATAAGTTTAGGTGAGAGCTTGGTTACGCTACACCACTATCGTCAGAGCATACCTGCAACCTCAACCTTGAAGGACTGACAGTAGACACGTGTCTGTCACACCAGCCTCCAGGTATGGATTTCCATAGAAATTTACAGATCGCGAACCAAACGAGGCCTATTGGTAGCGAGAATCGAATTCGGATGGGGTCTCCACCACAAGCCCGTCCTTGCCAACTGAGCCAAACCTCGTCGGCGATGAGGATGATTAGAAAAAAAACTCACTAATTAGACCTTTTTTGAATATAAATTCATTCATATATATATATATATATATATATATATATATTTTTAATTTATACCTAATACATTTATTTTACTTGTCTTACATATTTTAAACTTGAAAAATTTAAAATTATCACATTTTTTACTAACAATTTTGCCTTTAAGTTAGGTTATAAATAAAGAAATTGAGTTTTGTATATATAATTTTAGGTTAGTGGTCAAGGTACACAGTTTAGGGGTTAGGGGTTATAGGGTTTATGATTTAGAGTTTAGGGTTAAGGATTTAGGGTACTTATAAGGTTTAGGGTTTAGAGTTTAGGGTACTTAAAGAGTGTGATATGTTTTATTATTTATCCTAAATAATAGGTTTTTAGTTTAGACAAACCTAATTAATACGTTTGAATGTATTTTAAAATAATCTTAAAGGTTGGTGTAATCTAAAATAAGTCTAAAAATTTGGTGTAATGTCAAATATCCCTAATAATTTATTACACTAACTTTTCAATCAAAATTTTCATCTTAACCATTTAGCTCTTAAGTTTATATAAGTATATCACTTTTAAAATTTTTTAGTCAAATTGGTGATAGTTAAGGAATCAAACTAAATCAAATCAATGAACGACTCAAATGTGTCAAATATGAGTCGTTCAAATTTATAATTGGTATATCACATTTATAAATACCTTAATGATTTTCAATTTAGATGAAAATTTATTGAGATGATATATTCATATATATTTACAAACTAGACGATTAAGATGTGAATATGTGATCAAAAAAGAAGTGAAACAAATATGTGATCAAAAAGAAAGTGAAACAAAGAAGACCTAAACTAGTCGCAACCAAATGATCAATATTAGAACCCCTCTCTTTCCCATAAGATAAATGCCTACTATATTATCGGTCAAAATCCATCTTTTTTCATATACTGTATATAATTGGCTACAATTTGCCATCAAACGAAGACAATATATATCACACCTTGATTGAACGTACAGCACTTTAAGTCGTATAGCTAACCTAGGCAACCGTGAAAATTTGTTCAGTGCTCCTATTTGTAGCACAGCACCTTGTATAGGTTGGGGAAGAGCCCCTTGTCCGCGCCATGCATATATCTTCTTATGAATATTTGACATATATGCACTCAAAATCTATTCCACCAACCTTCTTTGATGTATAAGTAGAATCATATTCATGCATGATCCTCATATAATTAATGTCATAAATATATGACTATTACTTCTATTTCATCACTTCCCTGTTCCAAGCTCTTCATCCAGTCATCCCAAAATGATAAAACTTGTTTCGTCCAATAAGATCTATAACAAAAAGAACACAAAGGGTACGTTTTGTACCCCGGAGTATTCACCCCCTCCTTATTTCTACCAGAGCCCTCCCTTACTCAAGCCCTGCTTATATTTAATTTAACCCATATCGATGTTTTGTGCTGGGGGCACTATTTCTTCTAAAAAAACAGACACCAATCTTCAATACACACCGGCCGACCGGCAAAAGCTACCTCTTCGAACGATGACACGACGATCTACATAGCGCGATTGAAACGTCTTCACGTCGTGGTTCCACCGGTGGTCACCGATCATACATGCACGAAGTGAGGTAAGAAAATCAAATCCTAAAAATCAATTCTTCTCCTTCTTATTCTCTAATATTGTAATCTTTCTTTTCTTCGAATCAACCCATTTGATTGGGGTTTGATTTCTGAGATTAGATTGCTAGGAGGTTTGGATATGATATTTGAGATTAGATTATATAAAATTTGGTTTCTGGATAATGATTTGGGTTTGATTTTGATGAAGGTGATTGAAAATCAAAATGTCTAGCCTAGTCAAACCTTTCTTCTTTCTGTTGATTGTGTTTGGATGTAAAATAATTTTTTTCCGGATGCACAGTGTTATAGACCAGTTTGGTGGTCCACTGCCGATATGATTAGGTATTCGATATTGTGGCTGGATTAGGCCTATCTTGAATGTCTAGCTATTTTGGTGCCAGCTCGGGTAATTATTGATAATTCCATATATCATGGTTACTTGGATACCATGTTTGAGCCATAATTGGAGAACTTTAGTAAAAGGTCTCGACGGGTGCTATGCTAAGTAATGAAGGTTGATTACCTTGGCAATCAAACATAAGGGACGTGTATGAGTTATGAAGAAGGAATGAGAATTCTTGAATCTATTTTATTAAGGAAATGGAGCAATGCATAATGACGTTGTACAATTATATTGAGATTACATTCAATGAAGAAGTGCATGACATCCAGAAGCATGCAAGATCAATTAGATTGAAGTTATGAAGACTTCATTCATTAGTGGTGTTGAAATGCACATGGTGATATACGGCTGGAATGATAGAAGAGGTAATTATATTACCTTGAAGGTGATTCACGTCTAGAAGATCATTGAAAAATTGTGATTGAGGTGAATATCTACACCGAGACAATTTACATGGATCAATTCATGCAGTCAAAATATATGTACATATTCTTTTGTTCTTTTGGGGTCATACATGGCGCGATTTTCAGATTGCAGGGATCTGTGTCATGATCTTTTTGGCAGATTTCTTTCCAAATTGATTGAGAGAATCTGATCTACCTTAATCTTCAAGAAATTAAGAACCATAGTCTCTTATATAAAGAGGTCGATGGTGAACAGAAAAACACACATCAACTTACAAATAACTTTGCCACACTGTAAAACAAGCATCTCTCGGAGCACATCTACCAAAAATGCCTCTCAGGGTCTTTTATTCCATCAAAGCCTCATCATGAGCAATTCTCACAGCTACCTCACCAAAGCCTCATCACGAACAACAGTCCACCACCAGTTCATAAAGGCTCATCACAAGTACAAGTCCGCAAAAAACCTTTGTTTGAACTTAAAACCTCTAGCAAATATCCTTGTTCGCTAAAAAGAAATCTTAGGCGAACACCCCATAATCTTGATATAGCTTTGATCGACCACACCAGTCTGAGTAAGAATTGTCCACTTTACGTTAAGTGGAGGAAAATTCTAGTAGCTCCTCGGCTAGGTCGGGGAAAAATCTATAGTGCCGGCTTGATCAGCGCTCGTACTTCAATCGTTTGAGAAAGTAGTCAGAAGGCGAACAAGCAAGAACAAGGTTGCACCTAACCCAAAATTAAAGGTGCTAGCACGCCAATATGTAGCGTCCCGGGAGGGGAAACTAAAGTGGCCACGATTTTTGTGAGACCCCGATAATTTTATTTAATTTTCCGACACATTTAGGGTTTAATTCCGGTTACTTTTCGGTACGTCGTAAATTTTTTCTAACGCTTTTACTTTAGGACACATGTCGCCATATGCATGAAAGTATTTACGAAATATTTTCCGGCATTTCACGTATTTTTCGTACAATTTTTACGATTTAATTTGACGTTTGGTTGTTTTTTAAATGAATTTGGTTTAAAAATCATTTTGAAAGTGTGATTAAATCGTGGCCGTTGATTCCATCGTTGAATCGTAGCCGTCAGTTTTTCTTTAAAAACCCACTCTCTCCTTATCCTCTTATCCTTTCCCTTTCTCCTCCACCTTTCCTTTTTTTCTTCTTTATCCTTTCTCCCTCTTTCCTCTACTATTCCCTTCCATTTCGAGAGAAACTCTCTCTATCACTCTCTCTCTCTCTCTCTCTCGACAGCAGCTCAGCTGCTCCACTCCAGGCGCGTGTCGACGCTCACCTCCACCACCATCGGCCTCACACTGGCCCGACAACCTTACCCAGGCCACCAGCGACGCCAGCGCCGCCCAGTAGAGGGAGGAAAGCCCGACAGCACTGTACAGTCGAGTTCGAGTCGATCCAGTCCATTTGGAGAGCAAGGAAGCTCTCAAGCACCACCAAGAGCTGCCCAGAAGCAAGAAGGAGGCCAGCGGAGCTCCGCCGGAGGAGGTCTGCCAGAAAACCCAGGGAGAATCTTCGAGGTACAAAAACTCGACCATTTCTTATGATTTTGGTGTTGTTAAGTAGCATAGGATGTGTAGAAGGAGAAAAGACAGGCCTAGGGACTCGATTTGGTCAGAAAACGGAGCTTTTCCGGCGACACAGCCGGTCGGGAACCGACGCGGTAAAAACTCCGGTTTTTACCGCGTCAGTTTTACTTTTACAGTTTTATCGAGGGGTAAAGTTACCAAATTACCCCTGACAGATTTACTAATTACATTTACAGTTTTACTTTTACATGTACTATTTACATTTTACTTTTTACAGTTTACTTTTTACTGTTGATTTTTAATATTTAACGGTTAACTTTGATCGTTGACTTTTACTATTCATCAGTTGGCTATTACTATTCACAGGTTGAGTTTTGACCGTGACTTTTCACTATTCAAATAGTTGACTTGACCGTTGAATTTAATGTTGACTTTTACTATTCCAAAGTTGACTTTTACCGTAAAACACTTACTTTTACGTTTTAATCACTACGGTTAAATGGTTTAATGGTTTTTGAATTAAAAACGTGACGAAACGACGTAAGTACCGAATAAGAAATAATCATGAATTTTTCACCGGTTCGAGAATCGGAGTGTCAAATAAATTAGACTCTAATGTCAGAAAGATAAACAGAAAATGTTTATCAAGTCGTAATAGTTGAAAGTAAATCCTTGAATTACATATACCTGACTATGTCATTGTTATCTCACCCACAGACTCAGGAGCACATCGACGTTGACTTCGGGAGGACCAGGAGCTGGAGCGCAGCTAGCTGTATCAGCATATCAGGTAGTAGGGGGCACGCCCAATGGGTGAGCCGAAACCCTCCCGGGTTAGTGGCTTTTCTTTACTTATATATAAAAGTATAACTGTATTATTTTACAGTATGACCACACGCTTCTTATATCATTTGGTGTGCGTGTGTGTGTGTGTGTTTGGATCAAAGAGTAGTACCGTTGTCCTGATTTCTGGTGCTTGGCCTGAGAGCGACGGGACCTAGTATTTAGACTACGCTTCCCACGGTGTCAATAACCGTGAACCTCCGGAGGGGAATGCCCTGTTTATTTTTAATTATCCCACTTACGCTCGTCTCGCACAGAGTTAAGCGAGACGTAAGTGCTGTGTGCTATTAAGAGAGATTAGTTGGGCATTAGTTATAAATGGACGCTCTCGTTACTATTCGTTTATAGACGCATAGGTAGTTGGCTCCGGTTTGCTGTGAAGACAAACTCGGGATTTCAGCCACTTGGATCCTGAGAGTTCTTTCATGTTTGGTCAACATGTTTTACTCGAGCTATGTGAGCGTGGCTATTGCATATGTTTTTAAATGCCCTGAACGTATTTCTATACGTAGATGTACATATATAAGCTATATGTTTTCTCATGGGCTTTAAACCTTGACTTGGTTGGCTTTGGGCCCCATTTAGGTTAGCGAGGACGAGTTGCTCACCCCTACATCTTTTCAGGTCTTCAGCACCCATCTCTGGAGGAGCTGGACTAGGAGCTCGTGGAGCAACGTCCGTCATCATGCACTTCTACTTTCGGGGACACCCGTTCTGGTGTGGGCTCTATATCTTATGATTTCCGTATTTGATGCTTTTAATAATCTCCTGCGTACTTTTAGACTTTATTTGGGCTTGTTATTCCGAGATTTTTTTTTCTTTGTATTATATTCGTCTCGGGTATTTCTATTTGCTACTTTCCTCTTGTAAAACATCTGTATGCTATTCTGCACATTTGTCATTTCATATTTGACATTCATGTTATTCGTGTGTTGATTATTTTATTCATAGCCTTGTGGTTTCGGTCCGGAGGGTTATTAATACGTCAAATGACGTATTGATTTCTCTCTAGACCGGGATTACGGTGGTTACCGTCATGTTTCGGGGCCGGAAATAGTCCCGGGATTCAACAATTTTAAGCCAATAAGAAGCCAACATGTCCGAAGCAAGTTCCAACAACTTATTAACCTAAAGTCGTAGGCTTTTTAGTAAGTAAAATAAAATTCAACTTTAAAACTTTGAGTGGCACGACATGAAATTCTTAAAACATTCATTAGAGTTTTTCCAATTTCGTGGAAGGTGGAAAAATTAAAGGGTCAATTAAAAACTATAGCGACTACAATAAAAATATACAACAGGGTTTATAAATTAGGAAGACACCTTTAATATTTACGCCAAATACTGTGGTAAATGTCTCGAAGGGTAAAACCGGAAAAATGAGTATAACTTGGACCAAACATCGAGTAGGAAATGAGGCTCCACACATACAGCTCTCTCTCTATCACGTCACAGTACACAGTACCTACAAACAATATGTTGTAGGGGTGAGCGTCCTCCTCGCGTGCTCACATATAGGCTTACCAATGATAGGTTTGAAAACCATAAAAACCATATATATATATACATATAGATTTGAACTATAGATAAAAACATTTAGAAAATCCTTGGCACACAAAATCATCATTTTATATATTTCGGGAAAACTGTGCAGTATGCTAAAACGGGGATAGAAACGCTCAATGAATAATACAGCCTGCAGGGCTTCACGGATCTAGGCGGCCAAATCCCGGGTTTTTCTATATAGCAAACCATGGCCAACAATCTATGCGTCCAAAGACGAATAGTAGCGAGAGTGTCCATTTACAGCTAATGCCCAACACATCACTGATAATACACACCGCACTTACGGCTCGCTTAACTCTGTACGAGACGAACGTAAGCTGAAAAATAAAATAAACAGGGCATTGCCCCTCCTGGGGTTCACGGTCATTGACACCGTAGGAGTACTATATACTAGGTCCCGCCACTCTCAGGCCAAGCACCGGAAAATCATGACAACGGTACTACTTTTCGATCCGAGTTGTTATATAAAAATCAATTATGTTTAGCCTCGGGGTTTCTTGGCCCAATCATAGATCATTTATGCACTTTCATATATCAGGCAAAATAACTAACAAAGGGTTTTAACTTCCCTACCTGGAATAGCCGTTCCGCACGTAAGCTCTAAGCTTCCAGGAACCTCTTCGGATAAACCAAAGTCACCGTGTAAGCTACTTCGTCTAATGAATCTCTGCAGAATTAGAGTAGCATAGCAACGAAGAAACAATAACAGTCATGTTGACCTCAGCATTCCTAGTTTGACTAGGAATGACCACATTGACTAAGTTGACCAACCAATTCCTTTTTAATTCTTTAACCTTTTTGACTTGTTTTTCCGGTTATCGACTCTTTGTTTATTTACTGGAAGTCCGACTTAACTTCCGAACTTCCCTTTACCATTTTAATCTGACGTTAGGGTGTCACATAGTAAATTGTTGAATTACTATGGACACCCAACGTGTCACATTAACCAATTTATTTATCAAGAGTAGATTTATCGATTTATGTGAAACACCAATTTTTCTTAAAACGGTCAACTTGACACTTCCAGAATTTCCAGTTATCATTTTTCGATAACAATTCAACATTTTACCAATTTAACTAAATTGTGTCAAACTTAAAATCTTCACTAAACCATTTTTCTGAAAATGGAACTTTCCCAAAATGGAAATATTCCATTAATGGAAACTTTCCCAAAATGGAAAATTTCCTAAATTAGTAGGTTTCCAAAAATATAAAGTTTCCTATAATGGAAAGATCCCAACAATGGTTGGTTTTCGTTTTTAGTAAGTTTCCGTAAATGTATCTTTTCTGATTTACAGCCAATAACTCGATTAAACGGAAATAATACATTTATTAAGGAGTCGAAGACTACCTCTCGGCATGTCTGCCGGTTTCACTGCCTCGTCAGAACCGTCACCGGATTCCGACAACTTGCCAGAATTTCACCATAACTTCTCTTGTTTCTTCGTCTCCAAGTTATCGACAACATGCAACGAAACAACATCTATTAATCTCCAACAACAACAACACTGACAGGACCCACCCCGGGTTAAACCCCTTTTACCCGAAGTAAATCCTGCGGGGACCACCTCAAGGGAACTTCTTCCCGAAACCCCCTTGAAATGGCCAACCCTTCCTACAAAACTAACTAAACTGGGTTAGTCAGAGCAATCTACAAAGATGATTACCCCAAAGAATTTCAAGCAGCAACGGAATGATCGACTATGCCTCGACTCTCGTACGCGCTCGACCTCCTCTCAAGAACCCTGCATCACTGGGCATTTAAAAACGAAAGGCCTAGGGGAGAAACATTTAAAAACTGTTAGAGTGAGTGGACGAAAATCAAATATAAAACTCTATTTCTTTTAATGCTCTCCCAAAAATGTTTTGATTTAAACATCATTTATGCATGCCCACAAATACCAAATATTCCATAATTGCATGATAAGATAAACAAGTAAGGATTATGGGAAGAGAAATGTTCTCAAACATAATAAGTCTGACCTCTCAGACTAGGGTCGGAGCTAAGAGCTCTAGCAGTGCCCTCACGCTACTCTATGCTAGCTATATAAAATAATACGGTCAACCCTTGAAATATCAACCTGACCTCTCAGGCTTGTCTGTCCTCTCAGACTAGGGTCGGAGCTAAGAGCTCTAGATAAAGTGATAACGATCAACCCTTATAATATCAACCTGACCTCTCAGGCTTGTCTGTCCTCTCAGACCAGGGTCGGAGCTAAGAGCTCTAGATAAAGTGGAAATGGTCAACCCTCATAGTGCACTACGTAATTTGCCTGACCTCTCAGGCTAGGGTCGGAGCTAAGAGCTCTAGTAGCGCCCTCACGCTACTCTAGCTAGCATATTCATTGGTCAACCCTTATAATATAATTTCATAACAATACTTTCCTCAAATTCTCTTCCCCAAAACAAATAAGTAAAACTATTCCTCGACGTATACGCATATATCCAAATAACCATTCAAGAATCCGAGGAAATTATAATACTCGAAACAATCATATAAACCTTGCAATAAAATCAATAATTAGGGCACGCATTCATTAAAAAATAATATGTCCACTCACAGTACTATTGCGACCTTCTTCCCGCTCGGAAAGCTCCTCGAGCGAAACTCTCGAACTAACCGCGTAGTCGAGACCGTCTCACGTCCGACCAGAGACTGTACCAACAAATCATCATATTAGTCATTTACAGTGGACTTGGTCTTCTCCTAGTTTGACCAGGAAATCCATTTGACCATGTGTTGACCAAGTTCCTTTCTTTTAACAGCTTTTCAAACATTACACTTATTCCCGATTATCGACTCTTAACTCAATTTACCAGAAGTCCGACTCAGTTTCATAACTTCCCTTTATCACTTAAACTTGACGTTAGGGTGTCACGTATTAGTTCGTTGAATTACTATGGACACCCAACGTGTCACATTAACCAATTTATTTACCAAGAGTCGATTTACCAATTTACGTGAAACACCAACTTTACTTAACATAGTCAACTTAACATTTTCCAAAATTCCAGTTATCATTTTCCCAAGACAGAAACTTTCCTTTAATGGAAACTTTCCCAAAATGGAAAGTTTCCCAATTTAGCAGGTTCCCAAAATGGAAGGTTTCCAAATACAGTTAGTTTCCGTTTTTTATACGTTTCCTTACGAAATTTCCAATTTACGACACTTTACCGATTAAACGGAAACAACACACTTTAAACAGGAGTCGTAAACTACCTCTCGGCATTTCAGCCGGTTTAACTGCATCTCCGGAATCGTCACCGGATTCCGGTAACTTGCTGGAAATTCGCCATAACCTCCTCGTTTTCCTCGTTTACCAAGTTACGACAACATGCAAGGAAAACATCCAACAACAATTCAGTAGCAGATCAACATTCAAAACAGCAACTAATCCAACAGATTAACAACACAGCAGCTAGACAATTTCACAGTTCAGAAGAAAAATCCTACCCTCTGTCTCTGCTCTAAACCAGTACCAGCAACCTCCTCTGCTCCTCTGCTCCTTCTGTCATTCCCATTGCGCACTCCACTCCTCAGCTCCTTCATAGCTGCAGCACACCGAGCAGCTCTCTGCCTCGGTCCAAAACCCCACCAACTACCTCCAAGCTCCTCCTCAACCCAAAACCATTGCTTCCAACTTCACCTGAGCTCAAGAAGTTCATTAGAAGTCCAAAAGAACACGGTCGCCGGAGCCACGCCTTGAACCCAGAAAACAGTGAAACACAGTGGAAAGAGAGTTTTCAGGTGAGGTTCGAATCGAATGATCTGAAGCAAGGAGAAGGAAGAGGAAGAGAAAAGAAGAAGAACAATACCTCCCACGCGCCGAACCGCCGCCTGGATCGCCGGATATCCGGCGTAGACCGCCGAGTGCAGAGGCGCTAGATCTCCTAGCACGGTGGTTGTCTAGGTGAGCTAAGGGTAGGGATGAGTAGAGGAGGAAGAGGGGAGAAATATGGAGGTGGTCCGCCAGCCATTGGTGGCCGGACGGCGGAGCGCCATCGAGCTCACAGTCTCGGCCGAGCGACGTCGAGAAGGAGAGAGAAAGGGAAAGGGGAAGACTTTGACCAAGTCTGACCCGTGCCCCTATTTATAAGAGGACGGACGGCCCAGATCTTCCCTCTTAAGATCTGACGGCTCAAATCAAACTTCATTCTTTTACCATTTACTGTTTACTGAATTACCAAAGGTAATTTCCTTATTACCGAAACTTCCAAAATTCGTAGAAAATAAACCGAAGCTCCGAAAAATAATCCGAAAATACCGGGAGACTCGTGTCGACACGTACTACCACATCGAGTTATCAATTCAGGTATTTGGAGTACTTTTAAAAACTCAAAAATTAACTCGAGCGATAACTTATCGAATTACCGATCGCCATTAAAAGTCCTCGGTAACTCGTGAATCTCTGTGAAAGGTAACTTTTATTAACTTCAAAAGATTCGGGGTGTGACAATTCTCCCCACCTTATAAAAATTTCGTCCTCGAAATTTCCATACTCGAAGTCCAACAATGTGGGGAATAGTACCACTTAAAAACAATAATATTGTCCTCCAATATCAACTCCCTTCATTTTCTGACACCCGACCACACTTCTCGGGTCAAAACTAAAACATCTAAAGTCTTACCGTAAGTCACTAAAATTTTTCTCTTGAATCATTGATTAACTGAATCACCTAATTCTTACTGTACTCCATCTCATTTATGAGGTGGAATACGACACTGACTATCACTGATCCACCATCTGTAATCCTCCGATATCAATTTACCATGTGGGATCAACACCCATGACAACAAGCCCATGAGAAAACCATGACGACTTGTGTTACACAAACCATCACCTCATTGAGTCAGACTCCCTGATCTGGTTTACGTTTTCTATAAATTATCCTGTCAAGTTGTCCTGTTGTAGAGTAATTGACTTCCCATGATCTATCCTTACTCAAACCACTTGCACACACAGGACATGAGTTGCCATGAATTTTAGAGTAAATCCACAACCATAGCCTTTAAATCAGGGAGATCCAAAAGCTCCTGACATCGAGATCCAACATTGCTTACTCCTCGCATGAAGACAAATTGTCAGGCTTCACACTGCCTACAAAACTATTCTGATCGGATAAATCTTGATTTTACCAACAAACCGATCATTAGAGTCACCAACTCAATTATTCACGCTGTGAGGTCACAACGTACTTACAACTGGTAATACATCTCTGTACTACTCATAGGTGAGGTGCCACTGACCTCCTTATCTCTTATCTTAACTTGGGATGACGCATAGTGCAGCACTTGCACTTCAACCATCCGTGCGTCTAATAAACGTTATCCGCATCACAATCCGGGATAGATTTACCATTAAAAGGATTCCAGAGCCTTACCCGCTCAACAAGTATATTCCATTCCCAGATGCCTCCATTACCACATCGTCCGGTAATAACCAGCAACTTGGACATTTAACCAGATCAAACATCTACATGAAATTTAGTGCCACTGGTGCACGCCCAAAGGAACATCTGATCAAAGCATCGGGAATTAATTTCATCAGACTCAACCATGTTGATCACCGAGCATCCAGTTAACGAGGCACAAGATAACAAATACCATTACCGCACTGGGCACGTATACATCACAGAGTCAACGCATACAACTAGATAGTTCCTAACAAATTGTTTCCCTTGCTCTGCAAGTCAAGCATCTATCGCATCATCTATTCGGTAAGATTCAAAATGAACGACGACTTACATGCACAAGGAAAACAAACTACCACTTCAGATCCTAGATTATAAGATCCACTGTCACACGTTAACCTCCCCTCAGATCTAACTTAATCTGAACGTGACTCAATCACTCCACGATTTCCAATGGAGTGTTGCTCAACTTAACGACATACTTTACCAATCTCAGTAACAATTTCTACCAAACTTAGGCTCGTAACACTCTTTGAGTTATCAAGGGAAACTTTTCCTAGTTCCACTGCATTTCACACTCATCGAAATGTTGACAATTTTGAGAGTCACCTCCAATGACCTTTCTTGCTACTACTCTACACTTGTGGCGCCAAGAATTGCCGCTAGGTCAATAATCCCTAACAAATAGGGTCACTACTTAAATGATCAATGACCATAGCAATGCCAACAATTCCTTAATCCACTCAGGATTTCATTAAATTACACCGATAATTGATCTCTCAGATCTTAATGCTCACTCCATAGATCACAATTGAGAATATTGCCTGTCATTGCCGGGGGTGTAACTTATGAACCCCAAACACGACTAAGTACACCTTCGGTTACAATATTCGATTAAACCACAGCCGGTGAGTGCACAAATTCTCATGCCATCAACTCAGTTAATCACCCTCGAGGAAACCAAGTGTCATAACAGACACTTTGGTTGCAGGTTGAAGCTTGACCATCTACAAACATTCTCACTCAAATTCAAAGATTCAGTAGACCTTGCCCCACTGCTGTCACTTCACCTTTTCCGTGCATTTAACTCAGCAGGCCATCAATCACTTACTAACAACATATAATAATCTCGCTAACCATCATAAAAGTCAGAGCGACTATCAATGACCCACTTCCAACATATACTTAAACGGTTAGACCATTTAATTGACGTTTTGCACAAAACTTCAAATCAAACGTCCTTAATCTCCGTTCACGATAATAGGAACTCTCATGACACATTCTTAAAATGATGTCATCATCAGCCTTAGTCACTTACCTGGTGTCCTTTTGACCACACACAGCTGCACACAATAATTTTGCCTTACCAGCATGTACTACCCAAATTTCAACTTTACCACTTCCCTACACAGGAGGGTACACGTGCTCATGTGGGGTATACACATGTACATCTTCAGCCGTCAAACAGTGCCGTTTGCACAACTACCGGTTCCTACACCACAATAATACCAAGTCCATCAAGGCTCGTATCACTATCTCCGGTACCCCAAGCACCCTTGGTCCGAGACCCGGTGGCTTGTTGCCACTTCCAACATGTTCCTTAAAATTCCGAAACCACTAACCTTTAATTACCACTAGTAACGCTTTCTCGATCTAAAAATCGATCTCTAACACAGCCAACCTGGAGACCCCTCCACAGGTGTACTAATAAAATACTTTGACCACAGGTGGATAACTCACCTTAAGGTTGACATGAGCCCCAAGATCTGGTGACACGATATAATTTCTGCCTCCATGATAAATGGCCCAATGACCATTGTCACCAACAATTCAAATCACGATTGGACTCACTAACAAATCAAATCTTTCTAGTACCCCAATCATGGGTGGCTGGAGCGAAGAGAATCTGGTCGTAGCTGACGACAACAATGTCAGCACCAAGGTGACCCAAACCGTCAGTTTCAGTGGCTGTCCCTTAAAGCATCAAGTGACCAAACTAGCCTTTACTTCCTTAACATTCTCCAGTTGGGTCACATCATGGACTCGTCACCAGAAACAAGTCCATTGATCCCAAAATGACTACACTCATTTTCCCTGAGTCATTCCACTTTCATAAGTCCGTTGGTTTCTCCAAAACCACATTAATGACGAACCTCAACAAAGTCGTGACAATCGTCAAAACTCAATATTCATCTCTTTTTTTTTTTGGCAGGATGAAATCTCTTTCATTAACTCGTACGACTCTCCACTGCTAAGAGTCTCATAACTCGAACACCAAAGCCTTGTCTTAGGCTTCTACAGCATCCCTGTCAACAACCATGACAGCCTCCCCGGTGTGAATTAACTGTTTCACCACCGAGTACTTACACATAATGCTCAAACGTTAAACAACGTGAGTTTACAGCTCGATCCCCAACTCAAATCTCAATAAATCCCTTTAAAACACAATCCTTGGGGAATTCATCAAATAAATACGTAACGAGCTTCCCTTGTTCCTTACAGGAACTCTCTGTGAGGTCGCGCGTACTGAGGCATAGTCTTGAAGATTCGATCGTTTATAGGACCACTTGGTCCATATCTCAATCAGGAAGTACTAACTCATATCCTCAATAAACACTGAGCGTCCAAAGCATAAAATGCCGATGGATCCGCCGCGGTCGGACCATCACTCTATAGACACTAAGTGATATCAAGTATATGAGGTAGTAACAGGAAACGATAACCTAATGCTCTGATACCATTGACAGGACCCACCCCGGGTTAAACCCCTTTTACCCGAAGTAAATCCTGCGGGGACCACCTCAAGGGAACTTCTTCCCGAAACCCCCTTGAAATGGCCAACCCTTCCTACAAAACTAACTAAACTGGGTTAGTCAGAGCAATCTACAAAGATGATTACCCCAAAGAATTTCAAGCAGCAACGGAATGATCGACTATGCCTCGACTCTCGTACGCGCTCGACCTCCTCTCAAGAACCCTGCATCACTGGGCATTTAAAAACGAAAGGCCTAGGGGAGAAACATTTAAAAACTGTTAGAGTGAGTGGACGAAAATCAAATATAAAACTCTATTTCTTTTAATGCTCTCCCAAAAATGTTTTGATTTAAACATCATTTATGCATGCCCACAAATACCAAATATTCCACAATTGCATGATAAGATAAACAAGTAAGGATTATGGGAAGAGAAATGTTCTCAAACATAATAAGTCTGACCTCTCAGACTAGGGTCGGAGCTAAGAGCTCTAGCAGCGCCCTCACGCTACTCTATGCTAGCTATATAAAATAATACGGTCAACCCTTGAAATATCAACCTGACCTCTCAGGCTTGTCTGTCCTCTCAGACTAGGGTCGGAGCTAAGAGCTCTAGATAAAGTGATAACGGTCAACCCTTATAATATCAACCTGACCTCTCAGGCTTGTCTGTCCTCTCAGACCAGGGTCGGAGCTAAGAGCTCTAGATAAAGTGGAAATGGTCAACCCTTATAGTGCACTACGTAATTTGCCTGACCTCTCAGGCTAGGGTCGGAGCTAAGAGCTCTAGTAGCGCCCTCACGCTACTCTAGCTAGCATATTCATTGGTCAACCCTTATAATATAATTTCATAACAATACTTTCCTCAAATTCTCTTCCCCAAAACAAATAAGTAAAACTATTCCTCGACGTATACGCATATATCCAAATAACCATTCAAGAATCCGAGGAAATTATAATACTCGAAACAATCATATAAACCTTGCAATAAAATCAATAATTAGGGAACGCATTCATTAAAAAATAATATGTCCACTCACAGTACTATTGCGACCTTCTTCCCGCTCGGAAAGCTCCTCGAGCGAAACTCTCGAACTAACCGCGTAGTCGAGACCGTCTCACGTCCGACCAGAGACTGTACCAACAAATCATCATATTAGTCATTTACAGTGGACTTGGTCTTCTCCTAGTTTGACCAGGAAATCCATTTGACCATGTGTTGACCAAGTTCCTTTCTTTTAACAGCTTTTCAAACATTACACTTATTCCCGATTATCGACTCTTAACTCAATTTACCAGAAGTCCGACTCAGTTTCATAACTTCCCTTTATCACTTAAACTTGACGTTAGGGTGTCACGTATTAGTTCGTTGAATTACTATGGACACCCAACGTGTCACATTAACCAATTTATTTACCAAGAGTCGATTTACCAATTTACGTGAAACACCAACTTTACTTAACATAGTCAACTTAACATTTTCCAAAATTCCAGTTATCATTTTCCCAAGACAGAAACTTTCCTTTAATGGAAACTTTCCCAAAATGGAAAGTTTCCCAATTTAGCAGGTTCCCAAAATGGAAGGTTTCCAAATACAGTTAGTTTCCGTTTTTTATACGTTTCCTTACGAAATTTCCAATTTACGACACTTTACCGATTAAACGGAAACAACACACTTTAAACAGGAGTCGTAAACTACCTCTCGGCATTTCAGCCGGTTTAACTGCATCTCCGGAATCGTCACCGGATTCCGGTAACTTGCTGGAAATTCGCCATAACCTCCTCGTTTTCCTCGTTTACCAAGTTACGACAACATGCAAGGAAAACATCCAACAACAATTCAGTAGCAGATCAACATTCAAAACAGCAACTAATCCAACAGATTAACAACACAGCAGCTAGACAATTTCACAGTTCAGAAGGAAAATCCTACCCTCTGTCTCTGCTCTAAACCAGTACCAGCAACCTCCTCTGCTCCTCTGCTCCTTCTGTCATTCCCATTGCGCACTCCACTCCTCAGCTCCTTCATAGCTGCAGCACACCGAGCAGCTCTCTGCCTCGGTCCAAAACCCCACCAACTACCTCCAAGCTCCTCCTCAACCCAAAACCATTGCTTCCAATTTCACCTGAGCTCAAGAAGTTCATTAGAAGTCCAAAAGAACACGGTCGCCGGAGCCACGCCTTGAACCCAGAAAACAGTGAAACACAGTGGAAAGAGAGTTTTCAGGTGAGGTTCGAATCGAATGATCTGAAGCAAGGAGAAGGAAGAGGAAGAGAAAAGAAGAAGAACAATACCTCCCACGTGCCGAACCGCCGCCTGGATCGCCGGATATCCGGCGTTGACCGCCGAGTGCAGAGGCGCTAGATCTCCTAGCACGGTGGTTGTCTAGGTGAGCTAAGGGTAGGGATGAGTAGAGGAGGAAGAGGGGAGAAATATGGAGGTGGTCCGCCAGCCATTGGTGGCCGGACGGCGGAGCGCCGTCGAGCTCACAGTCTCGGCCGAGCGACGTCGAGAAGGAGAGAGAAAGGGAAAGGGGAAGACTTTGACCAAGTCTGACCCGTGCCCCTATTTATAAGAGGACGGACGGCCCAGATCTTCCCTCTTAAGATCTGACGGCTCAAATCAAACTTCATTCTTTTACCATTTACTGTTTACTGAATTACCAAAGGTAATTTCCTTATTACCGAAACTTCCAAAATTCGTAGAAAATAAACCGAAGCTCCGAAAAATAATCCGAAAATACCGGGAGACTCGTGTCGACACGTACTACCACATCGTGTTATCAATTCAGGTATTTGGAGTACTTTTAAAAACTCGAAAATTAACTCGAGCGATAACTTATCGAATTACCGATCGCCATTAAAAGTCCTCGGTAACTCGTGAATCCCTGTGAAAGGTAACTTTTATTAACTTCAAAAGATTCGGGGTGTGACAAACACAGTACAACAACAACAGAAATTCAACAACACAAACCAAACATCAACACAGGGCTCGAACCTTACCTTCTGTGTTCTGCTCTAGTCCATGATCCAACAGCCAAATCCCAGCAGCCTCCCTTCTGCCTGCCTCTACCCATTCTCCTCCCATCAGTTCCAGCAGCTCCTCCCGTCACGGAGCTGAATGCAGTGGCTCCCCTTGCCCAGACGCATCAACCAGGACCTCCTCTGCCTCCTGCGGCCTTGCCTCAGCCCCAAATCTTGACTTCCAGCCTCGCCTGCGCTTTAGAAGCTCACCAGAAAAGGTTGCCGGAGGGAGGACAGAGAACCCAAAATAACACATAAGAAGAGGAAATAGAGATTTTGAGATTAGGCCTCGAATCAAAGGTTTAAAGGCATGGAAAGGAAGAAAAAGAGGGGAGAACAATCATACCAGTCACGCGCCCTAAAGCCGCCTGGTTCGCAGGAATTTAGCCGTTTACCGCTGTGCCAGTGGAGCTCGATCTCTATTCTCGGTGGATGTCTGGAGGTTTCGAGGATAGGGCTGAGTAGAGGAGAATGAGGCAAGTCGAACGGTGGTGGTCCGTCGGAGAGGGAGAGAGCTCGGACTCAGGGTCGAGGACGAGTCTAACCTCGGTCAACTCTCCTCCCCCTTAAATAGAAGAAGGGACGGCCCAGATTAGATCTAAAAAAGATCCAACAGCCCAGATTCAAAGAAGGTAAAAAGTAAAAAATTAAATGGTAAAAAATGTTTTTACCAGAATGGTAATTAAAAGTTACCAGAAACTTTGAAAATTCACAGAAAATTAATGGAAGCTCCGAAAAGTATTGCAAAAATATCGGGAGCCTCGTATCGACATGTACTACCACATCGAGTCCTTAAATGAGGAATTTGAAGAACTTTGAAAAACTCAAAAATGAATGTGATCGTTCACTCGCGAAGTTACCGAACACGGCTTAAACCTCAGTAACTCGTCAATAACCACGGTAAAATCGTGCAGGGTCTCTCACAATAGCTGGTTGTTCGAATAATAATCCATTTTCAAGCCGAACATTTGGCATGCCCTTAACGGGACATAACATGTCAGGATTGCGAATAAAAGTATAATTGCGTTTAGGTTATGATACAAGATGGCGGGCCATTGGTAGTTTGGCCATGCATAACAGATGTTCATCTAGTTGCAACAAGTGTGTGTTGCTCTATACCAAAAGGTCTAAATAAGAGACGTGAACATGATCTTGCTAGGATTAACTTTAAGTCTAAAGTGCCTTCACGAATTCACCTTATGTGAAGAACAGTCTATGAGCTAGTATTAGGGTTTGTGGACTTTGCAGCAGCCATTTGCTGAAGGATCTATTGTATTGGTGGCTTCAAACCACATTTTTGGCGGCAATGATTTTCAAGAAAAATCACGGTGCAAGCAATGCTATATAGTCATATAGAGCAAGATGGTGGAAGAAAGTCTATAGCTTTCTTAAGGGTTTCTTGCTTGGAGTACAAATCAATTTTTGACAAGCCCCATAACATTCACTGCCACAATGGAGCAAAAGAGCAGAAACCTTTTTGGTCTCTTAGCCAAGTCAACACTGGGGGCTGAGACCCTCGAACCAAACTGCCCTAATTTATTTATACCCTTAACAACAACTTTTGAAGTTGTTGCTGAAGCATAGTGAGTTTGAATGTGACACAAGGTATAAGATTTGACATTCGCCAGAAGGAGTATGGAGGACGCTCTTATATCTTTAGAAGTAATAGAGACAGAGTCGTTAAAAATATACGAAAGTCGTTTATGGTGTGGTAAAGTATTCAAGGTAGTAGCACAAGTACTGTATAAGTTTAACAGTCAGGGAGCCAAACTAACGCAAGCATACTAGAACGTAAGTCTAACTCTACATATGCTGCTCGATTCTCTACATTAGATATGACAAAGGAAAACCTATACCTAAGGCTTGCAAGATCAGTATAATCGGCATACTCTCACTACATTCACAACACCCAATTAAACTGGGGGGCTACACTACATATATTCAGTGTCAAATTTTTGAAACTTTTTTAGTTTCAATCTTCTATAACTTTTAGAGTCACATTACTCATTTAATTCTTGAACCAAATCATCTGGTTTATTATCTAACACATTTTTTCTAGCTGAGGCTTGAAATGCATTAGCCGAGTGTTAACATCAGTTACCAAAAATGTTTAAGTTTTTAAATATTTATCAACATTTACGACCGATTCTTGTGGTCTTTTGTCTGTTCAATCAAGAAGATATTAAATTGTCTTAAGTCGCAACGAGTCAACAACACTCAAGAATCTTAGGTCTCAAGGGTACTTGGTCAAACAGTTCCAAGATGACTGAAGGTTCAACACTAGCATCCATGGATTCATACATGTCCTACTAGGGCTGACGACGGCCGTTACCGGGTTAATGATAAACAACCTGCAATTTAAAACCCTATCATTGTAGTAACTGTAAGAAGGGATCGTTCTAGCCGGGGACACTAGGGAAAGATTATATCTGCATTTAAAAACATTAGTGATATTCACAAATACAAATATACAAGTATAAATCTGTCACATAATATACAAGTATAAATCAAGCATATGCACAAGTATGAAATCGACATACACAAATATTCACAAGTATAAATCTATAATAATCACATATTTACCGAATTATGATGGGGGATTATTGATTGATTTTCTAAATTAATTCTACTCCTAGAACATAAACTAATATATACAATATTGGTCAATCAATCACCTAAGACACATAACATAGAAAACACCGAAATAAACACATAATGATTTCATGCATGTCTAAATTGTGATATTCTTACTATCCTATGCCTTAGTTAATTTCAACCTCTTATGACTTCTCAAGTATTTTAGGAACTTGGAATACGCCTGAACCTAAAACATATATGTGTCACCTTGTTCAAACTATCAAATATGCCTAATCTAAATAAGATACACTTACGAACTAGAGTCGGTTGAAGATATGATCCTAGGTACGGCGTCACCCATCCTATTAGCATGTAAGTCACTCACCCTAACAACCCTTTGTAGCATCTAGAATCAAACTATCAAATATACCTAACTTGATCCAAGATTACTACGGCTTATTAAACTCCCCCCTTAGAAACGTCTTGGCCTAGACTATCTTTAGGTTCGATTACATGATCAGGTGATGACTAATCAACTAACACATAATACACATAAGAACACACAATGACTTAAACTAAATCATGAACTTAAAACATGCTTAAGACGTTATACATTACACACGGTTTCAAGAAAGTCACAAAGAAGAACTTAAAAACACATGCAACGTATAAAACCAAAAGTCATAAAATAATTTATAATTAAGCATGAATAAACACAGTAGATCATTACACAAAGCTTTTATAAACTCTATATCTAGACCTACCTATATAGGTCGTCTAGGGTAGAGGGAAAGATCGGCTGCAGAATGGTTGTAGTTTGGCAGTGCTTGTGCAATTTTTTGTGTATAGGGTTTTTAGGTAGAGCTTGGCTATACTATGACTTCAACAAAGATTGACACCTAAAACTGAACTATTACATGTGTATTTGTAGGGAAAAACCCTAGCAAATTCGGTTGCAATTCCTTGTCCATATCGGATTGGGCTTCTTACTTTTCCTTGTTACACTAGACTTTGACTTCTTCAATGGCTGACTTGGATAATACTCCATGGACTTATTTCTAAATTTTGGACTACCCTACATGTTAAGGGATCAATGAATGACTCCCTTACACGTTTTGGGCTTCATAGGACAGCCGAATCTCATCTATAGGCTCGGTAGAACAAGTTATCCTGTTTTAACCGGGAGAACCTTCCTAGTTGCTGTTTTTGGCTTCTCCTTATGGTTTCTTTGAGTATTCTTCTTCTAAAAAGCTTCTCATATCCTCATTAAGCTTTTCATCAATTATTTGGCATGCTTGGGAAGTATTTTGGTGAAGAAACACACTCACGAACTCGGTAGACAACTTTAGCAAAATCTGTAATGTTTCCAGTAGACTGACCTCCGGCCATTGTTTGCATCATAACTCCTTCCTCAGAACTTGGATTGCTACTATTCTAAAAGATTTAGAAACTAAACATCCACAGCTTTCCATCCATATATGATACATCTCCTGGTTCCTCATGGATCGTCCTAGAGAAATTTTTGAAGTTGAGTTATGGTTTCCGAAAATCCTCTGTTTTTGTTTCGATTTCATGTTTTTGGCCTCTTATCTTTCCATGCTTCTTTTGCTGCATTCCATAAGTCCGATTCGCATGATTCTTGTTCTGTTAAGTCCATATATATGTCATCTAAACATTAAAGAAAATTAATCAAGTAATGACAATGTACAAATTCACAGAATCATAAGAAATAACACGATAACTTCATAAGTCAGCTTTTAACAAATTAGTGCACATTTTCTCTACTTTCCGCACATTTTAGCCATTGCTCTACAGAAAAACCCTTATGATAAATAACTAACAATACTAAACTAATAATGGATAAACAAAGCATAAATGGAGATAAAAACATATTAAGAACGTAGCATAAAATGCTCATATCAGGTGCTAAGATTCATTCTTAGTCATTCTAATGCTCAGAAATCACAAGAGAAGCACATGGAAATCATAGATCATGTCGACAGCTGAAGAAGAGGAAATCTAAAAATTTCAGATTTGGCTTGATATTGGGCATTTTTCGTGGTTCGTTTGCTCCTCCTTCCATAGGTTAAATTCCTATTTGCCATACACCACCTTGAATTCATTATATTGGACTATAAGTTTGAAAAAGAATCATTTCAGTCGCTGCTTTGAGGAGTGAGTTACGAGGTCTATAAGTTGGCACTATGAAATAGTCATTCCTAAAAAGCTGGATTGCATTGAGTTTTTGTGGTCTTGTTTCTTCATCTTAAAGTATACCTATCACTGAAGTTGTTGTTTATGCATCAATTTGAGATGTTTTAGAGTTTTTTAGAATCAAGAATCGTCTAGAAATAGACAAAAGTCGGAATTTCTAGAAAATGGCTTTTCTTAGGGCTGTATTATGAAGCTATTCCCGCCAACTTCCAGGGTTCCTATGGCTGTTCCCTGCATCATGTATTCAAGTACATACATCATACTACATTTTCAAGTCAAAAACCGATCAGAAATTTTAACCGAGCATGGTGTAAATCGTGCCCAAAGTCTGCATCGAGAGCAACACAATTCATCAGCTTTCTTGGAGGGTTATCAGAAGGCGTTTGATGTAGTGTGGGAAGGCATGATATTATACAGCAATCAAACAACCAGTATGTGGTTGGTAAAAGCTTATTCTAATTATCTTAAGTTTGCTTCATGCAGTACAAGTGTGTATGCCTTAAGGTTGAGTTTTCTTAGCTCATTGCTATCAATTATCATTAAGATCAATGCATGTGGTCTCTTTGCCTTGTCCAATTAGGCATGAGGGACTTCTATACATCGAAGTGTTCAACAAGAGTTTAAGGCCATGTTCTTAGCAGAGATAGCTTCATGATTTCCAAGTCCAGGTATTCAAGTACATTACATTAGTTATCATGTTGATGATTAATTGTGTTGCAATTCCCTAGCTACTGCTTGCTTCCATTGAATCCTCAAAACCGTACCTACATCTCATGTTTGTTTCTACATTCGCTTGAGCTGGGAGTTTTTGTTTTGATGTTTGTCAGTGAGTGGATTTCGGCATTACGAACAATGCATGGGGACTATAGGTATTTTCAGCCCAGACGCATGACTTCTCCTTCAAGATCTGGGGTCTATGTTTGGGTGTAAAATAATCTTTCTCGGATGCACGATTGTATGAACCAGTTTGGTGGTCTGCTGCTGATATGATTGGGTATCCAATACTGAGGCTGGATTAGACATATCTTAGAGGTCTAGCTATTTTGGTGAGAGCTCGGGTTATTATTGATAATTCGATATATCATGGTTACTTGGATACCAAGTTTGAGTCATAATTGGAGAACAGTAAAAGAAGGTCTTATCGGGTGCTATGCTAAGCAATGAAGGTTTGATTACCTTGGCAATGAAGGTTTGATTACCTTGGCAATCAAGCATAAGGGACGTGTATGAGATATGAAGAAGTAATGAGCATTCTTGAATCTATTTGATTAAGGAATGGGAGAAATGCATAATGACGTTCTACAATTATATTATGGAGATTACATTCCTTATTGAATGCATGAAGTAGTGCATGGCATCTAGAAGCATGCAAGATCAATTAGATTGCAGTTAAGACTTCATTCCTTGGTGGTGTTGAATTGCACATGGTGATATACGTCCGGAATGATAAAAGAGGTAATTATATTAAGATCAATTGAAGGTGATTCACGTCTAGAAGATATCAGAAAAATTGTGATTAAGATGAATATCTGCACCTAGACAGTTTACATGGACCGATTCTTGTTATCAAAATATATATACATATTCTTTCTTTCCTTTAGAGTTATGCATGACGCGATTTGAAGATTGAAGGGACCTGTTTCATGATCTTTTTAGAGCTAGATTTCTTTCCTAATTGATTGGGAAAATCTAATCTATCATGATCCGTAAGGAATGACGAACTCTAGTCTCTTATATAAATGGGTCGATGGTGAATAGAAATGACACACATCAACTTACAAACATTTTTGCAACACTGAAAAACAAGTATTTCTCGAAGCACCTCTACCAAAAAGACTCTCAAGGTCTTTTATTCCATCAAAGCCTCATCACGAGCAATTCCCGTAGCTATCTCACCAAAGCCTTATCATGAGCAACAGTCCACCATCAGTTTATAAAGCCTCATCACGAGCACAAATCTGCAAAAAAATCATTGTTAGAGCGTAAAACATCTTACAAATATCCATGTTCGCTGAAGAGAAATCTTAGGCGAACGCCCCTCAATCCTGATATAGTTCTGCTCGAACACACCGGTCTGAGTAAGAACCGTTTACTTTACGTTAAGTGGAGAAAAATCCTAGTTGCTTCTCAGCTAGGTCTGAGAAAGAACCTGAGTACCGGCTTGATCAGCAACTATAAGTTAGTTGTTTGAGTAAGAAGTTAGAAGGCGAACAAGCAAGAACAAAGTTGCATCTAACCCAAAGGTGTTGGCACGCCAAGAGCTGATTGTTTGAAGAAAAATTCATTTTCACGCCGAACAGATTGAACTCTAGAGACATCAAACTCATCAAGTTTCCAATCCCATAGGTTCCTCTCCGAGGGTTGATGAGAAGAAATTGGAAAGAGATTGATGAAGTTGGGTCGAGGCTTCCACAAACCCACCAAAATTAGGGCCACTCTGGAAGACGGTATTCAGCATATTTTGGGGACTCCAATAGCTCATTAAACAGATTCTTTGGTATTGCCAATCACAGGTTTCGTCTTGATTTTGGTGTGCTAAAGTGATTACTGCTGTGCAGTCTCGTTCAATCCCAGGTACCAAACGTTCCTAAAGGCACCAAAATTAAGCTCACTACCTAGCTAGCTCGCTCTCATGCATTCCTACCCTACATAGGTGAGACGTACATACGTACTGAAGGAGGTGGCATTTGTGCTTATTAGATTTTTTTGCGATGGATGTTTAGAATTATCGTCTTATCAATATTAATATCTTTTCAAACATTTCTTGTATATCAATCTATTCCTTGCTCGTTAGCTAGCTAGCTAGTACAAAGTACAAACTAAACAAATGCAAAGGGAAAGAATGCCAAACATCAATGGTCGATGATCATACAAACAAAATATGGAGTCATTTTCATGCACTATCTTCATCACTTACCATGCATCTCTTTTTTCTTTCTTTCTTTTAGACCTTGATCTATATATTTCATTACTCATGGTCACATTTTCATGGTGATAAGTCTGTCTTAGCACAAACTTATAGTCTATGATAAGAGTAAGATCTGCCGAGATAGGACACTATTGTATTTAAAGACTCAAGCATCCAATCTCCATCCACCAATTGTTGGCCAACACACAATTGAACAAAAAAATAATGGAGAAAATGGACGGCCAACACACTTCACAAAATTTAAATATACTCCTAAATCCAATAGAAAAACAACAACATAGAAGAAACGTGAGGACATTCCTCTGTATTCCACAAGCTCTATACGTTCAACCACCGGATTTCAGACACGTAACCGGCCAGCACCAAAACCCTGAAGATAATTGCGATACCAAGGTTTGACCATGGCAATGTGGAACGCTCTCATTGGCTGGTTCCTGAGGTGACAGGTACTTGTCCAATTGCAAGTTAGAGTGTGGGATTAAAAATGATATCCTTTCGAGTTTTATAATGGTTTATCGAGTCGAGGGTTTTATGAGGACAACCAAAGTTGGACACGTCGTGTTTGTGTCTACGATTGCGACTAAACCCTAAACCTTTCCCCCTCGACTGGCTCGACTCTTGGATTTTGTTCATGGCTAATTTGCATTTCGAGCTCATGGATTGAGACTAATTAGGTTAATGATGGAGACAATGCCAAGAGATTAACGTAATGATGAAGACTAATTCGTAACTTTGGTGTAATTTTGTTTGTGAGTGATCATATATAAATCAACTCTCTGACATGAAATATGGGATTAATTATTTTGAAATCTAATATTTACCTCATAATTCAGAGTTTATAGTTTTTTCTTATGAAGTATAAAAAGTATATGATTAGTAATGTATTAAATTTGTAATGTAAAATGCATCTTATATTAAGATGCTTAATTCATAACTTTTATAAGTAAATTTTGTGCAGCTGTATCAAAAATCCAGTATAGTTGTAATTAGAGGTTTGTAAAACTTTTCTCAAAATTTCCAAGAAGTTTATTAAGCTCATTCTTTTAACAACTTCAATAGTAAATGAAAGCTTGCAAAATTGGCTAGTTAACATGTTAGAGCTAGTGATTCCTAAAGATCCTAAAATCATAACCGAAGTTTAATAAAGTACGTTAGGTATTATTCAAGATAATGATAATTTTAAAAACAATTTTAAAAACACTACTAATGTGATCCAATGCACCCAAACTACTAGCTTAATTGGCTACACAAATTAAGCTACAAAAAAAGCTGGCTAGCTTGAGCTAGTTAGTTAATTGCTTAGCTAGAAATGAAATCGTATGAGCTAGAAAAATAGAAATGTGGAATGTTTTATATTGAATCAGAACAGTGTGGAAAGCAAATATATATTGCGCAAGCAGATCCCCCCTCTCATGGATTTAAGATATAAAGCAGCAATCACAAAACCCAGTGAGACCCAAAAAAACCATGACATACACTGAGCATCACATAGCTTAAAGCACAAAACCCCAAAATCATTCTCTCCCAAATCAGTGATCCCCAAAACAACGAGATGTTAGAGTTAGGCCAAGTTGAATATTCTCCCTCACCTGAAGAGGCCGAGGCTTTAAGCTACATGAACGACGACTCGTTAGGTGCAGGCAGTGGTTTAAAGAAGAAGGGCCGCAAGAACAACAATAAGAAGAGGTTCAGTGATGAGCAGATTCGATCGTTGGAGTCGATTTTTGAGTCTGAGTCGAGGTTGGAACCAAGGAAGAAGCTACAGCTGGCGAAAGAGCTGGGGTTGCAACCGAGGCAGGTTGCGATATGGTTTCAGAATAAGAGAGCTCGATGGAAGTCGAAGCAGCTTGAACGAGAGTATAGCATACTCAAAGCCAATTATAATAACTTGGCATCCAGGTTTGAAGCCTTGAAGACGGAAAAGCAGGTCTTGGTTACTCAGGTAATTAATATATTCATTCGGTCTTTCCAGTTTAATAGAGAATGACTTTCCGAGAGTGTGAATGACAAGGGCATAGCTTCAGATTAATACAAATGAATTGGTGTTCCAATTTCTGATGTCGATGTGTTGTGACAGTTGCAGAAGCTGAATGATATGATGCAAAGGCCAAAAGAAGGAAGGAATGATATTATCGATGGCGAATCGGACAATGGAGATGATGCTACGAGGTCCGAATCTAAGGGCAAGCCTAATTACCAGATGTCATTGGAAAAATCAGAACACGGACTTAGAATTATGTCAGATGATGATAGCAGCATGAAGTCTGAGTACTTTGGACTTGAGGAGGAACCGAACCTTGTGAACTTTGCGGAATCCGCAGATGGGTCCTTGACATCTAATGAAGATTGGGGCAGGTTGAACTCCGATGGTGGTCTCTTTGACCAACCGACTAGCGATTATCAGTGGTGGGATTTTTGGTCTAATTGAAAGATGGAAAACGGGTACGTAAAATAAGAACATTCATGATGACACTTGCGGACACTGTTGCATCGAGTGATTACTCTGTCACCGATTGTATACAACTACCATGTCTGTCTCTCTTGCTACGTGCGATAGTTACATATAGCTGTATACAAACGGTGACAGTGGGACACCATCATGTCCTAGAGGCTGTTATGAGATCATGCCAACTAGTACAATGGGAGGTAGCTAGTTCGAGGAGTATAAGCTTTCAAACAGCTATCAAATTAACGTGTGTATACATGTATGCATTTGGCGAGGAGAATTTTTGTATATAAACTGTTGTAGAAATACTCTTCCGATCACATGTTAGATTAGATAGGATGGGATTGAAAGTGAAAATGGGGTTGCAAACAACGGGTCTATGTACAACCTGTTCTACTAGCCAAAGGATTATGCAGACGCCGATATGCAATAGCTAGAATAAACTTTTGCAAGAGTTGGCATGCTTCTCTACGATCTAACATGATTTTATGTGGATTATTTTTGTATCGATACTGTTCCAACTTAACTACCTTTAAGATGTTAGATTTTAATCACAAAGCCTCGGTACAATTAATAATGATACACTCACAAATAAGTTATATTTTATTTATCATGTTTCTGATGTGAGATTTCTCGACTCCAACATGTGTGATAGTGTGAGTTATTTGTTGAAACACTTGTGGTGGTAGCTAAGGGCTCATTTACAAACTACAAGTTTCATACTGCACAGGATCACACAATGTCAAATTTAGTTACTACTCTGAAGTGAATGGGTAAAGATAGCATGATCGAACATAATTAACCTATGTGGGAGAACGTCGCCGGTATCCCATATTCCACGGAGAACATAACAATCATGAAAATATTGAAGCATATTGAGATCCCCGAAATTTTCAAACTCGACTATAACCGTTAGATAATAAGACTTCGATTCCTTAAAACACAATATTGACAATATATTAGGGGATTAGGGCGTGCCTAGTTGGGATTTTGTCAAACTTAGAAGGTGTACATAAGTCATTTTAACCCAAACCACAACATAAAGTTGGTGCATGTAAGAGTGATATATACTTTTAAGTACATGATTTGTCACTCTTCACTCTCCTCGTCAGTGAGCTATGATGTGGTTAGTTAAAAAGTTTAACCAACGTTATTAGTTCAAACCTCCCACTAACATGTATTATTGCATATATTCAGTTTCACACATACAATTAATTATGTAAAAGTAACGTGTATTATCATATACAGTTTCACACATACAACTAATTATGTAAAGGTACAAATCAACACGGATGGTAATTGTAAAGAGTTAAGATACAATTAATTATGTAAAAGTAAATCAGTATGGATCGTTAATTGGGAAGCTTAAAACTTGATATCTCAGCACTCAATACTGGGTAGGAATTGTTTTTTTGTTGAGATGATGAAAGAGACTAACTCCTCGCCCCTTCTCGAAATTTATTAAAAATAAGGAGGCTATAAATTGTTGATACGATGATATCTACATGTGTGTGGTAGTAGCAGATTAGAGATAATGGATGCACGGTTTATAGTAGTTTGTTTTATCATCGGTGGGTAAGACTATATTCATTTAATATGTACTATATGTTAGGTGCCTTGGTGGCTAGGAGTCTCCTTTTATAGGGGAATGATACTCATTTCTTTATATGTTTTCCGATGTGAGATAAGAGTCTAAGTAGTGTTGTGTGAAGGCATATTGGTGATTCCGGTAATGTGACTTTCCGACGACGGATCGACCATTTTTGGGTATCGTTGCGTAGATTTTAAGTCAGGTTTCATGATGAATTTCGTGGTCGGATCTTGTCATGACACGTGAGCCTGTAAAGGTGTTTCTTATGCTTTGTGATGTAGGCATACTAATGGCTACCCCAACAAGTCCCCGAAGTCCCCAAGTAAAAAGACCTTCTTGGTTGGGGAGTTTAAACCAAGTCACCAAACATAAGTAACTCATATATGGCGCCCAACTTTACTAGTACCTGAGCTCCTCAATCAAGAAGGGTTTCTTCAAACTGCTATCAAAATCTTGGAGATTTAGTTGCTTAGCGAAAACTAATTCTTGCTGGAATGTCTTGGCGGATTAATGCTAGAATATCTTTCACGTTGGTGAGTTAAAGTTCTGCTAAGAAGTTCTCGACTCCCGCTAAGAAAGGGAAGATCGGTTCTTTGGTAGAGCGATGAAGCCTTGTTGTTTTCGCTAATAGGGGTAAGTGGGTTGACGGTATGTCTCGCCTTTTATCGTTCTCTAACTATAGTGAGGCAATTTGATTGACTTTATGTCTCGTTTTCTATCATTCTCTCACATGCTAAAAGGGAGCGAAGGTCTCTTATGGCTGTAAGGCTACACGGGTCTCTTACGGTGGTAAGACTTCTAACAACGGATAGAGAGCACATATCTCTTCCTTGTAGAGAAATTTCTTCCTACGGCGGTAAGAAATTGTAGGTTTCTTACGGCAATAAGGCTTCTTATAGCGAATAGAGAGTGCATGTCTTTTTCCATATAAGGTAATGTCTTTCTACGGCGGCAAGAGATCACATGTCTGTTACGGTGGTAAGGCTTCTTACAGCAGATAGAGAGCGTATGTTTCTTTCCTGTAAGGTAATGTCTTCTTACGGTGGCAAGATATCGCATGTCTCTTATGACGATAAGGCTTCTTATAATGGATAGGGAGAGCAGGTCTATTCCCTATAAGGAATGTCTTCCTACGGTGGTAAGAGATCGTAAGTCTCTTACTGAGATACGGCTTTTTATAGTGGATAGGGAGCATAGGTCTCTTCCTTATAAGATAATGTCTTCCTACCGCGGCAAGAGATCATAGGTCTCTTATGGCAGTAAGGCTTCTTAAAGTGGATAGGAAGCACATGTCTCTTCCTTATAAGGTAATGTCTTCCTACTACGGTAAGAGATCGCATGTCTCTTCCATATCCACGTCTGTTGTTGTTGTTCCTTTCAACCAACAACTCCTGATTCTCGTTTCTCTAGTTGTTCAATTGCTCAGTCACTTGAGTACTCAAAGCAGACAGGGATGCGGTTAAGGCCGCAGTAACACTTTCTAGCTCTGCTCTAGTAATAGGTCATGTCATCACTAATTAAGGATAAAAGAGACAACAGAGGCCAGCTCTGATGCCATTTGATGTAGTAGAAGTATGAAGGGCTAACAAGTTGATGTAGCAGAAATAAAGGGATAGGAGATTGGAATCCACCAATCTGTTTTTGATCTCGAATCCACGAGAGATTCTGTAATCCACCAGGAATTGAGATAAACTCAAAGGTTTTTTTTTTATAAAATTAAGGTTATCAAATACAACTGATAGAGGCTCCTTATATAGGAGCAAAGAAAACCTAGGGCAACTAACAATGAAACCTAAAAGCCCATGAATTAAAATAAAATAAAGTACAAAAAAATTAATTAAAATAAAACAAAACAAAACAAAATAATAAAAATAAAACTCGAAATAATTAAAACAATATTCTAGAGCCCAACGAACTTAGATGTCCGTAAATAATTTGTCACGATCAAACGGTTCTCCAATCTTTATTTTTCGTTGGAAAGCGACCCCCTTTCGTTCTACATCAGTCTCCTCCACTTCAAAAGAACTTGACATCGAGTTCATCTTGAATAAAGAAGAATAATTTGTAGAAAACAAACTCAATAATAAATCGAATAATTGAACCTGTGGTTTAGAAGCCGAAGACTCTGCAAACATTGAAGGCACAATCATGAATCCAACACCATAGATGAGTCTGTCAAATACAACTTGAGAGAAGTCTTCATGATTCCTAAAATTGTCTTCTTGAATGGCCATTGGTTCTGGTTCTGGTTCTGAAAAAGTCATATGAGGCGAGGTTTCTTCAATACTGACAACCGAGTCAACATGAGTAAATTCTTCTTTAATTTGTAAAGTGAATTCTTCAACATTCTTTTCACACACTTCAAGCTTTACAAGCTTGATTGTAATCTTGTTCAACTCCTTAATGAATAAATATTTTTCATCTTTACAATAACTACCGTTGACGCTTTCATGCCATGGTTTTCCAAAAAATACATCATTATCATCCATATCAATGATATGTAAGTAACCTCATCGTTATAAAATTCTCCTATAGAGATGAGAACTTTACAAACCTCTGTCACATGTGCACGATCATCAATCTAAAATGGATTGCTCAATTTCACTGTCGGTAATTGAAGGGAATGAACAACCTTGCGTGCAACAAAATTCTCATGCAAATCACTATCAATTATTGTTGATCATACCTTGTTTTTGATGAAACACGTTGTTCTGAAGTCGTCATAATCCGGTAAGGTAAATATCCAACGTTCCACGCTAGCTTTCCTTTTTTTTCTCTCTCTCTCTCTTCCAATTCCTTTCTTCTTCCTCTTCTTCCACTTCCTTTCTTCTTCTTCCTCTTCTTCTTCTTCTTCTTCTTCTTCTTCTTCTTCCTTATGTTTTTTTTCATCGGGCCGGGCTGGATCGTGTCGGGTCGGGTCGATGGCTACCGGGTTAGGTTGGCTATTGGGTCGGGTTGGATCTCATTCCAGGTCAAGTTGGTTTTCCAGGCCGGGTTGCGATACCGGGTCAGTTTTTTTGCAGAAAAACCCAGAAAACTAGGTTTTCTCCTTAGACTTCGAACGACGCAGAGCTGTGGCCTGAGGCGGGGAAACTGATAGGAGCATTTTTCGCTACGTTCTTAACATGTTTTTACCCTCATTTATGTTTTGTTTATCCATTATTTGGTTAGTATTAGTAGTTATTTAGCATAAGGGGTTATTTGTAGAACATTGGCTAAAACATGTGTAAAATAGATAAAGTATGTGCATTATCGTTAAAAGCTGAACTTGGAAGTGATCGTGATGTTTTTCTTAAGTTTCTGAAAACCAATACATTGTCACTACTTGATTATATCTTTTGAATGTGTAGGTGACATGTATGTGGACATAACAAAACAAGAATCGTGAGGATCGGACTTATGGAAGGTCGCAAAAGAAGCATGGAAAGACAAGAGGCCAAAAGCATGAATTCGGAACAAAAACAGAGGATTTCCAGAAACCATAACTCAACTTCAAAGATTTCCCTAGGACGACCCAGGAGGAACTAGGGAACGTGCCATATATGGATGGAAAGCTGTGGATGTCTAGTTTCTAAATCTTTTGGAATCGCAGCAATCCAAGGTATGAGGAAGGAGTTATGCCGGAAACAATGGCCGGAGGTCAGTCTGCTGGAAACAGGACAGAATTTGCTGAAGTTGTCTACCGAGTTCGTGAGTGTGTTTCTTCACCAAAATCCTTCCCAAGCATGCCAAATGATTGATGAAGAACTTAATGATGATATGGGAAGTTGTTTAGAAGAAGAAGAATCGAAGAAATCACCAAGGAGAAGCCGAAAATAACAACTACGAAAGTTATCCCGGTCAAAACAGGATAACTTGGTCTACCGAGATTGTGGAAGCCTTTCGGCTGTCCTAGGAGTCCATGAGCATAAAAGAGAGCCCAATGCCGACCCACACACATGAAGAAGAGTCCATGAAATCAGAAAAAGAAGTTTTTAAAGTATTTTCCAAGTCAGCAAATTAAAGAGAAGGAAGACAAATCCAACAAGGAAAGAAGAGAAACCTACCCGGTTTGGAACACAAGGGGCTGCCGATTTTCATTAGGTTTTCTTAGGGTTTTGTCTCTATAAATACACATGTAATACAGTAGAAAAAGTGTCTTTCAATTGCTCAAAACATAGTATAGCCAAACTCTACCAAAAACCCTCCTTACACAGAAAAACACCAAGCCGCCGCCGCCGCCAACCCTTGCTGCCAACTGCCCATCTTCCGCCGATCATCCTTTCACCCTTTGCCGATCTATATAGGTAGGTTAAGGATGAATAAATCCATGGTTTGTGCATGTATTTTCTGTGTAAAAACAGTTGGTTCTTTATATATACGTTTGTTTCGGTTTTTGGTTTTACGTTATAAACATGTTTGCTTGTTCTTCTTAGTGATTTTCATGTGATTGTGTTTATGATTGTAACGTGTAGAATTGCATGTTAGGATGACGATTTAGGTTAAGTTGTTTGTGTTCATGTAAGTAATAACTTGAATTGATTAATTCTCACCTGTACACGTAATCGAACTCTAGGTTAGCTTGAATCATGACAAGTTAGCTATTAGGGGGGAGTTTCATATGCCGTAGTGTCTAAGGGTTGAGATCAGGCGATTGTAGGTCTTGATTCTTAGACACTACCAAGGGTTGCTAGGGTGAGAGATTTGCATGATGAATAGGATGAGTGACGCCATACCTAGGACCATGTTTCCAATGACTCTCGTTCGATCAGTGTATTTTGTCTCAATGTCAGGCGATTGTAGGCATTGAACAGGATGACACATATACAAATTTAGTGTCAGGCGATTGTAGGCACTAAGTTTACATGAGAAGTCTAAATAGTTGGAATTAATTACAAGTTGTGAAAACGTAAATACGACCTCTTAAACTTGCGAAATTTGTGATATGTCTTTCTTCACGGTGCTAAGTTGTTTTATGCTTGAGTATTGATTGACCATGTTTTGTAAATAAGTGTCTTTATTTTCTGTTTATGTTTCGAACTACACCATATAAATCCCCCATAATATTTTGTATATATGTTTATACTTGTATAGTTGTGACAGATTTATACTTGTATTCTTTTGAAAGTACTAACGATTTGTTTTTGCAGAATATAAGTCCTTCCCTAGTGTCCCCGGCTAGAACGATACCCTACTTACTAATACTACACGATAGGGTTTTAAATTGCAGGTTGTTAAGCAATGGCCTCGTCAGAAACCTTAGGCTGGGGAGGCGCCGAGTTGGGTGGCGACGCAGATGCAGGGGCTCGGTGGCGACGTCGGGCTGGAGAGGTCATGCGGAATGTTGCTAGAGGTGGAGCCCAGGCAGGTAATCTTGGGCTGGGGAGGCGCCGAGTTGGGGTGGCGTGGTCGCCGGATCGGAGAAAAGCACCTAAAAGGTCGAAGCACTCCTTGGTCCGCCGGGTCGGGTCAGCGACGCCTGTGTTTTTTTCTTCTGAATCAAATCGATAGATCACTCACCAGGAATCCACCAAGTTTTGATTACCAATTGATACAGCGGAAATAAAAAGGGATAGGAGATTGGAATCCACCAATCTGTTTTTGATCTTGAATCCACGAGAGGTTCTGGAATCCACCAGGAATTGAGATAAACTCAAAAAGTTTTTTTTTTTTTTTATAAAATCAAGGTTATCAAATACAACTGATAGATGCTCCTTATATAGTAGCAAGAAACCCTAGAGCAACTAACAATGAAACCTAAAATCTCATGGATTAAAATAAAATAAAGTCCAAAACAAATTAATTAAAACAAAACAAAATAATAAAAATAAAACTCGAAAATAATTAAAACAGTCTTCTAAAAGCCCAACGAACTTAGATGTCCGTAAATAATTTGCCACGATCAAATGGTTCTCCAATCTTTATTTTTCATCGGAAAGCGATCTCCTTTCGTTCTACATCACAAGCGTTATACCCTAATTAGATGGTGAGTTCTCAAGCGAAGAACCCTATGTGATAAACCTGCATTAACACCAGAAAATAAGAGAATAACTCTTAAAGGTTTGATTGAAATTGATAAAACCGAATGTCGGCTATCCATAAAGGTGCTTAAATAAAAGATAACAGGCCTTAGGGCAACTAACAACCAAGCCTAAAAGCTTACGAGTTAAAATAATATCTGATTCAAAACAAACTAGAAAACATAAATTGACGAAAACAAGTTTATTGATGTTTTGAGCGTCAAGTAGGACTCAGATGACCAAAAAATCCATATGTCAGGGCAAAATGTCGAGTTTGACTCGTCTCGCCATTCTTATTTTAAAAAAGATATAATAATTAATATTCCAACACCGAACGTAAAATCTACCTCAAACCGAATTTTGTCCAACAACCTTCAATCTTCAATCTGTTTCTTAACCTCGTCTGTTATCTTCCCTAAGTCATTTTTACTAGCGGTGGGCATCCGAAACCGGTCCCGAAGGCTCGTCCCGATTCCGTTCCGAAAATTCACGGGACGAGACGAGACTTCATTTTAAAAATTAAAGGCTCGACTCGGCCCGTCCCGTTTGAAAAAAACGGGATCGAGATCGGGACTTGATGAATATAGCCCGTTAAGGCCCGGCCCGTCCTGAATTAAAAAAACCATAATTAAAAATGAATTAATATACACCGTTAGGGTTTAGGGTTTAGGATTTGGGGTTTGGGGTTTGAAATGAAATTTATGGAGTCTTATTGATCTAAACTGTAACGGTGATTACACTTATAATTAGAGAGCAATGGCAAATTCCATAGCCAATGTTCCAGATCAACTCTATTACATAAGGTCCAAAACAACAAGCATAAAGCATCGTTGATCATACTCTAACACGACAAGCCCGACACATTGTTTCCCATCAATTCATTACGTTGAGGTTTTTACCTCATTGCAGAACGATTCCCCTTTCTATTTTCTTCTTTCTAGTTTGGTAGTTGAGGGAATAGATTTTACTGTATATATGATGTTTATTTTTGGATTCATTTAGGTCTTTAAATCATCAAGCATACATATCCTACAACTATCTATGTAAACTGGAAGTATCAAACATATAAACCAAAGAAAACACAAAGTAAAACTAACATATGTTTTTGGCCCGTTTTAGTCCCGGTCCCGGCCCAATCCCGTTCGGGACCAGGCCTTGTCGGGATCACATATAAAAAACGCTAATCCCGTATCGTCCCGTCCCTTTTCAAAATTTCGGGTTCGGATTCGGGATCAACCTAAACCCGGCCCGTCCCGACCCATGCCCACCCCTAATTTTTACAATAAAGAACATAAATGGGTTGTTTAGAAGAATCTTCTAAACGATTCCGTTTCATCCCCCTGTCCCTCATCCAATCCATTCCTCGTGCCATTTTACACTTCCCCTGTTACTGGTTCAGTAAAGGTGGTGCTTTAGTTCTACAGAGATGATGAACGACCTCTCAAAACGCGGTTATGAGAGACCACCATACTAGCAGTCCCTTCAAACCCTTATCCTCCCTTGTCCTCTACATTCTCATACCCATCTTCCTTTTAGGCCTTTCTGTCTCCATCTTCATTCTCATTGCCGTACACAACGCCCTCTTCTTCGTCTTATTCCTTTTGCTCTCTGATCTCGTCCTCGCTTTTGTTATCTGGAACACTCGCCATTGGGCCACCAAAGCTGCCGTCTTGTTCTTTCTCAACTCTCTTCCTCAGTCTGACCTTGGTGTGGCTCAGCATGGAGAGCTGGTCAAGATCACTGGGGTACTGATTCTCTTCATGTTTTAGCTTGATTTCTGTGATGGGTTTCATTTAGTTTTTAATGGGTTGCTGTCTTTACTTTGTCTGCTCATGTTTTTTCTTGAGGGTTTTAGTTTTGAAGTGGTTTGTTTGTGTGGAATGTGTTATTTGAATGTTATGTAGTTTAGGTGCTGAGAATTTGAAGAAAACAAAAGGATGAATTGGGGAGTGTAATTGTTGTTTTGGCTTTGTCGTATCATCTGCATCGGATTATATATCTGTTGCCCGTAAAAGAATGGGCCTTTATCCACAGTTGAGCTGAACATTGATAAGTTATAGCTTGATTTGTGATTAGGGGTAGTGTTCTTCAAGTTCCATGCTATCCATTTAGTTTGTTTGGTTTAAACGCACAATGTCGCACATCAATGTATACGGTATTCAAGAAAGTCGTCATTTGTTGGGCTTATTGCATAGTAAACAACAAGGATATGACAAGCACAGCTGATTTAATTGACAATAGTGTGTAGAAAACAGAAAAAATTGTGCCTCATTAAACTAAATTCAGGGGTTTGCAACCGCGTGAATGCAGACTGCAGGTGGTTCAACCTTTTGTAGGTTGATGGTGGATACCAGTCTGTATCTACTCTCTAGATTCTTCTATGTATAATGTATGAACGACTTAACGAATATTGCACAAGGAGATGCTATTTGTATTCCTAAATAAGCCTCTTGCAGCTCTGCATCTACTGTGTGGAATGACAGTTTATGTTTTGATTATGTCTACCATATGAGGAATGACAGTCTACTTGTAGATATCTGCTTCATGGTTAATCTGTTCTGTCCATATTTTTGCTCATTATTTGGTTTAACGCTGTATAGTTTTCTTCATTTTGTTGGGGTGGATCATAACGAGGCTACTGATGATTTCAGCTTGCCTCATGTGGGAGTCTCTCCCTGGAATCTTCATATGAAAAGGCTACTCTTTTATACGAATACAAGGGATTAACTCTACACCCTATAAATGCCAAGAGATCATGCTTCCAGTGGCATTTAAAATATTGTGAGGTACATTCCGTCTGTAGCTATATAGATAAGCAAGAAGACTGTTTCTCATATTACCCAGTTTGTTCATAGTTGAGTCAATTACTACTCAATTTATGTATTCCACTGACTTTATCAGGATTAGAATGCGTATCTGATGCTCAAACATGACTTGTGACACCCATAGCTATTTCCTATTTCATATGATCATGTGAAGCTCAAGTTACTTGTGTCATAACTGTTTCAACTTGATACAAAAAGCTTCTTTCCTGCCATGAAGCAATACAAGGAAGGAACCCCTTAGGTTTTTGCGTGTATTTAGTAGAATATCAACATAATTAACATCAATAATATACATTTTGAAGAATTTCTATTCTTTTCTATTGATTTTATGCTATAATCTGTAGACACACATTCCCCTAATTGAATCCAAAATTAAGCTATGACTTATGTGTGCTAGTGTAATCATTCCATTTTAGGGAAGCAGCCAATCCAACTTCTGTTTTCTTTTTGACATACAATTAAGATGGTGACCATCTCTATGTTTGAGAATCTGGATTGCATGCCTATACTTGTTTAGCTTAACGATGATAAATTGAGTGGCGGTCTCTTTGGAATTAGAATTTTTCTTTTCTTTTGCTTCTGCTTTTCACCTGACAGAGATTCTCAACAGACTTTTACTTGACTGATCAGAAGTCTGGTCTAAGAGCTATTGTCAAAGCTGGTTCTGGTTGTAATCTTATACCACTGGTCTTTGAGAGCAAACTTGTCAACACAAGAAAAAGCAGAATCCTCTCTCCTCGACGAAATGGTTACGTGAGAGAAATCTCTCAGCCGAATTCCCGTCTGCTATGCCTGGAGGAAGGGTAGCCAATTTTTACATTAAATTCTTCGATCAAATACCCTGTTTATTTCATATATGCATCCTTATGTTGTAAAGTTTTAGTAGGTGTGAACAAGAAGGAAGTACTGTGACTGTATTTGGCATGCTGCACAAAAATAATGAGATGATCACGATTGTTCAACCACCGGAATTAATCTCCAGTGGTTGTCTGGCAAAAACTGCTTCTCCCTATTGACATTGATGGACTCATCCTAAGGGTCTCTCAGATGGCTAGGCAATCTGTCAACCAAAATTCTATACAACACCCAGAAAGATAGTAGGTAGGTAGCACATTATCTCTAAAGGTTGGCACAAATTTTCAGCTCAGGAGTTTAACTCTGTCTTACTTGATTTTATGTCTCACTAATCACTATGTCAACATTATTTAGCTCTAACATTATTTAGCTCTGACCACCTTCTGTAGAACTTTCTTTCTGATGTGTGAATATCTTTCATTTAGAGCAAGAAATTGGTATTAGTTGTATTGATCCATTCTATTAGGAAAAACAGAAAAGCAAATGAAAGAGTTCTTGGTGGATTATAGCCCATTAGCATAAAGCCATAAAGAAAACAAAGTTTTGGTATGTAGTTTCTAAATTTCTTAGCAATCAAACCAAACGTATCATATTAAATGGGCTAAATGAGCCTCATAAGTTGGTTCACATGTTGAGCAAAACCAGTTTTAAACAATGCAATACCAAAACCATCAATTTAGTTCAGTTCCTTACATTCATTTGAAATCTTTTCAGAAACCCCCACAGCCAAGTTTTTTTTCACTCTCTCTCTTCTCTTCCTAATAAAATCACGAATATGTAGTATCCTTTTATAAAAGAAAAAATCACTAGTCAATATCTGGTAGTAATCTAACTTTACAGCAACTTTCGTATGCTTTATAGTTTAATTGTATTTGTCATTGGTAAAAAGATTTTCTGTGGATCATTTACTAATGTGAATCAAGGATATTTTATTAGGATATTCCCAAAATCTCACATCATGTAATTGATTTTATCATTAGAAAACTGTCAATCACTTGCCTACATATTGCTGATTAGTGATAAGGGTGTGTGTTGCATAAATCATTTTCTATTTCACCTTCACTCTTTATATGATATTAATGTAGTGTTGGAGATGTGACTCCCCTATTTACCTCTACCTACTAGAGCTTGAGCCACCAAAACCAACCTCCACAAATGATTAATCCAAAAAAATGACAGTCCAGGTTGACCTTCTTTGTTTTGGATTGACCTCTTAGTAAACTCAGTTATGTGGCTAATTTCCAGCTAGTAGGGAGGAAATTATTTGATTATTAATTATGTAATAGAGTTGGGTGGAAAACTGGAAAAGGATGGTAATGACTAATGGAGCATCTGCTAAACAGTAAAATAGACAAGTGCAAGACTGGTCTCTTTGTGTGTACATATTACTAAAAATTTGGTACCTCAAAGTCCTAAACTTGGTCCAAACTTTACAATGTAATCTGGTTTCTACTTCAATATTCTTATGGAAATACTTTAATTTAGTATTAGTCCAAAGTTTGTAGGTTCAGTAGAGTTTGTATAACTGACGATACTGTTATTTTCAAAATAAATTGAACAATTTGAGTGTTTGAGATTTCTTCTATTTCAAGTCATGTCTTGCATATCTACAAACAAGCATTACATGGCTAATCTTAATTTCTTTGTTTGTAATAATAGTCCATCAGTTTTTATTCCTCATCAGCACTATACCAATTACAAAATCTGTATTTATTGATACAAAAGTAATGTGCTATCACTAGTTGCCTTTCATGAATGATGAACAACTTTATATAATGTCAGTGAATTGGTCAATAACATCTACATGAATTATATTGATACAATAATACATCAAAGTCTTTCGCGTACATATAATAGATCTTGCATATTGATTTGTAGGCAAATTTAACTTGGTCTTAGTGTGACTACACTACTACTGTAGGTGTTATGAATCGAATCATATAAGCTCATAAAGAGAAAATATGTTACGAGCTAGGTGCATGCTAGCTCTTACAAATCCAACACCAGATCGATTTCCTTTCTCTATTTGTGATGTTCAGGCCATAATCTAAGAATAGGTAGAAATCGTGCAGCTTCTAATATATATATAAAAATCAGACATTCAGATTCCATTTGTGCGTGGTGTTTATTTCTTGACCATGTATACCTGTCACAACCACAAAATTTGGTTTTTCAAAACATCTGTTTCTGTTTTTTTGGGTAAATGAGATGAGGACTAAATCATTGCCCTTACTCAAAAATTTATTGAAATAGAGAGTTGTTTCTGTTACATATGAGCCCTATCTGGTCATTCTTGCATGCATCATCTATGCCATTTACAATCTTAGTGATGAGCTAGTTATAAGCGTTGATAATGTTGAATATGTTGATGAAGTGGTTATATGGCAGTGGTAAGCACATCCACTTATTGACGAAATCATGAGTTTGAATCACTGTACGGTAAGAGTGAAATACTTTGATCCTCTTTAAAATAAAAAGAAAAAAAGAAAAGAAAAAATGTTGAGTATGTTTTGATGTATGCTTGTTATTTGTTAATTAGCAAAGTTGGTCTGAATATCTTGTTCACAAAAAATGAGTATAAAAAAATAAATTATGAAGAAGCATAATATCCCTTCACAATTACCTTTAATTAAAATCAAGATATGATTCTAATGCAACCAAGGACTCGTCACTATAACCATCCTCGTGATCCTTAATCGTGGATTTAGAACATATATTGTTTGGTTAGTTGCATGCACACTGTATTATGCATGTTTTCCACTAATAAAATTATTGATTCTCTTAATATTATTGTAAGCATTTTCATAAATGAAAGTTGAATGGTACGTGGGTGGCATGAAGTTGATGATTTTGGATAGATATTATAGCATAAGGACTTTGGTTAGATCTTTGGGACTGTACTTCTGGGTTGTTTGGCACCAACCATACTATAAGCACTATACAAATGGGAAAAGCAAACATAGAGATGGAATATTATTGGACTTGAAAAAATGAATCTAGCTTTGCAAGTTGTATAATACAGAGTTTATGATGAGGAACAAAAATTGGGTCTCGAATCAAATCTGGACAAAGGGAAACTGAGAATATGAGCTCGAGATTGTGCTTTTGTTGTTTATATGTAGTAGGCTTTCACTTTGCTTATGCCCAAGAATTTATCAAAGTGGATTCTCCTTTAAAAGTACGTAGGCCTCTCTGGCCTAGTTTTGTATATATGATCAATACTAATATCCTCACCAATTTGTTAATTAACATTCTTAATTAATCAATGCAAACTCAAATCTTCCCATATCAATTTCATGGTGACTTCATAGATCTTCAAAGATTGTCACTTGTCTAGATTGGATCAAGCTAGTCGATCATCTCTGTGTTTAGCAAGCACAAAAGAGATCATATTCTCACTATGTACTCCCTCATCGAATACAAGATGCCCTCATCCAGCATTTGCAGCTTCATGGCAAAGCAATGTATAATTGATGGTATAATTTCCTGGTATTAGCTAAAAGGATGTTCAATATTGAAAGAAGCATTTCATTTAGGATTCTTATTACTGTGCAGCAACTTGTTTACTTTGGGAAATAACTTGGAGAATAGACATTGGTGAGAATACAAGATGTTAATCCTAATCTTGACCAAATTCAAAAGAGGGACAAATCTCAGATTAGAGAAACAAAACACAGTGATTCAGTAATCGACTTGGAATATTTTCCAAAGTGATATTGGAACCAGCAAATCTAACATGTAGGATCTAAATGAAACTTGTGAGTTACCTCTGTTCATCTTTTATCAGTCAAAAGAAATTGGCATTTGCAAAGTGTGATCGATCTTGGTGATCATGATCATGATCATGATGTATCACCATCAACTTATGCCTGAAGATGGAACCCCAAAAACAGAAGAGGATCGAGTTAAGCCTTCTCAAAGGACCACGGACAATATATATATAAAGTTGCTGTTGCTGAACATAAATTATATTCCAGCTCCATCATTCATAGATATTCAGTTCTTGAAAGAAAAAGAAAATTTTCAAGTCAAGAAGACAAGAACACCATGAAAGATTGAAAGCCAGTCAAGATGGAACTCATTGTGATGATCAGTTTTTGTTACAGCATCGAATCCAATCATCGTTCGATCGTGGAATTGAGTGGAAGTGGGTAGGTACTCACAAGCCGAAGGCCACAAAAAATACATAGGATTATTATTGTAGACTTGACCATTTCTTAAGGTTAATCAAATCCATAATGATCGATCGAGGTTTTCCTTTTCCAAGTACTGCTTTGTTGCAAGGATTAGTAAATTGTTACTATCAGTGGTACATGTCACCATTTGAAAAGGTGTCTCATCGATCATGCGCATGCTCAGCAATAGATACCAATACCAGATATTTTTCAGTGCAATGATTTTACCAAGCAACTGAGCAAGATTGCCTCTTTGAAAATACACTTGTCAGTGCAGAATTAAGTGGAGTATTGGCATCAAATGTACTACGTGTAATTCGGGTTGAGAGTTCAGTTTAGAAAGTAAAAACTCAAGTAATCCACCTAAATTTTTTAGTTTGACTCAAGCAACAATTCCTCAATTATACCAATGAAGCTCTTTTTGAGTAGTATGTCATATCTTTCAATACAAGGATATATAGATACACAGATCCTTTTTATGTATTTTTGCGGCGGATAACTTTTACGTCAAATTTTAAACATGAATGGCTAAGGATACACCATCAGAACAACTACTTTAGCTGACAAAATGTTTTCGTCGGCTAAAGTCTAAGCTGACGAGACATCGTCGGCTAAGAAATGGTCAGGAAGGTCTTAGCCGACAAAATAACTGTATAGCATCGCCTAAAGTTTGAACTTTAGCTAACGAAAAAACTTTTCATCGCCTAAAGTCTGGATTTTAAGCGACGAAATTTGGTCGGCAGAAACATCTCATATTGGTCAAAATGGTTGACTGAGTAAATTTTAGCCGATGAAATTTAATAAATAACTCGTCGGCTATAGTTATTTTTTTTTATTTTGGTCACCCGAAGTTTCAATTTCGTCACCTAAAGTTTGCATTTCGGCGGCTAAAGTTAAAAAAATGTTTTTATTTTATTTTTTATTTCTTTTACTTTTGATTCATTTTTATTCTTTTTTGTTTTTCCGCCCGGCCCATTAAAATAACGTTCTTGGACCGTATTGGGCCGGTAACGTGCTCGTGCCGTGTCGGGTCACTTTTAAACGTGCCCATGCTTTACAGCCCGTTTGCCACGTCTAGATCTTATTATAGTGTGTACATTTTTTGAAATTCAAATGAGGAAATTTATATTTTGGTAATTTGTATGTGATAAGACATTTACTAATAATAGTAGTGCTAAACCATATGGACTGAAATAAATTTTTGTTGTACCATGGTTTATTTATTTTGACCGTACTTTAGTCGACGAATTTTAATAAATTTCATCGGCTATAGTTATTTATTTTATGTATTTTATTTATTTATTTAACTTTAGCCAAAAAATTTTAATAAATTTTGTCGGCTGTAGTTTTTTATTTTATTAATTAATTTATTTAACTTTAGCTGACAAATTTTAATAAATTTCGTCGGCTATAATTATTTATTTTATATATTTTATTTAACTTTATTCGACGAATTTTAATAAATTTCGTCGGCTATAGTTATTTATTTTATTTTATTTATTTCGCGAAAACAATTATTTGACCGTTAAAATTACGTATTTTGGCCGGACCTTTAACACAAAATAGTTTCAAATCGATGAGACGCAACCAGTGGTATAAAAAATTAGTAAAAATAACCCTTGAAGATAGGACTACTCAAAGAGGGAAAAAATGGTAAATTGCGTTGACCGCAACTATCGGCACCGAGACTTTACTGGAATTACGTGATTTTTCAACTGTAGATGTATTTCACGATTCCGGTCATATCTTATTTCACTATTTTTTTGCGTTTGAATATTCTACGTAGAGTTTGTTTTTGAAACGAAACATTTACTTAAAACTTAGTAAACAAGTTATACAACATTCGTAGGCATGATGTGATTCCAATGATCAAACTCAAAAAACACAATCCGACAGTCTGATATCATCATTATGTTGAAATATTTTATGGGAAAAATTGAACTTGATCCGACAACGTTAATGGCTCGAACCTTACGGTCAATCTCGTAAGTCAAACTCCTAAACGCAAGGAAACAGTTATTTGACCATCTAAATTACGTATTTTGATAGGACCTTTAACTGAAAATAGTTTCAAATCGATGAGACGCAACCAGTGGTATAAAATTTTTATTTTATTTATTATAGCATAGACGACAAAATATTAGGGTATTCGTTGGCTAAGGTTCAGGGTTTAGGATTTTAGCCGACGAAATATAGCTGATTTCGTCGGCTTAACTTTAAATTATAAGGCACTTTATCCGATGAAATTATTTTTTTCGTCGGCTAAACTTTAAAATTTTGTCGGCTAAAGTTCACAGACTAAAGCTGATGAAAAAATTAATTTAACCGACAAAAATTTAATTTCGTCGGCTAAAGTTGACTATAACCGACGAAGGAAAATGGACTTTAGCAGACGAAAAAAATCCTTCGTTGGCCTATTTTTTTTGTTGGCTAAAGTTTTTTTTTCTGGTAGTGATAAAAAAGAATTTGCTCCACCTTATAAAACGACTCTAATATATTTTAGGATAAAAAACTGTGGTATATACTATTGGTGTAACGACGGATTTGTCTTCCATTGTAATAGAGAAAATACTTGTGTCTGATCTCTCTATTATTTATATATTTTTAATAATGTCAATCGTAATCTTAACCGTTCAATAATTAAATTAACTAATTAAGCTTCTTCAGCCGAATGCATCAAATAAATTGACAATTCTTATTAAAAGTAAGACATTTATGATCGACCGTTCATTTGATTGTGACATAGACGTGTACGAGGAAGTACATATTCAAGATACCGTTGAGGTAATTTGCAGGGAACTTTGGTCAAATTGCTGGATGTCTCTCTCGATTAATTTACAAGTAATATAAGCAATACGTACCACACACATATACTAAATCCCTAGCTACATGCATGCCCATATTCTCGTTCGATCGGGAAAACCTAAGAAATTAAAAACGGCTTAAGTTTCATCATCAATGTAAAATGATAAGTAATGGATTTGCTTGGGACTAATAAAAAAATAAAACATCATACTAGCTGGGTAAGAGTACCTGTACGGATTCATAGCTAGTGTGATCCTTGATCATTTATCATGACCTAGCTATCTCCGTTCTTTAAGTACGTAGCTTCCCTTTCCCTCTGCTTCTCTAGCTAGATTTCGATTTACGGGCATGTTATTTTAGTTTAGAAATATGTGGTCGTATAACGTATTGTTGTATATACGTACGGTAGCTACAGATTCTTAATCTGGCAAAGAATATTCATTATAATTATCTTCGTCATAGAACACAGTTTGATATTCAAACAAAAATGACGACCTAATACAGCATAGTATTCATCGTTATCATATATACCAACCGTACGTAATTAACTTTCTTAATCGGGTCACTTTTTTGTTCATATCGTTCCGTATTCTGTAGTTTAGATTTCTATTGATGACCTTGTGGTACAATACTACAATCCTTTGTTCAATTTCTTCTGTGTTTCACTGTAATTTCGTCTCTGGTCTTGAGTCTTCTCCTTACAAAACAATGAGTCCATTCCGGATCGATCAGCATCTCAAAATATTCGGACAATTCAAGCAGGTCTTGTTCTATATATGTTTAATTATATGAATGTTACATTAAGAAAGCTAGGATCGATGGTGGCATTGTCTTGTAGGCATTTGGAAATGTATGTTTTATGATATATTTTATCTAGAAATGACATGACCAACATTGAAAATTTCTTGAAGCATGCTTAATTGTCGCTTGAGCAAGAGAAGAGATGGGGTATATTTGATTTGGTCTTAGAGCCAGTTTGATATTGAGTTTTGAGAATTAAAATAAATTATAATCATCATTTTGAATGAATTTTTTGTTTGGTAAACTCTTAAAACGTGTTTATCTAAAAAAATTTAGTTCAAATAACCACAATTTTAAAAAGCAGGTTAGAAGTTGCTTATTTAAAACTGAGTTTTTTCAAAATTGGGGGTTGCTTATGTAAAACTGAGTTTTCAAAATGATCATATCAGACGGTCGGATTTTTGTTTCTCAACTTTGATCATCGAAACCATAACATGCCTACTAATGTTATATAACTTGTTTACTAAGCTTTAAGTAAATGTTCCGTTTCAAAAACAAACTCTACGTAGAAACTTCAAATGCAAAAAAGTCGTGAAATAAGATATGACCTGAATGGTGAAATACGTCTACAGTTTAAAAATCACGTAATTCCGGTAAAGTCTCAGTGCCTATAGTTACGGTTAATACAATTTAGGAGTTTGACTTACGGGATTGACCGTCCGGATGAAACCCTTAAATTTATCGGATCAAATTGAATTTTTTACCATAGGCATTTCAAAATAGTGATGATATCTAACAGTTGTATTTTTGTTTGTGAATTTTGATGATGTGAATCACAACATGTCTACTATTTACCATTATTTATCCATATGGGGAGCCCAATCATAGAGAGGTAAATGTCTCAAAAATTTTAGATGGACAGTTGCGTCTCATCATGATGAGAGTTTGTTGCGTTGAAGATTCGACAAAAATACCCCATATAGATGTAGATATGGGCATTTTCGTGTGTTAAGTGTTTAGAAAAACGTCATTTTGAAGCCTTAAACGAATTCGGATGGCCAAAAAAGCCCATATGTCATAACATTAGCGATGAGTATTACTCCTACGCTCGTTCCGGTTCCATATTTGTATCATAATAGTCAATCAGACACCGAAATATCCCTAATGCAATTTTGTAACTAAAAGGTACTTTAGCTGACGAAATATTCTAATTTCGTCGGCTGAACTTTTCAAATTTCGTCAGCTAAAGTTCACAAACTATAGCAGATGAAAAAATTACTTTAGCCGACGAAATACTCTAATTTCGTCGGCTAAACTTTTCAAATTTTGTCGGTTAAAGTTCACAAACTATAGCTGACGAAAAAATTACTTTGGCCGACGAAATTAAATTTCGTCGGCTACAATTCCACTATAGCCGACGAAAAAATTAGTTTAGCCGACAAAATAATTTTTCGTCAGCTAAAATTCAGCTTTAGCCGACGAAATAATTTTTCGTCGGCTAAAGACTACTTTTTAGCCGACGAAAAAAAATTTCATCGGCTAAAGTCTTTTACTTAAACTTTAAGTCGACGAGAATTCTATCGTCGGCTAAAGTATGGACTTTAGGCGACGAATCTCTGAACTTTCGTCGGCTAACGTAAGGCCGACGACCTTCTCCCGACGACACTTTAGCCGACGAAACCTCGTCAGGTATTACTTTAGCCGACGAAAATTCCTAGCAAGCCGACGAATTTTTTTCGTCGGCTAAAGTATTTTCTTCAGTAGTGGCTCCTGAATGCATCAAAGTTGACCGTCCTTGTGATGTTAAGACGACCAACAAGGCAGAATCTCAAGGCTATGAATCCATTGTCCGGACACCGGAGACTTTCCAAATCCATCGGTTCATCTTCGTTGCGCAATGAGAGCATGGATATGAGGCTAGCAGTGACGGAGGCCATCGAGGCTACAGAGTTGTTCTTCAACATGTAGACAACTGCTACAGAAATCGGTAGAAGGACGCCACACAGCCAAAAACCCTAGCTCTAGAGAGAGAGAGGAGGCCGCGGTAGTAGGGACGTTAATCAACAGGCGAAGTATGCACGGTGTGTAGATTGAAACAACGTGCTTCAAATCAACAATTGCTAAGGTTTCTTTCTTGTTTTCTTGCCTGCTTAATTAATATATATAAGCCGCAGGATACATATATGCCAGCTAGAATTGACGAAGAAAAGACCTCCCAGACCTCCCAATTCAAGGTTTATGTGAAGTTTACATAAACCCCAGATTAATACTAATCTCACATACTTGTATTGGGAGGTTTTTTCTTCATTTGTATATGTTAACATATATGATTAGAAAATATGTATATGTTATTATCACAATGGAAGTTGGAGGCTCCTTGCCCATGGTCCATTATTTGCTTCATTTGTTCAATATATCCAATATTTCTTCGGTCGTTGCAGTCTTCCAGGTTGGAGCATAAGTTTCTGATGTTAAGTAAATTTAACAACGATCGATTTGAATCGGAAATTCCGAATCCTAGGTACTATACAGTATATACTACTATATATCATGTTGTAATTTCTTTTTGTTTCGACCAACAACTATATATATATATATATATATATATATATATATATATATATATATATATACACGAGTCTTTGAAAAAAAACAAGTGGGAAGTGAAAGTGGATGAGTACACGTTAACATTACGTTAGAAATAATAAGACAAGGCTAGATACATATGTATTAAGATTTAAAAAGGGAAAATACAGTAGCTATTGATAAATCTACTCATGGTCGCTAGTCTTTTAATATAATGGAGACCTGAATCTGGTCATTCGATCTGGTCTCGCACATATATGGTTTGCTTAGACAAAGAAAAGAACCGATTGACAAGGACTGCAATTACGTATTTTCTCTGCAGATGCCAGCCCTTCTCCTAAGACCAAAGTATATACTTAACTTCCTGTACAAGGCTACAAGCCTGATGATGAGACTCGTCTCCATTTGTCTCTTAGGTCGACAGACCAAAACTTGCACCCGATTACTCAAGTGCGTGCATCCTATGCTATGGCATTCTAGCTAAACCTGCGCTGGTTCTTTGTGTATTGGCTTTGAACGTGAAGACTGAAACTAGGTCTCGATCGCTATCGCTAGCTAGTTGAGAAATATGGACGTAAAGGACAAAGTATTTCTGATACCCTACATGATGATCGGGCCAATCGAACTTGTCGATCTCCTAAATATTTAGGCCAATGTAATATCGATATTCTCGTATATCTGCATGAACAATATTTCTGAAATGATCGAGTGATCGAGTTTGTCGACTGGCATGAATAGCCAAACAGGTAGCGTCGGAAGGAGGGTAAGGAGCAATAGTCAACGTCAATGACTGATGGACAAGACATGCAACCGCCACGAGCCAATAAACCAGATCGGAGAACCATACTACTTGATCTTCTTAACCCAGACCTAATGACTAAAGACAGTGCAGTGCAGCAGAGCCATGCGAATGCATGGGCCTCATGTGCACCCTTAAACCCTTTTCACCGAATAACGCCACCCCAAACTCCGGCACGTGTCAGACAAGATTACGGCGGCCATATTGGCCTGTCCAGATCCCGACGGAAAATCTCTGATGATCTCTAGCTTGCACCACGCGCTCGCAAAGCTTTCCTGGAAATAGGATTTTATCGGATTATTCTAACCTTTCCCTTACCCCTGGAAATAAAGTTTTAGTTTCTTTTCAAATCGATGAAAAAGTGTAGTCTGAATAAAGAAAAGTTTTAATTTAATTGAGGTTTATGCGATAATAAGTTTGTTAAACAACTATTCAGAATTATAAGCGCTCAGGCGGAAGCAGCCTGAGCGAGAAAATTGGATGTATAAAGGTTTGATGTCTACCTCACGACTTTGACATGATTAAAATTTGAAGGGTTTCCAAAAGAATTTGAGTAAGTTGAAGAATTAGAAAGGTTCATGTTGCTTGTGTGATAATTAATCATCGGGTTTGAAAAAAACAATAATTGACCGTATAATACTAATTATAGGGATTGATAGCTCATTTCAATAAAAATAGATCTGATCTGTCAATTTCAATTAATCTTGATAAAAAGATATTTTTGACCCTAACATAAATATCTACTACTCTTCTCTCTCTTGCTCCCCTCACCCTCTCACCTCTTTCGATCTGCTCTCACCTCTCTCTCTCTCTCTGTCTCTCTTCGACGACGACGCACAGACCTAGCATTTCATCCCACCATTGCCTCATCGAAGCCTGCCACCACCTCGAGGACGCCGGTGAACAGAGATTCGATCTGTGAGCTCCGATCTCGACGCTAGTGAGCCGAGATTTCGATATGCTTGTTTTGATCTCTACGCTGGTGAGCCGAAATTTTGATCTGCGTGTTTTGATTTCGTCTTCGGTGAGCCGAGATTCGATCTATGAGCTCCTATCTCTATGCAACATCGACGACGCCGGTGGTTCCAGGCAGGAGAGGAAGAAGAATGAAGTAGATTGTCAATCAAAGAAAGAGGTCGGCGTCAACTCCCTCAAGTCCTCCCTCTGTGACATCAAACTTTTTGCTTGTCTATTAGGGTTAGTATACTTTGTTTTTGTAGTATATTGAGGTTAGTAGACTTGGTTTTAGAGTATACTGGGGTTAGTAAACTTTGTTTTGGAATATAGTGGGTTAGTAGACTTGGTTTTAGACCATGCTGGGGTTATTAGACTTGGTTTTGGAGTATACTAGGGTTAGTATATTTGGTTTTCGAGTATACTAGGGTCAGCATAAGCGTCGCCGCCTCGCCAACTCGCCGACGAGCTTATTAACGACTGTAGCAACTCCATATCTGATTCAAACTCGATGACTACGACATTCTCAATGATTGTAACAAGTCACTCTTAAATACCAGTATACTTGCTAGTTTGCTTTCGTGGAAGAGAAGACATATCTAGTCAAAAACGAATCCAAGGTTTGTGAAGAACACTTTGGTTCGGTGTCTTCTTCTTCTTCTTCTATCTGCTCCAATGCATCAAGTTTGTTCATCTGCTCAAGTTTACTACCGCAGTAAACTTTATTTAATCGCATCTAAGTTGATTTTTTATTGTTTTTAATATGTATAATGAGCCTTGGAGATACTGTTTTGCAAGTTTACTACCTCTGGTACAAGTCTATTAGGGGTAGTAAACTTATGATTTACTACCAATGCCTCGAGTTTTTTCATATGCTCTAGCTTACTACCCTAGTAAAAGTTTACTAAGGATAGTAGACTTAGATTTGATGAAATACTAGGGTTAGTAGCTAGACTTGGTTTTGAAGTATACTGGGGTTAGTACACTTGGTTTTGAATTATACAGTGTGTTATTAGGCTTGGTTTGGAGTATACTGGGGTTGGTAGCTAGATTTGGTTTTGTAGTATACTAGGGTGATTAAACTTAAATTTGGAGTATACTAGGGTTAGTAGACTTTGGATTTGATGTAGATGTAGCCTAGTAAACTTTCTGTAAAAGTTTATTGCTCTTAGTAGAAAAAAAATCTGGTGAAATTCCGGCTACCAGTAATTTTCTGGCGTCCGGTGGCTGTAGTCCGGCGTTTGTGACCAAAGACCAGAGTCCGGCAACTGGAGATCCTCCGGTAAAATATTATTTCTCTCATTTTTTTCTCCAAGTGTTTATTAGGAACAAGGGTAAAATTGTCTCAAAAAATATTATTTTATTATCAAATTAATAAATATTTGTGTATTTAGGGATTAGTAAGTACATCTTTTATTGGAATGAATATTTGACATTTTAATTTATTGGTTTAAAGTTTGACTTTTCTTATTTTATGCAAAGGTCGTCGTACCTTAGGATATGCATTGTTCAGCAATTCCCTTTGCACCATTTAGCACATATAGTTAGTTTGATTCTACATACAATTGCTACATAAAACAAAAAATTAGTTTGGTTGTACATAGCATAAAATCTTCAAATTATTGGGGGATTAATAGTCTTCCCCAAGACTTCTATGCTCAATATGAAAACACTAATTCGGTTTGACGTGTCTCTTACCCTTTAATTTGCCAAACACTAAAACAAAGACCTAATTCAATTCTCTGTTTGATCAACTTAAATAAACGATTAGATTACATTTATGATACTATTTAATTTTTAGAATAAAAACTAACAATAATTATCGATGATTGAGATTTTTTATAATAATTGTTTGATATACAAGGATTTTTGTTGTTTGGCTCTGTGTATTAAGTATTAACAAACAAACACACACACTCATCCACAGTTCCGCTCAGGCGCGGGAGCCGTTTGCGGGACGGAACGGGACGATCGAACGACAGCCGTCCGATCTTTAATGAATTGATCAAGCGGACAGAATTAAACAGACTTAAACGGACATGATTAATTCATTAAATATCGGACAGCTGTCGTTCGATTGCCCCGTTTCATCCTGCAAACGGCTCCGGGCATGAGTAGTCGTGTGCACTCACCCATTTCACCATTTCCAAGATTTATGCGCGTGCAAACCACACGCCTGCATATCCGGCGGCGCTTCTAAAAAGAATTCTACTGCCCCAAATTAGTAAACCAAACAATGGAAAAAAACTTAAGTCACTCTTATACGTTCCTACTCCAGTATAACTGTTTAGCCCCCAAAACTACTCCCCAAACTTGCCTATATATAGTCCCATTCTGGTTCAAACTGAAAACCAACCTTCTCTTTCTTTCTGCTTCCCAAAGAAATTAAGCCTAGCTCCTGCTCTACCTACCTTCGCTAATATTTCTGCTCACACTTACTCTACCTACCATGAAAACAGACATCGAAAGCCTCTGGGTTTTCGCCCTCGCTTCGAAATGCAGAGCTCTCTCCCAAGAAAGCATTGTGTGTTCTCTCTTTGTCATAGCTTTTTCATGGCTGGCCATGGCTCTCTTTTACTGGGCTCATCCCGGAGGTCCAGCCTGGGGTAGAACGGTCAAAAACATTTTCACTACTAAAACAGCTATGATCCCCGGCCCGAGAGGCCTGCCGTTGATAGGAAGCATGAGCCTGATGACTGGTCTGGCTCACCGTAAAATCGCTGCCATGGCCGAGGCTTGCAACGCCAAGAGGCTCATGGCGTTCAGCCTCGGCCAGACTCGTGTCGTCGTGACTTGTAACCCTGACGTGGCGAGAGAGATTCTCAACAGCTCCGTCTTTGCCGACCGACCGGTGAAGGAATCGGCCTACAGCCTCATGTTCAACAGGGCTATCGGGTTCGCCCCGTACGGAGTGTATTGGCGAACCCTGAGGAGAATCTCTGCCGCGCACCTCTTCTGTCCTAAACAAATCAAGGCGTCCGAGTCGCAACGGTCCGAGATTGCCTCCCAAATGGTGACAATGTTCGGCGCGCACGCACAAAACCTGCGCGTGCGTGACGCCCTCAAGAGAGCCTCCCTCAACAACATGATGTGCTCTGTTTTTGGGCGCAAATATGATCTTGATTCCGTTCGTGAAGAAGTCGAAGAGCTCAAGTCGCTAGTGGACGAAGGGTACGAGTTATTGGGTAAGTTGAACTGGTCAGACCATCTTCCTTGGCTCGCGGACTTTGACGCCCAAAAAATCCGGTTCAGGTGCTCCGAACTTGTCCCCAAAGTGAACCGGTTTGTCACACGGATCATTTCCGAGCACCGTGCCCGAACCAGTGACAATTCTTCCCCGGACTTCGTTGACGTCTTGCTCTCGCTACAAGGAGCTGATAAATTATCCGACTCCGACATGATTGCCGTGCTTTGGGTAAGTTTAATCAAGCTGCTTTGATATTGTTACCCTGTTGTTTGGAATCTATCAATCGAATTGTTGTAATTAACCGAACGCCGTCGTTTTGATAGGAAATGATATTTAGAGGGACGGACACAGTGGCGGTACTAATCGAGTGGATTTTGGCGAGGTTGGTGCTGCATCCTCAGGTTCAATCAGCAGTGCATGCTGAACTAGACAAGGTTGTTGGGCGCTCCCGAGCCGTTGATGAGTCTGACGTCAATGAGATGGTTTATCTGACGGCTGTGGTGAAAGAGGTGCTGAGGTTGCACCCACCGGGCCCACTCTTATCATGGGCTCGTCTGGCCATCACCGACACAACGGTCGATGGGCGACACGTGCCCAAGAGCACGACAGCGATGGTCGACATGTGGTCTATTTCGAGAGACCCGGACGTTTGGGCGGACCCATTGGAATTTAAACCCGAAAGATTTGTGGCGCAAAAAGGTGAAATGGAGTTTTCTGTTTTCGGGTCGGACTTGAGGCTCGCCCCGTTCGGGTCGGGGAGGCGAACATGCCCTGGAAAAACGTTGGGGTTGACGACTGTCACGTACTGGGTTGCAACGCTTTTGCACGAGTTCGAATGGCTGCCGTCGGATCGGAAGACGGTGGACTTGTCTGAAGTACTGAGGCTGTCTTGCGAGATGGCTAAGCCTCTGACTGTTGACGTGCGCCCAAAGCGTATAGGCACAAGTCATTGAACGAGGGTGTGTTTACAAAAGCATATCCCCTTGGTTGGTCTGACGTCGGGTCATGCTGTGTTCTTGGTCTATCACTGTCTTGGAAAGTGTTTTTATTTTCAATTATTGTAAATAATGGTGATAATTAATTAGTACAAGTTCTATATATGATATCCTTAATACAAGCAGTAATAATTTATGGATCTCCAAAGCCTTGTGTAGTTTGAATGAAGAATATGTAATAGAACCTAGAACAAAATCCGGACTCTTCGTTTTGGATTGCACGTGTACACCCAAAGCGCAAAGGTTCCAAACCAAACCACTACAACAAATACCAGCAATAGCCACATAAAGAATTGCAACGCAGAAAGGAAATGTGGGTAAGTGGGGCATTGTCAGTACTATAGACGATGTATTTCGGAGACCAACAAAGAAAACAGTGGGGTTTTCAGCCACAAAAACAGTGGGTTTCAGAATATTATTTTAATAAACTAAAGAGAAAAGGATGAGAAGAGGAATTGTTAGGAGAATGTAAAACTTTACTCATTCTCATTAGTTTTTTTATATAGATGTAGAGTTTACATCTGAGTATATAACTAATGAGTAATTACTTAGACAACCACATAAATAATAATATTTATAACATTCTCCCTTAGATGTTCATCAATAAATGATCATATTGGACGCCCTTATTGTTGCCTTGTTAAAAAACCTTATCAGGTAACAAAAACTCATTGGGACAAAAATAACCATGGTCAAAGGAGAAAAAGAGTGCAACGCGCATATGTCTTAGGTAGCATGCTTATGGATACTCCTCTTGATGAGAATCTTCCCCTCATCATTGCAAGCTTCATGCAATATAAGTAGCGGTCTGATTTGTCTATCATATTATCATTAAAGTGAGACAACACGGGCTTTGCATATAGAGGATTCTCATAAATTTTCGTACCTGTAAAGTTAAAACAATACCAACACAACTAGATGATATATAATAGGTCTTACCTCATGTAGGTTGGTTAGAAACAACCTCATATGCTTAATTCATAGACTATGTAATTGCTAAATATCATAAGCAAATTTACATTAAGACATTGAAATATCATCATGGCGTGTCTAGTCATACACCTCAATATCTTTGTGTATTGATATGTCTCATATAAGTCATTCAAGAGCTCCAAGTAATTCATAACTTCAAGAAAAGTTAGAATATGTAGCAATGTAATGATCATAATTCAAATTCGATTTTGTAGTCTAATCATAGTACTCATTGAGACAATTTTAATCACGTCAATTATAACAGAATGGGTACAAATATTCTAGCTTTAGACTATTTGATTCCATGAATTAGCTTGAGGCTCTCTCAAGTATTCATGAATCGATTTTCATTTGAATCATTTATATACATGAATTCCTTAAGGATTTGATAAGCGATACATTTATGATGACACTTTACTTTTGAGAATCTACTTTTAGCAGTGCGTCTTTAAGATCCTCATAATATACGATGACTACATGTCATAAGTCTCTCGTCCATATAACAACTATATACAACACTGTACTTATAGAAAAGTATCATACGTAAAAGAGAAGACGTTCATAATCTCAAGTCTCTTGTAGACATTGTGCCACTTTGATTTACTTTCATTTAGAGAAATACCATTTTGTATCATGTAAGGTTAAATGTCAAAGTATATGTCTCATCACGTTCATATATTCAATTTCATTGGAATTACATCTTTCCAATTTGGCCAATAATATGTTTTGTCGACATGCATAATGAAACGTGGCATAACATCGATTAATACAGTCCTTAATGATCTCTGGTAGCTATCATATGTTAATTTCATAGATAATCATCATTCATAGATCTCACACATTCTTATAAGCATGCATTTGATTTTTGGTACCCATACCACTTCTGGGGCATTGCCACTTTAGGGACAAATATCTATCGAATGTGGATCTTTTACTTGTAATATCATAGAGCATTATAGGACATGTATAATCTTCCAATTTTCACGAGCTTAAAAACTTTAGACCTTGTGGACACGTTCCACACAAATTCACGTTGTTATTCAAATAACAGTAGTCTTTCTCTCTCTCTAACGACGGGAATACTATCTTATTATGACCATATACAAAAATGCGTTTAAAGATCTATCAATTTCTTTCAAGTAAGATATTCATTGGCTGATGGTGAACCCAAACAAATGTTTAGGTCAAAACATTAATTTCATGAGTATCAACCAAGATATCGTTCCCTAATAACGTACCTACAACTTTTGTATGTGTAGTCATATTATGAGTTTTAGCATTGTATAATGACATTCTCTTCAGGAAAACCGTATAACTTGGATACACATGCATCACACAAGTCAAATAGGGTATAGAATATTTGTGTTGATATGGATGATCTCATAGACTTTAATCCAAGCTGACGTATGCACTTAGCATATACATTTTTCAAGATCGTTTATTAAGTCACTAGTCAAGACATTACTCAAATCAAAATGAGATGATGGATAAACAACTCACACTACTTTACATCGTTCTTCAGGAACAATATCTATCCCCCTCATGACGGGAGGAGTGTCTAGTGAAAGTGGCAACTTCAGGTTCATGACATTATGTGTGCCATCAGTTTACTTGTGATTGACACAATATATATAGAATATCAAAGATGTTCTCAAACCATAGTTGAGGCAATAAATGCTAAGATCGAGGGAATAATATATGCTCTTCTAAAGCCATTAATATTTGTGTAAAATGAAGCTTCAGGTTCGAATCTTATATTAGAATTCACAGGTTTTCACATTTCATATATTGAACTTCATGTTGAAATAATGTGTACTCGAAACTTCAGGCTCAAGTAATCTACATGAAACTTTGAGTTCACTTTCAGTAAACCATATTTATTTATGCTCAAAGCTTCAGATTTGAGTTTCTGTTGTTAGAACTTTAGGTTCTACTGTATCATATTTTGAACTTTTGGTTAAAAAATATGGCATACGAAATTCATATCTTCAAGATATATGATTGTTGTCCCGAATGAATAACAATATAATTTAAAAGAAAAGTACCGTAATCAAAGAACATAACAAAACAAGAAAATTACAAAGAGCGACAATAAATTTGACATTTAGAACTTCTGGTTCCTTGAACGAAGAAAATACACCGATACAAATATAGTTAATCTTGTTTCTCTTATCTAATTACATAAGAATAACTATATCATAACAAACGAGGACTTCTGGTCCTCATATGATTAGATCACAACAAGTGGTGTCAAACATTGTAATTAGATCAAGAGATACTTCAGGTCTCGATCTATGATAACACAACTCATAATCAGATGTAAATGTGAGTTTGCTCTCAAATAATATAATTGAATCATATATCCGTGAAGTTAAGCATTCCCAATTTGATTCCATACCCTTAAATATCAAAATCAAGGTTAGCTTGCGAGGTGTCTATACATTAGAGAGAAAGAATTGAAACCAAGTTCATAAAAATGATAAATCTATACTGTGATTACTCATGGAGAAAGTGATATGTCACATGAGAAATTGAAGGTATATGAACAATGACAAGGAACAAACAGTTTCCTATATATTGGCCAATAATAATAGGTGTCAGCATGCATTAGTAAAACAAACTAAACCGATAGACTTGAGAATAAAACCAAAGCAATTAGATGGATTACTTGTTGTCTCGTGCCATATCAAGTAAACAAAAATCAAAGAGCACATATAGATCAATATACCAAACAACGAATTCTAAGAGTGCTATCAAAATGTAAGAGTTCATGGATAATCAAGGAGGAAAAATATATATCATGATGCACTATTGAGATATAAATATTTGTGAAAAATGAACCGAACCAGTTTGAGGGTAATTAAAAATAAAAACGATCGAATTGCAATCTAAAGTGAGGGAGAGAAAAAACAGATATAGCAATTAATGATCATGTAATGTTCGAATTGCTGCCAATTGCCCAATTATATATAGCAATTGAACTAACGAAAATTGAGAGTACGGAAAAAAGATTTATGGAAATCAATACTCATAGATCAAGAATACTAGATCAATGAAAAACAACAAAGTTTTATCCCGACTTTAGATCATCATCGAGTTAAAGATGAGAGAAAAAAGAAAAAGAAAAAAATCATAGAAGAGTCTTTGTTATCAACTCACGGTAGACTCGTGCTGATAACGTTTAATAAACTAAAAAGAAGAAGAGAAGAATACACATGAAGAATAGTTGAAATGAGGTAAAAGACTACTCATTCATTCTCATTAGGCTCTTTATATAAAGATAGAATTTAAATCTAAATACATAACTAATAAATAATTATTTAGACAACCTCGTAAATAACAATATTTATAACAATTATATAATTGTTTAGGTTATTTTGTTTGTATAAAATGAATCGGAGCCTATATGTCACCACTTTTCATCATAATTTATCTTTTCCCTTTCAATGTCATACATAAGCAAAAATTATTATTTTCTTCATACATTTTAAAATAAAATTGCTAAGAGCCCAAACATAGAGAGACCCTTGTATGTCTCTTTCCATTCACTTGAAGTAAAAAAAAGGAACACTTTCATTACCAAATAAACGAACAGATACTGGATACAACCAAATATTAACTTTAGAAGAACTTTGCGTCTTCTTCTTCACTACCCGGTTCGGAAGTCTAGCACGAAGGCTCTTTCAGAATTAGATCGAAGTGAAATCAAGTGAATACCTGGTACCCATTACTGCTCCATCGTTCAAAAGATCAATTGGTATGCTCAAAACCAATCTTGATTCCCCTTCTCCCAAATTGATGAGTACGTAATCGATATCAAGATTGAACAAGAGCGATTGGCATCTTCTAAACAAATAAGGTGGATGTCAACCATCTGCGGAATCAAATAAGGTGGGCATATCAACCATCTGCGCTTGCGTCGCCACCCTAAAGAAGAGAGCTGGATTTGGGGAAGAAGGTGTTGCCAACCGTAAGACCATCTAAGAATTTTGGTTTAAATGCTTGAATTAAATCGGTTTCATCTTTTCTCTTGTTTTTGGTTGATCTACATGAATAGATTAAACTGGACTTGAAAAAAGATTCTCACCCGTCTGTGATTAACGGCGATGTAAAGCCGAGTAGTGTGTTGTTAGACTTGGATTGAATGCTAAAATTGGGGATTTCAGCAGGCAGAGATTGGGATCAGACGGTGAGTTGGATCGAGAAGATCAAGTGGTGGTGGTGGCTTTAGGGCTGTTTTGCCACACTCGTGTGTGGGCATTGCCCATAATTGTAGTAGTGAACAGAGCTAGCAATAGCAATACATGACATAAGTTAAACGAATGAGATCAAGGCCTAGCTAATACTCATGGACAAGAGTCAATCCAATCATATACAATGAATGATAATGACTATATACCCCGGCCTTAATCTTGTTTTGTGTATGTGTGAAGTAATGATAAAGCTACGTTCTTGGAAATGCACCTATATATTAATCACTATATGTCCTTGCTTGATCCCTTAAGATTATTTATCTAATTAAGCAAGCTAGAGAGACATGCATGCTCAAATTGATGTGCAATATAAGAAATTCTATGGACTAAGTTCCCCTTAATTTCTTCCAAATGCCTATGTAATCAAATTAAGCACCTCCAAGTTGATGATGATCCATGGTAGCTATTATCTAGGGAACCAGATTTTGGAATTATATGTTTATGAATCATATGGGGACTAGACCCAGTTTGTCGTGGCTAAATTACCTGGCCACACAACACTCCAAATCCCTATTAATCATTTTGTTCCAACTTTTGTGGAAACAAATTCAATTGAAGTTTTTTAAAGCTCGTAAATATAGGTATGTTAGGGTTCTATATATTGATGAAGAAGAATCTGCGAATTTCTAGTACACAACAAGCACTACAATTTTCTAGTAAACAATAAGCACTACAATTTGTCTAACCTCTCTTCTAACTTAACGTTTTCGGCACATTTCTTAATTTGGTTCATATATTTCGTTCTCAAATATACAAAATACTGAGTCCGGCGTAGATACACTACAAGATTAAGAGCTTGGTTAGGGACTTTGGGGTTTCCATCCTACGTACCCTTCTTTCATTAAAATAAAAAAGTTTATCTTATTTTAAAAGACACGTAACTTTATTAAAACAAAGTTACGTACAAGACAACATTCATTTACAAAGAACTAACCACAAACTGAAAGTAGCTTCTATCCAGCAACTAAGATACTACCCACCTAAAACCACATATATAAGATACACAAAATGGGCAAAAGCCAACCAAACAACAAGCAGCACAACCAACGCTGAGCAACAAATGCCGGGAAGAAGACGACAAAGTTGCATAGATCAGAACCTATAGAACCACAGACGAAGAGCGATCAGAGGATGGCCGGAGGCGATGGTGTCAAGGAGGCTTGCAAGATGTGGATTGAAGAGATACTTAGAGCGAGTGAGGCCAGATCTGGAAGAGGGTTAGGGAGAGCAAAGCAAGGAGAAAGAAAAAGACGTACCAGAATCACCGACAAGCTCAGGCGACGATTGAAGAAGAAACAAAATTTGTCTCAGATCTGACAAACCTAGTCCGGAGGACAACCAAATCAATCCCACGGAGTAAAATCAAATCAGGACATCGATGGAAGGCAGGGCCGGTCTTGACATTTTAGAGACTTGAGGCGAACAACAAAAATGTGGCCTCGTAGATAAATTATATGAATCTAATAAACTATTTTTTCTATAGAGAAATTTCATGCAAACATATTAATATATTAAAGAAGTCAATAAATTCATAAATACATCAACAATGAAAATGAAAAGAACAAAAGAACTTGGTTCTCATTATCAGTATGAAAAAATTGATTTAGTATATATGTATGAAAAAAAACTGTAATAATGGTGTTTTGTAACAGAAAGAGGAAACAAAAAGATAAAATGATCTAAAGTAGGGTAAATTGAAAAAATGATTAAAAAAAGGCTCCAATAAGAGTCAAACAAGAGATCTGTCAAGAGCCACAAAATTTGATTACCGCTGAACTACGTCAAGCTAGCTACATGTATTGTCTATGCAAAATTTTTTATATATAATAGTTTTAAGTCAATACATAAATTAAAAAAAATCTTGAAAAGTCTGTCGGAGACCGATGGACTGGGACGACCACCTCAACCTGCAACCCCCAGGGCCGGGCCTGATAGAAGGAAAGGAGAAGGTAGCGGAGACGAGCTCTGAGCAGCGCTCATAACTGGCGGGGTATTGTCACCAACTCTGAAGACGGTTCTCTAAAGAAAACCTTCCTGAAGAGGAAATGCAGACGATTTTAGGCATATTCATATTAAATGACTACCAAAATTAGTTAATGTTTATTTTAGCTTCTACATAACATCCAAATTAATAGGTGATTCATGCCAAATATATATTGTGTTTCATGAGAATTATTCAATAAATAAAAGTTAGAATTATTTTGTAAGGTAATCATTAGGACTGTAGCTGCTAGGTGGTCTTCTCTCTTCACTCCTGAATAAACATATGAATTATTGGATTTTTGTTATAGTCAACAGAAGTTAATTAGTGAATTGAATTCAACCATTGCTAATTAAATGTTCAAATCCTTGATTACTTCTTCAGTTGCTTAAATATTACTTGATCGGTCATATTATTATCAATCACGCATCCAATCTGACATAATTTGAGCAATATATATATAGAAAAAAAAAATCCCTAACCAGCTCTTGTTAGATCAAACTGACCAGAACCAATGACAGAGGAACACGTGTCGTATAAAATCAATTAGATAGATAACACATTTACCGTCAACCCCATGTAATGCCCTTATATTATAGCCAACCTTGTTCAAAAAGATAGGTGTCGCTTTCCCATTTGCCAAGGTCAGATTTATCTGGTTAGTGACGCCCCTCCCATAGGGGGCTCTTCTATTAATAGTTTTTTTTTTAACATATATAAGAGATCAAGCATTAGACGAACTTTTCGATCACATATTAACATCTTAATCGTTCAATACTTAGATTCATATATGTAGATCATTTTTCTGCAAAATTTCATTCAATTTGGTGATCGTTAAGACTTTGAACTAACTGAAATCAATTGACGCATCAAATCTGCCAAACATGAACCGTTCATGCTTATAATTTTAATTCGTAGTTTTGAATACCTTATCAATTACCAAATTAGATGAAATTTTGCAGAGATGATCTACATATATATATATAAAACTATATATTGGACGTTGTGGATGTGATTTGGTGATCAAAAAGTTAGTGTAATATTTGATCCCTCATATATGTTAAGAAAAATGACCACTCATTAAAAGAGGACTGATATATATATATATATATATATATAGTAGTCTAAAGATCCACACCAGAGGCATTGAGAGAGCCTAGCATTGATCGTCTTTGCTTGTTGAACCGATTTGGGAGGAGCACCGCGGCGGTAGCTGGGGGCAGCATCCTCTCTCTGCCATACATTAGGGCGGCGCTTAGGCTTGCCACGCTGCCTATTATGTGAGCCACGCCGTGAGGTTTCTCCACGAGGATACGGTTCATGCAGTGCATATGGTTCAAGACGTTCTCGTGGTTTGTTCTGAGGAGTTTTTCCACTCTTGAGCCTGTTATAGTTATTTTTCAGAACAGTCAATGTCCCAACAGGTCTTATATTGTTTCTATCTACGAGCTTGTTGTCTTTTTCTTCAGTAAGTAGCTGTGTCATGAGACCACCGAAAGTTATGATCCGCTTATTTTTGTATTCTAAGAGATACTGCTTCATTAACACACTAGCTGATCTTGAGAAAGTTAACAATGTTTTTTCAATAAGATCTTCCTCAGTCTTCTTCAAAACATAGAAACCAAGCCGAGCACGCTGACACAACATGTCTTTTTGATACTCCCCAATATTGGTGTAGTCCAAGAGGTGCGTGTTATCTCATTGCGCCTGCAACTCCGGGAGGAGTGCTACATGGATGTTACCAAACCTCTCCGCTAAAGCATCCTAGAGTACTTGCGGCTGGTCAATATCTTGATGCTGCCACCTCAATGTGGTGTCAAGATGACGACGCAGAAACATCAAGGCCTTGGATCTAATCTTTTCATTAGGCGCCTGTTACAGGGTCGGAGGAGGGACTATGGTGTAGGTGAAGTCCTTGCCAATGAATATTTGCTTGACATCCAGGACCCAACGGTGATATTCCTTACCGTCGGCGTCAAGGATTTCAAATTACTCATGAGAATTGTTCATATCTCTGCATACAAGAATTCGAGCGATAGTTAGTTTTCCGAGATTACGAGGGTTCGATGCTTTGAATTCAAAAATATATTGAACGTTGTCCAACAATGTGAGTGCTCTAAGCGATCACTTTAATCGAAAAATATAGAACGTTTTCTAATAACGCGGGTGCTCTAAGCTACCACTTTAATCGAATTATCACAACGTCAGATACCACACGACGCGGACCCGTGCATGGTTAGTGCCGAGATTTTTACCAGCACGCACCAAATTTCAAGCATAGAATGAAGATGGGGAAGGGAGGAAGAGACTTTATCCTCCCTGAGTTTAGTGAACTTTGAAACGAGTTTAGGGTTTCAAAAACATACCTCTTTAGAAGGGTGCGACAGTAAGCACTCGGGATGCGCAGCGGTGCCAAGGTGGTGTGCAGCGGAGCACAGAGGTGCACCGGGGGTGCGCAGTGGTGCCCAGGAGGATGCGCAGCGGTGCACAAGAGGTGCACGGTGGTGCCAAGGAGGGAGCACAGCGGTGCACAGAGGTGCACTGGGGGTGCGTAGCGGTGCCCAGGAGGGTGCGCAGCGGCAAGACACTCGGGTGCGATGGGAATTAGGGTTTAGGGATTTTTTGTTTTGTTTTCGGTGACTGTTTGTTCTAAGTTAGAGACTCGTGCTGATAACGTGTTCTAGGAAAACTGAATTGTATTATTGATATGATAAGAACCCTTTATATAAGGAGCTACATGGATTAGAGTTTACATAATACATGGACCCTATCTTTACTTGGGCCTACAAGCCCGTATACATAACATAGATCTAAGGCACTCACACATGTCCAAATATATATATATATATATATATATAGACTCATTATATAGTCCATTCGTTATTTATAAGATCTTTATATTATTGGACGTTAACACCCTTTTGATAACATAATTACGTCGATCGAGATTACTATCCTAATGTCGTTCCTTGAAATCAATTTGGTCTCTTAGAGATCGATCGACTTGATAGAAATTATAGCTAGTCTTCGTATGAAACAGACATATATGAACAATATGTTCACGTCAACTATGTGTCAAATTCAACCTGATTAATCTAAATTTTTATATTTGACTATGTGTGGCTAAATAATAACATTAATTATTCGGCTTAAGATATCATTAGCTTGTGGAAAGCTGTAGGTTAAAACATGTGTCACTAATAAATTGACTACTGCTAATCAATGTCATTTTACGAAATGAACTGGTCTCTTTCACAAATACTACAGCACTCCACTGTTGCCACAGTTAATTAGTTGTTGCTTGTGTTAATTGTGTAACAACAAGGAATTGAATAGGCGAAGAGACTTTGGATTTCTTTCTCTAACTTGATGTGCAAGATAATAAGAACATAGATTAATTGGTACTTGTTTCATGAACAGCTGAACTACGGCTTGCACATAGCTAGGGTTTCCGTTTTGATGACAAGGATAGAATAGCTTAATGAAATGATAAAGATTCTTCTTTATACAATATAGCAGACAGATCGAGAAGTAGTTAATCAATAATTGTGCGGCTTAATTTGATTTATATCCATATATCAATGGAAATTGACAATATTAGTCTCTTCGAGGCAGCCTATATTAAAAGAAGGAAGCCCCTTCAGGAAGTTTCAATTCATAGATTAAGATTAGTTGCTCGACAATGATATATATATATATATATATATATATATATATATATATATATATATATACACACACCTCTCGATCTCTAGCTAACGTAACGGCTCGATCTCTAGCTAACGAGTCTAAAATGTTCAAGATTATTGGAGGCCTGGAACCATGGAAAATGTCGACGGGACTCCCGGGAGCACAGGAAAATCCAACAGTGCCTTACGTGTAAGAAGTTGTTGTCGTTCATTTGGCTGATCATGCAAATAGGAGTTGAGAAACAGTAAAATTTTCGAGACGTTTTATCTTCAGAATTAATATTGATAATTTGACAGAGACGACCCCGCTACCACTGCATGCATATCAATCAAATAATGGATTAAAAATTAACAATAGCCGCAAGAATCTCCATCTCCAGATCAATGTCTGCTCTGTATTCCCAGACACTGATATCGATTGGGGGAAGAAAGGCAAACACAAGAAACAAGAGTAGCTTGAAGGGACGTTTATTAAGAAGCTTGGATGGTGAAGTATACTCGTACAATATTGAGTGTCCGAATAGAGAAACATGCTTATTCATGTTTTTAATCCAATTATTCACTGTTTTGGATGGAATGCTAGTTTGACTGGTCACTCTTGGTTGCTGCTAATTACACTTCATTTTTCTAGATTGATTAATAGCAACTTGTTAATAATGGAGAGAAACAAATGTGACTCATGAGGGGTAAGAATTATTCGGAGAAATTTAGAATGAGTGTTAAACAATCTATTACAGGAGCACGTACGTCCGTCATAGACTGCCTTTGGTAAGTTTAATTTGTTGGTTATTATACTGATCTAATATACCATCTAGCATCTGATCGAGATGCTCAGATCATATGTGCGAAGTGTTTATCTTTAGACTTAATGAGTACTATATATAATTTATCAGAGATCTACATGTACACTGTTAACCTAAAGGAACTAGCTTAAGGGGTTAGTTTTGTTTTATGTATTATTTTAGCTTTGTAGGTCGTATTATAGTTTAGTTTAATTACTTCTAAAATAGATGAAGACTAAAGGTTGGAAGGCTTTGAATATTGAATTACATATATAAAAAAATCATAAAAGATGAGAACGTAGAGTTATCTAGATGTGCTTTGATATATAATTACAAAGTATGTCATCATTATAAAAATTGTTGATGTAGAACGAAAGGGTGTCATTTTCTGACGAAAAATAAAGATTGTAGAACCGTTTGATCGTGACAAATTATTTACAGACATCCAAGTTCGTTGGGCTTTCAAAAGACTGATTTAATTATTTTTGAGTTTTATTTTTATTAGTTTGTTTGGTTTTATTTTAATTAATTAGTTTGTTTGGACTTTATTTTCTTTTAATCCATGGGCTTTTAGGTTTCGTTGTTAGTAGCCATAGAGTTATTTGCTCATATATAAGGAGCCTCTATCAGTTGTATTAGTAACTTTGATTTTATAAAAACCATTTGAGTTTATCTCAACTTTTCTAGTGGATTCCTGTTATTCTCGTGGATTCGAGACCAAAATCGATTAATAAATTCCAATCATCTATTCTTTTATATTCCGCTGCATCAATTGGTAATCAGAACCTCTGGTGGATTCCTGGTGAGTGATCTATCGATTCAATTTAGAAAAAAGTGCAGTTCGATATACACAGAAAAACAAAGAAAAAGAAAGAACAAAAGAACATAGACGCCGCCGATCAGGATTTGCCTCTACCCGGCGAAGCAAGTCGAGCTTCGTCAACTGCCCTGCGCCTCCAGCCCAAGCCAAGGATGCCTAGCAGACCTTCGAGAGGCCCATCTCGGTGCGCTCAGCCAAGCCCTCTTCGATTTGACGAAGCACGTCAGTTTTCTCCAATTTGGCATGCGTCCAAGCCCAGTGTTGCCCTCGCTACCCAGCGCCGTCGCTGCCACGCCAAAAATCCATGTTGTTCGACGTGCATTCCTGCCAGCAAGCCGAATCTGCAAAATTTAAAACCGAAAAAACTAAGTTTTCTGTAGCAAAACCTGACCCAGAAAGATATCTAAACTCGACCCAGAAACCATCGACCCGACCTAGAAACCACCGACCTGACCCGACAACCACACCTAGAAAACCGACCTGAAACTAATCCGAACCGCCCGACCAAAAAAAATCTGAAACACTGACCCGACACGAAACTGATCCGGCCTACCTGACAAAAAAACAGAAGAAGAAGCTAGCATGAAACGTTAGATATTTACCTCACCGGATTACGACAACTTCAGAACAACGTGTTTCATCAAAGATAATGTATGGTCGATAATAATTGATAGTAATCTACACTAGAATTTTGTTGCAAGCAAGGTTGCTCATTCTCTTTAATTACCGACAGTGAAGTTCAGCAATCCATTTTGGATTGATGCTCATGCACATGTGACAGAGGTTTGTAAAGTTTCCATTTCTATAGGAGAATTTTATAACGATGAGGTTACTTGCCATGTGATTGATATGGATGATAATGATGTGTTTTTTTTGAAAAGCCATGGCATGAAAACGTCAACGATAGTTATTGCAAAGATGAGACATATTTACTCAAGAAGGAGTCGAACAAGATTATAACCAAGTCTGAAGTGTGTGAAAAGAATGTTGAAGAAATCATTTTGGAGATTAAAGAAGAATTTTCTCATGTTGACTCGGTTGTCAGTATTGAAGAAGTCTCATCTCAAATGAATCTTCTAGACCTAGAATCAAAGGTCAATCAAGAAAACACCTTGTCTCAAATTAATCTTCTAGAACCAGGACTAAAGGTCATTCAAGAAGACAATTTTGGAAATCAAGAAGACTTCTCTCAAGTTGCATCTGATAAACTCATCTATGGTGTTGGGTTCATGGTTGTGCCTTTAGAGTTTGCAGAGTCTCAGACTTCTAAACCATATCTACATGTTCAATTATTGGATTTATTATTGAGTTTGTCTTCTACAAATTATTCTTCTTTATTCAAGATGAACTCGGGGTCGAGTTCTTTTGAAGTGGAGGAGACTGATGTAGAACGAAGGAGTGTCACTTTCTAACAAAAAATAAAGATTGGATAACCGTTTGATTGTGAAATTATTTACGAACAACCAAGTTCGTTGGGCTTTCAAAAGACTGATTTAATTATTTTTGAGTTTTATTTTTTATTAATTTGTTTGGTTTTATTTTAATTAGTTTGTTTGGACTTTATTTTTTTAATTCATGGACTTTTAGGTTTCGTTGAGTTGTCATATGGTTATTTGCTCCTATATAAAGAGCCTATATCAGTTGTATTGGTAATTTTATCTTTTTATAAACAAAACCTTTGAATTTTCTCAAAACCTCATAGATTCGAGTTCGACTTGTGAATTCAGATCACAACCGATTGATGGATTCCAATCAACCTATCTTTTATATATCTCCGCTGCGTCAATTGTTATGGAGTTTTAAGGGTATAGACCATTCTAGTTAGTTTGATTAAGATGTTTGTGTATATCTTTCAAGTTCTTTTGTCGCCAATTTGAAAGAAAGGAGACAGCATTGTTGGCATACCTGTTTCTGCATATGCCCAAATGTATTGATGAACTTATTTCTCAGTTCAGATCAAATCATGAACATAATAAATCAAGAACACGTACGTAGTATATATCAAAATGCCAAGTTGATTGCATGAGGCTCTCAAGTCTCAACCGATCATATTATCTTGATCGAGCTTTGTATGTTTTGCCAACTAATGGGGTAGTCAAATGTAAAGATTATTATGATAAGTGTACCTATATATCAGATATTAGTTAATTTTTTTTCTATTTTGATGCATGTTATTTATATATGACCTACTAATTTGGTTTAGAGTGAGGCATTTCAAGGTGAGAGTTTTAGAGTTTACATGGGCAATAATTTAGTAGTGGTCAATCTATGAGATGATGTTTCAGAAAACACAATCTTTGTCAAGCTTTTAGTAGCTGTTGTTGTTGTGTGGTTGTTGTTGTTATTATTATTATTATTATTATTTTCTTCACTTTATAATAATCATCACACGATTATATAGAGAGATATAGAGAATACACAAGCTTGCTCAAAGTAGTTTATTTTGTAGGGTTTTTGGAAAAATATCTTTCTCCCTTCGACTGCACCGCAACGCGGTTGCTGGCCTCCGGCCACGCCGATGCCTGCTAGGTGTGGTCAGACGAGACTCATTAAAAACGAGTCGAGCACATCCTTCGGAGTTGCTTCAAGAACTGAAACCTGAGGGTTTCTTTGGCGGCGAAGGGATCTCAGGGTCTCTGGATCGTGCAGGGGGACAACGGCGGCGGGCGAGGAGACGAGCTTTGGCTGTGTTCCAGTTCTGTGTCGGCAATTCTTGTTTTGGCGGCAAGGATCATTGCGGCAACAAGGCTCTCTTGGGTTCCCTGCTTGCACTACCAGAAAAAAGACTAGCCGACAAAATGACCAAAAACAGGCCGACGAAATTTTTTTTCGTCAGCTAAGTTAAATTTTTGTTGACTACAGTAGAATTTTAGCCGACGAAAAGATTTTTCGCCGGTTAAGGTTTGTGAACTTTAGCCAACGAAATTTAAAAAGTACATGTCAGTTAAAAAATTGTGCTACAAATATTTCAGTGTCCGATTGACTATTTTGATACCAATCTGGAAGCAGAACGGGCGTACGAGTCAAACTCATTTCTAATGCCATGACATATGGGCTTTTTTGGTCATCCGAGTTCATTCAAAGCTTCAAAATGCAGCGTTTCTAAACACTTAACTAATAAAAACGCATATATCTGCATCTATATAAGGAATTTTGATAGAACTTTCAACACAACAAACTATCACCATGATGAGACGTAACTGTCCATCTAAAAACTTTGTCACAATTACCCCTCGATAATAGGGCTCCTCATATGGATATATAAATAATGGTAAATAGTAGGCATGTTGTGATTCTGGTCATCAATATTCACAAACAAAACACACGACCGTTAGATATCGTCAATATGTTGAAATATGTCTATGGTAAAAAATTCAACTTGATCCGATAAATTTAACGGCTTCATCCAGACGGTCAATCCCGTAAGTCAAACTCATAAATTGTATTGACAGCAACTATCAGCACCGAGACTTTACCGGAATTACGTGATTTTGCAACCGTAGATGTATTTCACCATTCCGGTCATATCTTATTTCACGACTTTTTTGCGTTTGAAGTTTCTACGTAGAGTTTGTTTTTGAAACAGAACATTTACTTAAAACTTAGTAAACAAATTATACAGCATTAGTAGATATGTTGTGATTCCGATGATCAAACTTGAGAAACAAAAATTCGACCTTCTGATATGATTATTATGTCAAAATATGTCTATAGGAAAAAATTCAACTTGATCCGACAACGTTAAGGGCTCGATCCTTACGGTCAATCTCGTAAGTCAAACCCCTTAATGTACGGAAATGGTCATTTGACCGTCTAAATTACATATTTTGCCCAGACCTTCAACTGAAAATAGTTTCAAATCGATGAGACGCAACCAATGTTATAAAAATTTTATGAAAAATAACCACCAAAGATAGGGTTACCTCTAGGGAGAAAGAATAGAAAATTGCGTTAAGGGTTTAGGGTTTTAGCTGACGAAATTAGGGTAATTCGTCGGCTAAGGTTAAATAAATAACTATATCCGACGAAATTAGGATAATTCGTCGGCTAAAGCTAAATAAATAAAATAAATAACTATAGCAGACGAAATTTATTAAAATTCGTCTGCTAAAGTTAATTCAAAATTTTTGGCGGGGATTTTGAAAATTTTGAACTTTTTCCGACTAAAATTTTCTTCGGCTAAAGTTCAAAATTTTACGAAAAAATTTCGTCGACGATGAACAATAATTTCGTCGGCTAAAGTCTTGGTCGATGGCTTTATCCCGACGACGTTTCGTCGGCTAAGACTTTAGCCGACGAAATTTAGGGTTTAGCCAACGAAAAAAATTCGTCAGCTAAAGTAGTTGTTCTGGTAGTGTTGTTGAGTTGATTCTAGATCGGTGAAGGGATCTCAACTACGACAGCAGGTCTTGTGTGACGGTGGTTTATGGTGGCGAGGTAGAAGCGCTGGTGATCAGGAACCCTTAGAGATCCAGTTATTTTGCTTTGATCGTGAAGGGCGGCAATAGGAGGACTGGTTGTTCAAGATCGGGCTTCCTCCTAATCTGGGTTGATTGGTGCGGCTCGTGCAGGAATCTGATTTGTGTGCGTGGCAAGTTCTGATCGATGGTGCAACCTTGAGATGTTGGTGCTAATGTGGCAGAGTCAACCTCCGAAGCGGTGGCTGAAGGTAGGGATGGGGTGCCCAAGGCTATGGGTGCCCTTAGTAAAGGAGGGAAGGTTTTGGGTTGGGTCTGGGCTTTGTATCTAGACCTAGGCCCAAACCTTAGGGCATTTTTTTTATTTTTCAGAATAAATGCTTATAATTTATTCTATGTTTTCATAGATCATAGGGTGTTCAATATTTTTTGTGTATAGAATGATGTCTTATAATTTATGTTTCTCATAGATTATAGGCTTTGTTGGGTCTGGTCTCTGCTACTCATGTTGACATGAGTGTAAGGTTCAATGTAATGGTGCTTGATTGTCCTCTTTGTCAGAACTCTTGTATGACGTCATTTTGGTTTTTATCTATCAATAGAAAACCTATATGGTTATATTTCAAAAAAAAAAAGAAGTTTATTTTGTCTGCCTAAAGCACATAGACAACTTGAAGCAATTCAGAATGGACTACAAGTAAGAAACCTATTAATATCATTGGCATCATGCATTTGTAATCTTCATGAGAAATTTTCATGTTGACAGTACTGTCTTGATGGGACATTTTCTTGGTTCATATCTACTCGCATGCAGTTGGTGAGCTAGCTTATCTCTGTTATCAGATCCACCATGGTTAGTATTTAGGAACACAACATATCCCACAAATCACGCATATTTGAGACCCGACCGCAATCATTCTCGTCTTAAGAGATCCAAGGCTGAATCGTCCATCACTAAGCAAATTGATGAAGTTGGCATCAGATTTTACACAGAAATAGATTAGGCAAGTGCAATAGCATACCCTTTAGAGTTTGAACAGAAAATGATGATATGGTTGGGCTATCTCTATTATGATGCTGATATGATGATTACTGATAATCATGTCTTCTGTATACAATAATTTAACTATATGCTGTACATTGCACTTTACATTGGATTAGCTATTTGTCCCCTTGTCAAGAATTAGGAAAACCCCTTTTCTCTTATGAGAAAAAGTTTTGTTCTTTGCAAAACTTAACTAGCTCCCCATGGATGGTGGATATGCAGAAACGACAATCCTATTGGGGGAATGGGATCAGACCATTGGTAACGGATGATAAGGTAGGGATGAACTTATCATACTTGATGAATGATTTAAGTGGTCAAGTGTTTTGATAACCATCTTACACACAGCTCTGAATTGAACAATAACACTCATCTGTTGAGGAACATGTCACATTTTAAAGGCAAGGACACTTTAATACCCTACATAATTGCCTCAGGGATGTGCTGTTAATCCCCTCTGTGCTTCCTGAAATTGTGGAATGATTGATGAGAAAGGAACCAGTAACAAACAGATGGTATGAACCTAATGCAGCTATGATTTAAAAGCAATATCATCAAGCAATCCACTCTGCAGAATAAGCTAGCACATCTAAATGTGTTGTGATAAGATCACAAATGCATATCCAATTAATGTTTTGATCTTCCTTGGCTTACTCTTTAATAGAGTACCAGTCACTTCCCCAGGGACAAATGTATGACAATTCATTATATGGTTACGTTGAATCATCAAGTGTACTATTCGTTATGGAATCCCAAACATAAGGTCTTTGTTTTATTGATCAAAATGAAGTTCATCCATTCAATCATCTGAGGAAATATCGGCACAGATATATCATCTGATGTACATTTCATGAGCCATTCCGGGGCTTCCTCTAACCAAACATGAAGGTTATGATAAATCAAAGCAAACTTTGTAAGAACATTAGCTACTTAATTATATTGTTGCCTGCACGAGGTTAAAAACAGATGGAACCGGCCTAACTAGTCAATTTTTGGACAATGTCATCCCACAGACCACCAACTGTTGCTCAACTTCCACCTGATGCCATTTGAGTCATTAAAGAATTGCACATTTCTTAGCCCTCAAGCCTATGATGTGCACCAAGACCAAATTCCAAATTCCAAGCCTATGACAAAATCCAAGCAATGTGAATGAATTGTGAAATTAATCAAGAACCCTTATTGAAAAATTCTAACATCCCTGCCTCTAGGCTTTCTGATTTGATTTATACTCTGGTCGATAGTTATCACGGTATCACACTCATGAGTCATCCACAGATGCATGACTCATATCATCATGAGTTGCTCTGTTGCTAGTTGATGGCTTTCTATTTGTCAAGACCTTAAGAACCTTTAGCAAATATATGGAAACAGCTAAATATTGCTGAGAAAATATAAATCTTTTTTAATAATTAATATGCATTCCCAAGTCAATAGAATCCAAGCACCTATAAATATATGAAAGGGTAGCACAGGTAGCACAAGATAAAAACTGTAAAGTACCAATCGAAAACTCCATTATTACCACTTGAGTGACAGACATTTTTGGTTGCAAATAACATAAACTTCCACGTGAATAGATAACTGAATTATTTTTACTGTAGTATTGCAGGGCAAATGCACCTCCCAGGATCAACAAAAGCAGCAGAAACTGTAGAAGCTTTACCAAAAATCCAGAAGATTGGTCTTGAGGAGCTGTTGTTTGTGCAGGCAGCTTGTAACTTGGTTGCTCTGGTATTGTGGATGTATCAATCACTCCTATGTAGTACTTTTCCATCATCTCCTCTGCAGAATCGTTGCAGCCAACATTGAAATCATCAGTTGCATCTCTATCTGCAAGACATTGAAACAAAATTCTGATTACCATATGTCTTAAATGTTGCTTAATTTGTGGGACTTTAAAACCAGTAGAGACTACAGAAACAAAACTCACAAAGACTAATTAAGTTATGAGAATGGTCACAATCTTACCAGCTGCTAATAGCAAGACTTCATCACCTTGAGGGTGTTCCTCCAGAAAAGGAGTGACATCATAAACCTCGGAAAAGTGATTTTAGACATACTAGCAAGCATTGAGATAAAGCAAAGTAGATCAATTTATAAAAAACGATAAATTTATAATGGTTTATTGATGTATCAGAGTGAAGCTTTACTATACTATCTGTTGTAGTTGCAAGTGATCAACTTATCAACAATGAGATTGTTGAGAAACAAATTTAACATCCTATGTAGGTTAGGATTCACTAATGAGAACATGTATTGCTAGCGGTAGAATAGAACAGGGCACATGAAGTCCATGTCGAAACTATAAATCCTGATCTTCTTAGCTAATCTATTCTTTCTGTTATAAAGATTACAGAAACTCCACAGCTAATGCATATTCATTCTTGACCTAACAATCACTTCTATAAACTTCTTAGTACAACACTCTCATCTGAAAGATTAGACCAACAAGGCAAAGTAGTCTGCAGCCTGGTTTGCTTTTCTATCAGAACTTAATAAGTACTACTGTCAAGGCATCCATACTTTTTCTGAATACGGTTCTGCAGATCAGACAAGTGCCTATACAGTAATAACAATTGCCTCACATTCCATCAGATATCACAATTGTCCACTCTACTAGTCTGCCAAAGAGTAGGAAATAATATTCTTAGCAAGGGCCTCAAGTTACACAACTGGTGATGGAACTTCATATTTTTTTGGCACCATGCTGAGTTAAATTATGTAATTAGTTTGCTGGGATGCATTTACTCACAAATCACTCATCTCTTCCATTTGCCATTTGCAATTCCGTTTCCACTGTGACTTATATCTTTCACTTGGGTCAAATCATAAAAAATCGGTTACTGATCTTTACTGCCTAGAGTATCAAGTTATATCCTTGAACAAAATCAGTACTAAAGAGTAAAGAACACAAACCTTCTTCTCAGTCCCATCATAATTTTTTGATCCATGATTAAATAGAGTCTAGCTTTTAACCATGTGTCTACCACTCTACCGTTTCTTCTCATCTCAATTTTCCTAAATACTTGTAATATAGATCTATCAACTCATTCATTCAATGCATAAATTTCTATGCCAAAGAAACTATTTTAGCACACAACAAAATAAGGTGGCAGTAAAAAAGACTTGCCTTTATCAGATAGATCATAAAACAACCCAGAACACAATTCAGATAACAGATTCACATATATTACAAACATGAACAATAGAAAGAAGAACAAAGAGAAAGACCAACCTTCCCAGAGACTATAATCCAGCAATCTTTCTTGTACTTGTGCTGTGCCACCTCATCAAAGTAATAGACTTTAGAATCTGAAGCCATTTCTGTCTGTCGTTCACAAAGTCAAACCCCAAACCGAACACGAAAACCCACCAAAAACCAAACCAAGTTATGTAAAGACAGAAACTTTGAAGCTAGATTTGATCCATGGACAACCAAAGATGATAGAGAAGTTAAGTTTCTTACAGACAGAAGAAGATGATGAGCAGCACAGCACAGCTCCTTTTCTGAGTGGTTATGACTTGTGTTTCTCGCCTTCAGTTTTATAAAGTGACCAAGACTTTTTCAGGTGCTATATAATTTGTTGCCTGAATCCGTAATCCAGATCCATTGTTAGTTACCAAGCCTTATATGATATAATTTTCTCACGAGTAAAGGATTCTCGTTGCTATCATTGACAAATTTTTGGTAACCTCATCTCACTTATATTATTGGAGTTTGAATTGAAGGATTCCTGAAGACCTGGTTTTGTTGATATCATAAGTATTTTTACATCGAGTTTCTTGCACTAGATGTAGGACTATTCGATCTCTAATTCTCTAGCAATAGTGTTTTTTATTCCTATCGTGTCCGTAAATCATAATCGATGAAAAATCCAACGTCGACCAACCCTGCAACTCCAAGCACAACAACGTTCAGCGTTCTAGAAATAGGGATATCCAATAAATAATGTATCAAAATGCCATGGCAGAACCGTAGCATATGAGCTCCAGTAGTGTTCCACAGACAACCCTAAAAAAAGAGAGTATATTTGGCAGGATGATTTCTTCTATTGATCAGTAAGTAATATATACAGCAATTACAGTAAAGAATCTTCACAAAGTAAGGAGACTCATAAGGAAAGATATCCTAGGTAATTGATGCTGAATGGTACAGATGGAATGCATAATGAAACAGAATGAATGTATTCGATATTGACAGCTATTCTAACAGATTATGCTTGACTTTCCAACACTCTCCCTCAAGTTGGAGAGTGAATGTCTTGCACTCCCAACTTGTGAATCATAGGCACGAAGGTTTCCTTGCCAAGAGCTTTGGTCAAAACATCAGCTAGCTGATTTGCAGAACTCACAAACTTTGTCTCCACAGAACCATCATGAATCTTGTCCCTGATATAATGACAATCCATCTCTATATGCCTTGTACGTTCATGAAACACCGGATTTGCTGTAATGTGTAATGCAGCCTTATTGTCACAATACAACAATGCAGTCTCTTGATGCAAAACCCCCAAGTCTTTAAGTAAATAATGAAGTCATGTCAACTCACAACAAGCTCCTGTCATTGAACGATACTCTGCTTCAGTTGAAGAAAGGGATACTGTTTTCTGGCGCTTCGACCTCCATGAAATCAAAGAAGGGCCTAAGAACACACAGTACCCTGTAGTAGACCTTCTCGTAAGTGGGCATCATGCCCAGTCCGAGTCACAGAAGGCTCTTAGCCACAGATCACTAGTTGAGGAGAAGAATAAGCCTTGGCCAGGAGCAGATTTCAGATAACGCACAACCCGTAAAGCTGCCTCCCAATGGTCCTTTCGAGGTTGGTGCATAAACCTGCTCAATATATGGACAGAATACGTAATATCCGGCCTTGAAACTGTGAGATATATCAACCTTCCAACTAACCGCCTATAGCGCCCTGGATCTTTGAGTGGCTCACTCTTATCAAACAATTTTAAACTACGTTCCATGGGTGTATCAATGGGAGCTGCCCCTAATAACCCTACATCTTTAATGCTTTCCAACGCATATTTGCGTTGAGAAATAAAAATGCCTCTCCTAGATGCAGAAATCTCAATACCAAGGAAATCAAGCTACCAAGATCTTTAAGGCGAAATTTATTATGCAAGAACTTCTTGATATCAGCTATACTCATAAGATCATTGCCAGTAATTAAAATGTCGTCAACATATATCAAAAGGGCAGTAAAAGACTTGCCTTGCTTTCTGATGAAGAGAGAATAGTCAGCTCGGGATTGCACAAAACCAGCTGAACGAATAGCTTCGGAGAATTTAGAAAACCACTGCCGTGAAGCCTGTTTCAAACCGTACAAAGATTTATGTAATCCGCAAACCAAATGCTCCTCCCCCTGTCTCCGAAGCCCTGGCGGCGGAGACATATAAATTTCTTCATTGAGATTGCCATGAAGGAAAGCGTTGTTAACGTCTAACTGGTGAAGCGACCATCCACGAGAAGCAGCCAATGCGAGCAGACAACGGACCGAAATGATCTTGGCAGTAGGGGAGAAAGTGTCGTGATAATCAACACCCTCCAATTGTGTGAAACCCTTCGCCACTAACCATGCTTTGTACATTTCGATAGAGCTATCGGACTTGTGTTTTATTTTGTAGACCCAACGACAGCCAATGGGAGTCTTGCCGGCGGGAAGAGAGGTAAGAGACCAAGTGCCATTAGCCTGTAGTGCCTCTAATTCTGATTGCATAGCAGCACGCCATTCGGGGAGAGCAGCAACCTCCGAATAAGACTGGGGTTCGGTAACAGCACTGATTTGAGAAACAAAAGATTGATAAGCAGGCTCATATTTGTGATAGGAAACATAATTGGCCAGTGGATAGCTTGTACCTTTGGTCGGACCTAGCAAGAGAGAAGTCGATTGGTCGGAGTAAACATTGGAACAGAAATAGTCATTAAGCTTGATCGATGGAGCAATCTGGCGGTCGGAGCGACGAAGAGGAGCGGGTTCGGGCGGAGGAGAGGGTTCAAGTTCAGGAGCGTGATTAGGTACGGCTGGGTAAAGAGGTGGTGGGAGGGGAAGAGGTCCTGCCATCGAAGACGGGAAAACAAAATCCGTCGAATCGACGGGCACCGAAGACGAAGTGAGGAGATCAGGTGGTGCTGGGGTTTTAGGGCGTCGGGAATAGGTGCGTAGAGTGGTTGGGTGAGGAGTGGGCGGCGGTGTGGAAGGAGGAGGGGAGGAAGAAGACAAAACGGGTTCTGGGTTTCCATTAGAAGAAGAGAATGAAGTGTTTGAGCGGTCGTCAAAAACAGAGTCAAGGAGAGAGATAGTGTGACGGGTAAGCAAGGGAATTGGGCCAGAATTGTGGGCCAAAGGAGAAATGGTGGAGCTGGGCTGAGCAGAAGCATAAGGGAAGATGTGTTCATGGAATTTGACATCCCGACTAGTAAAAACTTTTTTAGTCGATGAATCAAATAACTTCAAAGCCTTTTGACCGACGGGATAACCGATGAAGATGGTGGGTATGGCACGCTGATCGAATTTGTGAGAAGGGTGAACATTAGTGGCATAGGCTAAACATCCAAACACTCGGAGATGGGAAAAAGAAGGCGGTTTCGAATAAAGAAGCTCAAATGGAGTTTTGAAAGAGAGGATTGGTGAAGGTAATCGATTGATGATGTGGACAGCAGTAAGAGCACACTCCCCCCAAAATTGGGTAGGAAGATGAGCTTGAAATTTTAAAGCACGAGCCACTTGGAGGATATGACGATGTTTGCGTTCCACAACCCCATTTTGTTGAGGCGTGTAAACACAAGAATGTTGAAAAACGACACCATTATCTTGAAAAAAAGAACGAAGCGAGAGGAATTCACTACCATTGTCACTTCGAAAAGTTTTAATGTGAGATTCAAATTGAGTGACAGTGTAGCTAAAGAAGCACTTTAAAAGTGGTTGTGCTTCATCTTTGTGGCGCATCAAAAATATCCAAGTGAAACGTGTATAGTCATCAACAATAGTGAGAAAATAATGTGCACCAGAAAGAGAAGGGTGTCGATAACGACCCCAAATATCACAATGAATGAGCTCAAAAGGTTTTGAAGACATAATATTACTAGTACTGAATGGTAAACGACTCTGCTTAGCCAAAGGACATATGTGGCAAGCTTTATTAGACTGAATGGAAAAATTTAAAAAGTTCTTAGCAATGAAATTTAAACAAGAGGGTGATGCATGGCCCAAGCGATTATGCCAAAGATCGGTGGATGAAATGGTAAGGTTACAAGCTGGTTGGTTTGATGAGGAATGATGGGATATAGATTTCTCCGACGCTAGTGCCACCAGATAGTATAGCCCGTTACGTTGTTTACCCAAACCAATCGTCTTCTTCGTAGCCAGATCCTGCAAAATACACCAATAAGGGAAAAACGTCACTGAACAATTCAGACCTCTCGTCAGACGACTAACTGACATTAAATCAACTTTGAATCTAGGCACAGATAAGACATCATGCAGATAATATACTGTATTCAGAGGCAAGGATCCTTTCGCAACAATATTCACTCTCTCTCCACTAGGCAACAGTACGGATGGTAATGAACAATTCTTAGTATTATGCAATAATTGAGATGATGAAGTAATATGATCCGTCGCCCCGCTGTCAATAATCCAATTTCGGGAAGCGATTTTGGACAAACCTGGTTTTGTTACCGTATTTGCTTTGGAGCTAGAACTTTCATTCTGCTTGTCAAGAAGTGATAAAAACTGCTTGAGTTGGGCTTCTGTCAATGTAACTCCAGGTCTCCCTTCATCATTGTCCAACGCCTGTAAAACTTGATTAGCCAAAGTGACACCTCTAGAACTGTTTGAATTTGGGCCGGAATTCTGCTTTGCCTTAGGATGGCCTGATGGATACCCAATTAATTGATAACATGTTTGGACCCAATGACTTGGATCTCCATAATGGGAACAATGAGGCCTGCCTCTACCTGTATCGCGACGTCGATCATTGTCAAATCGGCGTCCTTCTTGTGTGCGAATAGGACATACATCTTGTTGAGAATACGAGCGATCGGATCTCTCAAATCTTCCTCCTCTAGCCGAATTCAAATTGAACCTGCTGTTGTTCCTTACTGCCATGGCTGCTGCACTAGAGTTAGATTCGACTGAATTATGTGAAACAGTGAGAAGTCGTTGTTTCTCTTCTTGAGAAACTGCAGCGTATGCTTGGCGGATAGTTGGAAGAGGAATCATCAAGAGGATCTGCCCACGAATTGCACTGTAAGTCTCATTCAAACCCATCAAGAATTGCATCAGTTTTTGTTGATCTCCTTGTGCTCCATGTGCTGCATCTGAATATGTGGCCAATTCGTCCCATAAACTCTTCAATCTTGTGTAATAGGCAGAGACTGATAATTGTTCTTGTCGAAGAGAAGCGATATCTCGCTGAATCTCAAAGATACGAGGTGCATTGCCTTGAGAGAATCGCTCACGAAGATCTTCCCATACTTCATGAGCAGTAGGATAATAGATGATACAGTCTGCAATTTCTGGATTGACAGTATTGACAATCCAGGAGTGGACCATGTCGTTGCACCGCGACCAAGTCGCATACCCTTCTGGATCAGATTCTGCTGAAGGAGCCTTGATCGAACCATTGACAAACCCGAGCTTGTTCTTGGAATTTAAGGCTAGTGTCATAGCCCTTTTCCAACCAAAGTAGTTGTCTCCGTTCAAGGATTTGGAGACTAGGACTAATCCCTGATGATCCGAGTGATGAGTGAAATAAGGATTGGAGATATCAGATTTTGAAGAATCTGAATCGGATGAAGCAGATGATTTGCCGGATTTAGGAGGTGGTGGTGGGCACTCGTCGATGGCCATGGTGGCTGAAAAAAAATGAGGAGATGTTGCGGAGGTTTAGAAGGAAGAGTCAGGATCTCAGTCCTGCTCTGAACCATGAAAGAAGAGGGTATATTTGGCAGGATGATTTCTTCTATTGATCAGTAAGTAATATATACAGCAATTACAGTAAAGAATCTCCACAAAGCAAGGAGACTCATAAGGAAAGATATCCTAGGTAATTGATGCTGAATGGTACAGAATGAATGCATAATGAAACAGAATGAATGTATTCGATATTGACAGCTATTCTAACAGATTATGCTTGACTTTCCAACACAACCAAACATGAATGATCATACTAAAACACATGCAATCAACAACAATTACATACTGAACAGGTACATGGGCCAACACTTCATATACTTTGAAAATCCTATTTAACATATTGTCCTAGTTATATATAGCTAGCAAGCATGCATAAAATACATTAAATCCCACGAATCCTGCAGAACTTTTTACTACTAACAAATGCCTTTTTACTGCTAACAGATCATTTTCACAATCTTCTTGTCATCCTTCAACATACCCCCTTAATCTCAGCAAAAGTATGCAAGCTGAGATTGCAGCAGTGTTGCTTAAGAGCTGAACTTGCAAGGCCTTTAGTAAAAATATCAGCAATCTGAAACTCAGTAGGCACATATTGGAGAAGAAGATCACTTCTCTGAACTCTTTCCCTGACAAAGTGAAAATCATTATCTAGATGCTTGATTCTAGAATGAAAGACATGATTAGAACACAGAGCAATAGCAGACAAATTATCACACTTAAGCAAAGGAGGAGAAGGAACAAAAATGTGTAGATCACACAAAATCTGCCTCAGCCAAGATATGTCTGTTGCAGTATTAGCAAGAGATCTATATTTAGCCTCTGTGGAACTTCTGGCAACATAACCTTGTTTCTTTGATTGCCAAGAGATTGGACAACTTCCCAAATAAACAACAAAACCAGTAGTTGATCTTCTCAAATTAACATCTCAAGCCCAATCAGCATCACTATAAGCAGTAATATAGGAATTTGATTCATATTTAAGGAACATTCCTTTATCCACAGTATGTTGAATATATCTCAAAGTCCTCTTGATTGAAGCATAATGGATATCAGTTGGACAAGCCATAAATTGACATACTGTGTTAACAACATATGCAATGTCTGGAAGAGTAATGGTCAAGTACTGCAATCCACCAACAATACTTCTATAAAGAGTAGGATTAGACAAAAGAATACCTTCATTTTTGTGCAACTGAACATGTGGTAAGCATGAAGAATTACATCCTGTATAGGACTCCATACCTGCCTTTACTATAAGCTCCTTGGCATATTTGACTTGAGATAAATGAATACTAGTTTTAAGATATTGAATTTGTATTCCCAAGAGGACAAATCATCAAGATCTTTCATATAAAATACAGAACTAATTTCCCTCACCACCATCTTAATTCCATCTGTATCTGAACCAGTTAGAACAATCTCATCAACATACAATAAGAGAGCAACTATTCCTTCTTCTGAACATCTGAAAAACAGACTTGGATCTGAATGAGTAAACTGAAAACCAATTTATGGAAGACAGTTGGTAAATTTTTCATTTCAAGCTCTTGGAGCTTAATTCAATCCATACAAAGATTTTCTCAACAAATAGACATAGTTACTATGCATAGAATCAACATAACCATGTGGTTGTTGCATATATACTTCCTCTTTCAACTCACCATGAAGGAAAGCATTCTTTACATCCAATTGTCTGAGTTGCCATTTATTCATAACAGCTAAAGCAACAATAAGTCTCACTGTACTATGTCTGACAACAGGACTAAATGTTTCCTCATAGTCAATGCCTTTTTCCTGACTATATCCTTAAGCCACAAGCCTAGCCTTATATCTAACAACAGAACCATCAGAATTTTTCTTAACTTTATACATCCATTTACTCCCAACAATATTCTTACCTTCAGGTAAAGGAACAAGCTGCCATGTTCCTTACTTAATCAAAGCATCTATTTCTTCATCCATAGCAGCATTCCATTCAGGTATACTAACAGCAGCCTTAAAACTCTTAGGTTCTAGACACTCATGAACATCAAGAACAGTTGAAAATCCACTGAAGAAGGAATATTCATCATAAATTTTTTGATGAGTATGTCTTTTTTTTTCACAATACCATTCTTTGCCCTTGTTAACATGGAATGATTGTTATAAGCTTGATTCTCATCAACAATAAACTGCAATTCATGAGGAAGATCAGAGTTCAATATCATATCACCTGAAGAGTGACTAGACTAATGATCATTATTATCATTATCCTAATTATTAAGAGAATTATTCACAATACTGTCAATAGAATCCTCATTAGGACTAGGATTTGGCTCAACAATAAATGAGGTGACTTCCGCATTATTCTCAGTTGAACCATTAGAACTGCTTTGATGTCCATCTGAATCTACTCTCTTATTAGAAGAGCCAGAAGAAAATGACTGAGGAATAGGCAAGATTACTGACAATTGATCATTAGTAAGAACGGACCTTTGTACAGTAATTGGAGATTTTACAAATATAGTTGGCTTAGATGTTCCATAGGAAGAAGAAGCAGATGATGAAGAAACAGGAGCAATTAAATGATAAGGAAAGACATTCTCATCATGAACAACATGTCTACACACCCACAACTTATTCTTCTCTATGCTGTAACAGAAGACTCCTTTGTATCCAAGAGCATATCTCAAGAAAACACACCTAACAATTCTGACATCCAACTTATCTGTATTATAAGGTCTGATATAAGGATAACATGTTGAACCAAAAACCTTTAAGAAACTTTAAGAAACTACGATCTGGTAGACTTCCAAACAATCTAAAATATGGAGATTGCATTTCAAGAGATACAGAAGGCATTATGTTAATGAGATATGCAGAATGAGCAACAGCATGAAACCAGAATGGTTTAGGTAGCTTTGCTGCTGTTAAAAGAGTAATGCAAGTCTCAACAATATGTCTATTTTTACTCTTTGCAACACCATTCTGCTGAGGAGTGTAAGGGTAAGTAATATAATGCAATATACCCTTTATATCCAAAAAACTAGAAAAAGCCTTGCTATTATACTCTCCTCCACCAGCAGACTGAAGAATCTGAATAGAAGGATGGAACTGATTCTGAACAAATGAATGGAATTTCACAAAGGTTGAGAAAGTATCAGATTTATTCACCAGTGGATAGATCCATACAAATTTGGTAAAGTCATCAATGAAGATTACATAATGCTTGAACCCTTCAACTGACAAACAAGGAGCTGGACCCCATACATCTGAGTGAATCTTGTGAAATGGTGATACAGACTCAGTTTTTGAATAAGAGGCTACCTATACATTTTTCCAAAAAGACATGAAATGCACAATTGATGAGAATCACTGTTACTATCTGAAAATTTGAGCAAGAGACAACATCTTAGAAACTAAATTTGGAGTTGGATGTCCAAGTCTCTGATGCCAAATAGAGGATTTCACTGTGGCTCCCACAAAGGCTATAGAAGCAGCTGTCATAGATTTTATTCTAGGAGACTTGAACAAGAACAAACCTTCCTCATTACTCTTTCCTTTGTATAGGTGGGTCTTTGAAACTTTGTTTTGCACAACAATATCAATATCATCCATAGTAATGTAGCAGTTGTTATCCTTGCATAACTTGTTAAAAGACAACAAGTTTACTGCAAGACTTGGAACATGCAGCACATTATTAAGACTAAATGTATGTTTATCTGGAGTAATAGAAGAATAACCAATATTTTTCACTTGCAAACCTTGTCCATTTCCAATAGTAATAGAGTTGTTTGACTCATAAGGCTGAGCCAAATAAAGATTCCTGATATCAGCAATCATATGATGAGTAGCACCTGTATCTCCAATCCAAATATCATGATCAAAAGAACCAGCTGTGACAGAAGGATGAGCTGTCATAGCAGTCAAAGATGAAGGAGGTTTGGAGCCTTGAAATGCATAGTTATTGCGTTGAGGACAATCAAGAGCAGCATGACCCTTCAAACCATAAATTTGACATTCCAGAATGATTTTCATTCCTCCTGTAGGTTCATTACTCATTAGTTCTCAAAGGACAATTCACAGCTATATGACCCTTTCTATTACAAAGCTGACATTCAGGAGACAATCCAACATTCTTCATGTAATCACTATACTTAGGTCTGTACTCAGGACAATCTAGGTTATTATAACATCTGCTAACAATATGTCCCTTCAGCTTGCAAAAAGTGCAAGTAGCATTCCTGAAACAAGTAGCATCAACATGACCATTCCCGTTACATGTATTACAAAAGCTACCACTTTCAAAGTTTTTATACTGAGTACCACTGTTAGGCCACACATTCTTGCTCTTATCACCATAAGAAGATTCATTATGATGATTCTCATATTTCATTGACTCTCCCTAAAAGCCTTCATTACTGCTACTGTAACCAAGCTCCTTTGACTCTCCCTGAATCCTCCATGTCCTCCATTGAAACTAGATCCACTATAACCAAAGCCTTTTGAGGACTCCCCCTGATACCTTCCATTACCTCCATTAAAACTAGACCTATTTGAAAATTCTCCTTGAAATCCTCCATTTCCTCCACTGTAACTCCTTCCTCTGGCTGACATTACTGTCATTGAAGTAACAAGAATAAACGGAGATTCAATGTCACGTTTAGCAGCTAACAACTGTGTTCTAAAATCCTGCATTGAAATAGGAGAATCTCTAGCTCCAATCACTATTTTAATCATGACACATTCTTCAGGCAGACCAGTCATAGCAACAATTATTATATCTTCATCCACAATTATTACTCCAACTGAACAAAGTTGATATGTAGCATGCTTTAACCTCAGCAGATATTTCTCAATAGAATCAAAACCCTTCTTTATTGTTTGAAGATCAGTTTTCAGCTGCATTATGTTTGCTCTTGAGACAGTAGAAAACTTCTCCAGCAAGGCAAGCCAAGCTTCTCTAGCAGACTTACATCCAACAATAATATTCTTCGTATCATCTTCAAGAGTAGCCATTAGCAGACCAACAAGAGCCTTATCATATAACTTCCATTTCTTGAAAGCCGAAGTGACCTCATTTGTTACCTCTCCTTCCTCAGTTAAAGCATAGCGAGATGGACACAAGCATGTTCCATCAAAATAGCCAAATAGATCACTCCCAAGTACTGACTCAAATTGAAAGCTCCATTTAACAAAATTATTTTCACTCAGCTTAACTGTGATCATGCTCAAAATATAGTTCATCTCTGACTGAATTGAAGACATGACTGCTTGAAAATCTGATCAATACACCACAGATAAAGAACTTTAATCACTCATACTTACTGTAATCACCTTCAAAAGAACTTTACTGCATATCATACCAAGAACTTAACTACATCTACTGCATATCAAATGCATCTACTGTATATCATACCAAGAACTTACTGCATCTACTGCGTATCAAATGCATCTACTGCATATCATACCAAAAGCTTACTGCATATACTGCATATTACACAATCTTAATGCATCTACTGCATATTACACAAGCTTAATGCATCTACTGCATATCACATCAAAAGCTTACTGCATCTTCAGAGAAATCATGATCAAAGCTATAGTAACAAGAATCAGAACGTCATACACTGAAGCGAGTACTGATTATGAACACAGAGAGTCGACTAGGAACAAAATGAGAAGCAACGATTGAATCAAGCTTTAGCAACAGTTGAAGCAACAGAGAAATCACGATCGAAGCTATAGTAACGATAATCAAAGTTTCTTACAGAAAATCGAGCACTGATTATGAACAGTGTGTAGACCTAGACTTCGATTCAGAATTTCTTCATAACTTTGAAAATTAGCGGAAGCAAAACTTTAAGAAGCTCAACACTAGCTACAGGATCAAGAGCCGAAGCTCTGATACCATGTTAGCATAGTGATCTAACTCATTAGAGCTTCAAAGAAAACTGTTTACAGCTGTATCACTACCAGAATAACTGTTATAGCCGACGAAAAAAAATAACAGACGGACGATATTTTTTTTCGTCGGCTAAAGTAGACTTTAGCCGACGAAACAAAATATCGTCGGCTAAGTTAATTTGTCGTCAGCTAAAGTGGACTTTTAGCCGACGAAATGTTTTTTGGTCGGCTAAAATATTTTTTTTCATCGGCTATCGTTTACAGACTATAGCTGACGAAATTTTTAAAGTTTAGCCGACGACATATATAATTTCGTCGGCTAAAAATCCTTATATTTCCAGATCTAGAAAGCAGCTCAATGAAAAAAAAGGGAGAAAAAGTTTGGGGGTTGGCGAAATTGTTGGGTGTTGTCGAAATCTGTCCAAAATTAGTTTGTGGCGCTATATATAGGTACGTATATGTGTATATATATTGTTTTTGGGTTGATTTAAGAGTTTTATTTGAGTTATATATTGATTTTGAGTTTTAATTTGAGTTGAATTATTGGATTTTGAGTGTGATTGAGTTGATCGATTTGAATTTGATAATATATATGAAGTTGTTATATATATATATATATATATTAATAAGTAGTAGATATATATATATATATATATATATTAATTTGATTATAATATTGTGTTCTTGCATATATATAGTATGAATTAAGTAATATTTTGATTATAATTTATGTTAATTGATATATATATATATAATATTGTTATATAATTAGTAATTATTATATATATGCATGTATGTATATATATATATGTGTGTGTTAATTATTAATTTATTATATATTAATTAATTGTACTCAGCTAAAGGCGGAAGTTCAGATGTTACGGGAACAACAAGCCGCCCAAACAGCATATACTGCCGCTTTACAGGAGTATAATGCGGCAGTATATACCACCAACCAGGCACAGCAGCAGAGATGTTCCAGTACTTGCAAGATTTTTCAGCTGCCAGCTTCAGGGACTTCCGCCTCCTTCCATACCTACGCCTATTCCCTTACCTCAACCGCCGCAACCTCCTCAACATCAACCTCCTCCTGGCACGGATATAGATTTAGATGATATAGATTTTATTTAGTTTTATAGGTTTATGAAAAATTTATAAATTAATAATTTAATGCAAAAGGTTTAGACTACTTTTGATGGTGTATGTTGTTGGTTATATCAAATTGTTTGTGTAATTTGCAGCTTGCTTGGATGGTAATTTAGAAATTTTATAGTTTTTTTTAGTATAAGAAGTACTATAGCCGACCAAATTTACCATAATTCGTCGGCTATAGTATTTTTATTTATTTATTTTTTCAACGTTTAGCCGACAAAATATGGTAAATTTCGTCGGCTATAGTTGTATTCAACCCGACGAAATGTACTATATTTCGTCGGCTATATTATTTTAATTTTTAATTTTTTAAAATATTTAGCCGACGATTTATAGTACATTTCGTTGGCTAAAGTGTTTTAAATTGGCCGACGCAATATTTATAGTTCGTCGGCCAAAGTTTTAGGTTGAGACCGACGACAATGGATTTCGTCTGTCAAAGTCTTACTTTAGCCGACGAATAATTGAAAAATATGTCCTCGGCTAAGTGTGACACTATAGCCGACGACGACTTTTATTTTGTCGGCTAAAGTCATAACCGACGAGTCTTTACGGACGACTTCTTAGCTGACGACAACTCGTCGGCTAAGATCTTAGCCGACGAATTTGGCTAACAGGCCGACGAGAAAATTTTTCGTCGGCCAAACTACTGATTCTGGTAGTGTATGAAGAAGATGAAGGTTTGAGAGAAAGAGAAAAAAGAACCTGATCACAAATCTCTTGTGAATTAACCGAAGCAAAATGAATCCAACTCTGAACAATTATTACATCACAACCCTATTTATAGTTTTAACAAGAGAATCAAAAGGCTAACAAACTCTGACAGAAAAACTCCACATCAGCATTAGGGCCACCATGTGCACCATCGTGCACCAGCTGTGCACAGGCTGCAGCAACAAGCTCTTAACAAACTTTTTACTGCTAACAAATGCATTTTTACTGCTAACAGATCATTTTCACAATCTTCTTGTCATCCTTCAACACTTTGTTCAATGCACACAAGTAGCACCTGCACAGGATCAGCAAATGTATGCCTTAGCAAATTCCAAAAGATAGGCATTAGTAGGATGAAGATCTTTGTCAGAGGACAATAAGGCATCACCATTCTATAAGCTTATTATTCCTAATTGAATTTGTTTTCCAGTAACTATGAGGAGGAGGACCCATTACCAGTATACATGGTTACAAATACAAAGGACATATGATTGGAGTTGCATAATGTGACCCCACCAGATTGAATTCCTTTTCTTTTATATGTTTGGGGATAATGGGGTTTAATTGGAAATTTGGAATTACACATCAGTACATATTACTAATGATGATATTGCAGCTACACCCAAAAAAAGAATGGGGAACATGAAAGAATTATTAGTACATTTGGGGGCAAGATATATGATAAATACGACACTGAAAAACAATACCTTACACATTGGTCATTTGTCATGCTGATATGCTAAGAGAATATCCTGATGATTGATAAAGATTTAACAAATTAGCTACTAATCAAAAGGAGGATTGCTAGGCCTTTAAGATTATTATCCACTCTATATGCCTTTTGCAACTTTTTCTGTGTTGATTCTGTTGTACTCTTTCACTCTGATACGACGTTGTTAAGAACATTCTCATACATAGCTGTGACGTTCATGTATATTTTAAATGTGTGAATTTAAGTGCTTGAATAGAAGTGATGGATACCTTGACTTGGAAGCAAAGAAACTGATTCAGAAGCATTAGTTTCGACATTGGTGTTGGTAAGTTCGACTGCAGTAGTGGACTTCACGACATCAAGGTCTGCTGGATGGATCTTCCTCTTCAACATCCTCCTCATCAGCTTTGACATCACAAATCAGTCAACTGAATCAGTGACATGCTTTAATGTCTATATAATATCTGCTGTTACCTTAAGAAAGTACCGCAAATTACAGTTACTTGCTAGCTAGTAACAAGTGCCCTCGATTTCTATCTGGCTAATAATTAAACAAGAACCCTGGCCTGAATTAAAGCTAGAAAAGTTGTTCAAGTATTTACTTACCCGTTGCACATTCTTGATTGGAGTTGACTCCTCTTTGACACGAGGAATGAGCTTCTTGGCAAATGCCAGGCCACCATTCCTTGTTCGAGTAGTGTTCATTTTCTTCTTCAACTCTGGTTGGACCTTGCGAGAATCGAGCTGCGATTGAAAATCATGACCATCGGCCATGAATAAATCAGCAAGTGTTATCCTCTCACCTTTGCTCTTCATATGATCAGTCTCCGAATCGTGATCAGGTTCAGCAATGATTTCATTAGACCCCTCAAATGGAGTTAGAGGAACCCCATCAATGGCCAAAATCACATCTGGTTTCTCAACAATGTCGTCAGAGTTCGACCCCATATCCTCAAAACTGTGTCCAAATGTTGTAAACATCAAAGGGTTCAGTTCTTCACAGACATTAGCAGTATCTTCATCATTGTCACAATCATCACCACCATGTGTAAGTCCTTGGCATTCCTTACCATCCTCCACGCTCTCCAAAACGTTGTAGTCACTTTGGTTGTTGAAGGATTTTAGGGGGTCAAAACCAAAGGTGCCTATTGTTAAAATGCCAACTCTCCATCCATGATCTATCCCATGTACAAGGGAAACATGACTCAGAAATGCTTGTGTGTCCTTATCGGTATTACCTTCCGGTTCAGTATTTTCCCCTTTTCCGGCTACCCCATCTGAAAAGACATAAAATCAACATGTTCACAACAAAATCTTGTGTACAATTGTACAACATCACATAGACATGAAGTACTGCATGCACAACTCAATTCAACAGTAATACAATGCATATGACATCAAATGTTAGGCACATTCAACTTGTTAACTCCTCGAGTTGATTAAAGCAATATACCTTTAGGGACCTTGTGATGAAACCTCTTATGAACCCAGTTGAAGATCTATAAAGAAAGAACATGATCATCAGTTAAGAAACCCTAAGTGAAAAGAGATCATGATGTGCATAGTTCTACTTGTTGCTACTACTTCGAACTAACCTTCATAACTTCTGGCCAGACTTCAAAACAGAAAAGTGGGCAAGAGCAAGACGAGTAAAAATTGAAGCATGGACTAAGAATGAAGCAGAAGAAAGCTTAAAAGGGGGCCAAGTGGGTTGGACAATGAGAAAGTGACACGTGCCTAGAACCGGGGTCTCTAGAATGTAGCTATGTTTGTGGGTAAATGGCATGTTTGACGAGCATAGATGTTGGGTCTTGGTGGCATGATCGATGTTCCGAAATTCTTGATATGATTTGTTTAACTTCTCTGTTAAAATCCCTTAGGCTTTACTTGAGGTCCAAGAGCTCCACATTTGTACCATTTGATTGGTTTTCTACCTCCCAAAGCTTGCTCAAAACCTAAATTTACCTCTCCCAAATCTTGCTCAAAACCTAAATTACAAACAGGATAGTACAAGTTTTATCGGATGGCATGTTTAAATAAATTGAGCTTCTTGTCATATATATCGGTGCCGAGGAGATGACAGGAGACACGTTTGAACTGAGATTTTAGGAGTCAGACGGTGGACTCATTTCTCCACTAATATTCTGGTACCTGTTGCTATCATCAACAAATGGATTGCAGTTGCAGAGCCACAAAGTTCTTCTCTTTCTCAATTTGTTGTGATCCTTACAGACCTGAATGGCAGGGGGATGTTACTTCTCATATATCCTGCGGGACTCGTATACGTACCATTTTTTTGAACAAGGTATACGTACCATTAATCTATCACTGTTTCATCTTCTTATTTAGAGAAAGAAAGAAGTCAGTTCTGATAACCATGGCATTAGTCTCAAAGCCAAGGAAAGGTTTTCTCAGAAACGAGAGAAAAGTTTACAGAAAAGAGAGATTTTTTTCAGAGAAGAGAGCTAAGAGGAAACTTGCATTGATTAGAAAACACACACACAACTTCTCATCATTCCCTAGCTATTTATACATAACTCAGAGAAGATGAATCAACCAAGAAATGCTGCGTCTGTGACTAACAGAAACTGACAGCTGACTTGCCACATGTACAAAGACTTAACAACCTCTTTAACAAACTCTAATAAACTCTAACACACCCCTAACAACCTCTAACAGTCTCAGAGCCTTCACCCTCCCTCAAGCTCAGCAAGGGTCACCGGTCTGAGATTGGTACAATGTGTTTTGAATAATGGAGAAGATAAACCTTTGGTAAATATATCAGTTGTTTGTTCTGTCGTAGGAACACACTGCAACCTCAAATCTCCATGCTGCACTCTTTCAAGCACAAAATGAAAATCGTTGTCTAAATGTTTAATCTTGGAATGAAACACAAGATTGGAAGCTAATGTCGGAGCTGAAAGATTATCACACTGCAGCAAAGGAGCAATGGAAATTCAAATTTTCAGATCACATAATAAATGTCGAATTCAGCTTACTTCTGCAACAGTATTGGCAAGACTCCTATATTCTGATATTGTGGAACTTCGAGACACTGAACCTTGTTTCTTGGATTGCCATGAGACTGGACACAAATATATATATATATATATATATATATATATATATATATATATATATATCATAAAACTAGTAGTAGAACGTCTGCCTATAACCTCTCCAGCCCAATCTGCAGCACAATAACCTCTAACATGAACAGCATTAAGACAAGCATTTGTTGAACTATAAAACAGTTCCTTGTCAAGTGTGCCTTGCACATATCTTAAGATTCTCTTTACTGCAGTGAAATGCACATCTGTGGGACAAGTCATGAACTGGCAGACTGTATTAACTGAGTAAGCGATGTCAGATCTTGTAAAAGTCAAGTATTGTAATGCCCCTACAATACTCCTGTACATAGTAGGATCTTTAAGAGGAACTCCTTGATCCTTTGTCATCTGGCAATGTGGTAAGCAAGGAGTACTACAAGCATTTATGGAACTCATACCTGCTCTAACAAGGAGATCTTTAGCATACTTAGTTTGTGTCAAAAAATACCTCTCTTGACTTTCTTAACTTCTAATCCAAGAAAGTATGATAATGAGCCAAGATCTTTCATGTCAAACACTTGACTAAGTTATGAAATCACATCATAGATCCCTACAGTGTCAGATCCTGTGATGACAATATCATCTACATATAACAGAAGAACTACCATTCCACATGGAGTATGTCTGATGAATAAACTTGGATCTGAATGAGAAAAATTGAACCTGAGGCTAGGTAAAAAAGGAGAACTTTTCATTCCAAGCTCGTGGAGCTTGTTTTAGACCATATAGAGATTTCCTAAGAAGACAAACATAATCAGGATGTTCTTGATCAACAAATCCTTGAGGCTGTGACATATAAACTTCCTCCTTTAAATCTCCATATAAGAAGGCATTTTTAACATCCAACTATCTCAACTCCCAATTATTCATAGCAGCAAAAGCCAAAATTATTCTGACAGTGCTATGTCTCACAACTGGACTAAAAGTTTCATCATAATCCAAACCTTTTGCTTGACTGAAACCTTGAGCAACTAATCTAGCTTTGTATCTAGAAATTATGCCATCTAGATTCTGCTTGACTTTATAAATCCATTAGCTTCCTATAATATTTTTGTTCTTAGGTTGAGGAACAAGAGACCAAGTACTTTGATTCTGCAGTGCTTCTATCTCTTCAAACATGGCTTGATCTCAATCTGTTTGACTTATAGCTGTCTTAAAAGATTTTGGTTCAACAATATGCCCAATCTCACAAACTGCAGTAAATCCACTAAAGAAGGAAAATTCAGAATATTGGTTTTGTAAAACTATGGCTGAATAACAATGAAAGTCTTTAAATTTTTTGTGTTTGACTATACCATTCTTAGCTCTAGTCATCATGGAATGATCATTGTAATTCTGATTCACTACAAATTGAAGCTCTTAAGGAAGGTCATTCACAGAACCATTTGTTCCATTTAAAATTTGTACCTCAGTTTCAGTTAAAGAACTGAAAACATTTCATGTTGTATTAGGAGCTGCACTATGTTGAATGTTATCTATTGTATCATTGTTCAAAGCAACCTCCAAGTTATCATTATTATGAGCAATAGTAGTATTCTTGTCTGCTAAAACATTGTCATTATTCACATAATATCCATCAGTCTTAGAAACTGATGAATCATTGTTATGATCAGAATTTGAAGAATTACTATGGTTGAGCCTAGTACTATGCTCATTCACAGAGTTAGTACATTCAAAGCCATCTTCCTTTTCAGCTATTACAGATTTAGAAACTGGAGTATCATCATCATGTGAACTAGCAGATATATGGTAGACAAGCATCCATGGACTGTGGATTGAAATAGGTTTAGATGAAGGAAAGAATTTAGGAGGATCCACAAGCAATGATGAAGAAGGAGGACTTGCAATATAGGGAAAGACAGTTTCATCATGAACAACATGTCTAGATAGCCATAGTCTATTTTGAGAGATGCTATAATAGAAGACTCCTTTATATCCCACTGCATAACCTAAAAACACACATTATGTAGTTCTAGAGTCCAACTTATCCTGAGAATAAGGTCTAAGATAATGATAGCATGAAGATCCAAAAATCTTTAGATGAATGATATCTGGAGGTTTATGAAACAGCTTTTCATAAGGAGATACCATATTCAGCAGTCTGCTAGGCATTCTATTAATAAGATAGCATGAAGAGCAACACTATGAAACCAGAATTGTTTAGGCATACCAGCAGTAGTGAGCAAGGAAATGACAGTCTCTACTATATGCATGTGCTTCCTCTCAGCCACCCCATTCTGTTGAGGAGTATGGGAACATGAGATCTGATGTTGAATTTCTTTGGAGACTAGAAAATTCTGAAAAACCTTGCTATTAAATTCTCCTCCTCCATCTGTCTGAAACTGTTTTATAGATAAACCAAATTGATTTTCTATAAACAAGCTGAATTGAACCAACTTGGCAAGAAGATCAGATTTATTAATAAGTGGAAAAATCCACACTAACCGTGTACAGTCATCAATGAAGGTTACATAATATCTATATCCTTCTATTGATACACATGGAGCAGACCCCCAAACATCAGAATGTACTTTGTAGGATGGAACTGATGTTTTGGTCTGTGAATCATGAAATGGAAGTCTGTGCATCTTGCCTTCTAAATAGTGTGAACATAGGGAATCTGGTACAAAATCTGAAAATTTTATTTGTGATTTGGATAAGATTTTAGACATGACTAGATGAGAGGGATGTCCCAAACGTTGATGCCAAACTGCTGGATAGGATGATAAGGAACTGAGAAAAGCACTATGTGACAACTGAGATGAAAACAAAGGTGAAGACTTGAACAGAAACAGTCCATCCTCATTACTCATTCCTTGATACATGATTGTTTTTGTTACTTTGTCCGGCACATAAATATTGTTTTCATCAAGAATGATAAAACAACCATTATCTCCACACAACTTGGTAAAAGACAACAGGTTCATGGCTAAATCTGCAACATGAAGAACTGTGTTCAATTTCAAAATATGATCAACAAGTTTGATGTAAGTAGAACCAGTATGTGCAATGTTCAAACCTGTACCATTGCTAATGGTGATCTTACTGTCAGAAGAATATGGTTCAGCTATCACTACCAGAATAAGTATCATAGCCGACGAAAAAAAAATTAGCAGGCCGACGAAATTTTTTTTCGTCGGCTAAAGTCCATTTTAGCCGACGAAAAATAATTTCGTCGCCTAAGTGAAATTTTCGTCGGCTAAAGTGGACTTTTAGCCGACGAAAAAAACTTTCGTCGCCTAAGTGAAATTTTCGTCGGCTAAAAGTCTACTTTAGCCGACGAAATGTTGTTTCGTCGGCTAAAATAGTTTTTTTCGTCGGCTATAGTCTGTGAACTATAGCCGACGAAATTTTAAAACTTTGGCCGACGATATATATAATTTCGTCGGCTAAAATTCTTTATATTTCCAGATCTAGACAGTAGCTGATTTGAAAGAAAAAACGGGAGAAAAATTTTTGGGGTTGGCGAAATTGTTGGGTGTTGTCGAAATCTGTCCGAAATTAGTTTGTGGCGCTATATATAGGTACGTATATGTATATATCTTGTTTTTGAGTTGATTTAAGAGTTTTATTTTCGTTATGCACATTGATTTTGAGTTTTAATTAGAGTTGATTATATTGTGTTTTAATTAGAGTTGATTATATTGTGTTTTGAGTGTGATTGAGTTGATCGATTTGGGTTTGATAATATATATGAAGTTGTTGATATATATATATATATATTAATTTGATTATATATATTAATTGTACGTTAACTCAGATATAATATAAATTGAATGATTCGTAAATTTAATTAATTAGCGTTTATACATATATATTATGTTATTTTCTCAGGATATGGATAAGAGTTGGATTTCGCTTCCAAAATGGGACAAAAGATATGCTAAAGGAGTTGTTAGTTTTATTGAATATGTGATCAATAATGCTAAAGAGAATACAATTTTCTATTGTCCGTGCACTAAATGTCAGTGTCGCAGCGATATGTATCAATTTCCAATTGACAAGGTTTGGCAGCACCTTCAAAGTAATGGGTTTTGGGAGAAGTACACATGTTGGATATATCACGGTGAAACATCATCAAGGGGTCCGCATGATCATGGGCAGTTTTCTGAGACGGGCAGTACATCCAACGATCCAACAACGGCCTTCATCAACGATATGTTTCCTTATGAGAGGGGTGTATGCTCTGAAGGACCGTATATGTCTGACCCGGTGCAGCCCTTCCCTAGAGTTGTCAACACTGCTGGTATTGACAGGTACAACAAACTACTTGCTTTCCAACAGACCCCTATGTACCCCGGTTGTCAGAAAACGGTTCTTGAAAGTGTGATGGACGTTATGAAGATTAAAGTTGAGACAAAATCGACTGTGAAGGCTGTTGATGAGTATCTACAGTACACTGCTTCGATGCTGCCCCACGGTCATCGTCTTCCTACCACTCATCATAAGGTCCGATGTATACTGAAAGATCTTGGGCTTTCCTACATCAAGATCCATGCATGCAGATATGATTGTGTTCTCTTCTGGGGTAAAGATCCAGAAGGGAATGACCTTGGTGACCTTGACACATGTCCAGTATGTCAGAGTGACAGGTATAAGTTGACTCCTGCAGGCAATAGGAAACCTATGAAGGTACTTCGGTATTTCCCGTTGAGGGATAGGCTGGAACGGTTGTACATGTCATCACACACGGCCAAATCTATGAGATGGCACGCTGATAGGGAATTGCAAGGAGAAGATACCCTTATACACCCTGCTGACGGGGAGGCCTGGAAGCATATAGACAGGGAGTTTCCTCATTTTGCGTCTGAGGTCCGAAATGTGAGGCTCGGGCTCTCATCCGACGGGTTCAATCCTTTTGGCAACATGAGTCTTCAATACAGTGTATGGCCGATGATTTTGGTACCATACAATCTTCCTCCATGGATGTGCATGAAGAAGGAATACAATATGTTGAGTTTGTTGATTCCGGGACCCGGTTATCCAGGGAAGTGTCTCGATGTGTATTTGAGACCCTTGATTGAAGAGCTTAAGTTTTTTTGGGACGTTGGTCATCCCACTTATGATAAGTTCATGCACGAGATGTTCCAGATGCATGTTATGGTTGTTGGTACCATTAGTGATTTTCCTGCTCGTGGGATGTTGTCGGGCAACGTTGTTAGGGGATACAAGGCTTGTCCAGAGTGCCTAAGCGATGAGGGGAGCAGTAGTCATTGCAACAAGATATGTAGATTGGGTCACCGTACTCTCCTTCCGTATGATCACGAATGGTGGTTCGATGACAAGGCATTTGATGGGACTGTAGAACTTGGTGTGCCTCCTAGAAGATGGACAGGGGAAGAAATTTTAGCAGTGCTTAATGAGTATGATTTTGGGCAGCTCAGCAATCATCCCAATATAGTGGCGGCAATACCTGACAGACCCGACATGTATAAATTTTGGACACATAAGAGCATATTCTGGGAACTCCCATACTGGAGTAAGTTGTTGATCAGACACTACCTAGATGTGATGCACATAGAAAAGAATGTGTGTGACAGTGTGGTGGGAACCGTGCTGAACTTGGAGGGAAAGACGAAAGACGGTCCGAAGGCACGCATTGATCTTAAAAAAATGGAGATACGAAGACATTTGTGGTTGAAAGAAGGGAAGAAAAAAATGCCTCAAGCTCCGTACACCGTGAAGCCTGAACAGAAGAACGTAATTTTCAGGTGGTTGAGTTCTGTGAAGTATCCTTCAGGCTACGCAGGAAATATAGCCCGGTGTGTAAACATTCAGGACAATAAAATGTACGGGTTAAAGAGTCATGACTGTCATATTCTGCTACAACGTCTCTTCCCTATTTTCATTCGACCCTTCCTTCCCCGTCAGGTGGTGGAGCCGTTAGTAGCGTTGTCAAGATTCTTCCAGAAGTTATGCACAAGAGAAGTGACAAAATCTGATCTCCGGGAAATGCAACAGGACATTATTTATATCATGTGTAAATTTGAGAGAATATTTCCTCCAAATTTTTTTGACATCATGCCGCACCTGATGATCCATCTTCCCGAGCAATTGTTGCTTACCGGTCCAGTACACTATACTTGGATGTATCCTATGGAAAGGTATGTTTTTTACACCTAATGTTTTTATTGTACATGTTCATTGTATAATCGTAACATATGACAACAAATTTATTTATTTACAGACAACTTGGAGACTACAAAGCTTATGTGGCTAACAAATCCGCGCCTGAAGGATGTATAGCAGAAGCATATATTGCGCACGAGTGCGTCACCTACATGAAGTTGTATCTAGGAGCATTGAAGGAAACTCCACAAACCATGCCGGTTGATGAACCGAAGTTTAACCTTTCCATAGTCTCAAATGATGTTGAAGTTTATGGAATTTTACCAGAGTCCTACAAGTTGCAACCCCATGAGCTCGTCATAGCCCATTGGTGGGTATTGATTAACTGTCAAGAAGTTGAATACTGGAAAGACATTCATCTACACTGTCCAGACATTCAAGGTGATCTCGACTACCACAACAAGGAGTTCGCGAACTATTTTGGCGATTGGGTATGTAATTCTCCAATTTTGTATGTTGCAAGTCTCCTTGATTGCATAATTATTCATATTAATTTATAATACATTGAATCTTTGGTTGCAGATGAACCATATTCAATTTGATGGTCACCCAAATTGGTCTCACGAACTAAGACTTCTAGCTATGAAGCCGATAATGTCAAGAGTTTACCCGATGTGCAAGGTCAATGGAGTGCAATTTATATGTGAAATGAGAGACAACAGACGAAGAACACAGAAATCTGGGGTTATGGCGCATGGTGGCCGGAATGGAGTTGATTATTATGGTGTTCTTGATTCAGTGGTGGAACTCGTTTATGGGCAAGGCATGACCGTGCACCTGTTCAAGTGTAGATGGTTTGATACTAGAAGCTCGCAGAGCATGAAGATTGATCAGTACGGGATTTTATCGGTGAACACTGGCACAAGCTGTTACGAAGATGACCCGTTTGTTTTTGCGACATCGGTGAAACAAGTGTTTTATCTTGATGACCTTATTAAGGGTGACGCGTGGAAAGTATATTTAATATATATCGGTGTATTTGGGTGTATTTGGGTGTATTTAGTATATTTGGATGTATTTGGGTGTATTTAGTATATTTGGGTGTATTTGGGTGTATTTAGTATATTTGGATGTATTTTGGGTGTATTTAGTATATTTAATATATATCGGTGTATTTGGGTGTATTTGGGTGTATTTACTGAATTTGGGTGTATTTACTGATTTTGGGTGTATTTAGTATATTTAAATATATTTGGGTGTATTTAGTATATTTAATATATTTGCGTATATTAATTATTTTATTTGGTATATTGTTCATTTTTAATTTAACAAAATATTAATTATTTTATTTATGATGAAAGGATTATTCAGCAGATCAAAGAGTTCGAAGGGCCGGGGTGAATCGTCAGAGGGAACGTCTAGCAACCCTCGCGGTTCGTTTCAGGGCCCAATGACGGCCCGACGGGCGTCTCTTCTGGAGCCGACACATTCCTCCAGGCAGCCAGATGGCCCTCCCGCCTCCAGGCCGCCTAGCGCCCCTCGCTCTTCCGGCCAGCCGGACGCCTCTCGCTCCTCCAGGCAGCCTAGCGCCCCTCGCTCCTCTGGCCAGCAGGACGCCCCTCGCTCCTCCAGGCAGCCCAGCGGCCCTCACTCCTCGAGGCAGCTGTGGCCTCCGACTCAGGCGGAGGTGTCTGCACCACGTATGCCTGAGATACGTAGGGCACCGGCACCGGGCCCTAGTGCATCGGAGGGTGGGTCTTCCGGGGTACAGATGCCGCCGCCTCTTCTCTTCCTTCCGCGCTTCATACCGGCAATACCTGCAGTCGATAACTCAGGGGCGCCGATTTATCCACTACCCCCCAGGTGACCCCATCAGCGGTGTATCTGTTCGTGCCGTTTGCTACAGAGTTAATTTCTGCGAGGGTATCATCGTCGGCGACAGAGTCGGAGTCCGTCGCATCCGCCCCAACGCCCTCAGGTAATGATTATATAAGTAATTTGTTATGTTATAATGTTATAATAAAATTAATTTACTAATCATCAATTTATGATAGGTACCGTCGGAGCCAAGCCGACAAGGAAGAAGAGAGGTCCGGTCACGGGGAAAGCTCTCGAGAAGACAGTGAGTACATCGGGAAGGATCGTCATTGATACTGACGAGGATGGGAACGTAGTATCGGGCGGCAAGACGAGGATGTACTCTGGCCGCGTGGGAGCGCTTATTAGGGATAGAGTCCCTATGTTGTGGTCAGACTGGGGCGAGGTCCCACAGGAGGTTAAGGACATGGTCCACAACGCCATGTCGGTAAGTATAACAAAATTCATATTTAACATTATTTATTACATTGTAGATTTATGAACGTCTAAAGTAATAAATGTTTAAATGCAGGTGTGGTTTGACGTTCCCGAGTACTTGAGGAACACCTGGGCGGACGTTGTGCACGGGGGAAGGTACGTTGCAAAGTTAAGGACAAAAAAAAACTATGTTTAATTTATAATATTTATATTTTTTTTGGCGTATTACAGGTACAAGGAGTGGAAGAACGAGTTACGGACCCACTGGACTACACATGGGAATGAACGTTCCGGCACCCCCCTTGAGTTCCAGTTCAGGGAGTACGAGTGGCGTTGGCTTCTGATATCGGAATTCAACAACCCACATAAACAGGTAATTAAAAATAATTATTTATTATATTGAATTATATTTAATACGTTTTAAAATATTTTACTAATTCGATTCCTTTGTAGGCCGTTTCCCGGGTGAACGCTCAAAACCGGCAACGCAACATGAGGAACCATCATGCCGGTTCTAGACCGTTCGCATCGTTGATAGAGGAGGCGGCCAGGGAACATCCAGAGGTCAACCAGTACGTCTATACGTACGAGAAGGCATATCCTGACTCCCAGGAGGATATTGTAAGTCGTTTTACGTTTTAAAATTTAGTAAATTATATGTATATATATATATATTTTAAAATGTTAATTAATTTTTTTTCCTATCAAATTAGGCGAGGGTGAGGCAGGCTAGTGACGAGGTGATGGCTGCTATAGTCAGGGAGACATGGCCTGACACGCAAGAGGAAAACATGTCCGAAGCCATGTCCCGGATCGACAGTTCGGATCTCAGCGTTGGGGCCAGGATCATGGGCACAGCCTTCCCACCGCGAGGAAATAACTTCTACTGTCGGGGCCTGGAAAAGAAGGGCGAGGAGGTACTGAAAACCACTCCTGGGTTTCAGAAAAAAGGAGCCTCGACCAGCAGCAGAACGACTCAGCTTGAGGCGGAAGTTCAGATGTTACGGGAACAACAAGCCGCCCAAGCAGTATATACTGCCGAGAGAGAGGCCGCCCAAGCAGCATATACTGCCGCGAGAGAGGCCGCCCAAGCAGCATATACTGCCGCTCTACAGGAGTACACTATAGCATGCCATGCCGCCCAGCAGATACAGCAGCAGCAGATGTACCAGTACATGCAAGATTTTATAGCTGCACAGCAACAGGGACTTCCGCTTCCGCCCATGCCCCCGTCTGTTGTCTTACCTCAGCCGCCGCAACCTCCCCAACAACCTCATCCTGGAGCAGATATTGATTTAGACGATATCGATTTCATTTAGTTTTTTAAGTTTATGAACAATTATTTATTTAGTTTTTTAGGTTTATGAACAAATATTAATTTACTTTTTAGGTTTTATGAACAATTTATGAATTGAAAATTTAATGCAAAATGTTTATGTTACTTTAGATGGTGTGTTGTTGTTGGTTATAAAATTGTTTCTGTAATTTGCAGCTTGCTTGGATGGTAATGTATAAATTTTGTTTGGGTTTCTAGTATAAAAAGTACTATAGCCGACGAAATTTACCATATTTCGTCGGCTATGCTAGTTTTTTTTTTTCCAACAACCTTTAGCCGACGAAAGTGTGCTAATTTCGTCGGCTAAAAGTATTATAGCCGACGAAAGTGTGCTAATTTCGTCGGCTATTCTCTATTTAATTTTTATTTTTTAAAAACTTTAGCCGACGAAATATTAATATTATTTCGTCGGCTAAGTGTTGGATTATAGCCGACGAAATATTTATATTATTTCGTCGGCTAAGGTTTGGAGTATAGCCGACGAATTTTTTATATTATTTCGTCGGCTAAGGTGTGGAGTATAGCCGACGACGGACTTTATTTCGTCGGCTATAAGCATAGCCGACGAAGTATAGCCGACGACTTCTTAGCCGACGACGTGTCGTCGGCTAAGGTTATAGCCGACGAAAATGGTGAACAGGCCGACGAAAAAATTTCGTCGGCTAAAGTGCTTATCCTGGTAGTGTATAGTGAGATGTCTCAGTTCTGATGCCATATGATGAGTAGCACTTGAATCTCCTATCCAAACATCAGAAAACAGTGGAGTATGAGAAGAAGAAGCTCCACTAGTATGATTGAATCCCCCTGAAAAAGCAGAACCAGAAGTACCATGAGATAGTGCATAACAACCAGACTGAGAAGAACAATGATTAGAATGTCCAGATGACTAAGTTGTAGCTAGATCAGATATAGAAGATGGAGGTTCAGTCCCTTGATATGCAAAATTTGTCCTGTGAGTACAATTCAATGCTATAAGACCTTTCAACCCACAAATCTGACAAGTAGGAATAGTCAAAGATGAATGTCCACTAGGAACATCAGATCTGTAAAAATAGTTTACTGCAGTATGTCCTTTCTTCATACAGATTTGACACTTAAGAGAAGGTCCAGTAGATGTGAACCTTTCAGCTGAACCAGACTGAGACTTTGAGCTCTGATAGCAAGTATTAGCAAGATGACCATGCTTACCACAGATTTCACACTTATGAATTCTAAAGCAAGTTTCCACAGTGTGTCCTTTCTTTCCACAAGCTTGACATTCTGCAGAATTGCTATTTTTTCTTCCTATTGTACTATCAGCCTTAGAATCCCATGTTTTATTATCCCATCCTTTATTAATTGCATTTCTGATAGAAAATCTCAAACCATCTCCTTTTACAACCATTCCACTTAAGTTTGAGTTTAAAGCGAAACTTCCTTCAATTTTTCTTTCTGCAGCAAGTAACTGAGACCTCAAATCTCTGAGAGAAATAGGATTTTCTCTTCCTTCTATAACTGTCCTTATTGTAACATACGCATCAGGAAGACCATTTAGTATAACTATAACTATATCCTCATCAGAAATAGACACACCAACAGAAAGGATTTGATCCCTAGCATTTTTGATCCTTTGGAGATACTTCTCAATGCTCTCAGCTCCTTTGTGCATTGCTTGTAATTCAGTTTTAAGCTGCATAATATTGATTCTGGAAACAGTAGAAAACCTCTCTTGTAGAGCAAGCCAAGCTTGTCTGGAAGTCTTGCATCATATTATTACATCTATTACATCTTTATCAAGGGTAACCATCAACAGACTTAGAAAAGCCAAATCAGTTTGTTTCCAGACTTTATATGCAGCAGACTCCTCACTTATACTTTTGCCTTCAGACGAAAGAACATATCTAGGTGGTGGAACTTCTGTGCCATCATAAAAACCAAACAATCAATTTCCAACCAGAGTAGACTGAAACTGAAAGCTTCACTTGATGAAATTTCTTTCTCCAAGTTTTATTGTTATATTACTCAATAGAGACTGAACATCTCTATAAGAGAGAGTAGGAATATTGTTTGAAGCATTCTGAGGTGCCATACTGAAAAATCCACTCACAAAAAATCACAACACAATTACTAAAATCTTATCAGAATTCTGCTTTGAAATTTACTGTGCTCAATCTTAGAAATATAACCTTGAATAACTCATCACCTGGAATTCAACTCAGATTCTACTTCTCCATACCTCGAATCTATACACTTAGAACTTCTTCAAAAGAACTTCAACAGACTACTTAAAGCTCTAATATGATTTCTACTGCAAATCTTGTCTTAGTTATAGATTCTATTGCTCAAGAATTCAAACTTATACACTTTGAACTTATTCGATTTTCTCAAAATACTTCACCAACCTACTCAAAGCTTTAGTACCTTTCAAATTTCAGCAAAACTTTCTTTCATTAAACAAAGCTCATACTTCAGCAAAAGAGAATCACCTGGAAAAAGGAACAAACTTAGTGAAACTCTGACAAGCTTCAAGTGAGACTTTGATAAGCTTCAAGAAATTCACAACCGCATCAGCTACTTGATCTGTACATTGAACAACACAAAGATCATAGACTAGTGCGGTAGCAATTAACACAGGTCCTGGATCTATTGGAGCTCTGATACCATGATAACCATAGCATAAGTCTCAAAGCCAAGGAAAGGTTTTCTCAGACAAGAGAGAAAGGTTTACAGAAAAGAGAGAGATTTTTTTCAGACAAGAGAGCTAAGAGGAAACTTGCATTGATAAGAAAACGCACACATAAGTTCTCATCATTCTCTAGCTATTTATACACAACTCAGAGAAGATGAATCAACCAAGAAATGTTGCTTGTGTGACTAACAGAAACTGACAGAAGACTACAGCTGTCAGCCACTGACTTGCCACATGTACAAAGACTTAACAACCTCTCTAACGAACTCTAACAAGTTCTACCTGGAAAAAATGAGGCATCAGTTCAGGTGTTTGCCAGTACAGATTACACCATAGCCAACAAGCAATTGAGGTGTTACTTCCTATTCTACCTTTGAGGCATTATAAGCTCCTTTAGTTTTCATTTTGCTGGACTACAAACACAAAAGCATGCTAGATCAATCTTTCAGCAATCTAGCAGTGGGCACATTGGACTTCACAAACTGTCTACCTTTCGATCATTCACACGACCAAATCACCATGATACTGCATTTTTTCAGGGGTGTCAGTACTGTTGGTTATGTTTAAGTCGATCTTATGCAAAACCTATCTGTAGCTAGCTCATTTCTTGTATATCATGAGTGAAAGCTTAGTTCGTCGCCATCAAACTATTTTCGGGGCATACAGATCAGGCATGAAGAAGTGGAATGTTCCATGAGAGCGACATCCTAGCTAGAAGAGGGTTAAGAAAAATGTTGTAGCCAAAGGGAAACAGAGCCATAGAAGAATTTGATGAGATCTGCATACATGTTCTTTGGCTCTTAGCAAGTTGCAAGTAATAGAGATATATCTTGAAGACTATTGGAGTTCTAGTCTCTTGTTGTGTTATTGTTGGCTTTGAACCCCTTCTGAAATAGCAAATAACATTTCTATATATAGACAGGCCACAGATAACTTTTAGTCTTACTTCGTTAATACTCATTCAAGAACGAACCATTTATCTTCCTCCATAACTCTATTAGAAGATTATTCATGAACCACCTCTCAACCTCCATCCTTAACTTCATAGAAAGGTTACAATATCCATCATAAATAAACTCATGCATTTATTCTCATTGCATCAACTCCACCATATATTTATTTCTAATACATTCACATAACAATGCATCAATTACCATGCATAAGTTACCACTATAAATGCTTAATATAGACTTTACACCTTTGAACTATTAATTAATTAAAAAAACTCTTAATTTATTCATTCTACATTAGAGTTAGAATCTTTGAAAACATAAATGTTAATAAAATAGTGTAAAGAAATAAATATTTTAATTTATTTTTTTTTTATAAAAAAAATCCGTTTGTTTTTCAATTATAAAATGCACGTACACAAATAATAGGCATATTATATGCTTGAGTAAAAAACACGTATTTTCCGTTTTTTCAAAAAAAAAATAAAAAACACGTGTTTTTTAAAGATATGTATATGCGCGTATAATACGAATATTATACGTGAATTTTGTTGAGGCTTATACCGGTTCGTGTGTGTCTCACACATGTGGCAGAAGTGAAAATATTATTATTAATAAATTTATTTCTTTGCCCTCATCTGCAACTCTGCTCCAATCTCTTCATCGGAAAAATTATGCTCCCTCTTTCTTCCTTCTCTCATCAAACCCAAAAGAGAAAACCTTAAAAAGGAGGGATTCCATTGAGAACTTGGGATGAAAATTATTCAACAAAATTCACCTCCTCACCGTCTCTAGGGTCCTTCTCGGCCAACGATTTCACCTCTCCAAATCAATATCAAACCTTTATTCTCTATCAATCCCAATCCATCTCCATAATCATGGGAAATTTTGGCTTTTGAAAAATTTAGGTATCTATTTCCATTTGAAATCATTTCCCATTTCTCTGCAGTTTTGTTTCAACTGGCTTACTGCCTGCAGTGTTTAAACGGAGGAGTAAAGCTTCCTGATCTTCTATCTTCCTGGTACAACTCTTTTTGGGTCTTTCTCATTCCCAACCGTCTTTCTATTATTGTCCATCAATCCCAAACAAAGTGTTGATTTTCTTTTCTAGTCGGAGATTGATCAGATCTGATCTGTGATGTTTCACTCAGACAATGCTTTGATTCCGGCTAAAATGGACAGAGAAAATAGGAACACGAAAGGAGAGAACTGGTTTTGTCCTTCGACAAATGAATATGACCAGCTGGCTGGGTGCCCACACAGCTGCGTGTGTTGCTAGCATCCCTCATGATTTTATGGTACTGGTTTGAGTTGTTATGACTCATGACGTAACTCATGATTGTAGTACTACTATTTGACGCCAATTTTGAGAGTGATAGATAGGGCCTAGTCCAACAAATTTGTTATGCTGGATTGGTTTACATCATTGGTGTGATGAATAAGTTAGGATTTTCTCTAGCTAGTGAACGAGCAGTGGTGTCTCAATGTCTCATTATATAACTCAAAAGAATAATTCATACTTACAATCATACATAATACGTGCTAATCCAAGCACCTATACTTTACTGATCATATATAAATTGATTCATCCTGCAGTTTATATTTCCAATTAGTAAGGTGCTAGCTGCTTACTAGTGCTTTCTTTAGCAGTAGACTGAAGAATATGCCACTGGCCGCCTTACCCCATATATGAATCACTCTCCTAAGATGCCCAAGATAAAAAAAAACATAAATCATAGTAGAAAGTTAAAAACTTAAAAACACCAAGCATGCATATATTGCTTTGTTGATCAGTTCCTTCTTGCAAGGAACTTACTGAGGAACTAATTTGGATCAACAAGAGCAAGCAGACAACTTCTTCATCTCACTAATTTCCAATTCAGGCCCAGAAATGACATCAATTTTTGCTCCAACACCATCAATGGACCTTTTCCCATCCCCACATTCCAGTGCTTTCTTAGACGTCACTCTACTGTATACCTCCTCAAGTACCCTAAAGAAAGCACTGTCCACATTGTTGCCGCTGAAGGCCGATGTCTCGGAGAAGAACAGCTCTTGCTCCTCAGCAAATTCGACAGCATCTTCAGTCGGAACATTCCTCTGATCACTGAGATCAGCCTTGTTACCGATCAACATGATCACAATGGAGGCGTCCGCGTGTGCCCGGAGCTCCTCGACCCACCGGGCTACGTGATCGAACGTCGGCCTCTTGGTGATGTCGTACACCAACATCGCCCCGAGTGCACCTCGGTAATATGCACTCGTAACAGCTCGGTACCTGTTGATGAGATAATCTAACATGTTATGTTAACTGAAATATTTGTTACTACGAATTATTTTAGCATCTTTTCTCTTCATCAATTTATAATATATTTTTCGTCCATGCAATTAAATGTAAATGAAACACAACTACATTTCGTCCAGCTCATTAATTTTGAGGTTGGCCAGCTCCATAAGTATTCACGTTTCAATGCATCCATACAGTATAGTTTCTGGTACTGATGCAGAAAATACAGAGAGCCCTTTGGCCCAAACCATGTCCTCATAAGTCATAACTATTCCACCTCCTCCCTCTACAAATCAGTGACCTATGAACGTGAAGACAGTCATCTATGTCACTAACAAAAGAAAACGTGAGAAAATAAACATGCTACAAATATTGTACTTTGCTAGTGCACGACAACAAGCGCAGAGTTAAATTGAGAACAATATAGTCGGTGAGCAATAACATATCGGCTAGCTAGCTCAATAAAAATAGGAGGTTATATGTTCAAATCTCATTAATACCAAGATGAAGTAAGACAACGGAGTTCTATTGTCATGAGAACAAGTATACAATCTCTAAGATAAAACACAAAAAGAACAATATCGATCTATCAATATATACTACAACATTCAAGTATATGTCAGTCTAAAACAGTCATATTTTTCATACGTTGCTATATCTACATTTACAACTGAAACATATATAGGACATACAGAATTTTGAATCTTACAAGGTGTTGTTACACTTCATAAATTTCCTTAATAAATTTTGTTCATCAAATGAAATTTTGGTGTTTCAATAGTGTTCGTCCTAGGTAGCTAGATCTCATGTATAAATTATATTAACGGAGCATATGTTCCAAATTATAATTTGATCAGCAAATTTGGCGAGTAGATCAGCATTTCTTTACTCAATCGCTGATGTGTCATAAAGATCATAAAGATCAAAACAGTAATCTACCAGATAAGAATCATAAAGATCATGATCATCAAAATCATCTCTCTTTTAAAGATCAAAACGAGAATCATCTCTCTTTTAAAGATCAAAACGAGAGAAAGACAGAGAGATGAAAACAAACCTTTCTTGGCCAGCAGTATCCCAGATCTGAGCCTTGACGAGTTTCCCTTTAATGGTAACAGTCCTGGTCTGAAACTCCACCCCAATAGTAGACTTGGAGTCAAAGCAGAACTCGTTCTTAGTAAACCTCGACAGTATCTGAGTCTTCCCCACAGCTGAGTCTCCAATAACCACCACCTTGAACACATAGTCTATCTTCTCATAAACATGATGGCCATTGCTGATATTCTCCTTCTGATATCTCTCAGCTTCAACCCCGTTCATTTCCTGGTTCATTTTTCTGAAACTGGACGTCTGGACCTGAAAATGGTCTTGGTCTCTTTTGATCTGTGAGGTTAAGTGGGAGAGTCAGTAAGGGAAAGTGGAAAAGAGGTTGAAGACACGACAGGGTTGAAGAGAGGAAGAAAGAGGGCATCTAAACAATAATGAAATTTGGTCATCCAGTCTCTGTTCTCTTTAGAGTGGTCGTCGTACCATGCATTATTTGACATTGAATAGTGTAGAATAATTGTTAGGGCTAGCAGTTTGTCAAATTTGCTTATATATTATACGATAGTCATTTGGGTTCTTGATCCACTTGGGATTTGAGGAATTGTTAATGGAGCTGATCCAGTTAAGCAGCATCTATGTACTTATGTCTTTTTTTATTGAATATGTACTTGTCTTTAGACGGCTTAATTTAGGGCATCTGCCACTAATGTTATCATTAAAGTTGCTAAAGCAAAGTGGGTTTATCCTCGATAATGAACCTACTAGTTTGAAGCCATTAGTTTGGGTGGAGTTTTATCTCACATGACCCTTTAATCGTTATCAATTTTCATAATAAAATTTACAGATCGCGAACTAAACAAGATAAGTAAAAATGTAACTTAGATAGACGGATAAGAGTTTCAACACTTGTTCATCGTTACTATCTGAGTAAAACCTCGTTGGCCTTCTGACCATCTAGATTGGTATTATGATATATGTTATATAGAGTTTTATCTCACACTAGCCTTAGCCGTTATCAATTTTCATAATAAAATTTACAGATCGCGAACTAAACAAGATAAGAAAAAATGTAATTTAGATAGACGGATAAGAGTTTCAACACTAGTTCATCGTTAATATTTGAGTCAAACCTCGTTGGCCTTCTAACCATCTAGATTGGTATTATGGTATATGTTATATGGAAATCAAAGCTGTACATAATAAAAGGTTCTGATAATTATACATGACCTGTATATCAGATTACAACGCATACAACTGAGTGACACAGCCCGGCCTATCTCTACCAAATAGTTTGCTGTCACTAAGATCCCTGAGCGTCTATTATCAGATCTTTATGACCTTCGAATTATTGAATAATTATGCCTTGCTATATATGTATGCATGAGTGATATGGCCCCATACAGCAAAACAGATGCATGGAGCAACTTTTATGTTACCCACTTTTGTCTGGAAAATACTATAGTTGATCGTCTTTAAGTGTGATGTTAATTGGCACCGACAATGTGTATGGTGCACTGGTGCAGCTACATTTTGGAAGAAAATAGTAATGGTGATGATGGCAAAGAAGATATCGAGGAATATAGGAGCCCATGATCGGGAGCACAACCCAGTGCTTAATAGTTATTGCTACATAAGGAATGGTTATGAGTTCAGAGCTTGCAGTATTGTATGTGAATTTTGGAAACGCCTACGGAGGAAACGTGGTATAGACAGTCTTAGCTGACACTGTTTCTACTTCATAGAAGTTGTCTGCCATACCGCATGGTGTATCAGAGGGTCGGTTCTGGGTATCTAGATGTTCTAGGTGAAATTTTTTTTGTGCCTCTATATTTTAAATAAAAGATTTTGGATAGATGAAACTAGATTCTTTCTTTAGGGTATAGAACCCATATACAAATTGTTTCACCCAAACATAAAAATTGACAAATACACAATACTAATATTAAAATTGAGAAATACCGTTACCTATTACAATTCTGACTGTCGAAAAAAACCGTCTAATCACTCTAAAACAACAATAGGATGTAGAGGATTTGAGGAGACTTAAAATTGAGAATAAATTGGATGTGAGAGAATACCCATTGGAACCTCAAATTTATAGAATTTTTGCTTTGGATATGGAAAAAAAGCATTTGAGTAGTAATTGTAGCTCATGATTGGTGTGTAAATCGAAAGAGAAAAGAAGAAGAAATGAACGAGTCGTGAAGGAGGAGCGACGTTGATCACAAAAGTTTTGGTTTATTTTTTTTCATGTCTGTCCTATTATATATATGGTAAATAATTAATTATAAATATAATTAAATAAACATAACAAATCAAATTTGAAGTTCTTTTTTGTTTTTGTGGTGTGGGCTGTTGCCAAGGCTGCCCGTAGGCTGGGCCGGCCCTGGTGTACCAGGATTTTTGGTCGTAGTTTTTGGTCTAGGAGGGGGCTGGGAGCTGGTGGTGTTTGGTGTTGGTTTATGTGATCGGTATGTTATACCGGCTGCATATTAGAATTTTCCATGGCATGTATATGTCTTTGAAGTTGAAGTTAGAATGGATCGAAAAGAGGAGTGTGAATGATACCAAACTAGGTATCAACCATAATCTAATAAATGTGAAAAGTCTAGGAATCATGTTACTGATTTGCAGGATTTTTGTATCAATTCTTGAAAGACATACACCATCTCCCATGAAATATGCCTTAATTACCACACACTCCCACTCTAGGACATTTCTCTTGTCCCGAGAATTTGTTTTAGCCTTCGTGAGTTTGGTAGGCTGAAATTGGTGTTCCTTTTACTAGGTCAAATGGTGAGCCAGATTCATTGTTTATTTATTGAGTTTTTGACGACGTCTGTATTTAAATACTTGTTGCTTGATTAAAATGATATCTACATTTATAAAACTATTAATGTGATATTTAAATTTTATTTTCCCTATCAACAAAATACATGAGACTATTTTCCGTCACAACACTGTTTATTTGATCGCGTGTCTCGTATGGACCCATCATAAATATTTCTTGTCAGTAGATAACTTCATCAGCAGTCTCCAAACTCTTTTGAATGATCAATCTGATACACAACTTATGTTTTCGATTTTCAAACTAAGAGGAAAAATGGATCCTCAAGATTTAATTTTAGAGATTTTGAAAGGAATTGAGATATAAGAAGACAAAAGGTTATTTTTGTCGAGAGCGTAGGGTTTAGAGATTTTTTCTCGAGTGTTTATGGTTTAGATGACTTTCAAACTTTTTATAAATTCCATTTTATTCAAGGGTTTAGGGTTTAGAGATTTTTTTGTTAAGAGTTTAGATGACATTCAGACTTTTTCTAGATCTCATTTCTTTCTAAAATCTCTAAATTAAATCTTGAGGATCCATTTTTCCTCCAAGTTTGAACATCGAAAACCTGAGTTTTCATTATAGGTATCACGTTGATCATTCCAGAAGAGTTCAAGGATTGTTAATGTGGTTATTATCCACTAACAATAAATATTTGATAAAGTAGTCTGAGGTTCACATCCAAAACCAATTGGCAATAGAGAGAGTAATACAAACCCTTATAAATCTACATGTAATGTCTCATATTTTCGATGTGGGATAGATATCTCAACACTCTCCCGTACGTGTGACGAATTTTCAATCCTAACACGTGGACAACAACTAGGGATGTTGTGGAGTGCGTGTGACCGGTAACGCTAATACACGTGGACATGGGTAACCCTCTCTGAGACCATGATAAAGTAGTCTGAAGTTCACATCCAAAAGCAATTGACAATAGAGAGTAGCCCAAACCCTAATAAGCCTACAGACAATGTCTCATATTTCTGATGTGTGATAGATATCTCAACAATATTTATAATGGGTCTTATACAAGACACGTCATCAAACAAAAACGCCGTGAGATAGAAAATAACCTCAAACCTTTCATTTGCAGCGAAAATTTAGTTTTGGTTCCACATTAACAGTTTTATTTTGAGGAACAAAACACAAAATCCTAACCAGGTATCTACCGCCCTCGACAAAGAGGAAGAGGCACCACACCATGGTAGGATTCGCAGCATAGCATCCGAACAACGAAGAGGAGAGAGAAACCCACTCGGATGGGATATGGTCGGCCATACAGGGTTTGAATATGGGCCTCTTCATAACTTTTGCTTACGTTTCGAGCCCTTCAACGTTACACCAAATCTTTTTAACCACAATATTTGCTTTCAACGGTTACACACCAATCCATTTGTCAGTCGGTGGCTGAAAACTGAAGCCAAAGCTCAAACTCTATCCTCATCTTGTTCCTCCATGGAAACATTCTCAAGCTCTCTCAAAGTCCCAACCACCCTTCTTTCAACTCAATCTCGTGAAGTCCTCCACCATTTCAAGACCTCCCACAAACTCCCTCCACAAACCCACCTCCACAAAGCCACCACCAATTCCAAAACCACCTCTTTCACCCAAAAGCCTCTAACTTTATCCACACCCTCATTCTCAATCCCCACCAAGACCCCTTACCCATCTCCAACTCTCCACAAGAACCCAGCTTCTGGGTATGCAGCTGCTCTCTTGGACATTGCTCAATGCAACAGGACACTGAATTTGGTCCACAAGGATGTGAAGAGGTTCTTGCAGCTGCTTCAAAACAACCAGGTTCAAGCTGTTTTGGAAAACCCATTTGTGGGATTGGAGGAGAGGGGCCAAGTGATGATGCTGGTGGCCCAGAAAGGGAAGTTCAACAAGGTCTTGGTGAATTTGGTGAAGATGTTGGTTGGGAAAAGCAAAGTTGGGATTGTGAAGGAAATGTTGGAGGAGTTTGGGAGGATATATAGTGAGCTCTCTGGGGCTAATCAAGGATTTCTAAGAGGGATGTGAAGGTGATGGTAAGGTATTTGGTTTATGAGTTTATCATGAAACTTTACTTAGTTATTTTAGTTTGCTGTATGATAATACCACAATCTATGTAAAGATTGCAATCTGCATGCAATCTAGAAAGAGAATGTAAAAGGAAGCAGTTCTTTGTGAATTCATGATATGACATTTTATTATTTTTCTCTATGAACACTATCAGTTGCCCACAATTATGACCAGTTTTTAACATATATAATCTTCAACATATATACTGCTTCATCTGTTCAGTTTAGTACATTGTTTCTTGCTCAGTTACCAGCTGGTGAACATTGTTTCACCTCAATAATATATGCAATGATAGTGTTGAGAGTGCAGTTGAGGCGAATTTGATATCAATTGTAGGAAATTTGTTGTAGGATATCCTTTGTTGTAGTAAGTAGTAACAGACAAATCCCGGGAAGCAAATGATAAACAGGAAGATACTGTCATTATGTCATGTAAATCGTATATTGTGTCTATATGACCTTGTAATTCATTAATTGATAGTATGTGAACGATACATTATGTCATAAGGCACACGATCGGCACCACGGACACAGGGTTTAGTAGCACACATAAAATTCTTGGTCACTTGTGGATCGTTTGGTGATTACTCTTTAAGTTGTGTTTGGATACGTTTGAATTCTTGAAAATTTAATTAAAAATGTGGATTTCTTAATTCCTAATGCTCAATTCTCTAATATCACATTCATAATTTGAAATTTCGATAGAATTGAAAACAAAAGAATTTGTTGTTTAAATTCCTTACTTGAAATTTCACTAGGAGTCATTTGAAATTTCTTTGCAGGATCAATTTTTATTTCCCAATCAAGACTTTTTAAAATATTATTTTTATATTCTTTTCAAACTTTCTTAATATATCCCGCACTCAAAATTCTAAATAGACATATCCAAACAATGAAGATTGCAATTGATGAAATCTAAATCCTATTATTTTATTATATTTCAAAAATTTTAATAACTCTTATCTAAACGCATCATTAAAATTGAGTAACATTAGGAGGAAAATATTTGTGTCCGATCTCTCTTCTATTTACATATTTTTAACAATGTCACTCGTAATATTAACTGTTCAATACTTTAATTAACCAACAAAGATAATCTCGACAAAAAATCAATGTAAATAAAGATTGTTTGCTCAGTCGAATGCATCAAACAAATGAACAGTTTTTGTTAAAGTGAAGACTTTTATGATCAACCGTTCATTTGATTGATGCATCTGGTTGAGCAAACTATTTTTTTACATTGATTTTTTTACAGAGTTGATCTTAATTGGTTAGTTCAATTACTGAACGGTTAAGATTACAATTGACATTATTAAAAATATATAAATAGGAGAGAGATCAGACACAAATATTTTCCAATATATTGGGCTAATACATAACCTACCCAATTAGGTTGCCCCTAATTTGTTTTTCGTTATTCATACTAGTTTTTTACCCATGTATTTGCACGGATTCACAATTCTTATAAAGTAGTTATTTCTCTAGTTATAAAACGGAGTCCCTATTATCTCTGTAACTATTTCTTTATTTTCTTATTTACCATAACCATTGTTCTTAATATTTAAAACCGACAAAATTTAGATAATATTATCGGAACATGGTGATTTTGTGGTGCTTCCGCCTTTATTACAGTAGAGAAATTAGGGTTTGCTCTCTCTTTCGGCCTTCAAGGTATTACATCACTCCCTCTCAATTCTGGGCTCCCCCCTTCGTTTCCCCTATAATGTTGTTTCCTTTCTTCTGGGTTCATCAAGAATCAAGCTCTGTTGTTCTTGGGTTTTGTAGGGTATTGAAATATTTGGCGGTAACTCGGAAGCTTCGAGAATGAGGACGATTTTCGTCGGCAACTTCGAACATGATACCCGGCAATCCGATTTGGAGCGGCTCTTCTCCAAGTTCGGTGAAAACTGGTATAAAGATTTGATCTTTCTTGTTGGGATTGATTATTTGAACTTGAATTTGTTTTTCCAAGATGGGATTTGAAATTACTGCTCTATGATGTGTCAATTTGTAGTAAATTTTCTGGGTAAAATCCAAGTATTAAAGTAGAATTAGTCTGCTTGATTTGGTTTTGATTCTTGCACTTTGATTTACTGCCCCGGAATTATTGAATTAAGTTAGAAGATGAATGCTCGTGTAGCATTCAATTAATTTTGTATGTTAAAGTAAGCGTGGTGATAAACACACCAGTTGGTTGGCAATGGATATATGGCTACTGGAGTAAGTAGGTTGTATATTCAATCACCTGTTTTCCTGGTTTAATAAATTGAGGAGTAAAATTCTAAGTAAATTTATTCGCATTATGGTAGGACTAGTCTGCTTGATTTGGTGTTGTTTCCTGTATTTTATTTATTGGTTGTGCAGTTTAAACTGATTGCTTATTGAATGAGAATAATTGAATCGAGTTATAAAGATGAATGCTTAGGCTGTTTCGATTTGGAATGAGGACTGCTTTCAGTTGCTAGTGCTCCTAGCCGGAATAAGAGTACCAATCATTTAAATTTTTCTTTTTTGTTTAAAATAAGCGTTTGTGTTAAAAACACCTGTTGGCTGCATGCGGATATATTGCTACTGTAGTAAGTAGGATGTATATCCAATCACCCCTTTCCTGATAAGGAAGCGGCAGCCACCAATTTCAGTTACACTGGAGAAAATGTCTGCATTTTAAGTGTTTCTTTTGACGCAGGAACTTGTTTACTAAGGGAAAATGAACTGAGCTTCTATCTGTGCTCGCCAACTTCACTGCCAAAATTTTATTTTGGGGAAAGGAAACCTTCCCTGCTTGCCTACTTCTCTACCACGACATTCTCAGATTGCAACATTCTGCATTTTCTTCACTCGCTCATCCGTCACTCACCCACTCCATCATCGCTTAAAGTTGCCATTTCACAAGAATGGCCATAGTTGGATCAAATCATTTGTCATTCCATGCCTATCTCACCAGTTCACCACTGTTCTAGGAGATTATTGCTGATGCCTTCAATCACTGATAATAGGGGAACTTTGCTTTCTGTCATGCCTTGTCTTCCATTACTCAAACCGTGATCTCTGAATGGTGAAGCATGCTTGGCAATGACTTCCCAGACCTGAAACTTTGGATTTAAACCTTTATTAAGCAACCACCATCATTTAGTTCATCATGCAATGCCTCTACAGTCTTATGTCCATCAGCCCCTCACGTATATGCAGGTGTTGTATTTACTTAAGTTTGTGCCAAGGGAAAGATATTTGAGGCTGATGTACTCTGCTAAGTGGGTTATATGCCTGTGATTTTCTGCTTCTGATTTCTCTCTCCCCTGTTTCAGGTTTTGCTTTTGTGTATCTTGACAATGATCGGGATGCTGAAGATGCTATCCGTCACCTTGATGAAAAGCCATTTGGTTATGATCAGTGCAGATTATCTGTGGAATGGGCTAGGGTATAACGTTTTTTCTTTTTCTGTTTTCCTACGGTGTTTTCAAGTTTTCATTTTGGAGAGGTGTTTGTTTGGTCTTTATCTTAGTTTACTGAGCTTCTCTTTACATCATCCTAAACAAATTAATCTTATCAGGGTGAACGTGGTTGTGAACGTGGTCATCATCTTGATGGGTCTAAATCTATGGCAAACCAGAGGCCCACAAAAACCTTGTTTGTCATCAACTTTGATCCCCTTCGCATTAGGGTTTCAGATATTGAAAGACACTTTGAATCTTATGGGAAGCTTCTGAATGTCAGAATTCGGCGGAACTTTGCATTTGTGCAGTTTGGGACTCAGGAAGAAGCTACTAAAGCCCTTCAGGCAACACACTTGAGGTAAACAATTTGTTAGTTGTCTTACTTGGTGAAGTCAAGTCTCTTGACTAAAAGGCTGGCAAACTGAAGCAAAGTTTTATCATTTTTGTAGCAAGATACTTGACCGAGTGGTTTCTGTTGAGTACGCTCTGAGAGATGATGAGAGAGGTGAACGACGTTATGATAGTCCAAGAAGAGGTGGATATGGAAGGCAGGCGGATAGTCCTTATAGGAGGTCACCAAGTCCTGTGTATCGCAGCCGTCCAAGGTCTGATTATGGTTGTCCTCGCAGCCCAGCTTATGGTAGGTACAATGGTCCAGCGTATGACAGGTGCAAGAGTCCTGATTATGGAAGACATGCCAGTCCAGAGTATGGCAGATACTGCAGGTAGGTTTCGAGATTCTCTGTTTCTTTCCCACAATTTGCTTGTACATATCATTACCTGATCCATCTTTTACTTGCAGTCGCTCCCCTATTCGAAGATCTAGAACATGAAGTCGGACTGATTCAGTGGCAGTAGTGGGCTCAAGATTTTACTCCGGTGGTTTTAGTAATAGCTCTAGGTAGCAAGAGATTGTTATGATATTACTTAAATTCCTGTGTTTGGAATGTTAATATGCATAATGGTTTTCTTTGATTTCTAAGTTTGTCGGTTTGATTACGTTTAGTATTTTTGCTCTACTGCTTACGTTAATATATGAAATGGTTTGGTTAGTATTTTTCTTTAGCTTCTTTTATGACCATTTATGAATTAATATTTACTCAGAAGATTAGTTCAAAGGTTATGAGCAGTTCTTCCACCTTCTGCAAATGGTCGCCTTCTACTATATGGAAAGTGCTATAGTAGAAAGTGTTTACCTTGATGAATTTGAGAGAGATGTCACTTCTCTCTTGGATCGATTTTGATCATGTGAATTCTCTCTTATTTGCTTAATGCTCTACTGTAATTTAGAATCAGAGCTCGTTATTTACCAAGTCAATGAACTAATATGTGGGGCAAACCTTGATATGCGGCAAATGAGTTTAGCTTTTGGAATATGCCTTAATGCCTTTGACGTGAATTGTGAAACAAGGACTTCTGGCATTGAGCGTATGAAATGGTTCCATCATCATATAATCTTGTCACACTGAAAGTGCTCATCTAATCAATCACTTGAACAATATTATTGAACAGTAGCTTACAGCTAGCCTTACCAAGTTGTAAAAACAGATTGACCTTACCATCAAACACTCGTGTTAATCATCATGATCAGGACTTCTTTAGCTCTTGATCAAGAGCCTTCTCAAGCCAAGTCTCTGCATCTTCCATCATCCCTGGACTGAGCCTCACCATGAGAATACAGAACTCGGTCTCATTCAGCGCGCCATCTCCATCAAGATCACCTTCTCTAACCATGCCCTCAGCATCCTCTTTGCTCATACCCTCCATTCCGAGAAGCGCAGAATTCTTCTTCAGGCTATCAGAAGTGATCAGCCCGCTTTCTGGGTCTACCAGAAGCCGAAAACCTCCACATAGCTCGGACACAAAGGCTTCCACATCCAGCTTCTCAGCCATCACTGGTAACAAGTCCTGGTATTCAGTTGTTTTTCCATTGCTCCCCATACTGTTACTGCAAGAACATATATATAAAACAGCAACCAATATCAATAAGAATGTGTCTTGCTGGGCTAGGGAATGCTTTGTTTAACAGCTGGAGAACTAGTTGTTCAATATGAATATATTATTGCTTTGTGGAACTTAGTAGGTTTAATTAGGCATGATTTTCTTTCAATCTTGGCCATCCATTTGTTCGTTCTTATGGAATCCACACGTCATGGAATCATGGAATACATGCCAAGCCATATGATGGTGAAAGCTGATCATCAAATCGATGGTTGATGCATCAGGGAATAACTCATCTGGAGGGCCAAAAAATTGCTTGAAATTTCAAGGTCACCATCTGACATTGAATTTTTCTTCTTTTTGAAGGATATTTTTTCTTTTCTTTGTAGTCCATTATTAAGATTATTTTTTCGATAGATGTCTTCTATCAAGATTGAGAGAGTAGCTAATATTGTCCTGAAGCTTCATTATTAAGAACCGTTTGATCGTGGTAAATTATTTACGGATATATCAATTCGTTGGACTTCTAGAAGACTGTTTTAATTATTTTTCAAGTTTTATTTTTATTTTTATTATTTTGTTTTGTTTTATTTTAATTAATTTGTTTTAGACTTTATTTTATTTTAATCCATGTGTTTTTAGGTTTCATTTTTAGTTGCGGTAGGATTTATTTGTTCCTATATAAAGAACATCTATTAGTTGTATTTGATAACCTTGATTTTATATAAAAAAAACCCTTTGAGTTTACCTCAATTCCTGGTGGATTCCAGAACCTCTCGTGGATTCGAGATCAAAAACAGATTAGTAGATTCCAATCTCCTATCCCTTTATATTCCGCTGCATCATATTCTGTCTCTCTTATCAGTTTATTTCTTGGATTCTTCTATCATGTTGCTCTGTCAAGCATGATTTTATCTGCCATCGATTATTCTCCATACTTAGGGGACTCCTAGCAGAAACCCTATAGTACTGGTCAGTAATGCCTGTGTGTGACAGGTAAGGAGATCATGAGCATGTTCATAACGAGCATCTTGCGTATAAAACTCGAGGCTCTGATAATATGTTAGACAATTACGAAACTCACAAGTTTAAACTATTTCCGACATGAGTTTACATACTGAGCTGGAAATGTTTGCTAGGTTGTGGGGAGTTCGTATCAAATTAGAGGCTATTTTTAAGTCCACAACGACTCCAACTCACTACAGTTACTAGACATCTTTGCTTTAAGCATCAATCCAGAACCGACAATCACCATCTTTTATAACTCTTAAGCTCCCAAACAACCTAACAATAACATGTCCTTGAGAAATAAGAGAAGGTTGATAAGAATTAATGGACTTGATAGAAAGGAGCACATAGCAAGCTAGTAAATCCTGGAAAAAGGGTAACTGGGTAGGCCAAGCTTCTTGTCCCATCAAGGAATAATGCACCATCCTCCCATTTTTTGAGTGATGCAACATGCTCGTGTTTTTAAAACCCCCAAAGGTTATTATCCCTAAACGAGGCAGAGTAATTCTCTTCACTCCACATCCCTAGCTTCCACCAGAAAAAAAAAAGTTACAGATTTGGTGCCAAGTTCACCAATGATGATAGTGAGTCAGTTGCATGAACAAAACTGCCCTAAATGGCCAAATCCATTATACTAGCTTAAAGTGTTAAATATCATAACCACTTATCATATATTTTTTATGTTCAGAATATCAAATCGATACAATCATACAATATATAGATAGAGTTGTTTTAACTAGCATCTGGGCTTGTCTAGGTTCTATTGCAGGACAGTTCTGTTTTCTTCATGAGAAATTTTCAAATGATAGTTTGAGGTAAAATCTTATCCCCAAAGTTCTAACATCAGAGAAGACAAAAGGAGTACATTATGAATTCTATGTTTCTATGGCATTCCAAAATTTATACATTCCATATATCTATTGTTTTTCAAATGCTATAATTTAAGTGTTTTAGTACTAATTATGCTATAATTTGGGGAAAAATTGGGCTTCGCCCAATACATAAAACACAGAAAGTTAGCCTAACTTAGTTTCCAATTCTGGTTCCGTCCCTGAAGGTAATAGTACCAACATGCATTTCTGAGTTTTAAGATTCCAGAGTATGGTATCGATCCCTTATGGCCTTTCTAAATCAATGTTGTTAGTGTCACGATTAATTTCTGGGGCAATCTGGATTCTGGAACGGCATAATCAGAAACCATGAGTTTCTTTCTTCTTTTGCTTTTTGCTTGGCAAGCAAGCAAGATTTGTAGCATCATCTCTATACCAGATGTTCTAATATGAAGAGGACCTTCGAAGTAAAGCTAGTTAGTCTTCCTTATGTGTAGGTAGAACAACCTGACACTCCCCTGTTGGTGCTTTCTTATGTGAGCGAGGCATTATATGTCTCTGCAGGTACTTCAATCGAAGAAACCCCTTCATTGAACAAGAACACTAGAAGAAACCCATTACAATAATTGTTCTTTAGCCACAGATTTCCAGCCAAATCTAAACAAACCTACCATCTAATTCCATGTACATATATCCAATCTCACTCTTTCTTTTCGGAACGGCGACGGTGGTGAGAGATGGCAGCAGTGGTGATAGACGAGTTGGAATACTATAACCATGGTGATCGGAGGTAGATGGAATATGGAGATTTGGATGGTGATAGACGGCGGCGGTGGTGATGATCTGATTGTGATGAAATCAAATCCAAGATTTAATTTTGAGAAACAAAAACAACCCAGAACCCAAACAAACCCAAACCCAGAAACCAAAACCAATCCTAACCCCCATTACAGCAACCCAGGAAAAAACTCATGCCTCATCGTCAGAGAACGGCGACGTTTCCCGATGTGGTCGATACAGAAGGAACCAACTGATAAACGAAACGAGACTTTCCAACACCAACAAATTAAAACTGCACCAGACTACGCTGTCTCAGTTTTGGTTCGGTGCGTTTAGGATTTTTGTAACAAATACCAATGCACTACAACTAAACTTTTGAATAATAGTAATTTGTAACAAATACCGATTAAAGATATCTCAACACCATACATATTCATTCTGGTAAATGTCTGCTGCTCCAAAGTAAAGGCACTGAAAGCAGAAGTATGCAGCATTATGTTTAAGGGATGGTATCCACTTAGAAGTAAGAAGAGTGACTTTCCTACACATTACTCGGCAGAAAATACTGGCGTCAATACCAGGTTGGTCGCACGCGTTAATAGTGGTATTGGCGCAAGTATTTTCCTTACTCGGCAAGAGTATATATCTGCTGAATAACAATATCTTTCGTCAAGGGACACATAAACATAAATGATAGAAGCAATAGTAGGAAGCAGCCAATAACAAAACAAAGAAATAAGAGTCCGGAAACTGGAACGAAAGACTCTTGTGCATAGAACACACTACAGGCAGAAAAATTCTACACTTGATGGCAATTCTTTCTTAATAAAGTGCATAGCATGATCTCTGGCCTCTTCTTCAAGCTTGATCTCTTCAATACTCAAATCTGCCCTGGTACTATGACATCCATAATTCCGGGCAGGATCAATAACAATTTTTTCAAGGGCGACAGCATTCTTTACTATGTAGCTGACAATATCCACAACACTTGAAAGTTTACGATACCCTAAACTTTCTACTACCTTGATGTTACAATACGGCCATTTCTCAATTTCAATGCTATCGCCTTGTCCTTTATGCATTTTTTCCAACTGCACCAAGAAAAACAAGTTTTTATTGTACATGCAACAAGAAGCACATGAACCATTAAGTTACAACTCCAACATAGAATCTCCATTGACCTGACGTAGGAGCATTTCTTCTCCTTCTCTTGGGGATGGTAAGGAGGATTCTATCTGCACGAACAAAAACAACTTTTTAGTGTACATGCAACAAGAATCACATGGACCATTAAGTTTACAGCTCACACATAGAATCACCATTAACCTCAGATCTCTTATCCAAAAGGTGAAAAACTATAACAATATGTGAAACAAGAAACATGCAACACTGAATAATGAGAACTGAGTAGGGATTTCTTTTATTCCACTGCAAAGTCAAAAGAACTTCAACCAATAGACAATAGTCCCTATTGTCTATATACGGTTTCAAGTCTTCTGCACTACCATGTTAGTCATATCATGCCATTTAAAAAATAAGTACCTTCAAAATGAGTCTCTGCAAATTAGGGAACGCCTTCACGAAAGAGGTTAACATAGGAATAGTACGAGAAGCATCTGCATAGGTTGTTACTTCGAAATTCTTGAGATTTGGTAGTATAGGGAAACTCACATGGTAGACCTCCTCATCCTGAACCAAACGACGATTAAGGGAGGTTGGTAGACTATTCCGCAAATTGAAGCGAAGAAAGCATGTTATAATCATATATACTAACCACAGGCACAGGGGTTTCCAACATGAGAGTCTGTAGCTGATTTAAACAACAAGAAAGCTGTATAAAGGGTAGTCTAATAGATCTATCGGTTACCCCTGGATCAAAGAAGTTGTTGGATAGTTTGTATGGCTCAACATAGAGATAACAGAATAAACACCAATTTTTGTTCCTCCCCTTGTTGAGGGATGTATCCTCGTTTTTTACGGACACTGTCTGTAACTCATCAATCGATTCTGAACTTGAGTTTTTCTTTCTTCTAATATAAATATATAATAGAACTCAGAAAAATAAATAGAAATCCCCCAGTTTGTTAGGTAGATCTCTTGGATACTATTCATCTGAGGATTTACCCAGCGATATGTCCGAGTTTATTCTGTAAGTGAACGGAGGTTTGATCTGTAGTTGTATATCATTGTCATCATAAGGATTGTTTTATCTGATTTGTGGTTTCTATTTAAATCGTATTGGTAGTGTTCACTCCATTAGTCCATCTAATTACGACTACTATTTATCCTGTTCACATTTTCACCTTCTTAGCATTTGTGTTGTAGATCACTAGGAAGAAGGCCCGCGCGTTGCTGCGGGTGGTTTTATTATGACTTGATATATAGCACAGTCCATTATTAGTGAACATTGTGAAGTTCATCAAGTAACATTGTGAGGTGCAGTGATCGAGTCACGTGCTAATGTAGTAAATAACAATTTGATTTATTCGATCTGCTGACAATTGATACCAATTGGAACTCAATGTGTTACATACAACTTGATAGTTAGTAGAGTAAATCACACAATGTATTAAATGACGAAAATAGTTTTAATTTCATGCATTCAGGTCATAAATATAGCATGGTACTTCCTTGACATCGCGAAAGATAAAAACAATTACATGTTCACCGTCTCCCTTGATATTGAAAAATCCTTTTGCTTAAGCCCAAGAAACCATATGCTGATCTTTACTTGCTTCATCCTTGTTGTAGCATTTGATGAACTTGGATATATATGCTTGTACCTGTAGAAGTTCAAACAATGTAATACTTAAGCAATTAGAATTTACATTAATCTCAAGACTACATTACTACATAACATTTGCAACCAAATGAACTTGTTTTTTGATGACAGATTTCAATTTGAGGATATATGCTGTGATACAATGCCACACATTTTAACAATATATATAACTCTTACTCCAATAGTAGAAAGAACGATCAAATAGAGTGATAGCAAGACTAAAAATCCAATAAGAAACATAACTAATCATCTTTGTGTTGTCTTCATTTAAATTATGTTGACCTTGAATTCCATTGTGCTTGGAACATGGAGGTAGCACGTACCATTTCGAAGCATCCAAGCATCGTTGGAATTGACTGATATGATACCTATCGACAATTCATTTAAATAAGCCTCAAACGTTATCAACCGAGATAGGGAATAAATAACATACAAAAAAATACACATGCAGAGTTTGAAACTTGGGAAATCAATTTCAGCATTATTCTAGGATATCTCAACCCATGAAAAAGAATTAAAAATAAACCAAAAAACGAACAATTGCAAAAGCTCTATATTCCATTAGTCGTAATTGGAAAGAAAACAAAATTGAATCGAAAATTGTTACCCAGGTTCATCTTCTTCTTTAAAATGCAGCGGCGTCCTTTCTTGGATTAAATAGCCACTTTCTTACCTTCGTGGACATGCACGTTGACGAAAAGACGAATCTCTGGCCACCTCTGCAACGCCAGGGCTCGGCCGGAGGATGGAGAATCAACCACCGCTTCTGTTGGGACCGAGTCGGACTGATCTGAATGTGGCTCCTATTTTTTTCGCTTGTTGTTCTGGGACGCGAGATAAGGAAGCGATCAACAAAAACATGCCTTTTATTGCTAGGGTGACCGAGGGCAAAATAGTATTTTCCGTGACTGTGGCTTGGCTTGGCTTTGTGGCTGGCTCCTTATGAACAGTTGCGGCTTGCTTCAAGATTGTATTATAGTAAATTTCAGTGGTTGCATTTGAACTTTTCTCCCTTCTGTTACTCCTGTGCTTCTATCAAGTTTTTCTTTTTTCTCTGTATGCTTCAATCAAGTTTAGTCGTAAGTGTTCTGTACATCATACTATGCAGGTATCTATCTCGGAGGAAGCAAGGTGGTGCACCTTACGCCCGAGAAAAAACCTAGTTCAAGCACTGGAAAATCTTATGATTCAATGTCCTGTCCACCTTTCCTGACTGTGGATTCAGGCAACCAAATAGTGGTGTTGTTCTCTCATGCCTTGACTGCTTCCTGAGAAATGGATCCCTTTACTGCTTTGAGTATGGGGTTACACCTTCAGTTTTCCTATCCAAAGTACTTGGTGGCACATGCACGACTGCAGCATCCGACTCCCCTGAATCTGTAATCCACCGCGCTATGTATCTTCTTCAGAATGGATTTGGCAATTACGATGTGTTTGAAAACAACTGCGAGGATTTTGCAATGTATTGCAAAACTGGTCTGTTGATAATGGATGAGCAGGGAGTCGGAAGAAGTGGACAAGCTGCTTCTATTATCGGTGCCCCACTGGCAGCCATGCTTTCTTCTCCTCTAACATTGTTGATGCCAGGCCCAGTTGGTGTTGCTACCGCAACAGCTGGGATGCACTGTATGAGCAGGTATTCAACTGACATTGGTGTTCGAACCGATGTGATCAAGGTCGCCGTGGAGGATTTGGCTGTGAATTTGGGGTTGACAACTCACCATGTGGAAGAGGCCAGGGATAGTGATGCTCCCTTAAACAGCTGTGAACGAGATCGGTGGATATTGCATGTATAAAATTTGTAGTTAGTGTTAAACCAAAGGAAAGAAACATAAGCATTGGTTGGCAGTACTTGGCACTAATGCCTCAAGTTCTGATGTAGGATTCACAATCCGATTGTTCATTATGACAGTTTCTTTCTTGTTTAAGCATAATGTTGTAACGGATGGAAGAAAGAATACAGATTTACGTGGTTCACTAACAATATGTTAGCTACGTCCACGACAGAAGGAGAACAGTTTTATTATCTTGAGGAAACACAACCACCGAGTGTTTAATACAATTAGGTTTAGGACGTTTATATACTAAACTCTAAACCCTATATACTAAACCCAATAGGAAACCATAACCCAGCATAACAGGGACTCTAAACCCTATATACTAAACCCAATAGGAAATCATAACCTAGCATAACAGGGACTCGTGGGCCTTGGGGGCGTTGCCCCCGATGACACTGGTTGACCAATCTCACTCGCGCGACTGTCGCTCGCGAGACTCTCGCTCGCGCGACTGTCGCTCGCGGGGCAGTTTCGGTCGCGGGAGAAAACTCCTTCACGCGACTTTCGCTCGAGGGAATAATTTCGCTCGCGCCCCCGAACCCCCAAACCAGGGCGCGTTGCCCCTGGACCCCAAACTCGCTGACCGGGCAGCGAGATCCCCGAATAGCTGGTACCTCCAGATGGCTGATTCAAGGCATATATTAACACATAAAATGTTAAAAAGAAGTATCTTATCTAGTTTTGTTTATCCAGTGTGTGCAATAATCCTACCTTACCAATTCCAGGATATCAACTTGAAACATGTATGGAGGGAAGCAAACTTCATGGAGAATACCCTTGCCAATTTTTGACATTCTTAAGTGAACTTCATGGAGAATTCCCTTGCCAAATTTTGGCATTCTTTTGAACTCACTGGCTGGTCAAATTTTGAACTTGCAAAATCAATTTTAGATATCATTGCCAATCTATTTTGGATGTGACTCACCTAAGGCCGCCTTGACCGTCAAAAGACTGTCTAGACCCGCCTTGACCAGCGTGGACCCCCAAAGGCCGCCTAGCCCCACCTAGACTTGCCTAGAGGCGTTTAGACAGCTCAGAGGCTGCCTACACTGCCCAGAGGCCGTCTAGAGGCTACCTAGACCGCTCAGAGGCTGTCTCGACCCACTTTAATCCGCGCAGAGGCCGCTTAGACCCGTGTAGAGGCTAGCTACCTAAATCTACCTAGATGTCGTTTATAGCTAGATCGCCCAAAGTCCGCGTAGAGCCACCCAGAGGCTGGATAAACCTGCCCATAGGCCACTTAGACCCGTTAGAGGCCGCGTAGACTCTCTTAAAGGCCTCCTAGACCCGCCTAGACATCCCATAGGCCACCTAGATCCTTCTAGAGGCCGCATGACTGTCTATACTACCCAGAGGCAGCCTAGACCCACCCAGAGGCCGCCTAGACCCGACCAGAGACTGCCTTTACTACCCAGAGGCCTCTTAGACCCGCTAAAGGCCGCCTTGACTGCGTTGACCCACCTAGAGGTACCTAGACCCGCCCAGAGGAAGCCAAGACCAGCCTAGAGGCCGCCTTGACCGCCCAGAGGCCGCTTAGACCCGTTAGAGGCCGACTAGACCCACCTAAAGACCACCTTGACTGTCTAGACCCGCCTAGAGGCCGTTTAGACCCACTCAAAGACTGCCTAGACCCGCCTTGTCACACCCCGGTCCTGGCGTCGATGGGATTTTACCATCGGGCCCCGTTCCAGAGGCGTGAACGAGTGTTACAAAGCGGAATGTAAATAAAAATAAAACTTCTAAGCTCTTCACTCTAGGCTTGTTGTCTATCATGTTCCTGGCTCGGTCAAATCTAAATAATTATTTGCAAAAAATATTAGAAATACGTGGGTGAGCAAAACCACGCGCTCAGTGAGTAGACCAATGCAATATGCCCGTAAAACCATGTCGTTTTACACACACTATAAAATAATATATATCATATACACAACACAATTCAATCAATTCATCATATCTCATCCTTCATTCTTATTGGTTATCCTTCAATTTAGTCCACCACAGGAACCTAATGACCATCATGTCCTATACAACCATGTGCTACGTCCTTACTTCGGAATAACCAATCAAGAAGTTTACATGTTCCATGACTAATCAAATAATAACTAACAATAACTACCAACATATTATAATAATATAAATCACCACACATTTTAAATATCGACATGCTTCACTAATAATTGAGATATATTTCTAAAAAGATCAAAAACATGTTTTTCGACTAATTTAAAAGCATATAAGAATAATTTAAACATATTACAAGAATCCACTCACCTTGATAGCATCGAAACTCCACCTATGATAATAATCATAAATCGAGCCTCCTATAGGGGGCCATCTAAACATATTACGACTACCTTCCAAACCTCAATGGTTGGAAAGAGAGCATCGATACGAGCTCGTAACTCTTCGTGGAATAAAAATTGGACTTACGGATCAAAAGTTATGATCCACCGAAGTTTAGTCGTAATTCTAAAGAGAAAAACATAAACTAAAATTTTAGAGAGAGAAAGCTGTCTCCAAATTTGTGTGGCGAGCAGTTGATCGGGTCTGTTATTTATATGGGAATTAGACCGACATTGGTGGGTCGGCTAGTGGGCTTGACTATCAAGTGTGAGACACTTGTCAAAGAGAGAACCAAAGCACTCAAACCTTGTGTGACAGGTCAAGGACAAGGTGATGACTAGCTACACTTGGATAACATGGAGGAGCAGCTGAATCTTACACCAAGTCACAAAAATGAGCCAAAGGGAAAATGCCACGTCGTCATTGCATCAATTTTGACAAAACATCGAAAAATTGTTAAAAATAGCTCGAGAGTCTGAAAAATTCGCTGAAAAATATGGTGAACTCGTGACGACCTCTACATTCTATTTCTAAGAAGAAAAATGAATTTTGAGATATTAAAACAATTGGATGTTACACGCCTAAAGGGCCTTCCACCTAAGAGTACTGATTTTTCATTTATCTCCAAGGTCTACTGCCGCCCAACCCGTCTAGGTGTTGGGCGGCCGATTTTTAGAGCAATAGGATAAAGTGATCAATTTGTAGGTTTCCAAGTACAAGAATTCTTGGTGATAAAGTAGTTTGAGGTTCAACTCCAAAACCAATTGGCTATGGAGAGAGTACCCCAAACCCTTATAAACCCACAGACAATGTCTCATATTCTCGATGTTAGATTTATATCTCAATACGCCCCTGCACGTGTGGCAAATTTTCAAGCCTAACAGGTGGACAACATTTTGGGTGGTCGTGGAGTTTGTGTGACCTTTGGGCTTCACACGTGTACTTTGGTAACCCGCTCTGATACCAGGATAAAGTAGTATGGGGTTTAACTCTAAAACCAATTAGCAATAGAGAAAGTAGCTCAAACCCTTATAACCTACAGACAATGTTTCATATTCTCAGTGTTGGATTTATATCAACACGCCCCCGCATGTATAGCGAATTTTCAAGCCTAATATGTGGACAACATTTTGGGTGGTCGTGGAGTTTGTGTGGCCTTTGGGCTACACACATGTACTTGGGTAACCCGCTCTGATAACAAGATAAAGTAGTCGGGGTTCAACTCCAAAACATTTGGCAATAGAGAGAGTAGCCCAAACCCTTATAAACTCACAGAAAATGTCTCATATTCCTTATGTGGGATAGATATCTCAACAGTCGGTAATCCATGATAGCCTCATGGTCCTCATGAATATATATGGTCAGGAATTTGAAAGTTTTTTAATAATGTCATATACAGGCTTCTTCATCACTGTGCATATTTAAATAGAAGCAGAATCATGATTTTGAACGCCCATGGTTTTGGTATCTGAGGAAGAGTTGTAACTGCGTTGGTTTTTCTTGGAACTCCCATGCTTCATATCAACCATGCCTGCTAGCTCATTGACTGCATCAACAATCCCATTGATTCTTGCTGCATTTTCTATTAACAGAGACACTAAAGTGGTCAGTGGTATGATCTCCACTAGTGGTGTTATGCAGGTTTTTCTGAAGGGCGCCTCATCAGCAGTTTCTTCTGATGTTGAAGCAATGAGGCAGGTAGGTATAGATTTCAATGAAATTTGAAGTTTCTGCACCGCAGAGTTCATTTCCCAAACCAACGAACTCATCTTGGATGACTTTGTCATGGTTTTTAGTGTTATTGCCAGTTCTCTTAAGATTTCTGAAGAAAATTTGCTCATTGTCTTGCAGTCATTGCATACATGCTTCTTTAAATACCCAATTCCTGGTGTCTGGCCACAGTTACAAGTAACTTGCATAGTAAGAAACCGGTGATACAGAACAGATCTTAATGAAGATTGAGTTAGTTTCTTAGGTAAAGTCCTACCTGACTTTCTGAATCCATGCAACCACTAAGAGCCTCAATGCAGTATGCAGAACTACGAAGTGATGCACCAATCTTTAGGTATTGGTTCCATGGATGATAGAAGTTGAAACCACCGTGTGCAGGCTCCCATTTTGCAAATTTAGCCTAAAGCAACAATGAAGATTTAGTCAACAAATCAGCCTTGCTAACTCATTACTCCTATTCCTAACTTTATCACATACCAAATTGTCTTCTGTTGCCTTTGAATCAAGCACATACTTGTACCCTTTGATTGCTTTATTACGATTGGATTCTTCAGCCACATTTTCATTATCATCAAAGTACCTGATGACATATCCTGTATATTTTGTAAAGTTAACAGACTATCATCAAGTTCATTAACCAGTATGTCTTTTCTTCTAAGACTAGAGTAAAGCAGAAGGAAAAATTATTTGGCATAGTTATTAGTTAGAGACGACTATACCATCTAAGGAATCAGCTAGCTTCTCAAGGTTCTGATAGATCAAACGGTGGAGCTCAGCACCAGCCCAGGTGGGATAGAAAAATATGCTAATCAGAATGCAGAAAGAGGTCCCAATGAAAATGGTAGATAGTCTTTGGAAGGCCAGCTCAGATATTTCGTTCACACGGTATCCAGAAACTGAAACTAAGGTGAAGGTGAGGATGAATATGAGAGCACCATAATCAAATCGGGTTTTGACAGACGGGATAAATCGAGAGAAGGTTGCTGCTGAAGCTGAAATGTGAGCATTGCATGAGTATGTTTGCAAGAAATTTACATATATGTCACAAATCTGTGTATCCGAACAGTATCTACATACCTAAGAAGAAAACTGAGATTCCAATAATTATGGGCTCAAATTTTTCTCCTGACTTGCAAGAAATCCAATGCACACCTAAGCCAAGTAAGCCAGCAAGAGAAGTTGCTGCTATCCTATTTATGCTTTTATAGAGTGTTGCACCTGCAAAATGAAATGTACCAAATTGGTCATTTACTCATTTTAGTACACTAAGTTGATCCATGGAAAGTATGTTAATCAAAATATGCCTTAGGATTAGTTAGTACTCAGTTACTCACCTACAGAAGATTCAAAAACTACTACGACAGTCATAACTGCCCACATAGCATTCCCTCCAACACCTTCATACAAAGACCTCAGATAGTAACAAAGTGACACTATTGTAAGAGCCAGCCCAACTTTGACAGCATGCATAACCTTTTTGGGTTCAGCAACTCCTAAATTCCATGCCTTCACTAAAAACCTCCAAACCTTCAATATCAAACCTCCAACTACTGACTTCAGTGCCAGCCATACTTTATCAACTAGCCTCAGTTCTGGAACTGCTACCACTTGTTTTGTCGCATCACCAACATTGATATTCCAATCCAAATTCTCTGGCACATCCTTTTCATTCACCATGTTGGACAGGACTGGAACAAAAAGAAGAACAGAATTGGAAGTGAGGATTAGTAAATTAAGCTGTTTGAGTCAGTGGCTATGCTTATATAGGGCAGTCACTGGGGACTTGAAGTTTCAGGAACGATACAAGGCTGCTGGTAAAGCTTACAATTTGAGCATTGTTTAACTAAAGAATGTGATAAACATTTGCAAAGTATTGTCATCACTAGTTCACCATGCATTATATTTTTTAACTAAACTGTTTTGAATTTACAATATCTCAGTGCTGTTATCTCCTTAGACAAGTGGATGTTAAAGTAAGCCCAGATAGTACACTCTTGGTTATATGGTTTTGATGATTATGGGGGAACTTGGAAGCAAGATGTGGACCACTCTTATGATTGAAAATGAGAGAATAAGATTTCTTAAGATCAAGTTTGCTACATTCTCTGTAGAAACTTCAAATTCTAACAATTGTGTTACACACTCACATCAGTGAAATTAAGTAAATTAACTAAGAGCTTGAAATTAAAATCGAAACATTCCCAAATGCAAACCAACTCTCAATTTTCCAATGTATTTGTTGTAAGCATTGCAGTAGAATGCTGAAACTGTTTAGGTCCATGTACCTAATTATTTTTCATTACTACACTGTTTAGTGCGGTTACCTGAAGTGGAGAGGCTTTTGTATTTTGTAACCTTCCAAGATACCCATTAAGTGGAATACTGACTTCTGATCCGAAAGATGAATAACATTTAGGTCATTCTATTAAACTATGCAACATAGAATATACAACCTTATCAATCGATCTTTCAGAATCCAATGGGAGACTCCCTGATCTAATGTTTATTCTCAGTGTTCACATCAATGTACAAAATGCACCCCCTGATTTGATACCCAGCTTCAACTATCAAGTAGCTAACTAGCTTTACAAAGTTTGTCTTTCTCAAACACACATCTACACACTATTAAAGAACAGACTGATCATCAATATTTTACGTAATCTCTATCACATTACCAAGGCAGTTACATGCATTATGCAGCCCAAATTTGGTATATACCGTCTAGTTTGTATTGGATTTCTGTGTGCTAATTAACAGTACTCTGCATCTACATGGCTTCCAATTCAACCTTAATCACATCCAACTTATATCTCAACTATTCGCTTACTTTCAATCCCTCTTTTGTAAGTAGGAAGAAATCGAAGACTCATCATATCTAGCTCAAGCCTTACAGCTAGCTTTCTTTCTGCAATAGTTTGAGAAACCGCATCATGCATGATCAGTGCCCCCTCTTTCCTTACGGCCTTACCATTTCTATCCTGATCTCAAGGGTTTAGAGCTTGAAAATGAATTAAGTGTGGAAGTATGTACTTATGAGTTGAAGGACGAGAGAAATGGCGGCAGCAGAAAAGATATTATTAACCTCACACAGCTAGCTAGTTAGGTTTTTCTGTCTGGGAATACTATCAACCAGATACTATGTACTTTGATTATTATTACTTTTGACAGGGACGAATTTGAGCCAAATCTGCCATCCCAAAGCTTAGTTAATATCTACTTCAAGCCACACATTAGTTAGAAAGAATATTACCTGGTGAAAGAAGACAAAAAAACAAAAAAAACAAATGTGAATAGTACATGCATCTGACGGTGAAGAGATGAGTGCAACACTGTTCATCTTAATCGGTCGGTGTAGATTGGACATGTCATTTGCACCGGCGACGCACCGAATAATTTTCGCATTAGTTAATTAGAAAATGTCATAGAACTTCCCTTTTGAATATTTTATCCTTCATAAATCTAACTAAACAGTTTTATTTATGCAAGTCCACTTTTAGATCTAAATATGTCATTGTACTTTTATGTTGTACCTAAAATATCCTTTTATTTTTCTACAAATCATTCTCTCCATCTCTTTCTCCGTGACTAACCGACCAGATATCTATCATAAAAACTAGATCTCACCGGAACTCTCTCTCTCTCTACATTCTTCCACCTTTGATGCCAACACTGCCGTCTTGAACTCGATTGTATCTCTGGCTCTGACAATCTGCTACCTTAACGATGACTATCGGCTTGATCTCAATTGCATCTCTAGCTCCGACTTCCATCGACCTCAATTACACTAGCAACCCGTACTCTTCCTCTTCCTCTCGCCATCGACGTCAGCCACGTAACACCAGATCTGATGTACTTCAATGAAGGTGAGCCATAGATCTTCAGGACATGCTCGATGGCTTTGATTTGTCAACAACAAAGATCAGAACTATGGGGGTTTGGCACCTTGTATGCTACTGGCTTTGAAGTGGAGGTGATTGACCAATATTTGTAGAAATACGATTCATGCGGATCTTTTTCGGTTTCTATGTTAGTATATTTGTAACACTGCGATAGTACTTTTTAATGTCTGAATTAGTATTTTTTCAACACCATGCCAATTTTGTATATAGACAGATAATGTTAATATGTTTTAATTTCTATGTGAGAATCTTTATGAACCACTGGTAGTAGAATTTGCTTTATTTTAATTGTTGTTGGCGGTGGTAGTAGTTTTTGTTGTTTGCAGTAGTAGCTTTAGTTTTTCATGGTAGTAACTTTTCTAATTAGCAGTAGTAGTTTTTCTCAATGGAGGTAGCAGCTTTTCTTAACGGCGATAGTAACTTTTCAACATAGTGATAGTAGCTATTGTTGTTGGCAGTAATAGTTTTTGTTTTTAGAGATTATATGTGTAGGTATTGGTGACAATAGTTTCTACAGTAGTATCTTTCGTTGGTGGCAAAAGTAGTTTTTGTGGCTTATGATAGTATCTTTTGTAGCCGGTGGTAGTAGCCAAGCGGCGTAGCCAGGAATTCTAGATGAGTGGGGCACATAAGTAATAATTAAAAAAAAAATATTATTAATAATATTTAAATTTCTATCTATTACAACGGTAATTGTCTTCACCGATCTTTCATATTTTAAAATCGTTGCATAATAGTTTCATCTTTTATACTAGTAAAATGGATTTCTCAATATATGAAATCAAACAATCATTTATGAACTGGTCACCCATTCGACTCCGTAGCCGAGTCTTCACATTGTTCATAGCAGAAAATATCCTCTCAACACTTATTTTAAGGTATTTGTACATATTTGTAAAAGCAAAAAGTTGATAAAGAATACAATTCTTCATTACAATTGACGGTATATATAGATATTTTTCTTAATATGTTTATATTGGATTTGGAATTCTATTACGAAGAGGAATAGTAAAAGTATGGATAAAACTTAAATTCAATAAATATATTAATTCTATTATTAAAATGAATGAGGAAAAATAATATTAAATTGTATTAATTAACTAATTAAAAAAATCGAAGGAAAAACCAAAAACAAAGCTGAAATTGAAGACATTGAAAGATCTCACGTTGGCGTCACTAATGCACCAATAAAAAATAAAAATTAAATAAATGCAAGACATGAAGTGCACGTGCACGTGATAGTAAACTATCTTTAGTTTGCAAGAAAAATCTGTCTTTATATAATAATAATAATAATAATAATAATAATAAATATAAGTATTAATATATTTTATTTTGTGCGGCACTAGTCTATGTCAGCTTTTGTCTGAAAAAAATCAGTGAGGCACAGCCCTCATGGTGCCTTCTTATGTCTCCGCCTCTGGTAATAGCTTTTAGTGCTTAATATAGTATCTTTTATTTGTCGGTGTAGTATCTTTTGTTGGCAATAGTATTTTTTATTGTCAGTGGTAGTAGTTTTCTCTGCTGACAGTAGTATCTTTTGTTATCAATGGTAGTAGATTTTGCTGTCGAAAAAATCCTCACAGGAGGTCCGCCAGAAAATTTGATGGAGTCAAGCCGGACACCTCGTCGGAGATCGATCGAAATGTTAGAGGTCGACCGGAGACTTTTCTTGAGAGGATAGTGGTTGTTGACTTTTGTACTTGTGGCACTTTTGTAAATATTATGAAGAAATTCTAATTTTTTTGCTTGGATGATAGTCTGTAATTATGTTAAACTTTAATACCTAACATACAACTATATTTAAGCTTAGATGAACTTATGTGAACAAAAACATTTAAATAAACCTTTATAAGATAAAATATCTCAAATAAAACTTCTATGTAATTGACTATTAGTTAATACACACAATCTCCTTGTCAATCTATTTCATTATTGGTGTTTGGTTCATCTAGCTTTAAAGCATCATTATGCTAGGAAAGTAGGAATTAGTTGTGATCTAGACTTCACACTAAGGAGTTAAATTTGTAGTCAATATATTCACTTATATCAATCCAGATGGAATCATAGAATGGACTTTCTTTCCGACGTTTTATTTTGATTTGTTTAAAGATACTCTCCTACATTTTGTGGTTCAACTACATTTGTATGCGCCGTATCAAAAAACTGCATTTGTATAGTCAACTTTGTGAAGCCAATTTTGTTACTAATCGATTAGCAACTATGGTCATGAGCATCCGACACCGTCTCTATAGTTGCCTTCGTCTTTGTGTGACCTTGGTTTGATAGATGGGGTTGATAATTATCCAGTTTCCGTCAACCACAAGACTTTTGTTTTAGTTGTGTGAATTTTACTTTCATGTTTTCTGTTTGTACCATAACTCCAAGCTTAGAAAATTTAGTGTGGGTCTAGTTTCTCCTATGGTGGCACTTTGAGATTGAAAACTGAAAAAATCGAGCCGAAAACCAAACCGAAACAGTATAAATCGCACTGGAAAAAATGTACTGAAAGAAAAAAGAACAGGCAAAACCGAATCTATTTGGTCTGGTTTTCGGTTTTAGTCTCTAAAAAATCGAACCGAACGTTAAACTGAAGTCAACGGACAACTAAACAATAACGTTGTCGTTTAATTAAAAAAATCACAGGGAGCATTATCCATGGAATGTAATTCTCTTTTTAGTTTATGTTACATGTTTCTCTACTTTGTGAACCAATTATACAAAAGAAGACAAATTTTCGAAAATCTTGTGAAATAGGATGTGATTGTTATAGTGAAATATGACTACGGTAAAAAATTCACTTTAAACCAATAACATTTGAGTTTCGATCAAAGCGGTCAACCCTATTTACACTTATGTTTCTTTATGAGAAGCTCTATCCTTGAGATGTAAACATTCTAAAATTTTTATATGGGTGTTTGCATCTCATCTATGTGAGGGTGTAATGTGTGGAAGAGTCAACCAAACTAGGTCACTAAGAGGTTGGTAATAGCATTTTCGTGTGAAAAGTGACGTTGAATTAGAGTTGACTACATCGATCGATCCTCAAACGTTACCGAATCGAGTAGAATTTTTTACCATAATCATATTTAATTATAATAATGACATCAAACGGTCGATTTTTTGTTTTGTGAATTTTAGCCATTAGAATATGATGAAATTGTAAATTTTAGGGTTAAGGGTTGTTATAGATTATTATAATAAAATATATTGATAGTTGTAAAAAAGGCTAAAAACTAGAGCTTTACAAAGTTATAGAAAGACCACAAAATTTTGATTAATTACCAGAGATTTGTTAAAAAAACCGAATCGTAGGTATGATTTGATTTTCGGTTTGGTGTTTAGAAAAATATAAAACCGAACCGGATCAAATTGTAACTTAGGTTTGATTTCTGATCTAGGGTAAAAACCAAACCGAAGTAGTCCGGATATTAAAAGTGTTTCTCTATTTTATTTGGCAAGATTATTGTAATGGATCATTTTTGATTCACTTTTTAGCTATTTTCTTTTTTAACTTAAAAACAAAACAAACAACAAAAGTTACATCTGTATTTAGTACAGTAAAATCACAAACATTTCCAGGTTATATTGCATTTTTTTCATGATATAAATTTTAGTTTTGTAGTTTAGTACCGGAAAGTCTACTATGTTGCTGCTTATAATCTGGATCATTTCTTAAAAAAACATTTATTTATGCTTCCCTCATTTAGGGACACATCTCTCATTTACGTGTTAAGAATCCCAAAACCACAAGCCCCATAACCACATTAGATAAGGCAAACACCAACCAAAATGGACCAACCACACCCCAAAACGCCGTCGTTTATACTATAATCCTCCACCATTAACCCCAGAAAATGAATAACAATAATAAGACTATATAATGCAATAAACGATAAAAAAACAGAGTACTCTGCTTTTGGGTTTTGCATTTCCAGCTTCTCCAATCTCCAATCCCTCGATCAAAAACCCACCAAAGATTCAAGCTTTCAGCACCAAAGGATCTACGAATCGAAACCCGGAATTGTTTGATTCGTGAATGGCGAGCCTGTATGTGAAGGCTGTGCCTCCTGCGGATCTGAATAGGAACACAGAGTGGTTCATGTACCCTGGGGTTTGGACCACCTATATTCTCATCCTCTTCTTCTCTTGGCTCCTTGTGCTCTCGATCTTTGGCTGCTCTCCTGGCATGGCTTGGACCATTGTCAATCTCTGTCATTTCTTGGTATGTTTATATATCTATATTGCTTCTTTCAGAATATGTAACAATTGTGTTTGTGAAGCTGTGCTGTTTTAGCTTTGGATGTGTGGTACTGGCTTTGATTGAATGTTTTGTTCAATTGGGTTTTGGGTTTGTCAATTTTTTTTTCATTTTTTTGGTTATTAGAGGGCGTTTGATTTGATGGTTGGCTGGTTGCATCAATCAATTAATTAGCTTTTAGTTTAGTTTGTGGAGAACCCAGGTTGCAATTGCTTAGCTTGATTGTGTTCTTGTGTTTCTATGTATATGATTAGGTTTAATGTTACATTATTCTACATGGGTTTTGTATTTGGGAGCTGAATTGGGGGCATTTGCAGTGTTTTAGTAATTCTGTTGAGTGAAGGTAGGATTTGCTTCAAGTTATTAGTTTCTAGTCGCTGTGAGCTTGTGGAATGATGGATATTTACGTGTTTTAGCTAAGAAATGAGGTCAATCATGTGGAGACTTGTTGCATGGATAGAGGTTAGATCAATACTTAGTTTAATTGCTTTGACAATTTGTAGGAATGTAGAGAAACTGCATTTACTGAGCAGTGTTATGAGACATAGCTAGTTTTTTGCAAGGACAAAGGCGTCAAAGGATACGATACTTATCATATATGTCGGCCGTTACATATATATCTAGCAGTTTTATTACTGGTTGGGGAGTTGACATTGTCAATCTGATCAGAACCTGTTTTCGTTCACTTCTCAGAAGGTGCTCATTGTGCCTCTTTTATGGGACTTGGGGTGGAGGAAATAGTCAGTTTTTATTGATACTTAGGGAACGTGTACAAATAGACTAACTCTGATACTTATTGATACTTGGTGGTCCAGTGGATGTCATTTTTCTAATATGATGAGGGATCGGATAGGAGAAACAGGCTACCTCCATATTGAATTGACACACATAGCATCAGTTTTTACTTTAAACTACTTTAATGTTTCTCAGACATAAGCATCATTCAACAACATTTATACCATTACCACTCTATCCATTATTAATTGTCGTTGTGCCATTACAGCCTTTGCGTAGATATAGCCCTTCGTTCTTCTGCTGTGTTAGTGTGACAACCTTTCAATACTAGGTTACTGTTATTTACATCTTCATTTTCTATATTGAGGAGTCTGATTCTTCTCAGGTAACTTATCAATTCTTCCACTGGAAAAAAAGAATGTCATTTTTCTAATATGATGAGGGTCGGATAGGAGAAACAGGCTACCTCCATATTGAATTGACTCACATAGCATCAGTTTTTACTTTAAACTACTTTAGTGTTTCTCACACATAGGCATCATTCAACATCATTTATACCTTTACCACTCTATCCATTATTAATTGTCGTTGAGCCATTACGGCCTTTGCTTAGATATAGCATTTACATCTTCTGCTGTGTTAGTGTGACATCCTTTCAATACCATTTACATCTCCATTTTCTATATTGAGGATTTTGATTCTTCTCAGGTAACTTATCAATTCTTCCACTGGAAAAAAGGTACTCCCTTTGCCGAAGACCAGGGAATGTACAATGGACTGACTTGGTGGGAGCAGATGGATAATGGAAAGCAGCTCACCCGCAACAGGAAGTTCTTAACAGTTGTTCCCGTGGTGCTGTAAGTTTATTTTTACCACACTGCACAGTTTCGCTAGATTGCTCCTGTCACTCTCCCTTCCTCCCTCTGCATGCAGATTCCTAGTTTATCAACTTAGTATTCCAAATATGCCTACTATGCACACACTTGAGTATTCACGCGAGAGACTGTTCAACATCAAATGAGTCATATTAAGTATATCATGAATTTAGTATGAGATTGATATGTGAGAAATCTGCAAAATAGCATACTTGTGTGATTGGTTACCAACTCAATTATGAGCAGAATTTGTCAGATCCACCAATAATGGCATGTTAGTTTGCAAGGTATAACAGGAGTCAAACTTAATGGACATGGATTCTTAAAAAAGAATAAGAAAATTTTAACTAAAACATAACTCTGTAGGTTTAGATAGTTATTTTCAGAAGTCGATTCAAAGCATTTGTAGTCTCAAAAGACCGGTAATTTTTCTTTGAGGGCACTGCTGCTTATGCATCACTCATGTGAGTGTGCAAACTCTAGTTCTTCTAGGTGCAACACATACATGATTTTTTTAGTTATCAATGCCATTCTTAAGGATTTTAATTTTATTTTGGATTTTGTTCTGGAAACTTCTTCACATGAAGGACCCTCTTGTTCTCACTTTCTTTTCCTTTCTTATCTGCTAGGTACTTGATAGCCTCACACACAACTGACTACCAGCACCCGATGCTCTTTCTCAACACTGTTGCAGTCGTTGTTCTAGTGATTGCCAAATTCCCTAATATGCACAAAGTTCGAATTTTTGGAATAAATGGAGACAAGTGAGTGGGCTCTTCATTTGGGTTTGGCATGTTCAAAAGTCACATATCATTCTCTTGTTCTGATGAACATCTACTTTGTATAGAATTAGAACAGGAGGGATGTTCAAATTTATAATGTTTTTTTGTGCTAAACTGTTTTTCAAGCTGTGCCTCCTAGATGTTGAAAGAATAATTGCATTGAGTTATTTGTACAGTAACGAAGTTTTAATGTATTTTGATCACCACTTTGTTTTGCAATCGAGCAAATCACATGTTTTGAGTTTTGACCAAATGTTTCTTCCTAATCTCCGTTTTGATTGGTATATTTTCACTCTAAACTCTGTCAATTCCTGAAACCAAACAAAACTAAACTGTAGATATAAATGTCCATGGCAGGCCACAACCAAAACTGTGTAGAAGTTTGATAGGGTGCAAGTATGATAGCCAGATATGTAATTTTAGTTGATTGACTTCTTTTTGTCTGAGAAGTAATTTTCTCAGAACTCACGTGAATAATTGGCTTCTTTACTTACATTTTTGTTGTTTGGATTACTTAAAACCATTAGATTGAGTACAATGTGGTCTTGTGATGTTATCATCATGTCATCTTTATTCAATCTAACGATTTTAAATTATCCAAGCAAATTCAAGTAAAGAACAGGGGCGGAGACAGTCCGATCTTGACTGTGCTGGTGGAGCCCAGGTGAAGGTGAGGCCCAGAAAAAAAAACTTCCTAAAAAAAATTAGTATCGATCTAGACATCTAGTAGTAGCAGAGAGAGGCAGAGAGCAAAGCAGTATCATTGTATCAATTAGCAAACAAATCAATCGCCAATCCCTAAACAAAACCAATCACCAACTACCCTTCTTAGTCTCAGCCAGTGTTCTAAAAAAAGGCGTTGGGAGGCAGGGCATCGTTTCGATTTTCTCTGAATCGGGCAAGCTGAGCGCTGATGTGAAAATCGGCTGCCTAGACGGCCCGATTAATTTTTTTAATTATGAAATACATAAAAACATATCTAAAAATGAGTAAAATCAAACACAAAAAACACAATATTATATTCTAAAGTCTAAACAAATGATATACTATTGTATTTTTATTATTTCCAAGAACATTGTTGTTTTATTATGTATATTTTTGAAGTATTTTTTCTATTTTGGAACATAAAAGTGTTTTTTATAATTTTTTATATAATTATATTTATTAAATAAATAATAATAGGTAAAATATAAAACCGCCTAGGCGGCCTGGGCGTTAGGCACTGGCTGTCCGCCTTGGTAGCGCCTAGCGTTTTTTAGAACCTTGGTCTCAGCATAGTGTCGTCCCCTGGTCCAGCCCGGTCGTGAACCGTCCGTCAACCCGCGCCGCCGCACCGGAGCCCACTTGTCCGTCTCTCTCGCTAGTCGTGTGTTTCCCACACTGAGCAAAGACCTCTCTCTCATTTTCTTCAACAGTTTCATCTTCAAACTTTGGTCTCAAACCGGTGAGTATTTTACCATATTTGCCACGTCTCTCTCTGACTTCTCGATCCATACGCGCTTTATGGTTTGTGTGTTTGTGAAATGCAGTATAGATTTGTTTGATCTGTGATTACTGTGCTCCATTTTGGGGTTAATTTTGTTGGTGTTTTTGGAATTTAGAGATTGTTGAAATTTGTAGATTGGGGGATATGAAGGGAATGGTTTAGCTTTGGATCTTTGTTTTAAGAGATGGGATAATGTAGCCCAGGAAAGAACGATTTTTGGAAAATTTTAACCCATTTTCGATTGGATTTTCGTGTAATGTTCTTATATTGGAAATTGGAAAGTAATATATTTTAATTTATTGAAATAGGGTTACTTTTAGTTTTACAATTTAGCACATTTATGCTAATGTGGTTCATTTCATACATGTTTTTGGGTTATGTGGGCGTCTGTGTTGGAGAAAAATGTTTGATTTTTGAAGAAATGTGAATGTACTCATGTGTGATAAAATTCAACAAACCGTGTAGAGTTGGACGAATTTTATCACACATGAGCACCACTTCGGTGTAGATGTATTCAATGTTGTACTTGACTTTTAATTAAGTGAGCTAAATAAGAGATTCAATGACAGATCTTGTGAACTTCTTATGCTCACTTCCACTTTGGAACCTCATAACAAGTTCAGCCTCTTTGAAACTCAAAATGTACTCTTTCTTGCTAAGAGCTTTTCTCCTCAAGATTTTGTGCGCGATGACCTTTTACTTTAGAATTGGAGTGTGCATATTATAAGAAAGATATAGCCCATGACGTAGTATTTCACTCCTTAGATTCTATGTCTGATTTTTGTTAGAAACTTGTTCAAAGAAGAAAATTAGACTTTTATCCTATGATCTCTAGGTTGCTTTGTTTGGTGTTGACTCTTCCTGTTCAAATTTTTTTGTATGCTACAATTAACCCAGGTGACATTCTCATCCTAACTCCGCCATTGGTAAAGAAGGAAGTTGTGATGGCATCATCATGTCCGGTAGTGGTTTGCTGATGGTGGTCATGGGTTTGTGGAGCGTACTGTTTTGTAAAGTTATTAAAGTGATACATAACACAGGAATCATGTTGTGATATACTGTGTATGTGTATCTATTAGTTTTGTAACCACTAGCTTCATAGAATTCTTTTGATCATAGTCATCAAACCATATATACCAATACTAACAGCCTAACAGGAAAGACTGAAAGAGTATCTTATGGCCCTGTGGGCGCAATCGCTATTGAGTACTATAATTGGAGGAAGAAGCTGAGTATTATCCTGTCCAATTTTCCAGTGTCTTCTGAGGTGTGCTGCATTTCGGATCATTTGTTCCGATTCACTTATTTATCACATCTTGATTTTATTCATTTTGACTAGTTCTCTGCACGTTTTGAAGACTTAGTTTTATATTTCTGGTCATTCACCAATTTGTGAGAACATATTATTTTCATTATTGTTAGTGCGTGTTGGTGCCTATATCCATCTTTCTTGTTACTTGTTAGATGGAAATTCAGTCTGATTTGTTGTACATTTAGCTTGGATAGATGGTTGAACCTAAGAATCTCTAGCATACTAACCAAAGACTAATCTTAGCCTTAAGCAAAGGATCTTCAACAGACTAGCTACACAGTCAAATGCTACAAAACAATCCTCAAAGTTTTTTTCATATTGTGGATATAGTTCTTAGACACACATATTCAATATTAAAAATCAAAAGCATTAATGGTAAGAGCCCCTATTAAAAAAATAAAATAAATCGAAAACATCTTTATATATTAATTCTAGCACTATAATATCTACCACTTCATAGTCATAAATAATACACCATTTCAAATTATTTTTCGTTTTCTTTTTTCTCTTTAACGTATCGAATTAAAAGAAGTTCTTTAACAAAAGCAAACGAAGTTCTCAAACTAGTCTATGAACTAAATCCCTTTCTATTGTTAGAGATGTTCAACTGCTAGTATTGTTAGTTTACATCAAATTTTCCAGAAGGAAAGCATACATATGAACATTTATACTTGTTTTTTTCAATTCAAATGCCATTTCCAATTACTATCACACTATCACTAAGATTCTAGCTAGAAAGGAGACTCGTGCAGAGACCTAAAACTAGGGTCGTCTACAAGGTTAGTGGATTGACTTGGTGGACGAGCATATATAACTTATTTGGGGGTCATTGGGTGGTGTTGCATAAATAAGTAGCCTGGAAGAAAGTTCATAGTAGGGCTGGCTCCGGTCCATTTCGGTTCGGTTTATATCTTAAACCGCGAACCAAACCAATATTATATTTCGGTCCGGTTCGGTTCGGTTTTTTACTATTCAAGAGGCCAAATCGCAAACCAAACCACACCTACGGTTCGGTACGGTTCGGTTTTTTTTCGGTTTTTTTTTTCAAATTAATAATTTTTCTTCTTATTATGATTATAGTGAAAAATGTTTATGGTTCACAAAGTTGCACATTTATTTACAAACTACTAAGCAAATTATACAACATTAGTATGCATATTGTGATTCCGATGACTAAAAGTCAAAAATTAAAATTCGACCGTCAGATATGATCATTATGACAAAAGATGTCCGTGGAAAAAAATTCAACTGGATCTGACAAAGTTAAGGACTCGATCGAAACGGTCAACCTTGATCCATCGTCACTTATCACACGGAAACACTCATATCTACCTCTATCTTACGTATTTTTGTCAAACCTTCTACACGAAAAACACTCACGTAGATGAGACGCAACCGCCCATATAAAAATTTTAGACATTTACCTTCCGACGATAGGGCTCCCCATAGGGAATAATAAAGGTAAATAGGGTTGACCGCTACAATCAGAACCGAGACGTTACCCGAATTACGTGACTTTTTAACCAGAGCTGTATTTCATCATTCTGAACACATCTTATTTCACGAGTTTTTTGATAATTTTGCTTCTATGTAGAGTTGGTTCATAAAGTTGCACATTTGCTTAAAACCTAATAAACAAGTTATACAACATTAGTATGCATATTGTGATTCCGATGACTAAAATTCAAAAATTAAAATTCAACCATCTGATATGATCATTATGAGGAAAGATGTCTGTGGAAAAAAATTCAACTGGATCCGACAAAGTTAAGGGCTCGATCGAAATGGTCAACCTTGATCCATCGTCACTTATCACACGGAAACACTCATATCTACCTCTATATTACGTATTTTTGTCAAATCTTCTACAGGAAAAACACTCACGTAGATGAGACGCAACCGCCCATATAAAAATTTTGGGACATTTACCTTCCGACGATAGGGCTCCCCATAGGGAATAATAAAAGTAAATAGGGTTGACCGCTACAATCGGCACCGAGACGTTACCCGAATTACGTGATTTTTTAACCAGAGCTGTATTTCATCATTCCGAACACATCTTATTTCTGTGTTTTTTGATAATTTTGCTTCTATGTAGAGTTGGTTCATAAAGTTGTGCATTTGCTTAAAACCTAATAAACAAGTTATACAACATTAGTATGCATATTGTGATTCCGATGACTAAAAGTCAAAAATTAAAATTCGACCATCTGATATGATCATTATGACGAAAGATGTATGTGGAAAAAAATTCAACTGGATCCGACAAAGTTAAGGGCTCGATCGAAACGGTCAACTCTGATCCATCGTCACTTATCACACGGAAACACTCATATCTACCTCTATATTACGTATTTTTGTCAAACCTTCTACACGAAAAACACTCACGTAGATGAGACGCAACCGTCCATATAAAAATTTTGGGACATTTACCTTCCTACGATAGGGCTCCTTAAAGGGAATAATTGTAAATAGGGTTGACCGCTACTATAGGCACCAAGACATTACCCGAATTACATGATTTTTAAACCATAGCCGTATTTCACCATTCCTAACACATCTTATATTACGAGATTTTTGATAATTTTTCTTCCATAATTAAAGTCTTTTTCCTTCCTACTACATAATTAAAGTCATTTTAATTCATGAGTTTATTTATTTTATTTTTCTGGTTTTTCGGTCCGGTCCGGTTTCTATGGACCCCAAACCGGAAACCGGACCATACATACCCGGTTCGGTCCGGTTTTTGTTTTTCGGTTCGGTTTTTCTTCGGTTTGGTTTTTTCGGTTTCAGTTCGGTTTTCGGTTAAGATTTTTTTGGTTTTCGGTTTCGTTTGGCCACCCCTAGTTCATAGTAGGAGGAAGAAAGGTAACTTGTGCAAACAATTCTTTACTTGTGTCACCCAATATTTTAAAAGGCTAAGGCGTAGCTGATGCTACATCGAGAGAGCCTCACCAAGGCGTAAGCCTTTTGAAAAAAAAAACTGCATTTATAAAATTATCCCTCTTATATATAGAACATATATTGCAATCAATACAAACAATATATTATCATCCATTCTTAATAAGTACTCAAAACAATACAATTCAAACAAGTCACCAAATATAAAATACATCCAAAGGCTCAAATTGAAAGATCATAGCACACTAGCTAGTCTTACAAGATCAAAAGACAAAAACAATAATTAAAATAAAATTTATGCTTCAAAATCATCATCATCATCAAATAAGAGATTTCTATCCAAACTATCATCACCTTCACTACCACCCCCACCACCCCACCACCACCACAATATAACCCTCCAACTTTCACAATATAACCACATATACCTCCAGCATCTTTCGATCCATCAAACACCAACATCATATGTCATTCTAATAAAAACTCAATTTAATTTTCCAATTGGTTTATGTAATCTGCTTTATGTAATTTCAAAACCTTACAGAATTTCAAAACCTTACAGAATATCAAAACCTTCACAATTCACATACCTCTGCAGTACGTCTACCTACCATGAACATCTCTAACTCCTAATAATCCACACTCAAGGGGCAAATTCCAGGCTTCATCAAGTAAACACAAAGAACAATCGGACAACACATCAAAGATGACCAAAGAAGCAAACATAGAACCATATTTTATAGCTTGATTCAGTTTCAATATGACTAGATCAATAGAAACAAGGGATTTTAGAAGACAACTTGGCAGCAGGACTGTTTGTAAATTTTTCTTCTTTTGGAAGGAAGTTCTGTATGCAAGCTAACTACCCCATATTGCAACTCTGCTTTGAAAGTTTACGCATCATATATCAACTCGGTCTGTATGCAAAGTATGAGCTATATAAACTCCCAAGAATGCTAATTTACTTTACATACCATGGTGAAATTGTGCATTAGAGCAGAATCAATAAACAGAATCAATACCTTTGACGCTGGAGCTGACGATCGCAAATTTAAGAATTTCGAATCGAGAGTTAGGGAGATCGAATTAAGAAAGAGGTAGATTAAATCGAGAGTTTGGGAGGGACTGAGGTAAGTGGACGTGTTTGGGGAAGGAGACAGATCGATTTGGGGAGGACTGGAGGAGGCAAAATCGAGAGCTTGGGGAGGGACTGAGGGAGGCAAAATCGAGAGCTTGGGGAGGGACTGAGGGAGGTAGAACAGAGTCAACAAACCTAGATATAAAACCCTCTAAAAAACAACGTCGTTTTTTCCTTTTTGTTTAAGGCGCATGCCTTTTGCGCCTTTCATGCCTTTTGCGCCTTTCACGCCTTTTGCGCCTTGTGAAGCACCTTTAGCGTCTGTGCGCCTAAACCATAAAGGCTGACTCAGTTACGGCAGTGTCACGCGCTTTCTAGGCCTCAAGGCGCCCTTGAAGCGCGTTTTTTAATACAGAGGTGCCACCTAAATAGTCATTCAATTCCTATTGCACCAGATAATAAGAAACCTCCAAAAACATAAACCAAATATATAACACAGCTTAGGGAAGCATATATATCATCACCAATCGAGCTAGCCAGTCGAGTTGGTGGAGAAAATAGTTCATCAATGATCAACAAGCTTCCCCGGAGAATGTTTTCTGTGGGTCCCACGCATGCACCAGCCTCAGGAAGGCTTTCCCGGAATTATCTGGGTGGTCGATTATGGTTCTGGCATTATATATTGTATTAGAGAGAGAGAGAATGAAGTTGGAAGGTAATGATCGTGTTCATGGAACAAGATAGATAGAGATGATGGAGTCGTCTAAAGCTAAAACTGATGAGCTGCCGGGTGTGAGAGAAAAATTAGGTTAGCTTTTGGTCGGAGCAGGTAATGGAATTTGTTAATTGTAGTGAGTTTGGTCCACCATTCGTACTAGTAGTGCTTCTAAGACTGATATCTTAATCGGATCTTAGTCATAATCTATAACCCTAATTACATGCGTAATTTGCATGTTTTGTGTTGACATGTTATATATATATATTGTTCTATAAGGCAAGACTAAAGGTATTTTCTTCATCATTTTAGGAGCCCCCGTCCAGTTTTTCAAGAATCTCAGTTGTGTTGAAAAGACAGACATCAAACCTGACAACTCATAGTTTCACTCACTCTCATACCATTTCTGATCAATCTGCTTTATTTGAGAGCTAGGGAACTTATATAATAGCAGCATGCAGTTAACTAAGTTAATTTGATTCTCATAATATTTAACCGATGGACAAAAGGGCAAGAGTAAGTGAGCATTAGCTAATCCACTAATACAATAACTAGATCATCCTTAAACAGAAACAAGTACTCTATATATAAAAGCATACAAACATTCCAGATATCAGATGCAAGCTAGCCCTAGAACAAATGAACAAGGTATATATGAACACAAGCCAAGTTGCCTGGAGATCGAAAAATCCCCGGCCTTACATTTCTTGCTCTATCCCTAATCTCATTCGAGTGGATTCACAACGATTCCCTAAAACCGCATCAGGTAGAAATTCATGTATGTTTTCAGTTATATAGAATTCTCTCTCTCTCTCTCTCACACAATAGGCGGATAAGACAGAAGATATATATAACCTGTGTGCATACAAAATTCCACTCCATTTGCTTACAAATTGTTCGATCAGCTAGCATGGAATTAACATATAACAAAGTACGAAAAACCATATGATATATGAAAAATTTATATAACTAATAGTAATTAATTAGGTGATCTATGATGATTTTTTTTTCAAAAATTATCTTTAAAAGGAAAATAATTTATCAATGAATTATCAATTGATTATCAAATATTAATTAGTTTTAATGATAATTAAACTTAAAGATGTGCTTAAGTTAGAACGTTATGATTTTGTCAGCATATAATTCTCTATTGATAATTATGTTAAATATTTAGAACCATTAGATATATTATTAATCTAAAAATATAAAATATTTATTAAAATAAAGGTATGACTAACATTCAGTTACTATAGAAAATTCTCAATGTCCTTTCTTATTCAGTTACCATGACCCTCCACCCATTAACCCATTCCAATAAAACCAGTTGGATTACCTTGCCCCTTATTCTGATCAAGTTCATGATGGCCTGCAGTAGTGCTTGAGATATGCTTCAAATCCCCAAATGGAAACAAGAACCTTCCACTATCACCATTCTCCTGAGAATGATCCCTATACCTGCTTCCAAGCCCATCAACACAAAAACCAAGCTGGCTTGGTTTGAATTCTTGCAAAGAGAATCCGGACGGTGAGTAAAGTACAGCATTTGAATCCTGCATTGAGTTTGGTATGTATGAATTCACACCTCTAGAAGCAATGCCAGTACTCCTAAGCAGCTCCAAAGCCGATGAGTTGTTGCTTTCCATTTTGGGCACCGGGTGATGATCAACATAATGAGCAGTGCTAGTACCATTGTAGTGCACCACATTACCAGAAAATGCAAGATTAAGATCTTGGCCTTCATGGATCATCCTAGGGTTTTGAGATGAAAAGTGAGACAGACTTGGTGGGTTAAGATCAGGAATGATATTCTTTGATGAAGAAATTGCTGAAGATGAAGCTGTCGATGACGTTGACTTCTTGTTCTTTCTTGAACCTCCTCCAACAGGAACATTTCTGAGAGTTCCACCTTCAGTCCAATACCTTCTGCATGTTTTGCAGAAGTATCTTGGTTGGGTGAGGCTATGATTGTTGTAGTAACAAAACTTGGTGATGGTTGAATTGCACCTTGGACAGTTCAATTGCTCTTGAGGCCTTGCCCTTTTCTCTGAGGCCAACCTTGCTGCATCAGACCCCATATTCTCTTCCATTGTCTTCTCCAATCCCATTTCCTGATAAATAGATTTTTTAATAAAAAAATCAACAAACTAGAAGAAATTAATTAAGAACCGTAATCAATATCCAGAGATCTAAAAAACTAACACGGATTAAAGAGAGCTTACATAAAACAAGGTGGGATTGTGGGAAATTAAACAAATGAATCGAACAAGCTAGCTAGCTTGGCTTTTTAGTACTTGGGAGAATCATAGTACTGAAAAAGAAGCATTACGCTGGGGAACAAATTAATAGCTAAAGGAAAAACAAATAATAATAAGTAATGCCTTTTCGATCAAGAACCCGTTATCAGTTAATATCACGTACATGTGAAGAAAGAAAAGAAAAGAAAAAAGTGACATTTCCATGTATAAAGAACAAAATAACCTTTTAACTCTGAGTTTGAATATATAAGACATGCATCTCTGTGTACTATGGAACTTGAACTAGTTTCCTTGAACATCTGAATATCATCAGTATAGAAGGAACTAATAATAACCCCTCTGTAAGATATCAAACACTAGTAATAAAGAGGCTTAGTTCAACAATATATGTTAATCCTGAAGACAAAAGTACAGATGATAAAAACAACCCACCTGAGGGCATTGAGCAGTGTACATGAATTCAGAAGGAGAAAAAGGAAAAGAAAGGAAGCTGATGACTCCAGAGAGAGAAAGAGAGAAAGAAAGAAAGAAAGAAAGAAAGAAAGAAAGGTGTTTCAACCTTCTCTGTCTGCAGCTGTTCAAGTGGAAGGAAGAATGTTTTGGATTGTCCTTTAGATTTTGTGTGTACAATTGCTTTATGCCTTGGCTTACTTTAAGATTGATGATGAAAGAGGAAAACACAAAATACATAACTTGTCTTAGTTTTGACTATGCTCAAAGTCCACTACTACAAATATAATGGCTTTTTGTGTTACCCTACGTGGGAGTTTTTGTCTGATTTTGCTTACAAAATTATTCTGTAATGCTTTTCCATTCATCTTTGTGGAATAATGATGTATTTAGGATGAGTGGGTTTCTCTTTTTGACGTAATAATGGAAAGAATTAATTACAAAACTCCACTCGAACTATGATGTTATTTTTATTTAAATACCTAACTATCAAAAACTTACATTTTTAAACCTTAAGTTTTATTTCATTAGCCTTTTAATACCCTGACCACTAACACTGTTAAAAATTGATAATATTGGAGGGTGTTTATGTCAATTCATGATATCTTTGTATTTGAAATAAAAAATAGTACATTAAAATTGTGATTAATTTTTTTCATTGCTATTATTCAAACTCGATAACACTATTTATTCACCCAAATCAATGAGTTGTTGTGAATTTTGTGATTGGTTATTCTAATTGTCTTGTAATTTATTTAATTGCAATGAATTTAGTTGTAGTACTATTTTAATTTATTTATTTTGCTTAACATATAACTCCAAAAATATATATACATACACTACTAGAGTAAGTACTTTAGCCGCGAAAAAAAAAACATGCTGACAAAGGCTAAAGTGGACTTTAGTTGACAAAAAAAGAAATTTCATCGGCTAAAGTTTTTTCTTCGGCTTTAGTCTCTATATCTTAGCCGACGAAAAAAAAGAATTTATCATCGGCTATAATATAATAAATAAAATAAAAAATTAAATACCATAACCGACGAATCCCCTACAATTCATCGGCTATGTTATAATAAGGGTTTAGGGTTTAGCTATGATATAATAAATAAAATAAAAAATAAAAAATATTTAAACATCATATGGCCGACGATAAAGCATTAAATTCGTCGTCTATTATATAATAAATAAAATTAAAAAAATAAATAAATACTATAGCCGACGATAAAACAATAAATTCATCGGCTATAGTTTTTTGCCCGACGAGATTTATATTTAGGGTATTCTTCGGCTAAGATTTTGATATTTAAGGTTAAAACCTTCCACTGGTTGCGTCTCATCGATTTGAAACTATTTTGTGTTGAAGTTTCGGCCAAAATACGTAATTTAGACGGTTATTTCCATGTGTTTAGGGGTTTGACTTAAGAGATTGGCTGACCGGATCGAGCCCTTTAACTTTGTCAGATCAAGTTGAATTTTTTCCCATACATGTATTTTATAATGATGGTAATATCGGACGTTCGGATTTTTCTTTGTCAAGTTTGATCATCAGAATCACAACATACCTAGCTACTAATGTTGTATAACTTGTTTACTAAGTTTTAAGTAAATATTTTATTTCAAAAATAAACTCTACGTTGAACCTTCAAACTCAAAAAAGTCGTGAAATAAAATATGACTGGAACGGTGAAATATGTTTACGGTTGAACAATCACGTAATTCCGGTAAAGTCACGGTGTCGATAGTTGCAGTCAATACAATTTACCATTTTTTCTCCTTATATGTAACCCTATCTTCGGGGGTTATTTTCAGTAAATTTTTATAGCATTGGTTGCGTCTTATCTATTTGAAACTATTATGTGTTGAAGGTCCAGCCTAAATACGTACTTTAGACAGTCAAATGACTGTTTCCGTGAGTTTAGGGTTTGACTTACGAGATTGACCGTCCGGATCAAGTTGAATTTTTTACCAAACGGATGTGTTAAGTGGTTAGAAAAATTTTATTTTGAAGCTCTAAACAGACTTGTATGACCAAAAAGGACCATAGATGGTAGCAAAGCGACGAGTTTCACTTGTAGGGTCATTCCGCTTCCAGATTGGTAGCACAATAGTCAATCAGACACCGATCGCCACGTGTAGAATTTTTTCAATAAATGGTACTTTAGCCGAAGAAATACCACTTATTGTCGGCTATACTTTAGCTGACGACATGTGTCATTTCGTCGGCTAAAGTACCCTCAAAATTTTTAAAATCCTCGTAAAAAATCTTAACTTTAGCCGACGAATTTTTGCATGTCGTCGGCTAAAATACCTTCAAAATTTCAGCCAAAAATTTTAAATTTTTTCTATATCTTTCATCTCTCTCCATCCTCTGATCCTCTTTATCTCTCTTCCTCCTCCTCCTCCTCCTCCTCCTTCTCCTTCTCCTTCTTCTTCTTCTTCTTCTTCTTCTTCTTCTTCTCCTCCTCCACCAAACACCACCTTCGGACAGTGGTGTGGTACGTGGCAAAAAAACAAAAAAAGAAGAAAAAACATTAATTGAAAGTAAAATTAAATAAAAAAATAAAAAATTTAAACTTTAGCCGTTGAAATGCAAACTTTTGGCGACGAAATTAAAACTTTGGGTGACGAATTCAAACTTTAGGTGACGAGTTGCACACTTTAGGTGACAAAATTTTGTCGTTAAAGATTACTCGACCAACCATTTTGACAAATAGGGAAAGTTTCCTACAATGAAATTTCTTCATCTAAAGTCCAAAAAAATTTCACCTAAATTCCAAACTTTAGGCTACGAAAAATTTCTTCGTCTACTAAAATTCAGACTTTAGGCGACGATTGAAATTAATTTCATCGACTAAAGTATAGCCGATAGACTTTTCTCGTCGACCACCTTAGTCGACAAAATTTTGTAATAGGTGGTCGAATATTTTTTGTCTGCTAAAGTAGTTCTTCTGGTAGTGATACATGTTATACCAACTTTTATCACTTATTGTTGTAAAAACCAGTGTTCTAAAACTCGGCCTAGTCGGCCGAGTACTCGCTAGTCGGCATTCTCCCGAGGCGATTTTAAGAAAATCGGAGTACAAAGTCGGCCGGAAGAAAATCGGCCGTGTAGTCGGCCCAACTCGGAAAAAATCGGCTCAACTCGGTAAAAAATCGGCCCAACTCGGAAAAAAATCGGCTAACTCGCAAAAAATCGGCCAAACTCGGCGTTTTATTGACTATTTTTATTATTTTGGACATTATATTACCTTTTAAAAAATTATATTTAATTATATATTTTAAAAATAAAAATAAATCCAAAAATTAAAAACCGAGTACTCCCCGACTACTCCTCCACTCGCTAGTCCCCGGCCGACCGACTAGCGACTTTTAGAACCATGGTAAAAACAAATATTTAATTTTGTAATTTTGTTGAATATTTTTGCTAAAAGTAAATTGTTGTATTTATATTTATATTTTATAATCTTAAAAAAATATTATGTTAAATTAAATGTAAAAATGATAAATTTATTGAGATGACGAAATTGATCTCAACAGTGTTAGTGGTTAGGGTATCAAAATGCTAATAGAATTAAACTTAGGGTATGAAAATACAAGTTTTTGATAGTTAAGTATGTAAATAAAAAAAACATAATAGTTCGATCGGGTGATGTTTTGTAATTAGTTCTAACAGAAAAGTCATGATTTGCATGTGTTCTTAATAGTCACCCTCCATCTGTTTCAAAATGTTCTCCTTACCGTACATGAACAAGGTTTTGGGATTTCTTTGGTTCATCACACACACACATATGGTTCATCATTTTTTTTGTAGAAAAGAGGATCGAGTATTTCTAGCTTCATTATGTGTGTTATGTTGATGCCATGCATAATCAATTGATCATATATTTCTTCATTGTAACTTATCGTCCATTATGTTGGGCATGTTTGAGTTTCATGGTGCCTGAAGCACTACTCTTGCTCTTTTGAATATGGGGTGGTTTGCTAGATGTAGTTCTCATATACATGATATTTGGATTGCATGTTCTGCATCAACTCTCAAGTTCATTTGGCATTGTACAAATCGGGCTCATTATGATGGGATTAAAGTCACTGTATCACAAAGCTTGCGGTTTAATTACTGGTAATGTTGCAACCTCAAGTTGTTTTGTCTTCAAGTTGCATGTTAAATCATGTACACGAGTTTTGTGTCATTAAAACAATGAGTGGTTAATACAAGCCACATAGACACCTCGAATTACTAAAATAAATTGGTTAACCCATCATTTTGGTTGGATCAAAGTTAATACTCTTGAAGCATGAAAAATTGGTTCTAATCGGGCTAGGTATGGAGGTGCATGTTTACAGAGACTACAAAGGTTTGATTTTATGTGTATTCTCTTCTACTTTAGATATACCTAGTTTGGTGGCTGCAAATGTCACGACGGTCATTAAAGCTATTGAACTAGGTTGGGTTAGATATTGGAAGTATCTTCGTGTTAGAGTATGGTTGGAGGGGTGGATTCTTACCTCATTCTTATTTTCCTCCGTTTATCTTATTTGGTGTCTTAGTATCTTCGTGTGGAATGGAACAATTGCTTGCATCTTATATCCTAAATGCATTTTAAATCGAGTCATACATTTCTTGAAGGTAATCAAGTTGCTGATGCTCTTGTTAATTACGATGCATCTTCTGACTGTTTTACTTGATAAGATCTATGCTAGCTCTATAACTTATGGTGAGTTCTTGTAATAGAGATTGTTTACGTCTTCCTAATTTTCAATTTCATTACTTTGTTTGTTATTGTTCATGAGGATAATTGACGATTTTTATGTCTATGCTCAATCATCTTTTTGTAATTTTTTTTCTTTCAATAAATTGTCTTATGAAGACGATAAGCTAGTCTCTCTACACTTACCCAAAAAATATGACTCATTGGCAATATTACATGTTTGTACCATCTGTATTAATTTTAATCTAACCTTTCCTTAAAAAAATTAATCTAACCTAAGAGAGAATGATCAATGTCAATTAACTTTTGTAATCCTTGGGGCCATGAGGGACAACATAATAAACCAAAATTATTCAAAACCCGAAGCTCTGTTTAAGAGTTAGACATGTATTCTGACGCTAATTTTCCATTAGTTTTAGGTTTTTGTTTAAATAGTGGACCCCACATCCCGTGTAGTCCCGCGCACCTAGCGCTGCATCAACCCGCTTAGGCTCAAGCGGCTCAATAATTTGGATTCTGCCGCCCTAAGTAGGCCCAATACGCTCCTCTTCGTACGCGCAAATTATCAGGTCGATAATTTGGGTTTTTTTTGTTTGCTTATAGAGCATACAAAAACTCGTTAAATTCATGTCAGCGATCCTCTTTGGCTATAGGAGTCGCACTTCATTTTTAGTTTTGCTTGACATGCTAAAACTTAAACATTACAATCATCAATCTAAATTTCCAAATCATATCAACAGCTCGCCACTGATGTTGAAGTGATCGAGAGCAGCTGAAATTTCTCTTCAAACTGTGATTTTTGACCATCTTTCCGATACAGTCTGAACTCTGAAATAGGTTTGCATAGACAGAACTCGATCACAGAAGCCTGCAGTATATTCATTTACTTACTCGAAGAGATGACTGCAGGCATCAGAGGCCAGAAGGGCAGATAGGAAGAAGGGTCGTTGAGTTACGTGCGCAATGTCATGTACTTTTGCCAAAACGTAAGCATCTTGATATTTATTGTCTTCTAATTATTTTTGTAAAAAATTGACAAAAATTCAAACAATTAACTACATGTTTAAATCATTAATTCTTAAGACATGAGTAGTTTCCAAAATGTCTTGGGAGAGCCAACGATGATCGGAAGCAAATTGGTACCAATTATTGTTTATTAGAGAATAATACCAACTAAACCAGTTGGTTAATTACTATTTTTTAAAGGAGAAAGAGAAGAAGTCTGTAGCGAATTATAAATTCTTCTCATCCTAAAGTACGTTAGCTCCCAAACAATTAATAAGGAGGACCGTGTCTGAGATTGTTCTGTGCCTCTAGTCAGAGAGCATCGGTCTCTTCCTTCCTTTTATCTTAGTGAGAGAGAGAGAGAGAGAGCTCAATATTTCTCTGGTGCTTCATATTTGTAAGAAGAGAGAGCTATAGAAATGGGAAGGGCTCCTTGTTGTTCAAAGGTTGGTTTGCACAGAGGTCCTTGGACTCCCAGAGAGGACACATTGCTCACCAAATATATTGAAGCTCATGGTGAAGGCCATTGGAGATCCTTGCCCAAAAAAGCTGGTATAAATTTTTCTTCAAGTTGATGCACAGATTAAAACATGTTTCTTGTTCTTTTAAGTTGGTAATGTTGGTGATTTATGTACGTACTCTAGCTAATTTTGTGTTTTTGTGCATGAAGGCCTTCTTAGGTGCGGGAAGAGTTGCAGGCTAAGATGGATGAACTACCTCAGGCCTGACATCAAGAGAGGAAACATTACTCCAGACGAAGATGACCTAATAATCCGACTGCATTCACTTCTCGGAAACCGCTGGTCTCTCATAGCCGGCAGACTTCCCGGCCGAACCGATAACGAGATCAAGAACTACTGGAACACCCATCTGAGCAAAAGGCTCATGAGCGAAGGAACTGACCCGAACACGCATCAAAAACTATCCCAGCCTACGCCCCCCAAGGAAAACAAGAGGAAGAAGAAGCAAAGCCACAAAGCTAAGAACAAGAACAAGACTGAAAAACGATCAATGCCCGAAAAGCCTAAGGTCCATCTCCCAAAACCAACCAGGATCACTTCCTTTGTTAATCTACCAAGAGAGGATAGCTTCACCACAGCTAGCACCACTGTGTCTTCTAGTCAGGATCAAGTTCAGGACCATGTTAACAATATTATTCCTTGGTCTGATAATTACAAAGAGAATGGGGTTTTCTTCTCCGTCGGTGATGGCTCGACATCGTCGGATTTTGAGTGTGATCAGTCTCCGATAATACCTAATGTTGCCGCCGGTGGTGATGATCATGACCACAGTCTGGAGAATATCTACGAGGAATATCTGCAGGTCCTTCTGAAGACGACAGATCAAGATCAGAACTATCAGGTTGAGTTAGACTCGTTTGCTGAGTCGCTGCTGATCTAAATAAAATAAAAATAAGAATGCTGTGTGCAAACTAAAAGCGTTATAATCTTCTCGCGCGCGCAAGGGTTTAGTGTTTGAATCTTAGGTCTTTCACGTGCTTACCTTCTAGTTCTAGTCAAGGGTATTCTGTTTATGTTTCAATAATAACATTGTGAATCTGTTCTAGTCGATATCATGTTGAGCTCTATGAATGTATATGGTTGCAAGAAACCATGATGATGATGCATGCATGGTGGCATTTTATAAACAATATTCAAGATTTGTTGCTTAAAGTTTCATCACTAACCATACATAATTGCTTAATGACACAAATGATCTCTTAGGTTCATTCTCAAAAAAAAAACCCACCAAATCTCTAAGGTTTAATCAGTATATGGTAAATTCATTTTTGATTAATTTCACACGTCTTTTCTTGTAATCAATATCTTCGAATTTAATAAAAAGATTTGATACCAATATGTCCAATTTTGACCTAAGACTTACATATTTACAATCAAATACTCGTCATCGTACCGTGTACTTTTGTTAATAGAAAATGTAAAAATTACCTGTCACAATAATTAGAAGTGTCATGCTTAATTTCTTTCCCTTTTTCCAGTTGCATTATTTTTTATAGGATTCCCGTATCATTATTAGCTGAAAACAGTTTTCTCGTACTTGCTTATATGGTTTCATATTTGTCGGCAACACTTTCCCCTAGCATTTACAAAGGTGCTATTCTAACTTTCTAAGTGTTATCTTTCACTAACTAAATTTAATTTCAATATATAGTGTTGACAGCGTTCAGTTAATTCCTGGTTTCTGTTAATTTAAATTAACATCTGAATAAAATAGAAAGTATAAAATCTAGATAGATTTAGCTACCGGATTCCGGCGGCCAGTGAACAGAAGGAACGTCGCTCAGCTTCTGTAAATATATGAACCTCTTGGCCTGGGAACTGTTCAACACGAGAATTTGCATTACATGACTCATGAATTTTTAGATGTTTACATGACTCATGAAATTGCAAATGAAAATATGTGCTTCTATTGTTAAGAAAGGGATCGAGTTCTGGTCTAGACCAGGGCCGACCTGTGCTGGTAGGCGGCCGCCTCAAACAACACTTCCCGGCAGGTCTCTGGTCAGTTTTAATTTGAAATCTTCAGAACTTAAATATATTATATATAATATGTTTGCTCAAAATAACATGTGCAGTCGCTTTAGTCTAGCGGAATAGTTGCTTTTTTTTCCAACACAACACATGTTCGAATCCTGGTGTTGAAAATTTGTTTTCCCCATCTCCATTTTAACTTTTTGAAAGGCCACTTTGTGGTCCAACCATGCACAAGCATGACAAAATTCTAATATTTTATTTGTTTTAAAAAAATTATATAATATTCATTTTTATATTGCTATTTATTGTAAATAAAGTATATATATGTTTAAGATGTCACATTTTTATTGTTCGTTTCAGACTGTTACAATCTCATAGCCGGCCCTAGTCTAGACTGCTATTATATAATTAACCAAAAATGAATAATAGGAGAATCATGACCTGATGACCTACGTAGGTGAATTGTTTCTTCTTCCTTCTTCCTTCACTACCAGAAAAAAGCCTTTAGCCGACGAAATATCTAAAAACAGGCTGACAAAATTTTTTTTCGTCGGTTAAATTAAATTTTCGTCGGCTAAAGTTGACTTTTAGCCGATGAATTTTTTTTTCGTCGGGTAAACTAATGTTTTCGTCGGCTATAGTTAAATTTTAGCCGAAAACAAAAAAAATTTCGTCGACTAAAGTGATTGTTTCGTCGGCTATAGTATGTGAACTTTAGCCGACGAAATGTGAAAAGTTTAGCCGACGAAATTAGGGTATTTCGTCGGCTAAAGTAACTTTTAGTTACAAAATTGCACTACGGATATTTTGGTGTCCGATTGACTATTGTGATACTAATATAGAAGCAGAATGGCCGTACGAGTAAAACTCATGGCTAATGCCATGACATACAGGCTTTTTTGGCCATCCGAGTTCGTTTAAGGCTTCAAAATGAAGTTTTTCTAAACGTTTAACACACGAAAATGTCCATATCTACATCTATATGAGGTATTTTGGCCGAACCTTCAACACAACAAACACTCACCATAATGAGATGCAACTGTCCATCTAAAAATTTTGAAACATTTACCCCTCGATGATAGGACTCTCCCTATATAGATAAATAATGGTAAATAGTAGCCATGTTGTGATTCCAGTCATCAAAATTCACAAACAAAAATACGACCATCAGATATCATCATTATGTTGAAAAATATCTCTGGTAAAAAACTCAACTTTATCCGATAAATTTAAGACTTCATCTAGACGGTCAATCTCGTAAGTCAAACACGTAAATTGTATTGACTGCAACTATCGGCACCGAGACTTTGCCGGAATTACGTGATTTTTCAACCGTGGATATATTTCACCATTCCGGTCATATCTTATTTCACGACTTTTTTGCGTTTGAAGTTTCTACGTAGAGTTTATTTTAGAAACAAAACATTTACTTAAAACTTAGTAAACAAGTTATACAACATTAGTACGCATGTTGTGATTCCGATGATCAAAATTGAGAAACAAAATTCCGACCGCCTGATATGATCATTATGTTGAAATATGTATATAGGAAAAAATTTAACTTAATCTGACAACGTTAAGGGCTCAATCCTTACGGTCAATCACGTAAGTCAAACCCCTTAACGCACGAAAACGGTCATTTGACCGTCTAAATTACATATTTTGCCTGAACCTTCAACTGAAAATAGTTTCAAATCAATGAGAAGCAACCAGTGGTATAAAATTTTTTTGAAAAATAACTACCAGAGATAGGGCTACCTCTAGGGAGAAAGAATGAAAAATTGAGTTAACCGCAATTATCGGTACCGAGACTTTACCGGAATTACGTGATTTTACAACTGTAGACGTATTTCACCATTCCGGTCATATCTTATTTCACGACTTTTTTTCGTTTGAAGCTTCTACGTATAGGGTTTAGGGTTTTAGCCGACGAAATTAGGGTAATTCGTCGGCTAAAGTTAAATAAATAAATAAAATAAATAACTATAGCCGACAAAATTAGGGTATTTCGTCGGCTAAGGTTTAATAAATAAAAAAAATATAAAAAAATAACTATAGCCGACGAATTACCCTAATTTCGTCGGCTAAAGTTAAATAAATAAATAACTTTAGCCGACGAAATTCGTCAGTTAAAGTTAATTAAAAATTCAAATTTTTTGACGGGGATTTTTAAAATTTTAAATTTTTTCGACTAAAATTTTAAACTTTAGCCGACGAAATTTCGTCAGCTAAAGTTCAAAATTTTCTATATCTCTTCATCTATTTCGTCAGCTAAAGTTCAAAATTTTCTATATCTCTTCATCTTCCCTCCTCCTCCTCCTCTTCATCTTCCCTCCTCCTCTTCATCTTCCCTCCTCCTCCCCCTCTTCATCTTCCTTCCTCCTCCTCTCCTCCTCCTTTCTCCTCTTAATCCTTCTCCTTCCTCCTCCTCTTAATCCTTCTCCTTCCTCCTCCTCCTCCTCCTCTCCTCTTCTCCACCTCCTCTTGTCCTTCTCCACCACCGGTGTAAAAACGAAAAAGAAGTAAAAGTTTTAATCAAAAATACAAGAAATTAAAAAAGAAAAAAATATGAAAAAATTAAAATAGCTATAGCCGACGAAATTTTAATAAAATTCGTCGGCTAAAATTAAAAAATAAAAAGAAAAAATAACTATAGCCGACGAATTACCCTAAAATTCGTCGGCTAAAGTTAAATAAATAAATAAAAATAATAGCTATAGCCGACGAAATTTAATAAAATTCGTCGGCTAAAATTAAAAAATAATAATAATAACTATAGCCGACGAATTACCCTAAACCCTAAAATTCGTCGGCTAAAGTTAAATAAATAAATAAAAATAATAGGTATAGCCGACAAATTTTAATTAAATTTCGTCGGCTAAGGTCCAAAAATTAAGCGACAAAAAATTTCTTCGTCGGCTAAATAAATGACTTTAGCCGACGATGAACAGTAATTTCGTCAGCTATAGTGTTGGCCGACGGATTTTGCCCGACGACTTCTTAGCCGACGAAATTTAGGGTTTAGCCGACAAAAAAATTTCGTCGGCTAAAGTGATTGTTCTGGTAGTGCTTGAATCTTCTCCACAAAGATGTGGAAAGCAACGAATAACTCGATTACTATTATTCATCTCATCAGGTCATGTCACTCTTGTGGTCCTATAAATAAAACAAGAATCAGTTTCCTTCATGACACTGCCACCTTTTCACGAGCAATTGAATTCACGAAAACATACCAAACAGTTTGGAAAGACAGAAGGAGGCCAATCATCAGATTGCCTAAACCTGCTAAACACTTATTAGAAAATTACAATGATCAGTTTTCTCCACCTTCTTCATTTTAAAAGGCTGGTGCGGCTGTCTTCAAACCTCAATTAATGCAACTGTCGAATATAACGGGGAGACATTGAGTCTAAACTCTAGATTACAAAGACCTGAAATAATATCATAAATCTCTACAATACTCGTGTACTCAAACATGTACCAACTAGCAAAGAGAACTGCTCTAATGACAACTCTATTTGCATTGAAATTGCGGTGACATTCTGGACAGAACAGCATATGTGTAACACGTTTACACATCCTAATATCTGATTCTAAATCAACTTCCCAGCTATGTTGCTGTCAGAGGCTAAATCCGACGACACTCAGCTTCACTCTGCCACTAGACGACAACGACCATTTGACGAAGCAAGGAACTCATCACCTACCTAGAGCAGAAAAGACACTTTGGGTGCACACACAGACAAATAACCCGACTAACCCCACACAATAATAATAGAGATTTATTACTAGCAAAAAGCAATAACAAACTAAATAACATAAACAAAAAAATATCAAAAAAATAAATTGACCTTAATGGACCAAGAGGGAAGCCCCAGACCCAATCCATGCTTACTATAGGACATGCCCAGATTTGAAGTAGGGTAAAAAGGGCCCAAGTCTTAGATCCAGCCCAGACAAATATCTGCAGACTTGCCACTTCTCTGTTCCTTACCTCGTCTTGCCGGCGTCGTTGACAAGCACCGACCAATGACAAATAGGCTTCACCACCAGAGATCCTGCAATAGTAACCCTCCACCTCCATAACCCGAACACCCAATTGACCAAATCCCTGATGACAAGATACAACTAAAATTGGATAACCGATGTTGTTCCCGCCATCCACCCCTTCAGTTGCGCACCTCCTCTGATGATGGAGACTGTCATCAGTGGCGGAGCCAGGAATTACGAACGAGTGGGGCACATTAATAAAAATTAAAATTAAATAAAAATAATAATATTTAAAATTAATTTCAGGAGGTGACTCCTCTAAGGTATTTGAATTACTATCGTTATTCTTTTTCTTAGTGGACGTGGTGATTTCTCCAAGGTATTTGAAACTGCCGATCTTTCTTCAATAGGTTTGTCTATTTTCTGGAAGTATTTCAACATTTTGAATGCAATGAGATGAAAATTTAGAACTCTCTTCAATATAAGTTGCAGTAATCAATCGTACTTGACTATATATAGATGCATTATATTTGGTATGGATTTATTTTGCTACAAGGATTTGTATTAAATATGTAAATCTATTACTAAAAGGAAATGGAAAACTTAATAATTTAAAAAATACGACAATAAATAAGCACCAAATGAAAAATGATTGTTGTCGAAAAAATTGAAAAAGATCAACCATGACCACATGAATAGTTGTTCAAAAAAAGGATGGACCATGACAACATGAATAGTATATATAATATATATTCTGATTTTTTTTTTCTGATCCCAAATAATAGATATATTATAAAAAATGTTGAGTGGGGCACTAGTTATAAAAATAAGATATATTTACAAGTCTTTTTTTTACTAAATAGTAAATGGGGCACGTGCCCCACATATATTGTACATGGCTCCGCCATTGACTACCGCCACACATCCACACAGCCAAGATCTCGTCCTGAACCACAAAGTCAGATCCCTCTTGATGTGCTCCTCCTCCTCTTGCAGACATCGTCCAAACATGGAATTCAAGAACCATGTCTTTATTCCACCCCAATCTCCGATCACCAGACGAAATCCTTAAGTACACATCCCGTCCGACTGCATATGACGCACGCCGACATGGCCAAAGACCTGCGCCAACGTCACATCGCGGCCGGACGAGAACTAGAGATGACTGTGACGACAAACTTTCTCCAACCCTAATGCGTCCCCTTTTGGTCCGATTCAGCTCTTTCTGATTTCTCCACCTTTTACTACTCTATTCATTAGAAACTGAGAGATGGATAAAGTGTGTCATCTTGTAGAAACTACTTAGTTATTATGATGCATGTATGAAAATAATGGACGAATTAACTTCATTACAAGAAATATTACAACTCAATTATCATAAAACACTTAAAAAAACTGCTTACCATAAAACACTCAATTATCATAATTGGCGAATTACTATGATTAAGTTACATGGTGAAATGAAGAACCATTAAAAGTCATTTTATCAGTGTCTGTTTATGTTTTGTTCAAATTCTGCTGGCCTTGTATGAACAATCACAAAAACATGTATCAATTACAAGAGAAAAGAAGATAAAATTTCAACAATTCATATGTTTAAGTAATAGTATGGACCAAAAACATGCATAACATGTTTCAAATAGTTACGATCTAGACAACAAACAGCTATTTGTAAAAGCGACTGGATTAGACCTCTTCTGGTCATGAGCGTTCATGGTTAGATGAGCTCGTGGCTAGCTTTCTGGTAGATAGATTTGCAGCATGCATAACAAACTATACAGCTTGAAATTAATAAAAACTTCAAGTGAAAAATTCTAATGAACGGTCGTGAAGATTTAGGGTGAGGATCCAACTTTGACTTGTATGCTATAATTATGATGACCCTCCATTATTTTAGTTCTGCTCCATTATTTAGTGTCTCACTATCATCTGGGGTCGATGCAGCACACGAGTTTGGGAACCATGCACATCACTAGATATCGGTTCATGATTACTTTGTAACTTGTAAGTTATTGATGCCAAATAATTAATGTATATCGAAATGATTTTGAAAACAACATGAAAATTTGGAATTCACGTGTGAAAGATATATTGAGTATGTGATTAATGAATAATCTGGGTTTATGTAATCTGCGTAGTCTGTTCTATATATTCAATCATGGGTTTTGTTATCGTTTTTCTTGAATCAGATCAGCTGGTTTCTTTTTTTTTTTTGAACAATCTGAATCGACCTAGATTTTTCTTTTGTTATATGTTGCCTTGATTTTGCGTATCACAAATCAATTACGGCCGGTGGATTATATCTTGATGTTGAGTAGTTTTGATGATCGAGAAGCTTTGTTCCAACATGGCAACATCCTCGAGGCACTCATGGGATCCGAGCATAAACATATATAAACTATGAATGGTAGGATAATATATAATTACACTAGTTCAATTGAGCAGCATAACTGTTTATTTAGTTTTTTTTTGTAATTTTATGATTTTGGAGAGTCCCTGTCTGCTGATGGGATCCGGAAATATAAAGAACTCAAAAGTTCATAATCACTACTATTGTGTCCACCAATCTTATCACCGAGTTTACTTTATTAGGCAGGTATGCAATTAAGCAAAGTATTGAAGTGATTGGTTGATGAAGTAAAATTTCTTTAAATTAATAAAATTGGGCTGTTAAAATCTATCACGGGATATTAATTATTTTATAAATTAATATGTGGGTTTTAGAAAAGTTCGTCTTACAAGTGAGTCAATGGACGATATCGAATACGATCAAACGATGTGCTGAGTACCTCACTGCTTTTGTAAAAGGTGATTCTAAGCGACACACAACAACAAAATTCATTGAGTTTGAGAAGACCATGTACCAGTGGATCGTTCAATATCAAGAACATGTGAATATGTCAGGAGAACTAATCATCGAGAAAGCAAAAGAGTTATTCAAGTTAATGTATCCTCAAGATACTCCAGATTTCTAGTTTTCTCAAGGATGACTCGAGCGCTTCAAATCAAGACATGAGATAAAAAAACACCACAAGTTCTTACAATAATAAAAAAAGTTCAGCAACTCGATAAGAAAACAATACCATAAATTCTTATAATGATAAGAAAAGTTCTAGATGAGATTCAAGGTGGTCTCAATTTCAAGAAAAAATAAGTCACAATTGACTCATTCTTAATCAAGTCTCTATAAATGTGTAATAAATTTTATTTATTAAAACATTATTAATTTATATATTTATTGGGGTCTATGTGAATTCTCGTATTTGTATTATCTTATAAATTTAGTGAATTATTAATTTACAACGTTGTCCTTGACTCAGGACAAGCAAAAATTATTATTTTAAAAAGGTTATTAATTAATTAAGTATTAATTTAACGAGATTTTACTGTAGTTGATACTTGATTATGATATATAAAAGTAAAACCCTTTTTTGGTTCGTAGCGAAATCATGTTAGACACGTTTTTTAACCTTTTAATTTTTTTTTGTAAAACTTAAGGGAAAATTCAATTACACAAAAATAAAAAAACCAGACCCAGTTCAATGCAAAAAAAATATTAAAAGTCTATTCCAATAAATCTCATGTTTACTCTAACCTAACTATCTTATCTCTCTCATCTCACTCGTTCATCGATCAGAGATCTGCTCTCTCTCTCTCTCCCAAAACCAAATCATGGGAGCTTTGCAAGGTTCAGGGTTCAATCTCAATGTCCGAGATCACGACAACTCTTCAATCACGGCGACTCTCTTTCTCCTTGATCACAACAGCTCTTCGATTAAGGGGTCATTGTCACGACGGCTCTTCAATCACGACGACGACCACCTGTCACATCCCGATCTTAGAATTATTTTACGGTTGGTTACTTTGGTCTTTTACCATTTAATGTAACCGTTTAACCGTACAATTATTGTAAAGTTGACTTTTTGTTAAGTTAAGAATTTGGGAAAACTTTCTTCATGAAAGTCGTAGAGGACTTCGATACGAGTTCGTGGACACGTAACACGCTTAAATCGAAGATTATATGAAGAAGTTATGGTCTAAAAACAGAACTTACTATTTTTAGAAAGGGTAATAAAAGGAAAACTTACCAAAAGAGGTAAGTGGTAAAAATCAGTTTTTTTTTTCTAACTTTCTCTCTCCTCCATTTCGACCGAAACCGCTGCCGGATCTTCTCTCCGCCACTGCGCCGCCGTCTTGCCACCTAAGGCCGCCACACCGGTCTCAAAATGATCGCCTCTAAGTCTACTTCAATTCTAGGTAAGCCTTTTGACCTATCTCGCCTTGGTTTAGGAGAAATGTCGATTTGTTTGCCTAGTGTACAGTGTTGAGTCTAGATCGGATTTCTCCCTGCTCATGCCACCAATTTGTGAGTTCTTTATATTATTAGAATGAGTTTTATGAGTACTATTTACCCCTAGAGTTTGGTGGATTGATTTGGAGCGTGGATGGAGAATTGAGGATTTTAAGTTTTTATGTTTAAAAATTTAGGTTCCACTGTTCATCACGTAATTGACCTAGTTAGATACCAAATTGGCCTTCGAGTTGAACTAGAAAGTTGTTCCAAATGATGAGATGAATCTACTGTTAAAATTTGGTGGCGATTAGAGGTCACCAGAATTTTGGACGAAATTTCTGCCGGCGGCTGAGCTGGCGGCGGTGCCGCCACTTTTTGGGTAGTTTTTCATACCCATTAAATAGTATAAATTGTGAGGAGTCTATGGTTTAAATTTGGTAATTTTTGGAGGAGTTTTTGTTAGGTTTTAGAATTTTTCAAGTTTAGTATTATTGGCGGATAATAAAATATTATTCCGACCATCGATTATTGCCGGTTAAGGTTTAAAAATTATTTTAAGGACTCCTAAGTTATTGGTGAAGGTCGGGGATTTTTAGTTGACAATTTGAGAAATGTGAAGCCATTGAGCGAGCTGTACGCTTAGAAATGTGAATGTCTATGTTATTTAATTATTATTCTAGCCTCTGAAAAATTAATATTAATTGTGAAACAGGACGGGAAGAAGCTCGTGTTGTGGAGACTTCACTTAAGCAGAATTCGGGTTTTCGTCAGGCTAAGGCCTCAACCTGTGAGTGGACCTTTATTTTTTAAATATAATGAATGCAATATATTTTATTAAGTTTCTCCTTTATTTATGAAATTTTCTCCGCGTTGTGTTTTATGGTGATGTTGGGGAAACTTTGGAATTTAATATATTTCAAAGATAAGTGAGCCGAGAAAGAGGTTCCTACCTTTCTCGTGAGTTTTGAATGATTTTCCCAGAAAATGATTTTTTAAGTATTATCACCATTTGGGTTATGGAGGGGGATTATTTTTAAAAGGGAAAACTTGGCTCTTGGATTTAATAATTTAAAGTAAAGTCAGGGAATCGGTTTCGGATGTCTGGAAAAGTTTTAAATCTAATGTATTTGGGGAAAAGTCATGTGTGTTTTGACTTGGATTTTGATTTAATTACCACGAGGTTTTCAAGGATTTTCAAGTATATATGTTATTATGTATTGCTATCTAGCATGGATCCTCTCCGGATGGAGATGGTACCCTCTCCGAATTGTAGCTGGTCAGACCCTCTTCTGTGGTAGCTGGTCAGAAGGACCCTCCGGGATAGAGCCGGTCAGGACCCTCTTCAGTGGTTGCTGGTCAGATGGACCCTCCCGAATAGAGCATGTCAGGGGACCTTCTCCGATTGAGCTGGTCAATAGACCATCTCGTGGATAGAGCTGGTCAGTTGTTTTCTCGTGGTCATGGTGAAACTAATTCCCCACTTTTCAAATGACGAGAGAAAGCTACTGTTAAAATTTAGTGGCGATCGGAGGTCGCCGAAATTTTGACCGGAATTTCTGCCAACAGTACCTCCACTTTTTGGGCAATTTTTCATGCCCATTAAATTGTATAAATTGAGAGGAGTCTATAGTTTAAATTTGGTAATTTTTGGAGGAGTTTCGGTTAGGTTTTGGAATTTTTCAAGTTTAGTATTATTGGCGAATAATTAAATATTATTCCGACCATCTATTATTGTCGGTTAAGGTTTAAGAAACATTTTAAGTAGTTCTAAATTGTTGGTGATGGTCGGGGGTTTTTAGTTGACAATTTGAGTAGTGTGGAGACGATGAGCGAGTTGTACGCTCACAAATGTGTATACCTATGTTATTTAATTATTATAATAGCGTCCGGAAAATTAATTTTAATTGTGGAACAAGACGCGAAGAGGCACGTGTTGTCACACCCCGAATCTTTTGAAGTTAATAAAAGTTACCTTTCACAGAGGTTCATGAGTTACCAAGGACTTTTAATTGCGATCGGTAATTCGTTAAGTTATCGCTCGAGTTAATTTTCAAGTTTTTCTAAGTTCTCCAAATACCTGAATTGATGACTCGATGTTGTAGTATGTGTTGACACGAGTCTCCCGGTATTTTCGGAATATTTTTCGGAGCTTCGGTTTATTTTCTACGAATTTTCAAAGTTTCCGGTAACTTTTAATTATAATCCGGTAAATCAGTTTTACCACTTAACCTTTCCACTTTTCACCTTCTTTGAATCTTGACCGTTGGATCTTTCTCAGATCAGATCTTGGCCGTCCATTTTCGTTTAAAAAGAGGTGAGAAGGCTGACCTCGGATCAAGCGACACTGTCTCGGCGGTCAACGCCGGATTTCCGGCGATCCGGGCGGCGCTAGGGCGCGTGACCGGTGTGGTTAGTCTCCTCTTCTCTTCCTCTTCCTTCCCTTGTCTCCTGATGTGTGATTTGAGCCCTTAATCAAAACCTCCAATTCACTGTGTTACTGTTTTCTGGGTTTAGACAGTAGGATTCTCAACGAGGCTTACAGCTCCGGCGACGGTACTCTGAGTTGTTGTTGGGGCTCAGTAGATGAAGGGAAGAAGAGTTGGTGTGAGGTGGAGGCTCGGATGTTTTGAGAGCAGGAGAAAAGTATTGAGGAGCCGAGAAAGATGTTTGGGACGCTGAGGACTTGAGCTGCTGCAGTTGAGTTAGAGGAAAGGCAGAGTTCTGGTTCTGTCGAGGAGAATCCGAGAGGTGGTGCTGGTGACTGGTGCAACAGTTGGTCATGGTTGGTGATTTTGAGCTGCTGATTCTTGGGTTGAACAAACCAAAGGTGAGGTTCCAGCTTTAGGCTTGTGTGTTGTTGGTTCTGTTGGATGATTGGAATTGTTACTGAAATTGTGTTGTTGTTGCTGTGGTCGTAACTTGGTGAATCGGAGCAAACAGGGAGGGTATGGCGAAATTCCGGCAAGTTACCGGAATCCGGCAAAGACTCCGGGAATACGATTAAACCGGCAGAATGCCGAAGATGTAGGAATCATTTCTCCCTGTTAGGCTTTTAGTTAAAAGTACGGTTAATTTCCAAGTTGAGTATTTACGGAAAATTAGATGTAAGTAGGAAGTTTCCATTTTGGGAAACTTCCCATTTTAAGGAAGACTTACCAATTTAGGGAACTTTCCATTTTGAGAAACTTTCCCTTTTTGGAAGGTTTCCATTTATGGGAAGATGTTAAATCGGGTTGAAGAGGTTAAAGAAAAGATAGAATTCAAGTTAAAGGTTGTGAAGTTAATTAGTGAAGCATGAGAATTATAATATGTTGACCACTCTAGTGGTTGAGGGAGATGTTGACTCCTATTAACGGAATTGTCAAGTTAATCGTGGAAAAACAATCGGATAATTTCATTATCGACGTATCGACTCACAATAAGTAAAGAAAAACATACTTATGCTAATTATAATCCGGTAAATCAGTTTTACCACTTAACCTTTCCACTTTTCACCTTCTTTGAATCTTGACCGTTGGATCTTTCTCAGATCAGATCTTGGCCGTCCATTTTCGTTTAAAAAGAGGTGAGAAGGCTGACCTCGGGTCAACCCTCCTCTTTTCTTCTCTCTCCCCTCTCTCGGTCTCTCGTCTGCTCCGGCGTGGCCACAGTGGTGCTCCGCCGTCTGCCCACCACTGGCCGGCGCTCCACCACCATCCTCTTCCCCTCTTTCTCCTTGTTCTAACCATGCCCTTAGTTTGCACTGACGTCCGCCGAGGGAAGAGATCAAGCGACACTGTCTCGGCGGTCAACGCCGGATTTCCGGCGATCCGGGCGGCGCTAGGGCGCGTGACAGGTGTGGTTAGTCTCCTCTTCTCTTCCTCTTCCTTCCCTTGTCTCCTGATGTGTGATTTGAGCCCTTAATCAAAACCTCCAATTCACTGTGTTACTGTTTTCTGGGTTTAGACAGTAGGATTCTCAACGAGGCTTACAGCTCCGGCGACGGTACTCTGAGTTGTTGTTGGGGCTCAGTAGATGAAGGGAAGAAGAGTTGGTGTGAGGTGGAGGCTCGGATGTTTTGAGAGCAGGAGAAAAGTATTGAGGAGCCGAGAAAGATGTTTGGGACGCTGAGGACTTGAGCTGCTGCAGTTGAGTTAGAGGAAAGGCAGAGTTCCGGTTCTGTCGAGGAGAATCCGAGAGGTGGTGCTGGTGACTGGTGCAACAGTTGGTCATGGTTGGTGATTTTGAGCTGCTGATTCTTGGGTTGAACAAACCAAAGGTGAGGTTCCAGCTTTAGGCTTGTGTGTTGTTGGTTCTGTTGGATGATTGGAATTGTTACTGAAATTGTGTTGTTGTTGCTGTGGTCGTAACTTGGTGAATCGGAGCAAACAGGGAGGGTATGGCGAAATTCCGGCAAGTTACCGGAATCCGGCAAAGACTCCGGGAATACGATTAAACCGGCAGAATGCCGAAGAGGTAGGAATCATTTCTCCCTGTTAGGCTTTTAGTCAAAAGTACGGTTAATTTCCAAGTTGAGTATTTACGGAAAATTAGATGTAAGTAGGAAGTTTCCATTTTGGGAAACTTCCCATTTTAAGGAAGACTTACCAATTTAGGGAACTTTCCATTTTGAGAAACTTTCCCTTTTTGGAAGGTTTCCATTTATGGGAAGATGTTAAATCGGGTTGAAGAGGTTAAAGAAAAGATAGAATTCAAGTTAAAGGTTGTGAAGTTAATTAGTGAAGCATGAGAATTATAATATGTTGACCACTCTAGTGGTTGAGGGAGATGTTGACTCCTATTAACGGAATTGTCAAGTTAATCGTGGAAAAACAATCGGATAATTTCATTATCGACGTATCGACTCACAATAAGTAAAGAAAAACATACTTATGCTAAAGTGGCGTAAACGGAAACCAAACTTCGAGTCGATAATCGGAAATAAGTGTGATGTTTGAAAAGTTGATAAAAAGAAGGGAATTTGGTCAACACGTGGTCAAATAGGATTTCCTGGTCAAACTAGGAAAAGACCAAGTCAACGATGAAATGACTAATATGATGATTTGTTTGCACAGTCTCTGGTCGGACGTGAGACGGGCTCGACTACGCGGGTAGTTCGAGAGTTTCGCTCGAGGAGCTTTCTGAGCGGGAATGTCACAATAGTACTGTGAGTGGACAGATTATTTTATTTACATGAATGCATGCCTTAATTATTGATATGATTGCATGGTTTTTATGATTGTTTCGAGAATGATATGTTCCTCGGGTGCTTGGATATTTTATTTGGATTTATGCTTATATGGCGAGGAATAGTTTTACTTATTTGTTTGGGAAGAGTATTTGAGTAAAGTATCGTTGTGAATTTCCTTTATGGGTTGTCCAATGATTATGCTAGCTAGAGTAGCGTGAGGGCGCTACTAGAGCTCTTAGCTCCGACCCTGGTCTGAGAGGACAGACACGCCTGAGATGTCAGGTGGATACTATGAGGGTTGTCCATCACCATTTTACCTAGAGCTCTTAGCTCCGACCCTGGTCTGAGAGGACAGACACGCCTGAGATGTCAGGTGGATACTATGAGGGTTGTCCATCACCATTTTACCTAGAGCTCTTAGCTCCGACCCTGGTCTGAGAGGACAGACACGCCTGAGAGGTCAGGTGGATATTATAAGGGTTGTCCATTACCGTTTTATCTAGCTAGCATAGCGTGATGGCGCAACTAGAGCTCTTAGCTCCGACCCTAGTCTGAGAGGTCAGACTTATTATGTTTGTGAACATTTCTCTTCCCATATTCCTTGTTTATCTTATCATGCATTTGTGGAAATTGAGTAATTGTGGGCATGCATAAATGTTATTTAAATCATTAAATTTTTGGGAGAGCATTAAAGGAAATAGAGTTTTTATATTTGATTTTCGTCCACTCACTCTAACAGTTTTCCAATGTTTCTCCCCTGGGCCTTTCGTTTTTAAATGCCCAGTGATGCAGGGTTCTTGAGAGGAGGTCGAGCGCGTACGAGAGTCGAGGCATAGTCGATCATTCCGTTGCTGCCTTGAAATTCTTTGGGGTAATCATCTTTGTAGACTGCTCTGACTAACCCGGTTTAGTTAGTTTTGTAGGAAGGGTTGGCCATTTCAAGGGGGTTTCGGTAAGAAGTTCCCTTGAGGTGGTCCCCACAGGAGTTACTTCGGGTTAAAGGGGTTTAACCCGGGGTGGGTCCTGTCACGTGTTGTGGAGACTTCGCTTGAGCGGAATTCGGGTTTTCGTTAGGCTAAGGCATAAGTCTGTGAGTGGTCTTTTATTTTAAATATAATGCATGCAACATATTTTTATTAAGTTTCTCCTTTATTTATGAGAATTTCGTCCATGTTGATTTTTATGGTGATTTTGGAAAAATTGGGGATTTATTATTTTTCAAATATATGTGAGCCGAGAAAGAGGTTCATACCTTTCCCGTGAGTTTTAAATAATTTTCTCGAAAAATGATTTTAAGTTGTTATCACCATTTTGGGTTATGGAGGGGGATTATTTTTAAAAGGAAAAACTTGGCTCTTGGATTTTAATGATTTAAAGTAAAGTCCGAGATCCGGTTTCAGATGTTTGGAAAGTTTTAAATCCAATATGTTTGGGGAAAAGTTATGGGTGTTTTGACTTGGATTTTTGATTTATTCACCACGAGGTTTTCAAGGAATTTTCAAGTATATATATGTGTATTGCTAGCTAGCATGTACCCTCTCCGGATGGAGATGATACCCTCTCCGGATTGTAGCTGGTCAGACCCTCTTCGGTGGTAGCTGGTCAGAAAGACCCTCCCAGATAGAGCCGGTCAGTACCCTCTTCGGTGGTAGCTGGTCAGATTGACCCTCCCGAATAGAGCGGGTCAAGGGACCATATCTGATAGAGCTGGTCAATAGACCCTCTCGTGGATAGAGCTGATCAGTTGTTTTCTCGTGGTCATGGTGATAGTACCCCACATTTTTAAATTCTGGATTTGAGCCAAGGGAATTGTTAAATTTTATTTAATCGTTTCTTTGGGTTGCGTGCATGTGGATTTTGGAAAAAAAAATCAAAGGGAGAACATGAAAAGATATTTACCCTTTTTATATTTGATTTTTGTCAACTCACGCTAATGTTTTTAAATGTTTTCCCCTGGGCCCTTCGTTTTCAAATGCCCAGTGTTGCAGGGTTCCCGAGAGGAGGTCACGCGTACCGAAGTCGGGGCATAGTCAATTAATCCGTTGTTGCTCACATATTGATTTAGGTATAACTTCCATGTAGACTAGGTTAGTGAATAGGTTAGTGAAGCGTAGATGTGACTTGAGGAGCAAAATGGCTTCAGGAATTGGGGGTTGACTTAAATTATTCATAGAAATGTTGATTTAGTTTGTGGGAAGCTTGGTTTTCTTAGTTTGTCACTAGCACACCCTTATCCTCGGGTTAGTAAGGGCCCCATCTGATATGGGTAGGTAGCAACCATACTCTGAATATGGGGGGAGTTAGGCCTTAACTCTTATGCTCTCAACTCACAATCCCACGGACCAAGATAACCTTCTCATCGTGTGCTGTGAGGAGTTGAGCCATCACACCATAATCACTTTACTGTCAGGACCCATCCCGGGTTAAACTCTTTTAACCCGAAGTAAATCTTGCGGGAACCACCTCAAGGGTACTTCTTACCGAAACCCTCTTGAAATGAACAACCCTTCCTGCAAACCAAATCAACATTTCTCCTAAACCAAACCAAGACTTACCTAGAATTGAAGTAAACTCATAGGCGGTCATTTTGAGACTGGTGCGGCGGCCTGAGGTGGACGGACGGCGGTGAGGTGGTGGAGAGAAGATCCGGCAGCAGTTTCGGTCGAAATGGAGGAGAGAGAAAGTTAGTCTAACGAAAACCCGAATTCCGCTCAAGCGAAGTCTCCACAATACGAGCCTCTTCGCGTCCTGTTCCACAATTAAAATTAATTTTCCGGACACTAGAATAATAATTAAATAACATAGGTGTACACATTTGTGAGCGTACAACTCGCTCTTCGTCTCCACACTTCTCAAATTGTCAACTAAAAATTCCCGACCTTCACCAACAACTTAGAACTCCTTAAAATATTTCTTAAACTTTAACCGACAATAATCGATGGTCGGAATAATATTTAATTATCCGTCAATAATACTAAACTTGAAAAATTCCAAAACCTAACCGAAACTCCACCAAAAATTACCAAATTTAAACCATAGACTCCTCTCAATTTATAAAATTTAATGGGCATGAAAAATTGTTCAAAAGTGGCGGCACCGCCGCTGGCGGCGGCGGCCGGCAGAAATTCCGGTCAAAATTCCGGTGACCTCCGATCTCTACTAAATTTTCACAGTAGCTTCGTCTCGTCATTTAGAACAACTTTCTAGTTCAACTCGAATGCCAATTCGGCCTCTAACTAGGTCAATTACGTGATAAACAGTGGAACCCGAATTTTTAAACATAAAAACTTCAAATCCTTAATTCTCCCTCCACGCTCCAAATCAATCCACCAAACTTTAGGAGTGAGTAGTACTCCTAAAACCCATTCTAATCATATAAAGAACTCACAAATTGGTGGCCTGAGCAGGGAGAAATCCGATCTAGACTTAACACTGTACACTAGGCAAAAAATCGACATTTCTCCTAAACCAAGGCGAGATAGGTCGAAAGGCTTACCTATAATTGAAATAGACTCAGAGGCGGTCATTTTGAGACCAGTGTGGCGGCCTTAGGTGGCAGAACGGCAGCGCGGTGGCGGGGAGAAGATCCGGCAGCGGTTTCGGTCAAAATGGAGGAGAGACAAAGTTAGAAAAAATGATTTTTACCACTTACCTTTTTCTGTAAGTTTTCCTTTTATAACCTTTTTTGAAAATAGTAACTTCTGTTTTTAGACTATAACTTCTTCATATGATCTCCGATTTGAGCGTGCTACATGTCCACGAACTCGTATCGACGTCCTCTACGACTTTCATGAAAAATGTTTTCCCAAATTCTCGAATTAACAAAAAGTCTACGTTACGATCATTGTACGGTTAAACGGTTACTTTAAATGGTAAAAGACTAAAGTAACCAACCGTAAAATAATTTTAGGATCGGGATGTGACAATTCTCCCCACCTTATAAAAATTTCCTCCTCGAAATTTCTATACTCGAACTCCAACACAGTGGGGGATAGTATCACTTAATATAATAATATTATTGTTCTCAAATATCAACTCCTTCATGAGAACTCTTCTGAATCGCCTTTCGAATAGAATTATCATAACCCTATACACCTGCCATTTACAATCAACATCCTTACCGATCCTCCATATAAGCCAATTTCTAGTACTAGCCGGAAGGCTATTGACATAGGTTGTAAAGAAATAAACTTATTCACGTAACATAGACATACGTGACACTAGGCATTCATTATAACCCCAAGGATACCCAACATATTCCACACTCATGTAACCTTGTCACATGTCACATTTAACCAACGTAGCACTCCTTCCTAAGTGGATGATAACCTCCAATACTCCCTCATTTTCTGACACCCGACCACTCTTCACGGGTCAACACTAAAGCATCTGAAGTCTTACCGCAGATCACAATGATTTTCTCTTGAATCATTGATCACACCAAATTCTTACTGTACTCCACCTCATTTATGAGGTTGAATACGACGCTGCCGATTATTGATCCACCAACTGTAATCCTCGTAAAAATCACTATTGTTTTCCACGAAAAGATTACAAACTCCATCAAGTACTGCAAACATCCTTTGGCAACAACTCCTTGTTGCCTAAGCCGGATCATAATCACACATAGGCTTGTCCACGTCTCTCCACTTACTGGAAGTAGCTAACCCAAACGAGAGCAAAGTTCATTACCATCACCTAGTTCAAACCTCATGACGTCAAGCAACAACTCGTCATCAAGCTATTCAATAACTCGGCGTCAAAGCCGATCGTTAACACGCTATATCTCCAGCATTCACCCATGCTTATAGCGATCAACTAACTCTCCAATCGAATCGATTGAGGATTTCGTACCCCGCAAAATTGTCAGGAGCCCAAAACTCTAAATGATAAAATAGTTCGCAGAATCAAGACTCACGTTAATCCACGAAGAAATCCATAGCCAAATCGAATCACGTGAACTCTTTCTCTTTTCAAATATGTCATAAGATCCGATTCACGTTTTTCATCGTACGAGCTTAATGCATAACAATATTCTTACTACACATGACCACTAAAATGATCTCACTTGTAAAAATCAAACAATATCTTAAAGATACGAAACATGAAAACAGTGCTGCAACTGCTACATCCAAAATATCCAGTTCTGTAGACATAAGGACCCAAAGATTTACTCCTCCAAGAAAGTTTAACGCAAAACTACGTTAAACCCTTTTTTAAACGTTCACTCTAATAAAACAAGTCTGGATCCCTCACTTCTCAAATAAAACCACAACTAGTAAGACTTAGTTGACGTCTTAGATAAAAGAACAATCAACTTATAAAGTCTCGAGAAGTTGATAATACTCTTTGTCACTACGCTACTCTTGCCAATCACATAAAGGAGTTATATTAAACTAAAATAGGGCAATAACGAGACATCAATCCACTCGATGAGACACTACGGGTCTCATCGTTCTCTATGCTGAGCCTAGGATTACGCACAACTGCGAAACCCAACTCAATCTGAAATTTTGAACCAGAGAAAACGTCATCAAAGTAACGATTCCAACGTGATCATCAACTTTACCAGTATCACTGAGCTAGAACAACCACCAGCTTTCTTTTACTTCCAGTGACACTTCCTATAATCTCCAACGTCGTATCACTGACTGAAAGTCACAATTCTCATTATATCTCCGTTACTATTAATAAGTCAGACTGCTGACTAAGATTTGATGACATATACTCAAATCATATACACCTCTCAGGTGCCTCTACTTCTCGTAAAATAATTCTAGGATCGGATATGACACCACCACCACTCTCCCAACGCTCACCCCTAAGTCGGGTTCGCCTATTGCTCTACCTCTGAGCACCACACCACCTGTTGTAGCACCACACCGATCTAATTTGAGGTGTCAGCAGCACCAGATCTTGGTTGGATATGCTCGAATCGAGCATCATTCTGATGATTGAGCAAATGAACCGTTACAGGTGCAGGAGACTGGTTGTCGTTCTTCTTTGTTTTGGTTGTGTCATTTTCTGTTAGAAATTATGTTTTATTGGGGTATGTAATAGGTATATGTTGTCGGTATTGAATAAATACCTCCTGACCTGTAGACTAATGAAAACCCGGGCGGGGAGGGTTCCCGCCCCTAAACGGGCCTGCTGAGGCAAGGGCCGGGGGGAAGACCCAACACCAGCTGCAAATTGGTTCAAGATAAATACAGGTGACATTTGTCCCATATCGGTAGGAAGGGAAGAGTGTGAGACCCCACACATTCATATCGTGGTTAATAACGAGTTACTGAGATTTAAGTCGTATTCAATAACTTCGTGAGTGAATGACCACGTTCATTTTTGAGTTTTTTAAAGTTATTCAAATTCCTCAATTAAAGATCAATATCATAGTACGTGTCGACACGAGTCTTCCGGTATTTTCAGAATATTTTTCGGAGCTTCCGTCTATTTTCTACGAATTTTACAATGTTTGGTAATTTTAAATACCACTTTCTATAATTAATTTCACCTTTTAATCTTGGCCCTTGATCTCATCTATTATTTTGGACCATTGCATCCATGTATATATAACTAAAAAAATATCACTCATCTCTCATTCTTTCGAGAGACAGAGAGTGAGTTCGAAAGAGAGAGAGAGAGAAAAAAAAAATGATAGCAGACGCGCCGCTCTCCCTTTAGCTGTGTCACTGCCGCCGTCCGGCCACGCCTGGCTGTCGCGCCACCACTGCCGTACTCGCCTCACTCTCCTCTCTCTAGCCATCCCAACAATTCCAACATACACTCATTCTCCTCTCCAATTCAAAAGTCAACCTTTAGCCTTAAATCGGCATCTTGGCCGATTCTCCCTCATCTCCGGCGAGTTCAAGCTTCCCTGAGGTAATCTCTTCTTCCTCCTTTCTTTTTCCAACACCCCTAGCCCTTGAATCCAGTTTAGAAATTAATTCCCTTGTTTTCCTTTTTTCTAGATTATCAGTGTCACCGTTGTCGACATCATCTTCGGCGAGTCTCCTCTTTCTCTTAGTAGCTATGGTGGAATCTAAAACGTACTAAAACGGAAACTAACCGTAATTGGAATCTTTTCCATTTTAGGAAACTTTTCATATTTGGAAACCTACTAATTTGGGAAAGTTTCCATTAACGAAAATTTTCCATTTTGGGAAAGTTCCATTTTTAGAAGAACAGGTTGTAAAGAATTGAAGTTCGACAAAATTGGTAAAGTATTAAATTGTTATCGGAAAATGATAATTGAAATTATGGAAATGTCAAGTTGACCATTTTAAGTAAAATTGGTGATTCACATTTCTCGATGTATCGACTCTTAAAAAATAAATTGGTTAATGTGACACGTTGGGTGTCTATAGTAATTCAACAATTTACTATGTGACACCCTAACGTCAGATTAAAATGGTAAAAGGAAAGTTCATAAGTTAAGTCGGACTTCTGGTAAATGAGCAAAGAGTCGATAACCAGTAAAGCAAGTTAAAAAGGTTAAAGAGTTAAAAAGGAATTGGTTGGTCAACTTAGTCAATGTAGTCATTCCTGGTCAAACTAGGAATGCTGAGGTCAACATGACCGTTATTGTTTCTTGGTTGCTAAGCTACTCTAACTCTGCAGTGATTCGTTGGAAGAAGTAGCTTACGCGATGACCTCGGTTTATCTGAGACGGTTCCTGGAAGCTTGGAGCTTACGTAAGGAACGGCTATTCCAGGTAGGGAAGCTAAACCCTCTTTGGTAGTGGTTTTCCATATATGTGAAAGTGCATGGTTTTTGTATGTTCATGATCGATGCCTCGGGAAAGTTTTCTTTATATTATGTGACAAATGATTTATGATTGGCCAAGAAAACCTGAGGCTAGACGTAAATGATTTTTATGTGATGACTCGGATCAAAAAGTAGTACCGTTGTCCTGATTTCCGGTGTTTGGCCTAAGAGTGGCGGGACCTAGTTTATAGTACTCCTACGGCGTCGATGGCTGTAAACCTCCAGATGGGCAATATCCTGTTTATTTTATTTTCCTGCTTACGCTTGTCACGTTCAGAGTTAAGCGAGCCGTAAGTGTGGTGTGTACTACGAGTGATGTGTTGGGCATTAGCTAGTAAATGGGCACTAGCTGTATAGACCGTGAAGCCCTACAGGCTGTATTGTTCATTGAGCTCTCTGTCCCTTGTTTTAGCATACTGCACAGTTTTCCGAAGATATAAAATGATGATTTTGTGTGCCAAGGATTTTCTAAATGGTTTTATTTAGAGCTCAAATCTATATGTATATATATATATGGTTTTATGGTTTTCAAACCTTTCACCCCTACAACAGATTGTTTGCATGTACTATGTACTGTAACGGGATAGATAGAGAGAGCTGTGTGTGTGGAGCCTCATTTCTTACTCGATGTTTGGTCCAAGTTGTACTCACTTTTCTGGTTTTACCCTTCGAGTCATTTACCAGAGTATTTGTCATAAACAATAAAGGTGTCTTCCTGATTTATAAACCTTGTTGTATATTTTTATTGTTGTCGCTAAAGTTTTTAATTGACCCTTTAATTTGTCCACCTTCCGCGAAATTGAAAAATTTTTGATGAATGTTTTAAGACTTTAGGTTAATAAGTTGGCGGCACGTCATTCGGACGTGTTGACTTCTTATTGGCTTAAATTCGTGGCCACTGTAGTTTCCCCTCCCAGGCTGTTACGAAGAGGAAGACAAATTTTGGGCCATAAATGAAGCACAACCGCCAATGAGCCAGGTAACACTGACTACTGCATTTAATACGCTAAACTTTAATCCCGAACCTAACTTTACCATCAGAGGGGGAAAGATCGGAACCTCTCGGTCAGGCCCTTAATGCAGATTGCAGGAAACTTCTGGACCACTGAAAGAACAAGTATCTTGCTTATGAGGAGTCAACGAGATCTTGCAGATACATTTGGCGCCGTCTGTGGGAAATCACGCAAGAATCTACGTTGGACTCAATGGCTGAGTTGAGCGGGAGACAAGACGAAAGGTTGGGCTGTTTGGTATTAGAAGAAGTCGATCCCAGACCAACCCTAAGAGAGGGACACGAAAGGAATTTGAGAACGATTTCAGGTCCTGCTGAAGTTTGCAGGTATGACCAGGAACAACCAATGGACGGAGTCATGGACGAGTTGACGCCCGAGGGAACGACTAATATGATTGAAGGTATGAAGGCTGAGCTAGCCCGTCTGGGGATCGAGCGTGATAGGGATCGTCGAGAGGCGATAGGACGGGAAAAGATACTCGAGTGGGATAACGAGACCATCCTTAGCGTGTTAACTCAGAGGATAGCACGTAACCAAGTATTGGAACGGGCGACAACGGTTAGCTTGGGAAGGAAAAGACCTGGGTTAGGATCGAGTCCCATCACACCCGTCGTCCCTCCGAGGGTAGGAAGGATGGAGTATGTCGGGGTCAATCTCTTCCCGAAATGGATGTGTAGCTAGGGACCACCTCCTTTTTCGAAACCAGTGGAAGAGCCCGTGCAATTGTCTGTGGAGTCGAGGGTGGAAGACGCCTTCAGGGCTATGCAAGATATTGTTGATCGTTTAATGATAAGGGTAAAGGAAGCTGAGATACAAAGGACGTACAATCCCTCACAAGCATGTTTCAGGGAAAGAGGATGACCGTTTCTAGGAACAGTTACGCAGACCGTGAGGCCCAGCGCCGCAAAGCCTTGAAGCTGAGTTATAGTGAGGATAGTGATCCATATATGTTCCTCGACAGCTTCAAATCGTGCACAAACTCCAATGGATATACGGACGGGGGTGTGTTGAAATATGTTCTAAGAAACCCTAGCGGGAGAGGCGTTGAGCTGGTTTTACAAAGTCCCGCATACTCCATTTCCTGTTTCAGGCAGCTAGCGGATAGATTCGTCAACCGGTTTATCCTGCTCACGGACGGGTAAAACACCGCTTAGCTGTTCAACGTTCGATAGCGAGAAGGAGAGGGATTGAAGGCCTTCGTCAGCAAGTGGTAGGGGCAACGACCAAGGGCAGGAGCTTTGATAAAAAGGTCGCTGATGAGGCATTTATCTAGGTTCTGTTGCCCGAGAAGTTCTTATATGCGGTCCGGATTGAGAATCCAAGAAGCATGGATAGGAAGGACGAAAAAGATGTTATGCAAGTTGTTGTTCTTCGGGAGAAAAAAAGCTGTCTTTATTGATGGAGTTGGCTTGGGAACTCTATATTTGCCTGAGAAACAAAAAGGAAAGATATTTTTCTGCTGTTCTTTCTTCTTCTGCTAGCTATCATCACTCTAAGATCTGTACATGGACTAGATCTTATCCAGACACGCTCTGGATTCGTGGTTTTTAAACGAGTTTGAATCTAAAATTTGACCTGTTGATCAATTAAGGACGCGGATCTGTTAACATGTTTACTAAACAGATCGGAACCGGATCTTGATTGATATGATTCGTTAAGGACCCGGATCCGTTTAAAAATAATTAAATAATATTTTTATAAATATAATATTATTAAAAATATTTAATAATATGATAACTTTTTAGATAATCTAAACATTCATATCTAAATTGCCTCTAAAGTATGATTTTATGAAGTTGAAGGTTGTTAATGTCTATGTATCATGCTAAAAACATTAGAGGTCAAGTATTTTAATTATATTAGTGTACCGTTAAGAAGTATTTTAAGGATGTAATTCAAATTTTGATGTAAACATTTATTTATTTTTATAAAATTTCATCAATTTTTTGTAATAAAACTATGAAATTATTATTAAAATTTAAAATATTTACTACCATAAACAGATGGGATTAACGGGTCAGATATCCGTTAACCCGTCAGATCCGAATTTAGATCGAGCAAATAAAGATCTAACGGGTAACGAGTCAGAATATTAGAAGAAATCACACGTCATTATCGAAAATGCGACAGGTGTTTTGTTTCTATCGATTGATAGGTCCATGCAATGAAAAGACGAACTTTAAGGTGTCACCTGATCACATAACTAGGCAATTCCATGCTTTTGCCTTGCCATTATTAAGCATGGTCACATATACTTATATGGAGTATAGACCTTTTTATTAGGGCTGGCAAATTAGAGCTTGGCGAAACCAACCAACCAACCGTATCAAGCATGTTGGTATGCCAAAAAGTTGGTAACCGAAAACTCAGTACGGTAGTACCGTATTAAGTTTCTATACTCGGTTGGTACATGGTAGGGATTTTTGTATACAATCGGTACACGGTATGTACCGAGTTTAGAGTTTTTTGACAAAATAACATACAAAGTGATATACCATTTGTATACCATCTTTCTTCTCTCACCGTTTTCTTCTTCTATCCTCACCTCTCTCCTTCTCATCTAAGTACCGTACCAAGTTTCTATACCAAGTTTTTGGCGCCCCTCTCTCTTAGTACCGTGCCAAGTTTCTATACTCGGTTAAGAGTTTAATTGATGCATTACTACTTTGTTTGGTGTTTGCAAAGCTTCATGATTGAATTGGTGGTCTCTTGGACTTTGTTTAGAGTTGAATTGCTACCAGTAAGGATGAATAAGAGATTCTGAATAAGGGCTTATACCAACTTGATACATGGTCAATACTAACCGTACCGACAAAATCGGTATACCGACTTTGACAGTTGGTATTGGTACAAAAATTTGTCTACCAACTAGAAGTTGGTTGGTACATGGTATAGGCAAAAAACCTCGGTATACCAAGCGAAGCCAGCCCTACTTTTTATTAGTCAAAACCAGACTGTTAAGAACATATATAAACTGAAAATGTAGAAGATGCAGAATATATCCGAGACAATGAATCATAAAGGTCTCATCCAAATGAATTGTAATGAATCACAAAACTGTTTCTCAATGAGTCATCAAAAATAGTTTCCCTCCACCTTTCAGTGAAAAAGGAAAACAAATTGCAACACAGCTTATGCCTTACAGTATATACCTTCTCAATGCAATTACATCTGTACCAAACTGTGCTTGTCACTGGTATCTGCAGTGTATGCCACTGTGATTAGTCCTCTCCCTCGATTGATAGCAGTGACACATTGTTTGGATCCTCTATCATCATCTTAGCAATCAGATAGCCAGACCAAATGTATTTGCCGGTCATACCACCATAGTACTCAGGCCACCCATCTTTGGAGAGCCGCTGCTCAGCCAGCTCTATTGCCCTCTCAGCAATCTGAAGCCTCCCAGTCTTGCTGCAAGCAGAAGCCAGCAGCCACAACAGTGCTACAAGAAGATCGAACATGACAAAATTAGCAGCAGAAAATGCCTATCTCAGACATTGAACCAGCCAAAAAGATTAACAAACTGATAAACTGCATGCAGTGCAACAAAGGTATTTTAGTATGCAGGGAACCATATAACATATACCATTTTGTGAACAGAGAGAATCTATTATTAACTCTATAGAGTACTATAGAAGACTAAATCCATCATCAAAATTATGTTAGAGATGTTTGAAGAAAAATGGACATGATCGTTTGATAAACCTACTGCATAGACCAAATACACATGATCATTAACCTTTTCTGAATACATGTTATGATGCTGGGAAATTGAAGTTCTCAAATAAGAACAGCAATTGTCACAAATTGACAAGCATTAAAGACTAGAGCTGCTGAAAATGATATATATAACTACAAAATGAAGAGAACAGACAAGATAAGAACCAATATAAGATGATAATCTATACTAGTTCCAACTTACTTGGCCATGAACCGCCTTTGTGGTAGCTCCATCGCGTATTCTTGGGGTCACATCCTGTGATTGTCCTCCACTCATTTCCCTCTAATGCTGTATATGCAATTTTCAGAGGCATCTCACCAATCAAATCATCCCAAAGCTCCTCAATCAGATCCATGATGCCTGTAGCTTGCTTATGTGTGGCTAAACCGCCCAGAATTGCAATGCAGTTGCCAACTAAGAACCACCGGAAGTCCATGCGAGCTGGGCTAACATTGCCAATCAAATACCCTCCTCGGGCTGGCAGGAAATCAAAAACCCAATCAGGGACGGACTGTAGCATCATATTGAACTTGTTGACAGCAGTATGGGAATACTCCTCCGTTTTGTATCGGTATATATGTCATTGAGCTGCTTAAAATCAAGCCAGTAATACTCCTGAATCTGGGGCCTGAGAGCTGCGGCGCGCTTAGCTATCCTCATAAGAAGTTCCTTACCGTCAGCCTCGGGCTTCAACAGCTGCACTGCACACCTCAATGTAAAGTAGAAAAGTGCTTGGATCTCTATTGGATAACCATATATACCCTGTCCACAAAACAAGCAAAGTTGTAGGAAATGAGTTTACTAACTACTTACAGAAAATGTAGTACAGAATAGGAACAAGAAGAGTCATTGAGCTGTGAGCCTGTCACTATGTTTCTATCTCTATAATTTTCAGTTAAAACTTAAAACAAAAATAACCTTTATAATTTAATATACTAGATTGTTATAAACATTATCAGATGATATGCAATTCTGCTAAGAGATTCAATGCAGTTTAACTGTATGTATATAACTATATACTATTTGAAGAAATTTGTGACAAATTATAGTAAAGTTAATGCTTGTCAAAAAGTTATCAACCTTTTTCTCCCGGCCTTGGAGGTGGAGTGTCTTTGACAGAAAATTCTTTACTATCTCTGGCTCTGGTGGATTCTTCATGAACAATGTCAAACCAGCAGGAATAAAATCTCTCACAAACCCTCCAACCCAAACCAGTAAATTAAACAAAGTTTCTCATTTCGTAAACTAAGCTAATCTGTTCGATTTGTAATGCCTAACTATTGCAGCAACATAACATCATACTATGAACAAAAATTTGGAAATTTGTACAGAAAATCATGTGTGCAAGAAATGAGGAAATTTGTGCAAGAAATTCTTACTCGAACCCCAAGTCTAAACTGAACACAAATGAGGCATGCAATGTCATTACTAAAAAACGAAAATTTCAAAAAAATTTAAGACATTGTTTTATATATAGAAAAGCCTGAAGGATTTGGCGGTTAGGAATACGTTGGGAGCTGTGTAGAGGAAGGAATTGTTCGGTTTTGGTGAGGGTATTTTGGGGAGATGAAAACCCGAAGCCATTTTGGCCAGTAACTAACTACGCACGCTCAAACACGACGAGGATATTAAAGCTCGTGATTCAAAATACAGCAACGAATAATCCACACCAATTTTCCTTTTATTTGCTAATTTTTTATTTGTTAATAAATTTTTATAATTGAGCGGCCATATTCTATATGAGATGAAAATAATCAAAACATAAAATTCTATTGGGCACGTCTGCATACCATTCACTTCAAACTTATGATTAAAATTAGTGGTTGAATTTATAAGATGATTATATATTTACCATTTATCCTTTATAAACCCATTTATTTACTACCTGATAAGACAAATATTAAATCTGTATTGTATGTAGATCCGCACAATAAGCATACCCATCTAATTGATATCACATATCTCTTCTTTTGTAAGTCTTGGTTCGGAAGCCAAATTACTTGGACATAAATTGCATAATACAGGATGCAAGACTCCATAAATGCAAAAAGAGTGTGATCCACACAAGCTTAGGAATGAATCACACTCGTTTTTTGTTTGAGAACAATCACGCATTTTATTCAACACTAAATAGAAAATTAATCTTTCTTTACATTTTCATGATAAAAAGTTTACATAAAATTTATATATACATTACTAGAAAAAAGACTTTAGTCGACGAATGACAAAAAACAAGCCGACGAAATTTTTTTTCGTCGAGTAAGTTAAATTTTCGTCGGCTAAAGTAAACTTTAGCAGAAGAAAATTTTATTTCGTCGACTAAACTAATTTTTTAATCGGCTATTGTCTGTAAACTTTAGCAAACGAAACTTGAAAAGTTTAGCCGACAAAATTAGGGTATTTCGTCGGCTAAAGTACCTTTTAGTTACAAAATTGCACTACGGATATTTCGGTGTCCGATTGACTATTGTGATTCTAATCTGGAAGCGGAATGACCGTGCAAGTAAAACACATTGCCATGCCATGACATATAGGTTTTTTTGGTCATCCGAGTTCGTTTAAGGCTTCAAAATGCATTTATAATTTTAAAACACTTAACACACGAAAATGCCTATATCTGCATCTATATGAGATATTTTGGTCGAACCTTCAACACAACAAACTTTCACCATGATGAGACGCAGTGGCGGAGCCAGAAATTTTAAGTTAGTGGGGCAAACAATAATAATAATAAATAAATAATTTATATATATTTCAATGATAATTGTTCTTGATCAGAGTTTAAATTATTGCATAATAGTCTCATTAAGTATAATAATAATAATAATAAATCATTATCGATATATGAATCAAACAATTATTCATAAAATAATCACTCATCTGACTGCGTAATCGAGTCATTACAATATTCATAGCAAGAAATAATCTTGCTACACATACAGTCACAACTGTGTGTTTGAAATATTCTTTTTAAAAAAATTTGTAGTGGACATCATATTCTATTACTAAAAAGGCATAGGGAAAAAAGGTAAAAGAATTATATTTTTACAACTAAAATAATTCTAATGGGTGAAATTAAAATTGAAATGCATTATGGTCTAAATATATAGCCACTTTCAGTTTCATTATATATAATATAATACACACACACACATATATATATAAGCATTTTTTGTGATTTCATCCGTGGGGCACCCATGCAGTATTTATCTACTAAGTTTTGGTGTGAAAAAATCAGTAAGGCCAGAGACCCATTAGGCCTCTTACTGCCTCCGCCTCTGATGAGACGCAACTTCCCATATACATATTTTGAGACATTTATCCATTTATGATAGGGCTCTCCATATAGATAAATAATGATAAATAGTAGGTATGTTGTGATTCTAATGCTAAAACTTTACAACCAAAAATATGTCCGTCTGATATGATCATTATGTCGAAATATGTCTTTGATAAAAAAAATCAACTTGATTCGATAAATTTAAGGGTTTGATCCGTACGGTCAATTCTGTAAGTCAAACCCCTAAATTGTATTGACCACAACTATCGGCACCGAGACTTTACCGGAATTATGTGATTTTTCTACCGTAGACGTATTTCACCATTCCGGTCATATCTTATTTCACGAATTTTTTGCGTTTGAAGTTTTTACATAGAGTTTGTTTTTGAAACGTAACATTTACTTAAATCTTGGTAAACAAGTTATACAACATTAGTAGGTATGTTGTGATTCCGATGATCAAACTTGAGAGACACAAATCCGAAATTAGGGTAATTCGTCGGCTAAAGTTAAATAAATAAATAACTATTACCGATGAAATTTATTAAAAATCGTCGGCTAAAGTTAATTCAAAATTTTCGACGGGAATTTGAAAATTTTGAACTTTAGCCGACGAAATTAGGGTATTTCGTCGGCTAAAGTTCAAAATTTTCAAAATCCCCACCGAAAATTTAAATTTTTCTAAAGCTTTTATTTTTCTCCTCCTCCTCCTCCTCTTCATCTCCCTTCCTCCTTCTCTTCTCTTCTCTTCTCTTCCTCCTTCTCCTTCTCCTTCTCTCTTGGTAGTTGTTATTATCATGTTGAATCACACAAATGTTGAATGCATGTAATATTTAAAACTGTACGTTGTAGTTTAATGTGGTCGAGAGAGCGAGAACCTCTGGCTTTATCAGATTTCACGAAATATGAAAATTACTTATTTAAATATTTTCTTCCGCAAGAAAGTGGTTAAGATGCTCAGATGGACGCATATAATCTCTGTCTCATAGATAGTGTCATTTCACCTCAATCCCAGTTGCTCAAAATTCAAATTAGGTTATGACTAACCTCTTCTCATTCCCAACTCAACGGCTCGTCTCTTCTCATTCCCAAACAATCATAGTGAGATAACCATGCACACCAGCTGACATTTCACCCTCCCATTCTTGAGCTGCAATCAATTTCTCAGCTTCAGAAATCTTGCAGCTTCCTATCTAGTTCTAGATTACATTAGTGTCAGCGGTGAATTTTCGATCACCATGTGTGTAAAATGGCCGAGGCTTCTCTCATACGTATGCAGAAAAACCCATTAACAGCTCTCAACATTTTCAGTGAAGCACAATCTAAGTACCCCAATTACCGCCACAATGGTCCAGTTTACGCCACCATGATTGACATTCTCGGAAGCTCAGGCCGAATCACTGAGATGAAGGAAGTGATCAATTAGATGAATGCAAGGACTCATCTAATTGATTTTACGGAAGGGGCTGAAGGCGCCTAAGAAGTTTCACCACCAACTTGATCTTAGTAGGTATAATTATGGGGAAGACAGAAGGCATAAAGCGTTTGATCAATGAGGCTCTGGTCAGAGGAGGAAATCCCAGTTTGGCTAGTTATAGTGCTATGGCAATCGATCTTTACAACGAAAATAAGATCAATGAGGCTGATGCAGTACTAAATGAAATGCAGGATAGGGGCTTCAGGCCAACGTCGGTTGTTTATGGAGCAAAGGCAGCGGCATTGTGTAGGGAACGAAAAGTTGTCAAAGCAGTGGAGATGATTGAAAAGGAGATGGTCTGGAAAAACTGTGTTCCAACTGCGAAAGTGTTCAGTATAGTGGTGAGAGGCCTTTGTCATGAAAAACAATCAGTTTTGCTTTTGAGTTTTTGATGAAGATGGAAACGCAGGTGGGTTGCATAGCTGACAAGGAAATTTATGGCCATTTAGTTGATGGACTTTGTTGTGAGAGTCGATTTCTCGTAGCAAGTCGAGTATTGCAGGAAATGCTTATCAAGTCAAGATTGCCTTGTACCAAAACCTACAGTAGGGTTATTAGGGGACTCTGTTCAATAGGAAGGCAATACGACGCTGTTATGTGTTGGAGGAGATGAAAAGTCAGGCAATACTACCAGAATATACTGTATGGAACTCATTGGTGGCATCTGTGTGCTGTAACATTGCCAATATTGAGGCATGCTCTGAGGTCTACAACCGGCTAAAGAGTTCTTCCTCAATGTGAGTTTGTGTAGTTGAGGATGTCAAGAGTGTCATTTTTGTTAAGGACTGAATGTGTAAACTGGAACAATAAGCTTGATTCGATTTTGTTACAACGAAACCTGTTAGTGTACTTTAAATCAACCCATGACTTGTGAACAAATTCTGTCAACGATTGCTGTGAATAAGAATAGTGTAAACAATGTAGAATTTCAGAGTTGAAAATTGTGTTATTACAACTGTTGGAGAGACCTTAAGATCAACAGCAGCATTTCAGTTGCGATATCAATAAGTACACACTAACGAACTGACTCTACTTTAGAAACTAGAGATTATACAATAATCTCATATCAACTTATCAAGTGTTATGTGATGATTCCAAGCTGATAAAGATCATTCTCTGCATCAACTTCCAATCATTCTCTACATCTGAGCAAAGAGAACCAGTAAAGACAATCCATTCGACTCATCAAAGATAATCCATTAGACTCATCAAAGATAGCTTGTCATGGAAGTCACTCAAACTATACACACCCAAATGCAATGAAACTAAAAATGCACCAAATGAGACGATAAAGGGAATGTGAAGGACTGAAGAGAACACTAAATAGACAATAAAAAGTCTGGATAGGTATATTAAGACAGAGAGATTGTGTATATCATAAATACAGTTACCTTTTATCCTGAATGCTACAACAGAACACTTCTATTAATCATCATCTTCATAGCTTCCCTCATCGCTACTATAATTACTACTATCATCGTCTTGATCCAGAATATCAAGCTGAACATGCTGAACCTGTATTGTCGCTGGCGGTTTATGTATTCCTTGAGGAGCATTAGCCCGTACTCGTGGGGGCACATGTATGGGAAGAGCGTCCAATGGCACTGGATCCCCAGGCTTCCATCCAAGTGGGGGCGGAGGTAAATCTGTTGGCAATTCCACAGGCATTCCTGGTTTCCAACCTGGTGGAATTGTGAAATTTGGAGGAAGTATTCCCTGAAACGGAACCATGCCACCTTGTTGATTGTATTCTGTTGGTTGTGGAGGTGGGGGCTCTATCATTGCATAAAATGCTTTATCCTCACTCTCAACTGTCTTGGGTAATCCCTCATCAAGGTTTGCAAAATGGTATAACTGAGAAGCACGCATTTGCTCATCCTGTGGGGCAGGTGGGAGTGCCCCATGAAGAGGAGCTTGTCCGGCACCAAAATCAGGTGGTGCAAAGGTTGTGTAGCTTATCCGGTGGGCATATGACATAATATCCGATAACTTCAACTTAGAAGTAACAGTACTATTAGTGCTTGAAGATTCCTCATCTCCTGCATACTCATCCTCATCCTCCTGTTTTGGCCGCTTGGAGCGACGAAAGTCAGAGTAGTCATCAACAAGGTTATCAACAATCTGCTCGGCATCCTTAAGTTTCTTGGAAAATGCAAGAAGTGCAGCATCCTTGGACCGGATTTCACGTGCAATTTTCAGTTTAGAGTCCTGAAGATCAAGAATTTCCTGGAGCTCGGCAACAGCCTCAAAGAGTTGTGTTTGAAGTACTGTGAACTGCACCAGGATCTCTTTGGTGGAAGAAGGATTGGAGTCAAGCGCAGTTACAGGCACTGACTGGCTTTGGGCAGGCAGAAAGGTTGGGAGCGAGCCACGGAATGCATTGAGCCAGAGGGACCGATTAGGCGAGACTTCAAAGAGCTTGGAGGCTGGAGAGGCCATTTGGACAAGAAGGGACTGTGCTCTAGGGAGTGGTGGGAGGAGAGAGATAAGAGTGGAAGAGACATTGGATTGCTGTGAAGTGAGTTTTGGAGGATTAGGGATTTGAATAGATGGTGAAGTGGGATTTGCCATGCCTAGCCTAGCTGGGGATGGCACAATTTGGTGCTGAGGTACATTGGAATTCATTTCTTTCTTCAAACAACACTACCAACAAAAGATTGAAGAAACTCAGTATGTGATAAATAACAGACTAAAATAGTAAGTTGAAGCTAAAATTTCCTAAATTCACTCAAACCCTAAACAAGATTGAATACATGAGCAGGCTCAAGCTTACCAAGAGTTTGTATTAAATCAAAATTGAAAAGGAGCCCAAATCAATAACAAACTGAAATCAGCAGAACAGTCAATCTGAACTTAATTCTATCATAACAATCTTGGAGTTTCTACAAAACCCTAAACCCCAAATTCAAGAACAAACAACTAATATCAAACTTGACTTAAAATTGAAGCAGCAAAAAAAAAACCCAAAAGAGCAGACAGAGAGGAATTAGAGTTGACCCTTTGAGCAACCGAGTTGAAGCTTTTATGCAATGATTCAGTGAGTTTCGAGGGATGTAAAAGCAGCTAGACTGAATTGTTTCTCTGTTGCGTTTACTGAAGTAAAGAATATGAAAAGAGAAAGTGCAAAATGTTCCATTGCCGGGAATCGAACCCGGGTCTCCTGGGTGAAAGCCAGATATCCTAACCGCTGGACGACAATGGATCACACGCTCATGTAGCTCTAAACATTTTATATCAAGTTTAAGTGTTCAACATGCTCATATGCTCATTTTTGGGTCTCTTGAGATTCACAATATTCACATTTCCGTAGTCTAGATGGAACCCAACTTTTCCCAAGTCCCACTAGCTTGAATGTGACAATTTTCAAAATTCTGAAGTTCAGTAAAATTTTGGTTTTATAGGTAGGTATGTACGTACAATATGTGTTTAAATGTTCTTTGAAGTTGGAAGAGTTCATTATGTGAAACATATACAGTATAACTTCGATAAATTAATACTTGATTAAATAAAAATCTTTTTTAATAAAAATTATAAATATTACCGGTCCCGAGTGATTGTTCAAACTTGAGCATCTTAGATGATAACTCATCATCTAAGATCTTACCCGACGAATTTAACTAACAGGCCGACGAAACTTTTTCATCTGTTAAAGTGCTGATTCTGGTAGTGTTACCTTCTTTCTAGGCTCTTTTAAGTAGCCCTGACTCATTTCCTGTAATGATTGTTCAAACTTGAGCATCAACATCTGTTATTCTGCTTGAGCATCAACATCTGTTATATGAGTTTCATAATTTCACCGTGTATAATTTGTTTTAAAACATTCTATTTAATTAACGTCGCATTTATTTTAGATATCGGTAGTGTATTAGTGAACTGTCTTCGAGCAAGGTATCAGCTCAGTACAGTCATACTACCAATGCATGGTATCCGACTGCACTAACCCACATCACGAATTAGGGGTGGGCATGGGTCGGGACGGGCCGGGTTTAGGTTGATCCCGAACCCGAACCCGAACCCGAACCCGAAATTTTGAAAAGGGACGGGACGATACGGGATTAGCGTTTTTTATATGTGATCCCGACAAGGCCCGGTCCCGAACGGGACCGGGACTAAAACGGGCCTTGAACAAATAATTATAATACAAAACCATAGCAATTTGACAAACCAAATGTTATCCAAATCCTATGAAATTTTGTATGCTTAAAGATGGATATATGAGCTTTCCAAAAATACTTTCGGATTTCAAAACAAATGTCTGAGCAGAAAGATATGATGTCCCAAGTTGGCAAGAAAAATCAGTTTTCTGCAATTTTTTCTGGAAATTTCCAGTAAGTTTGAAACTCGAAATTGGAAGCTTTAATTCAACTTTTTGGAGCAAGAATGGAGTTCTAAAGTTTCGAAACAGAAAAACAACAATCCTAGAGCACTAAAACATCTGAAAAAACAAACAACCTTTGAATCAAAATACCCAAGATTTGATTTGGACACCCATATAATTATGATTTTTTTAATTCAGGACGGGTCGGGTCTTAACGGGCTCTATTCAACAAGTCCCGATCCCGATCCCATTTTTTTAAAACGGGACGGGCCGGGTCGGGCCTTTAATTTTTGAAATGAAGTCTCGTCTCGTCCCGTGAATTTTCATGACGGGATCGGGACGAGCCTTCGGGATCGGTTTCGGATGCCCACCCCTATCACGAATCAAATCAATTATAAGGCGGAGATTGCAACCACATACTTTATGGGTCGGGTTTGGGTTGTAATTGGTTTGGATCCGAGCCCATTAAGTACAGGGAATCAAATAGAAGATATTTTCAGCGACGCAGACAAAACACAACAAGAGCTCTCTCTCACAAACAGACAGAAACAGGAACAGAACCAGAGATGGGTGTGATGGAGAAGCTCAAGATGTTCGTCGTACAAGAGCCTGTCGTCGCCGCCTCTTGTCTCATCGCCGGCGTTGGTACTCCCTCTTCTCTCTCTCTCTCTACTTTGACCTCTCCATATAAACCCTACGTGATTTGAGATTAGATTCCAATGGCTTGATTTGAGTCTTGTGTTTATACAGATTTTAAGGGATTTTGATTCTGGGATTTGACCCAGATACTGTGTGTTGTTTCCTTTGACCGATCTAGTGATAAAGCTTTAATCTTTTTAACCTTTTCAGCTCGTTGAAGCTACGTTGGTCTTGGTTCTGTGCCCCAAGTTCATCGCTTTTTGTTAATCTAGGCACTGAAATTGTACTAATGACCATTTAGGCCCGACACAAACAATTAAGGCCTTTGGATTACATTTTGTGTTGGCGTTGGTTCGGTAGCTTCGGCCTAGGAGAGTGATGAGATGCTAATATGGCGTCAACATTGAGCTTTAGGTTCGGCAAACTCAATCGAATGCAGATGATGGGTACTTGGGAGCATAGAGTGGTTAAGACTGAGTAATTTGTAGTTGGGAGACTGAGATAAAGCTGATGGTAATGCAGATGATGGGTACTTGGGAGTATAGAGTGATTAAGACTGAGGATTTTGTAGTTAAGAGACTCGATAAAGCCGATGGTTGCGTTAAGTTATTTCTTTTTAGCTCTCCTTGAGAAAGCCGCAAGGTGACATGATGTATTGAATGTAAATCCAAAGAGGCTGTGAACCTCTCACCATTTTTTCTCTCTCTTACACACCTCTCTTTTCCTTACACAAACTCATTCTCTCTTTACACACCACTCATCTTGTTTCAATTTTTTAGCTCTATTGCACTTCTCTCACAGGCGCAGCCTCAGACAAAGCTCCCATCTTTTTCTTTGCCATTTAACTTGCAGAAAAAGGACTTCTTCTGGAGTATATAATTTGACAAACACTCCTTTTTCATTCTTAGAACTTCAGTATTTTAAGGTTTTTGGTTTTCCAACCGACTTTTGCAAGACATCTCGGGTTTTTCTTTTTAGGATGTTCCTATAGTTTTTTTGGGGCACTTTCTTCCAAGGGTTCAGAAGCGTTTGGCCATAAAATTCAAACTCAAGTCTTGATTCTTATTTGAAACGGGAGATTATGAAGATGAAGCAACCAAGCAAAGACCAGGATACAAGTTCCACCAAGAGAATTCGTATCATATATGATGATCCCTATGCCACTGATTGTTTGAGTGAAGATGATGCATATTATAATGTTAAGAAAAATAGATCAGCGTGTAATAAGCGTGGTGTTTCAGAGATTTTGGTTGGGGATGCCCAATGTGAATCATCTGCAAAGACTTCATTCAATTGCAATACCTATGGCACCAAATTTGGTAATTTTATGGATGTTGATGACAGTGAGAAAAGTAGAAGATGTTCTACCAAATATAAGGGAGTTCGGCGTAGAAAATGGGGAACGTATGCAGCGGAGATTCAAGATCCATTTCAAAAGACTAGATTATGGCTTGGCACTTTTACTTATGCAGAGGATGCTAATATGGTTTATCAGACAAAGAGGGTCAAGTTTGATAACAGAAGGTTATTGCAAAAGACTCAGACTAATGTTGAAAATTTGCAATTATCAAACAAGGCCGAGGGAGCGCGTGAGACCAAACGTAATTATAAACTCAATCTTTTATCAGAGGAGTCAGCATTTATCAGCTGATGCTGCTATTGAAACTGTTACATTCAGTTGCAATACCTATGGGACCAAATTTGGTAATTGTATGGATGTTGATGATAGTGAGAAAACTCAAAGCTGTATTACCAAATATAAGGGAGTTCGGCTTAGTAAAGGGGGAAAGTATACAGTGAAGATTCAAGATCAATTTCGAAAGACCAGTGTATATCTTGGCACTTTTACTACTGCAGAGGAGGCTTTTATGGCTTATGAGACAAAGAGGGTCAAGTTTGATGACAGAATGTTATTGCAAAAGACCAAGAGTAATCTTAAAAAGTTGCAATTGTCAAACAAGGCCAAGGGAGATTGTGGGAGCAAGCGTAATCATGAACACAATCTTTTATCAGAGGCGAGTCGTGATTTATCATCTGTCCTCAATCTTTCTAGAGCAGCACTAATTATTGGACTCAGAAAGTCTGATGAACAGTCCACTTTGGAACTGTCTAGACAAGAAGCCCCTGTGCCACCAGATGTTCAAGAAGAACAATGCAACTTGAAGGTTTCTGAAAAGCCAACACTGCTACCAGCAGTACAGTTGAATATTGGGCTTGTGGATAATTGCATGCTTGAGTGTTTGGATCGGTATTTTGTTGGTATGACTGACATAGTTGATTATCCTACGTGGGATGATGTAAATGGGTGAGGTTATCAATTGTTTCACGAGTATCAGCTACGCTGCGGCCTGTCACTCCCGCTAAAGGTAGAGGTGCAGTACCTCTTGGCTGCGAGCAACTTCGCAATCGGGCAAGTTGGCCCGAACATGTGGAGGCAGCTACTCGGGTTGTGCGTTATGTACAAGGTGTTGAAGCAGCAGATGCCAACCTATCACGAGTTACACGCCATGTACCGGGCCGAGTACTCCCGGAAGGTGGGTTTCAGCGGGACCATCCAACTGAAGTCCAAAGCGGTTTTTAAGAAGATCGTCGAGGACCTGCCATCTTCGGTGAGCAGGACTTGGAGGGAGAGAAGTTTCTTAATAAGGAACTTTCAAAACCCGGACTACGCGCTCCAAGTACCGGTCGATTTCCAACAACTGATGAGTAAGTCTTCTCCCTCATGGTTTCTTTCTTTTCTCCGTCCCGGGTTATAATTATGTTATTTGTGTTGCAGACGTCCCCGACATTCCTCTGGAGCCGGTGATGGAGAAGAGGATCCGGAGGATGCTATGGGCCTTCCGGGGTCAAGATGATCGGAGATTATCGGAGAACCAATTGGCAATAGAGAGAGTAGCCCAAACCCTTATAAACCCACAGGCAAGGTCCCATATTCCCGATGTGGGATATATATCTCAACACGCCCCCGCACGTGTGGCGAATCTTTAAGCCTAACACGTGGACAACAACTTGGGTGGTCGTGGAGTTCGTGTGGCCTTTGGGCTTCACACGTGTACGTGGGCAACCCGCTCTGATACCATGATACGTGGGCAAAACCAATTGTTTCCGGGTAAACTCGCCGTCCCTTTAGCGGGTTGCACGGTTCCAGAAATAGTGAACTTCCTTGTACTCTGAGTTTTCCTGTGTAAAGAACAAACACGTCAAAGAGGCGTCCTCGGGTTTACCGAGGGAAGCCACTCCGATGCTTAAGTCAGACACTGTCAGATAAGCAGAAAACTCAAGAGTAGTTAAGAAGTTGCGCGTCGTCTTACCGGGAGGCCCGTGCCGGTATTTATAGTAGCATTAAAGGCAGCACTCCTGTCCTTTTCCAATGTGGGAGTAGTTTCCCTTGCTTTACATAACTTTATGGCGAGTTGGGCCCAGACAAAGGGCCCAGAGTGGCTTCTCACATTTAATTGGGTCTTCACCCTATAAACAATAACTCAAGCACAACAAACAATGCATATTTAACAATTAACTAAGCATTTAGAGGTTATTTCTTGAATTGTAACCCGGTAAAGGTGAAATATTAGGTTCCACCTATAAACATCAATCTTCCCTCACTCTTGACTTAGCCTGTTTGAGTGGTCAATGTTAACTATCTGAACATGATTTTGCTTGGGTTCATATAAACCCTATTATAGTAACGGTAGATTTTGAGAATTACTAGTAATTAATGTAGATTTATACTCAGTACTTCAGACTTTAGTAAAGCAAGAAGCTTGTATGATGGTGGTCTTAATGTTAACTTTATCTACGAGAGAGTTCTTGGGTTCTGCATTTTGGGAGCCGGCCTAGATTTCCGACTCTTAGATTGGTACATGTTAAAGAGTAACTAACTATACTTTGAACTTGTTTGTTTTGCTAGTTTCTATAACAGAGTGACGTTGCTTACATGCTCAACATAGAAATATTTGGAATAGACTAAAATTATGTTTTCCAATTTCCAAAAATGGACAGTTCTACACCAGTTATATTATGAAGATGGGATGTATCCCATTGTGTTATGACTTATGAGAGAGGGATCAATTTTGATATCCCCCATAGGTTTCTATGTCTTTAGTTTAGAGAAGTTTGTCCTTATGAATTCTCTTCATCTGACTGTTATTGTTCATTAAATTTTCAGGACTCTTCCTTCCTGCTGTGGTGAGACCAATGCTAGATTCCTTTGAAGCTTCTAAGCAAGTCCCTCAGCCAGCTTTAAGTGATGTGAGTAGCGATGCATTTTTATTTTATATATAATTCACCAAATTTTGCAGATTGGAGTACTTGGATCTATTACGTGACTTGTCCATTTTTCTTTCCTACCTTGTTTTATATGAATAGGATGAGTAAACTGTTATGAGGGCATAAAAGACCTTATTTTCCTAATTAGTGATCCCTCCACACCAAGAAAATATTTACCGGTTTCAAGGAGTAAGGATTTTATTAAGCTAGTATATTTGATGCTATTGTTTGGTTTGTTGCCAACAGAAGTCTGGATTATTCACCTTTTAATAGGTTGACATGGTTTGGTTACTCACTAAGTTGAAAAGGATAGGAACAGAAAGATGTAGAATTTTTGGATATTCCCTACATGTTTCAATGTGTAAGATAGGTCAACATGGTCTCATTATGTACTCTTCAACAGCCGTTAGTATTTTGTTGAAAATGATAGGGGTGTGGCTGTTGGATTCTCTCAACTTGCTCTATCCCTCAAAATTGGTCTACATGATTCAATCTGCTAAATTCACTTCGGGCATATAGACGACTAAATTTACCTGGAATTTTCTGGAATTCAGACGAGCTACATCAGGAGAAAGTTTGTTTTGAAATTAAATAGGCTTTCTAGTCTCAAGTATTTCAGAACTTCCCAAACAGCAAATATTTCAAATGAACAGGATTCTTGCTTTTTATGGACTGCAAATACAGATATTATTTGATAATGTTTGGGAAGTGGAGTGTAAATACAGATTTCATTTAGTGGCTCACAGCATTCAACATTAACTTGATTATGTTTCCTGCAGACTATTCTATATATTGATATCTGGGCATGTTTTGCAGGTGGTTGCAGGTATGAGGGGTAAAAAATAGAGGTGATATGATTCATCAATACAAGCTACAATTAATGAAACCCTGTTTCCCATTTTCATGAGAAATGTAATAAGCTTGACAATCTATGGAGAGGCACCTTGAACCATCCATTTTTTTGTAGGCTTTTGAATGGTTTTTGTTATGTTAATTCATGGTGACCTTTATCTTAATCCTACTTGATGAATTCGGTTGTTCATTTGAATGGCTATATGTTTTTCCTAATATTTCCGCCTCTGATTAGTGTTTGACAGTTGACATTGGCTCTAGCCACTACATATTTGCACCCCATTGGGATTGAACTCCATTCCATTAAGCACCAATTGTAACGTAGAAAGAGACTCGTATGTATCCTTTTTAGTTAAAACACTATCTGCCTACCAGTGATAAGATGCAAACCGAGAAGAAAGCAAGACAGTACAGCAGCATTTTTCATACACTTTCATTTCAAATGTCCCTATGGGGACTTACTGATTACAAAGTCCACCCACATTCAGAACCCGATCCGGCTTTGTTTTCGTTTCACAAAATAATATTACAGCACTACAGCAGTTGATAGGTAATTAAATTGGTCACAAACTATGGTGTCCAGAGGCGAGTCTAAATCACTTGCTTTGATTTCCTACTCTTCCATGGAACCACCTGCTTCAGACCTTGGTAGATAGTTGCCTGTAAAAATGAAGGTAGGTTTACATCACCTATAAATAACTCAGTACTATCCTAGTACCAAAACTCTAAATACACAAAACTACAACCAACTGGATTTCATACCTTCATTAAATTCATAATTGTAATGAAAGTACAAGCTAAAGACCAAGAGCTCAAATTATGGGAATGAGAGACATACCCAGAAATGAGGCTTTGAATGAGAGAAACTGGAAAAGCTCCTAGCCCTTCTATGCCTTGAGTTATTCACCTTGAAGCTGCTACTCTCTCCAACATTGCCACCACCACCACCACCATCACTCTCTCCATCCACAGATGATGGAAAAACAAAATTAGCCCCCCCATTCTCTCTTTTACCCTTCAAGACCCTCCTCCCCCATGAATCAAACCGCCGTCTTTCCTTAACCCCATTCTTGCTCAACACCATAGCACCAAGCTGCCCTGATCTCTCATGATCAGGGCTAAAAGATCCATAACATTCCCTCCCAACAATCCTAAAAGAAGAGGACTGAAACCTTGACCTGCCTACATAAGGACCCTCCAACACAGTTGTGGGTGAGAGCAGTTTGGTCTCAAGCAACAGCCTTGGAGGGAGTTCCAAGCACTTCGGGGATAAGTCAACTGGGTTTGGTATGGTTGCAAGGTCAGTGCAAGGCCTTGGCTTTCCTGGCTCTTCTTCCCATGTGAATGGAACTGAAACTGAACTGTAGAAGGGTGAGGTTAGATACCCAGAAGGCTCATTTGACTGTATGTGTGAGATAGAGAACAAGGGTAGCTTTGGTGACTCTGGCTCTGACTCAGATCCCATGCCTCTCTAACTGTTTAAGTCTCCATCTGGCTTCTCTTTGGTGAGTTGATGGAGTGAACAAGAGGAAGAGAGAAGATGCAGATGAGAAAAGGAAAGTGATCACAGAAAAAGGGCAGCTCCTTTAGTCATATCTAGTAATTAGTGGAGTGCAGTAAATTCTAAAATCTAGTGCCCCAACTCTTGGGGTAGTAAAAAGCTTTGTTGCTTTTATCCAATTTCCCTTCTTATTGAGGCAAACAAGAAATTGACTTGACTCTGCCGCTCAACCAATTACATGAGGATTTGTCACGGAAGGCATACCAATTGTCAAGATCAAAGGGTACTATCTGGTTATTATTATGGACATGGACATACTATATTATTATTAGGATTAATTATAAGAAGGGTAATGCTATTCACACACCCTAAATTGCTATTCACACACCTCATACAATATTTTTATTAGTTTTATTCAGTTTTACTTCGAAATACCTAAATTGTCCTTCTTTGTTAAATCTCTCTTTCCTTTCTTCCTTCTTTCTTTTAGTTTTCTTTCTCTCTCCTTCCGTCCTTCTGCAAATCACCCACCCCATAAGAACCCATGTTCAGCTAGCTTTCCCATCAATGTCTAATCACCTACAGTACTTAATTAACCCTTGATTAAAACACGTTTTCCATACCCAAATCAATAAGTCAGTTTTTGAAAGAAATAAAAATTGCTTGCCCATGCCATACTTCTCAGGGCATGATCACCAGCGCGATCCCTTGGTTGTCGGCGAGGTCAGTGGCTTCGATCATCTCAAATGCGGTGGTGGAGATGAACCAATGAGGCATGGCGTTGGGAATTCTAGCCACAACGTCGCTGACGTGGATGATCGAATAGGTGATGGCAGTGAGGCACGACAAGAGTTGAGAAGAATGGGGATGGTGGAGGAGTTGACGAGGAAGGTGGGCAGGAGCTGAGTTCCGAGGAGATTGGGAAGATTAAGAGGCGGATTGCCGATGCGCTGGAGCCGGAGGAGACTGTTTTGCAGGCGCTGAGGAGGCTGAAGGGGAACAAGAAGGAGAAGATGTCCGCAGAGAGGAAGGCGGTGTTTGATCAGCTGACTGAGGATGCTATGGTGTTGATGATGAAGAATGGGGAGAACAATGTGTATGATGAGGAGAAGGAGGTTTTCGAGAGGGAGGCGCAGAGGTATGAGAGCCTGGCTAAGGCGAGGATGGGGGAAGGGAAGTCGATACTGGATGAGCTCGAGAGTGATGGTGGGGCTTTGAATTCGATTGCGGCCATTGGTGCTGCTGCAGTTGCTGAGGATGATGGATTTGATATGTTTGGGGATGATGATGAGCCTGCAGTTGTGGCTAATGCTGCTGCGGCTGAGCCTGGTTTGGAGAACAATGGTGGAGGAGTGGGAAATGATTACGTGTTCGATGATGCTTCTGGGTACTATTATAGCCATAGCTTGGGGTACTACTATGATCCGACTACAGGGATGTATTGCTCGGCTGCGTCTGGATTGTGGTACTCATACAATGAGGAAACTGGGACATATGAAGAAGTTGCACACCAGGCACCTGAGGCCGCCGCAGCCGCTGTGAATTGAGTAAGGAAGAGCTGAAGAGTATTACTGCATCACTGTTTTGTGCAAAGTTTGTAATGAGTTCAATACTAGTGAGTTTTAGATGTTGGTTCCAGTTATAATTTCAAATGACATCAGAGCATCTTCATAGCCTTGAAGATAGTGTTTTCTTCTAGTTTAGATCACTCTTAACAGGTATGAGATTTTTATCAAGGAACAATATTCTAATTTAGTGTTGCCTTGTTAAGTTTCTGGTATTACTGAAGCTTTATTTTTTAGATGAAATAGGCATTGATGATCCAGATCTCCCACGTCTGCTACGTCGTGGCTAGAATTCCCACTGTCGTGCCTCACTGCCATCACCTATTCGATCATCCACGTCAGCGACGTTGTGGCTAGAATTCCCAACGCCATGCCTCATTGGTTCATCTCCACCACCGCATTTGAGATTATCGAAGCCACTGACCTCGCCGACAACCAAGGGATCGCGCTGGTGATCATGCCCTGAGAAGTATGGCATGGGCAAGCAATTTTTATTTCTTTCAAAAACTGACTTATTGATCTGGGTATGGAAAACGTGTTTTAATCAAGGGTTAATTAAGTACTGTAGGTGATTAGACATTGATGGGAAAGCTAGCTGAACATGGGTTCTTATGGGGTGGGTGATTTGCAGAAGGACGGAAGGAGAGAGAAAGAAAACTAAAGGAAAGAAGGAAGAAAGGAAAGAGAGATTTAACAAAGAAGGACAATTTAGGTATTTCGAAGTAAAACTGAATAAAACTAATAAAAATATTGTATGGGGTGTGTGAATAGCAATTTAGGGTGTGTGAATAGCATTACCCTTATAAAAAATCAGTTTTCTTTTCATTTGTCCATCTAACTATTAAAAATTTGTATTTACATATCTCAAGTTTTATTACGTTAGCATTTTGATACCTTGACTACTAACATCATTAAAAATTTGATAATATTCAAAGGCGATTATGATAATTCTCAATATCTTTATAATTGTTGAAATAAAAAATTATGCATTGGATTTTTATTAAAATAAAATATTTTTCATTGTTATTGTTCAAACTCGAAAACAGCATTTCTTCACCAAAATCAATGGATTATTGTGATCACAAACTAAAATATCCACGATATATTCTTGATATTTTCTCGAACTTTCGGTTTTTACAAACATCCATATTAATTTTCATATCTTTTCGATATTTTATATTAATTCTATTTGTGACCAAATATACCAATTTTATATAAAATTTGATAAAATTTTCATTGATATTTGATTTTTCTCAATATATCCATCGATATTTTTTTAATCACTTATATTTTTATGATCGTTGATATTTTAGTACTTGATTGTGATTGGTTATTCTTATTGGCTTGTAATTTATCTAATTATAATAAATTCAGTTGCAATGTTTTCTTAACATGTAAGTCTAAATATATATATATATATATACATACAAAAGTTCTACTAAATTTTATCACTATATTGTTGCAAAAACAAATATTTAATTTTACAGTTTCTTTTTAATATTTTTCTAAAGTAAATTGTTCTATTTGTATTTGATATTCTAAAAAATAAATCATTTTGTTAAAATTAAATGTAAAAATGATACATTTGATAAAATGATAAAAATACCCTTGAAATTTAACGGTGTTAATATTCAAGGTATCAAAATGCTAACGGAATAAAACTTCAGACATTAAAATGCAAGTTTTTGATAATTATGTATAAAAATGAAAATAACATCATAATTCGGATGATATTTTTTAATTAATCTGTATTATTATTGGCAAACAGGCAAGAGCATAGGATGCCAACCTACTCTGGAGAATAAGATCCTTTTCAGTATTAAACATGTCTTGGTCCTTTTTTAGAAGAAACTAGAAGAATTCATTAACCAAAGTCAGATATAATCCTTAGTGATGATATCCTTAAGAAAATGAGGAGTAGAAGTAAAAAGAACATCCCAAGGTTTACAATTTAAAGCCCAACAAACAAGGGTGTGGGTCGCATAGTTACAATTCCTATAGAGATGAGTGAATGTGCAACTTGAAAGGTGCATAAAGAGATGTAGAACATCTTCTTAGACTACTCTTAGAAGAACATCATAGTCATGAATTTAGTGGATGATTTGCACAAAAAGAAAGAGTCAATTTTCAATCGGGCTGAACTAAATTCGTGATTCAAAACTAAGCTGCATGCAACTTACCAGCCAAAGCTTTTATATGAGCAGGTGAGGAAACCTGATCAAAGGATAAAACCTTACAGCAGACAAACTGACCACAATCATCCCTAACCATAATACCCACACCACCAACATGAGAAGCCACATCTAAGACACCATCCATACAGACACTAAACAAACCATTAGTGGGTTTCTTCCAACCATACCTTGGACGAAGAGCTAATGGTGGACTAATATTGGCTTGGAGATACTTAGCATACCAAACTTAGGCACAAAGCCTTAAATTTTAAGGATGACATGCTTTGTTTTTCCAAACCTTATCATTTCTTGCTTTCTAGAGGAGTCAACATTTAACCAAAAGGCGACAAAAGTTGTCATTTGATAGTTTTTAGAACAACAACACAACCACTCTTTAAGAAATAAGGAAGAAGAATATCTGACCATACTAGTTAAGTGGTGAGTGAGCTGCACAACAGTTTGACAATCTTTGAATAAGTGAGAAGCAGTCTCATCCTCAACTTAACATAGAGGACAAATAGTTGGAATATCAACTTGCTTTTTATCCAAATTTGTTCTCGTATGAAGAAAATCACGACAAGCTTTCCATAAGCACAACTTTACCTTTCCCGAAACCTTACTCTTCCAAAATTTCTTCCAGAAATGAGTAATAACCTCTGATGAGGAAGATGCTGAGCTAGATGCAGACAAAATAGGAAGCACAATATTAAACCTTACCACTAAGTAAGCATTTTTCATTAAAAAATCCCCTTTGGTGTCATAATGTGACACCAATTTATCTATCGGTCGTCTAGCACTTATGATAATAGAGGTAATGGTCTCTACATCTTCCAAAGAAAATAAGCTCTCCATTAAAGGGATATTTCAACTGGCAGTTTCTGGAATAATAAGCTGAGACGCATACCTCAAGGTGGTAGGGAAACAAATAGGAAAGAGCGGTCGATACAAAAGAGGTCAAGTGATCCATCTATCTTCTCAAATTGCTATTGAACTGTCATTTCCAACCTGTCACCGTGATCCCAAATCTACCTCTGGACGTGACTTAATAATGCTCTTCCAAGAGTAAGACATGGCCACACCTAGAGTAGCCTGCCAAAAAGATTTGGAGTGAAAATAACGTGCTTTGTAAATTCTTACAACAAGTGAGTTTGGGTTTTGAATAATTCTCCAAGCTTGCTTGGTCAACATGGCTAAATTAAAAGCATAGAGATTACGAAAACTCAACCACCCTCAATCCTTAGGAGCATACATTTTATCCCAAGAGCACCAATGAATTTTCTTGTCATTCTCAGAATCACCTACCAGAAGTTAGCACACATTTGCTGCAACTCATAGCATAATTGAGAAGAGATTGAACTACCACTTTAATAAGTAATTTTTTTCCTACCTTGCTGAGAAGTTTCAATTTCCATACTGACAGTTTCTTTCTTAATCTATCCGTCAAATAAGAAAATGGGTTTTTCTTTGATCTACCCACTAAGGTAGGGAGGCCAAGATATTTTTCATGATGTGGTACCAGCTCCACCCCTAATATATCAGCCAGGTCTTGTTGTTTCCTTTCAAGTAAATTTCAACTAAAATAAACACTTCTCTTTTCAAAACTTATTAACTGACGTGAAGCAGTAGCATACACATCCAGAAGGTGCTTAATCTGAGAACAGCTATCAGGAGTGGCTTTAGTAAAAAGAAAACTGTCATCAGCGAAGAGAAGATTATGAAGTATTTGGGCTCACTTGCACACTTTTATCCCCACTAATGAGCCATTGCCATGCATCTTCTGAACAAGAGAAGAAAAACCTTCAATGCAAAGCAGAAACGGATAAGGAAAGAGATGATCCCATTGCCTACGACCCCGAGTTGGTGTCACAAAATCCGTCAGGATTCCATTAATAAGGAAAAAATACTTGACCGATGTTACACATTTCATCACCACTACAACCCACTGAATTAGGAACCCCAACTGTAATAACATTGCTTTCAAATAAGACCATTCCATTCGATTATACACCTTACATATGTCTAGCTTGAGACACATATGACCATCCCTTCTATGCCAAAGAAAGTGAGGCACCTCATTTGCAACAAGAGTGTTGTACGTCACTAATCTGCCAGATAAAAGCATTATGATATGAGGAAATAATCTGATCAAGAATCGGTTTTAACCTGTTAGCTAGCACTTTCACACATTTTTTATACACCACATGACATAGAGCAATAGGCCTGAGCTGAGACATTTCATTGGGTGACTTCACCTTCGGAATCAGACAGACATGAGTATAATTGACTTCTTTTAAGAGTGGCAGTAAATAAAAATTTTCACGCCGACGACACAATATCATCACCAACAATATGCCAATATTTTTGATAAGAAAGAGGAGGCATAACATCCAGGAGACTTGGTGGGATACATCTTAAATTAGATAAGTTTAATCTCCTCTCCGGTGTACACCAAAAGTAGAGAGGAACTCATTTCTGGGTTAACAACCGGCAAGACAGATGACAATACGGGTGCCATTTGCTCCTCTGATGCATTAGATGATCTGAAAAGTTGTGTGTAATAATCCAAAACCATCCGCTCAACACCTTCTGGAGAATCCTGCCACACACCATCGAAATCATACAAGCCCTTCAGTTAATTCCGATATTTTCTATTAGAAGCTGGTTGATCGAAGAAACGAGTATTTCTGTCACCATGTTTCAACCACCTAGTCTTTGCCCTCTGTTTCCGAAAGGTAGAATCCAAGTCTAGTAAAGAATCCATCCTCACCTGAGGCAACTTCCATTCAGGAACATGTCTTGGACTTTAGCTACTCTATCAAGTCCCTTCCAAAATAAAGTCACCAACATTTTCCACCCAAAGACCAGACACTCCCATTCTCTCAAGGCAACTGCACATCCCAGCTGGACTTGGAAGGTCTGAAAATGATAACCTTCCTCTTCATTGGCATTAGATCTTACTAAGGATCATAGAAAAGGATAACCTCTTCATTGTGGAGGAAATTGGGAGTTACTGTATCAAGCATCAAAAATATGTTAAACAGTTATAACCAGAAGATTATGGGAACAGTTGATAAACTTTGATAAAAGGGAAGTCAATCAAACTACATCACATAATCTAGTTGCTGTGGAGTACTATATACTATTAGGTTAGTAATGACAGAGAGCTGAAGCCACACACAATGACTATATGAAAAAATGACAATTAGGCGGTGATACGAGTGTTTAGTACGGCTTTGCTACTAAAGTCAAGGGAAAAATAAAGAGAAAATGTTCTGGTCTTTTTCATAATTAATCGAAGAATGAAATATGCTAAAAGCAGATTTGCTGTGACATCAAAGATCCAAACCCTTTTGTATCTGTTTGGACTGATGAGGCCTAAATGGTTTACCTCAAAACTTGGTTTTCCTTTTCCTCAGTATACTATATTAGACATGTTTCAACGAAGCTCATGTTTCAAATGAAGAACAAACCAAAAGTTACTTCCTTAATTATTTTAGTTAATGTAGTGGAGTGGAAGAAACTGAAATGATAATTATACTCTATGATGAGGCAGAAGTCGGATCAACATAATCGATGTTGATATAATCTTGCTGAAGCCATAATCATTTGCCACATTTTAATAGGTAGGCTGAGAATGATTAAAGCTTAATCATGACATCCCCCTCTAAACCGAAAAGAAGAAAGCAACAACTTTATGTTTGACAGATTTGGTTCGTTCATTGATTTGATCTACAATTAGTTTTTAACGATCATCAATGTGGCTGAAATTTTGTATGATTGATCTACTTATATAAATTTATAACTTCAATGGTTAAGATGTTAAATTTTAATCAAAAAATTTGTTTAATAAACAATTAATTTAAAAGTCTTCAACTTAAAAGTTTTTTATTAGAAGGGCTCCTACAAAAACCAGAAACAAAATTGTTTGCAGTGGAAGAGCCGGTGATGGTAACTAACAAATGCGTAAGTGCTTAACCAGAAACCATGAAAATAGAATTCTTCTATTTGTAGCCTTTAGGCTAAGAGCATTTCCATCTTCGTCGGCAAAACGCCATTGTCAACCGGTAATCAGCGGTAGAGGAAAAGGAACTTCACCAGCAACAGATTGCCACATTGCAATCTTACCAAACAAACAGAGAAGTTGTTCTAATTGACAAAGTAGTAAAATGGTTAACTTGAGAATCATAAACTATGTAATCCATCTTGAGAAACCAAGATACTTTGGGACAAAACGATCAACTTGAATTGAGGTTTGCTACCAACCCTTATCGTGTGGGGGTCCTCTGACCCGAGGTTTAGGGGCGTGCCTAGTGCGACTTCACTGAAGTTAATAAACCAAGATAACCACACCTCATTGAGCAAAGACTCACTCACCCTTCAATCACTTTAACGACCCGTTTGGTTACAAGTCTCCGCTACAAACCCGACAATAAGAAATGTTGATGTAGTTCCTTATAAATAATCATTCATACGATTTATTCTTGAGTGAGACTCTTATTATCAATACTACCAAAACACTCATGTTTATTTAAAATTGTTTTAAATGGACAACCTTTCACACAATCTTGAAAGGGTATTTCATGTACCAGTAAAAGACAAAAAAAAAACAAAAAAAAATAAAAATAAACAGTGCATACATCTAACGGTAAAGAGATGATCAGACGATGTAGATTAGTCAGGTTACCAACGACAATGATGTACCGAATAATTTGCGCACAATATTTTTCTACTCCAATCCCGCCTACATCAAAGGCTCTTCTATATATATTCAATTATTCATGACCAGTTATGCAAGTTTTAACAAGCTTTTGGATGAGAAAACCATCGAAAAAAGCGCTTTGGATGACAAAAATAATGTTAATTTTCTAAATTACCTAACCCGGTTTCGTTCCTCCATGTTTTCTGCAAAATAGACACCAAGTCATTATCATCTAAATCTTTTTAGTTTCTTGTTTCCACAAAGCAATAGATAATACAATGCATGTGTAATTCCTTGTCCAAACCATGGAAGTCCAAAAATCTAAGCACTGTGTACTTTGATGAAACTAAACATAGTATCAGTAATCAGTCGTTATATGTGACAGGGCAATTCATGTGTTCTATTCTGCTGTAGGGAAATTTCAGCTTGTCTTTCGACTGGTTCCGTATAAGGGGATTAGCCTCTACCTTCTTTCTTCATACTTGTAGACGAGATGAGCTTAGTCTTCCTAATTCAAATTGTTAGTTTCAATCATGTTTATTCATAAGGCATAGTCTACACGTTCTCTTTTGCATACCCGTAGTAATATATAGGTATATATATCAGCGTCAACCGTAGCAGAAAGTAAATAATGACACATTTCATTTATTGCAATAGCTATGAACGCTGGAGTGAATAAGAATTTAGACTTGATACCAGCTAGTTAGAAAATATGTTAAATATTATAAATATATAATAACATAAATTTATTATAATTTAATAAATAATTATAATTAAAAATAAATAATACAAATATGATGATGAACACCAATGTTACCAACTCGGATTCAAGGATGGGAGGATGTTGAAGGAAGTTGAGTCGTGTGTCTCACACACTTTCTTTAAGACAAATTATGTCTCTTCTTCGGTGCAAAAGTTTGATGGCACTTGTCTCCCAGGATACAACGACTGCTTGCCCCTTAAAACTGCACTGTTACTAAGAACACTGAACGAACTTGAAGTACCTTGAATGTCATGAATAAGGTTACAAGCTTTCAATAGACCACTACCATGTCATTGATTCATGTTGTTGCAAAAACCAAAAGACAAGGAAGTTGAAAGATCAACCATTACATGCATTACTTTGGTGACTATTTTCATTTACCTTTAACTATCAAAATGATTAAAAAAATCTTCTATTTCTATCATTTTTCAACAATTCCCCACATGAATGAAATAGGCGACCAAAGACTCGATAGACTTGGTGATAGATATCTACGGTTGAAACCTGCTTAGGATAGGTAGGTTTTACCCTTTGAACTTTCTCTTGTGAAAGTATTCTGACTTTACTAACTAGATAGTAGACGCGATGTCTTTAAACTGTTTGTCATTTGTGTAAATGATAACATACTTCACACATGAATCTTCTTGGTACTTACAGTTCTCACTTTTGTGTCCATTTTGGCACAGGGCACGCGCCTGGTTCTGTAAGAGCTTGTTAGGAATTGAGCCCTTAAACAATTCTCTTATAAGCGGCCCCACTTCTCTCTTACATAGGTGATTTCTTAAGAGTGACCCGCATTACTCCGCTCGGATCTCCGACGCATAAAAATCATTAAAAGCTTTCGCTTAACCTCATTCCTTAAGGGCATCACTGTTTTTCATCATAGGAATGGACATGAGGAAAATTTCCACAGTGATCCAACATGGTCTCTACAGTTTGGTTGTCCCTTTTGACCTAGATCTTAGGATCTCCAGTCAGCTAGGTTGGGTATCAACTGTAAAGATTTTTTAATTCATGGGCTTTAGTCTCATTCCCCTCGATGATTTATCAACTAGCTCTTTGTTTAACCCTTTGGTTAGCGGATCCACAATATTATCATTTGACCTCACATAGTCAATAGAGATAACTCTAGTAGAAAGTAGCTGTTTAACGATATTATGTCTTCTACGAATATGTCTTGACTTACCATTGTACATCGTGTTCAGTGTCCTGCCAATTGCAGATTGACTATCACAATATATGCATATTGCAGGCACAGATTTTGTCCATCTTGGAATTTCCTCTATGAATTGGCGTAGCCATTCTGCCTCTTCCCCATATTTGTCCATCGTGGATCTGGTTATAATTGTCTGTTTAGAGGATTTCCAGGACACTGCTGCACCTCCCAATGTGAACATATACCTACTAGTGGATTTTGAGTCTTTCAGGTTAGAAATCCAATTTGCATCATTGTATCATTCTAAGACAGCTGAATAATTGGTATAATGCAGCTCATAGTCTTTCGTATACCTTAAGTACTTTAGTACCCTCACAATTGCTTGCCAATGCATAGCTCCAGGATTACCCGTGTACCTGCTCAGCTTGTTCACAATATAAGCTATGTCAGGTCTTGTACAACTTGTTAGGTACATCAGACTTCCAATGACTCTAGAGTACTCTAAATGAGAGACACTTTCTCTTTTATTCTTTGAGAGATGTAGAGTCATATCCACTGAAGTTCTGGCAACTCTAGAATTATCTTTATCGAATTTTCTAAGGATATTGTCCACATAATGAGATTGACTCAATACAAGCCCATTTGATGTTCGTTTGATTTTAACCCCAATATGACATCAGCATGACTCATATCTTTCATATCAAATCTGGAATTTAATATATCCTTAGTGGACTTGATCATCTTTTCATTGCTTCCAACGATAAGCATGTCATCAATATATAGACTCATAATGACATATCCATTTTCTGTATCTTTGACATAAACACATTTATCACATTCATTGATCTTGAAACCATTGGTGATCATAGCGTTGTCAAATTTCTCATACCACTGCTTTGGGGCTTATTTTAAGCCATACAATGACTTCACCAATTTGTACACTTTTCTTTCTTTATCAGGAGCAGAGAAACCCTCAGGTTGCTCCATATAAATTTCCTCTTCGACATTTCCATTAAGGAAAACGGTCTTTACATCCATTTGATGAACTTCAAGATTTCGCAATGCGGCAATTACAATTATCATTCTGATAGGTGTTATTCTCGTCACAGGAGAATAAGTGTCGAAATAATCAAGACCTTCCTTTTGTTTATAGCCTTTAATTACAAGTCTTACCTTATACTTGTCTATTGACCCATCTGCTTTCAATTTCCTTTTGAAAATCCATTTGGAACTTAAATGTTTACAACCTGAAAGAAGATCCACCAGTTCCCAAGTGTGATTTTGCAAAATAGAGTCAATTTCACTCTTGATAACTTCTTTCCACAAAGGACTATCATTGGAGTTCACCGCCTCTTTAAAGGTACGAGGTTCATTTTCAAGCATATATGTCAAAAAATCTGACCCAAATGATTTTTCTATCCTTGCTCTCTTACTTCATATGGGTTCAACCTCAGACTCAGTGTCTTGATGTTGACTGCTTTCATTAGCAGCTTGGCTAGTTCCAGTACCAGCCTCACGTAGCAGTTTCAAAGAACTCGATTCCTCTAGACTTACATGGAAACACATTTTCAAAAAAATGATGCATTTCTCGATTCCATTACCGTGCCCTCATGTATATTAGAAATGTCTGATTTGTGCACAAGGAAACGATAAGTCGTACTGTTATGTTCATATCCAATGAAAATGCAATTAACTGTTCTAGGTCCATTTTTCACTTTTTTAGGTTTAGGGACTACCACCTTAGCCAAACATCCACACACTCGCAAGTAATCATATGATGGCTTTCTTCATTTCCATAGTTCATATGGAGTTTTCTCTTGTTTCTTTTTGTGAACCTTATTTAAAAGATAGTTAGCCGATAAAATGGCGTCTCCCCACATGTTGGGTGGTAAACCAGAACTTTGTAGTATTGCATTCATCATTTCAATCAATGTATGGTTCTTTCGTTCAGTAACACCGTTTGATTATGAAGAGTAAGGTGTGGTTCTTTCATGAATAATCCCATGCTGAGCATAAAATTCAGCAAATGATGATTCATATTCACCTTCTCGATCACGTCTCAATACTTTTATTTTCTTATCGAGTTGGTTTTCCACCTTACTCTTATAGAGAACAAACTTCTCTATTGCCTCATCTAGCTTTGCTCTTCAGCAAATACACATAGCAGTATTTTGTGCTGACATCGATAAAGGTAATGAAATATTGGTTACCATCTCTTGACTGTATTGGTTTTAAAGCACATACATCGCTATGGATTAAATCAAGAGGTTCATTGTTTCTTTCAATGCTTTTGAAAGACGATCTCGTTAGTTTTGCCTCTACACAAGTCTCACACTTACGTTTCGCATCAACTTAGAATTTTGGTAAATGTTCCATGTTAATTAGCATTTACAAAGTACCATAATTAACATGTCATAGTCTACCATGCCATAAATTAGAAGACTCAAGCATATAAGTGGAAGTACTAGCTTCATTCATATTTTTGACAATAGTCATTACATTCAATTTGAACATTCCACCACCCATATAACCCTTACCCACATACATTTCACCCTTAGACAAAACAACTTTGTCAAACTTGATCACAATGCGAAAACTATGAGTGTTCAGCAGTGCACCAGAGATAAAGTTCTTGCGGATATCAAGAACCTACACAACATTGTTCAAAGTTAGCTCATTTCCAGAGGTCATCTTTAGAACCACCTTATCCTCAACGACAGATGTGGCCGAGTTCCCCATGTACATTATCTCCCTATCAGTGCTGGGTTCAAATTTAGAGAACATCTTATCAGCACATATATGGCGAGTTGCTTCAGTGTCGAGCCACCATTCCTTTGGGTTTGAGCCCACCATGTTCACCTCAGACACCATAGCAGAGAGGTTCATGTCAGAGACATCCCTTATGACTTCTTCAATCACGTTGGCTTCCTTATTATTCTTCTTCTTTGGCTTGTTGCAGTCAACAGCTCTGTGACCAGTCTTGTCACAATTGAAGCAATTGCCTTCAAATCTAGGCTTCTTGGAAATGCCCCCTCTTGGTCCGAGCTTAGACCGTACCCTTGATTTTTGAACTTCTTGGTCTTGGAGCTTTGACCATGTTCCACAACATTTGCCTTAGCAGAGTAGCCACTAACCCATGTATTCTTTTCAGATCCACGGTTGTCTTCTTCAATGCGAAGCCTGACCTCCAAATCTTTGAAGCTCATTTCATTTTGTTTGTGCTTCAAATAATTCTTAAAGTCTTTCCAAGCTGGTGGCAATTTCTCAATAACACATGCCGCTTGAAAGCTTTCTCCAAGTTTCATCCCTTCAGCGTGAATTTCATGCAGGATCAACTGGATTTCTAAGAAATGACTCATCACAGTTTTGGAATCCACCATCTTATAATCAAGGAAGCAACCCACAATAAATTTTTTGGCGCCGGCATCCTCAGTTTTATATTTCTTCTCAAGAGATTCCCACAGCTCCTTAGCTTTTCACATGCTAATGCACACATTGTACAAAGAGTCAACCAAACAATTCATGATATAGTTTCTGCACAGATAGTCACGACTATTCCATGCATTCACAACTGTAATTTTTACTTTATCATCTTGCTCATCTTCTTTGAGCTCATGAGCTTTCTCAGTCAGGACCCTTGCCAGATTCAGAGTGGTCAAATAAAAAATCATCTTTTGTTGCCACCTTTTGAAGTGCAGCCCATTAAACTTCTCAGGTTTCTCACCATGAGACACCGACACAGATATATGAGCAGCAAGAATGATTGGCATTTGGGTTGAAGAGCTACTCCCGTCAACAGACTTCTCATAATTAAATTCTATTTTTTGAAAATGTTAATAATACAAGTTAATATTGATTCATATCAACAATATTCGCAATTGGTAACACAAAATAAAGGCAACATCAATATTAATTTGGTTACTCCTCAATCCATTCGGTAATTCCAGTCAGACATGACATGTAAGAAGATGAAGCTTTAGTGGAGCGTGGCTCTCTTAAGAACATTGCCTCAATGGTTCTAGCCTAGACATCATGCCAAACTGAGTACGCCTAGTTGAAAAGATTCATAAACTAAAACAATATTAATTTGTCTTATGATTGTTAGAAAATATGTCAAATATATAATAACATAAATTTATTATAATTAAATAAATAATTATAACTAAAAACTCATAATACATATATGATGATGAACACCAATGTTACCAACTCGGATTCAAGGATAGGAGGATGTTAAAGGAAGTCGAGTCGTGTGTCTCACACACTTTCCTTAAGACAAATTATGTCTCCTCTTCGGTGCAAAGGTTTGATGGCACTTGTCTCCCATGATATAACGACTGCTTGTCCATTGAAACTGCATTGCTACTAAGGACCCTGATCGAACTTAAAGTACCTTCGTCTATTACCAGAACACAACTTAGAAAGGGAGAGAGAGAACTCAAGTAAGGAGAGATGTTTTGAGTTGGTGTGTCTATAATGAGGGATGAAGTCACATATTTATTTGGGTAGGATTTGAGAAAAACTTGAATGTTATGAATAAGGTTACAAGCTTTCAATAGACCACTACCATGACATTGATTCATGTTGTTACAAAAACCAAAAGACAAGAAAGTTGAAAGATCAACTATTACATGCATTACTTTGGTGACTATTTTCATTCACCTTTAACTATCAAAATAATTACAAAAAATCTTTTATTTCTATCATTTTTCCAACATTTTCATGATTTTGTAGCAATGACTATGAAGCAAGTGCTTGAACATGAACAAGGTATATCATGTTTTCTAATTGATATTTTGAAACTGTAGCTCTTGCTGCGGTGATATGCATGATAACAGTGGCTTTATTCTTTCTGGACAATGATATAATGCATGTATAGCAGCATTTGTATTTATGAAAAAATAAGCTTGAGAATGGAATTACTGCTAAGAGAGATTTCTAATACTATAATTTGGGAAATTGTGAAGCATGACAAATAAAGATAAATGAGGATTCCTAAAAATAACAGAGACATGATTTATAGACAAAAAGGTTTAAGGCCTGATGCAGAGAATTATGTTTGTTTGGTGTTTGAGGTAAAAGAAAACTGGATGTGAGATATGCTTGTGGTTTAAAAGACTTGATATTATAACTGTAGCAATGGTGGAGTAAGACTATGAATGGACTAAAATTGCTTCTTCGTATTTTTGTACATAAAACTGCTGTAAAAGCAAGCCTGCTATACGTGATGAATAAAACTAGAAATTGTTTGCATGTTGGCTATAGAAGGAGAAATATGACTCACATATTGCTTGTACTAGAATAATTTTCTTGATGCATGAGTGTCTTGCATCATTTTTATAAGCGTGTTTGTCTGGTATGAAACAAAACATGAATTATAGGGGTGGGCGTTTTGTCCTGAAAATATGGTTACAGACCCGAACCACACCGAAAAACACGATTCAGTAACCTTACCGAACTAAAACGGTGTCGTTTTATGGTCACACCGCACTGGACCGCGCGGTTGCCTTTTAAGGTTATAATTCAACCGATTTAAACCGACCCGCACCGAATTACATTTTTTTTTCTAATTTTTTTTAAAATTTTTCAGTGATGAAATTTGATTTTAATATATAAAAAATCATTTATGATTAAGTGTAGTTTGCATGTTGTTGTGTTTGCATGATAGTTGATATATGTTGATTTATTAAGTTATCAAATATTATGTTTTTGTTAGTTAATTTATATTCTCATGACATTTGTATACTTGTATGCACTCTAAATGCATTCAAAATTTGTTCATGTCTTATAGGAATTGTTAGGCAAAGATTTGTATATCCCTTATTTGTTAAAATAAATAAATCGGTTCACACTAAAACTGAATTACACTACACCAAAAAATTATAAAACCAAATTATTCAAAAATAAAAAAACGGTTTGGTTGTAGTTTGAAATATTATAAAACTAAAAAAAAACGGTTCGGTTACGGTTTGAGCTTCAAATCGATCCGAACTGAACCGCGCTCACCCCTAATGAATTATAAGAGAAGTTACTACAATGACAGAACATAAACCAAAACCAAGTCACTTTGGAATTAGATATGCATGTTATCGATCCCCATCAACTTTGATGACGATTAAATCCCCTTGGCATGAACATTTGCATGAGAGGTAAGATATAGGCAAGCGATGGTATTTTAGAATTTCATCTGCATAAATGAGTTTTCTCAAGCTTGCTTACGAAATGTGTCGAATTAGATGAAGACAACATATCGATTTTTGTGTGATTATGGAGTCTGCAATACTTGAGATTTACTTAACCTTGACAGTTGACACAAGAAGAAACAGTAGTAAACAGGAACTAGATATTTATTCAAACAATCAAGTGCAAAATTTTATATACACACTTGCTTTTGAATCCCACAGCAAGCAGATTGGAACACCAACCCTTGAAACTTACGATTGACATTTGAATTACTCTTTAATATAAATTCTCTGTAATAAATTCGTGATAGAGTAGCCCTCCGGTGACCATCTTTCCCATGTTTCCGGGGCTAGGCAATTAAACTCCAGAAACTGTCTAGCAACAGGTTTGATCGTATCAGGGATCTTTGGCTCCAATCCATCAACAATGTAGAGTTCCTTACGATCGATGGTAGAGATGTTCCGTGTCGCGTTGTCCGGTCAACCGCCCATATATCACTGGCTCTTCGTACAAGACAGTCTCGGGGGACAAATACATCGGCGTCCCTCTCCATCTTCTTCTTGGCCAACCCTAAATCTCCCACTTTGGCTGTCAATGTGTCTGACCCCTCTAAGAATGTCAGCGGTGAACCGCTTCACTACGTATTCCGGCAACCCACCTCTAATCTTAAGATACCTCGCAAGCCTAGGCTGCCCCACGCCACTTCCAAAATCAGGTAATAGACTTGTTTCCCGAGTCATCTCATCAGGTTATAGACTTCTTCTTGTGCTGCTACTATTACGTCATTTGTCAAATCTCTTACTGTTACTGTTTGTCAAATCTCTTGCTATTGTACCAAATCTCTCTACTATTGATTAATTTCAATTCAATTTTTTTTCTAAGGAATGTGCACTTGCTTCTACCGTTTGTGAAAATTTGATTTGATTGTTTATGATGGTGACATGATTATGGTTCCGGGAGGACAATAACAACTTCATAATATGTTAGTAGCACCTTGTGATTCGGCAGTAGCAGCAGCCCCTGCCAATCGACGGTAGCAGTAGAACCTCTATGAATCGGCAGTAGTAACAGCTTAATTACAACCCTATCTGCAGTAGCAACACCCTTGCCAATTGACAGTAGCAGGAGCCCTTGCCAATCTGTAGTAGTAACAGGCCTTGCAAATCGGCAATAGAAGCCCTTGCCAATCTGTAGTAGTAACAAGCCTTGCTAGCTGGCAGTAGCAATATTTTGCATGTCAATCAGCAGTAGTAGCAACCCCTACCAATGGCAGTAACAGCCCTTATCGCTGTACAACGTGTGTAGCCTACCACTGTTATAGTCATGTCACAGCAACATAACCACTTATCCTTAATTATAAGATTTGGTCCTTATTTGTTTAAATATATATGTAATGGGCCTAATTATAAAGTGAAACTCTGTCAGTTACTTAATTTGCTAATTAAATATCATACATCGAAAGCAAAACACGTATTAGAGAACATTTGCCTCGGTGAAGTATTGTAAAAATTCAATTCACCATTGTTCTAAAGGCATTATACACACACAAGAGCCCAAAAAAACAGAAAATCGTTTCAAAGTAGTAGGACCTATAATGTCTGGCTAAGCAAATCTTTCCAAGTTTTAGAGTTCATATAATTCAAAATAGTGAAAAGATGGCCTTGAATTTAGGCTTCTATGTTACCCTCGAATCAGTATGTTCTCTGTTTGCCGAAGTGTTGATCTTGGGATCTTGATGTCTTCTCCAAAATTTTCGTCCAGAACTTCAAAGATTACTAATATGGTGTCCAGAGTAATTAATATGAAAGTTATGCATCAAAGTATTACAAGCAATTTGCCGACAAATAATTAATGAACTTCTTGTCTTTCTTTATCAAATAGCATTAAGATTTGATCCAACTCGATGAAAATCACACATCAGCATTTAAACTCCGGCTTATAATTTCTATCCAGAAACTTCAATTGCATAGAAAGAACTTAGTTCCCTATACATCATTTTTAATCCATGCCACAATGCTACTTAGTAAGCCCTAGTAAAGAATCACCTCCTTCACTAGGGGCCGTGCAAGCAAGTAGAAGGATTAAGTCTGCTGGCCGTTTTGAGCATCTCGATGAGAGAGATCCAGTGTTTCATTTTGGGCAATAGCTCGGGATTTGGAAAACGATTTGATGACATCTTCGATTGATATGGTTGTTTGGGTGGAAGGAATGGAGATTTTGATTTGGGTGATCGTGCAGAGGCGCGATCTTGGAACCCTAGCAGAGCGTTGCGGCTAGGGATACAACTCCATGACTTGAGCAAATTTTTCAAGCGAGTATGGGTGTTGTCGAAAGGTTTCAAGATCCAGGAATGAGGAGATTTTTTGATCTGTATAAAGATCAAAATCGTGTTATCCATGGAGGACCATGGAGATACCATGAAGTGTCAATCATTCTGCATGAGTATGATAGTATAGCCCTGATCCAGAGTATCAATCTCAACATGCTTCATCTATGGGTTCTAATTGACAATATCCCTTTCGAGTTTGAGGAGCCGAAGTGGATTGCGGACATTGCTGCTGCAACTGGTAAGTTTATTCATCCTGATAGCAAGCTTTTGGAATATGAAGGTACAGTTCGGATCTTCATTGCACATGATATTAGAGAACCTTTTTGTATGCAAAAATTAATCAAGTTCAATGCTAAGACTGAGGCGGTAGTGGTGTTTACTTATGAGAAACTTTTTTCACAAATGTGAACATTCACTATAAAAATTAATTCAGTTAGCCACGACCAAATGCCGCCGTCAAAAGCCAGTTTGCCGTCGCCAAAGAGCAACAACGACGACTTGACGACGGCAGAAATGATGTCACCGTTGAGAGCGTGGCCGTTGCTCTAGGCTATAACAATGAGCCGTCACCATCGCATTTGCGACGGCACATAGCGACTGCAAAGACCGTCGCTTATTCGGCGACAGTAAGTGACGACTGCTTGTGCCGTCGCAATTCACCCATTAGCGATGACAAATATGTCGGCGTCAAGTTTTATTTATGGATTAAAAAAACCTAGCAAGCATAATGCTTACCAATTTTTTTTTTGGACAAAAGCTGTGCAAAAAGAAATTAAACATACTAAACATAGTTGTTACATTCAATTAGAGTTCTTAAATGTCAATATTACATCAAAAGAACTATCAATCCAAGCATATCAAGCAGTAATTTACAAGTGTTTCTACGAAATATTTCCTCGACATAAGCGCAAAACCAACTAAGTGCAACTAACTATTTCAAAGCTTCCAGACTTGTTGTATTCCTCCAATTCCATCTTGTAAGCCTTCATAGATTTAGCAGCATGGTCATTCCAGAACTTCCTATCTTCCTCACTCAATTCCTATACCGAACAACAACACAATGATTAGTTTCTAGTTTGATCAATGAAAGAGGCCATTAACTTGAAAAATTGAGAATGTCTATGTTCGGTTTATGATCAACCTAAACATGTTTTGAAAGAACACTTCTACTGCAATCAAAACAAACGAACAATAGCATAGTAATAAAATACAGAATTTGATGATGCAGACCTTTAACTTTGAAAATTCATATCTTAATCTAGAAAACTTGGAAGTTTTAACTTTTAGTTGTAACATAAGTTACTACAAAAAAAATTAGTAAATTACAGTTTAGTTCTCAACTAAATTTCAGTTTATAAATACACCATTACATATTATTTTGCATATATTATCTTGCATATTTAAAGACATAAATTAACAAATTATGACAAATTGATGTCCACATGTCATATGTCACTATGTAAGTTATAAAACTACCCTTCAATACAATACCAGTCCAACAAAGATGTAAGCAGCGCTGCTACTAACAAAAATCCACTATTACTATTGCAGACTAGATCTATTGCTATTGCTGCCGACTAAAGATCTGTCACTACTACAGATCTGCAGCCACTACAAATTCACTAAAGAAAAAAGCTACTACTAGTTTGCTAATATTAAATATACAGTAACAGAACTCTTACTCATCCAATAATCAAAGGGGCAACACTTTACAAGGCACAATCCCTTCCTCAATAGAAATCATCGTCATCGAGGCGGAGCCGTCGTCAAGGATGAGGCATTTTCATCGCGTTGCCACTGCCATCTATCGACTAGTGCTGCTACTACTGCACCTATCACTGCTACTGAACCATCTTCTTCCAAATTCAAAGCAAGGAAACGAATGCTAGGGCATTGCTACTGCCCAAGGACCCAAGCTGATGCTACTGTCCAACCTGTTATTGCCAGGAAAAGCACCATAACAAACTTAAACACCTTCATCAACCAAATTGTGATTGAATGATGGAACCATCAAATCAGAGAGAACCAATCCCTAGAAATAACAGAATCGAAGTTTTACCTCATCAGATGCATCTCAAATTGCCCGGATGATGATGGTGATGGAGATTAAGACTGAGAGTTCCTCTACTTCTCTCTATTGCGTCTTCGTCGAGAGAGTAACAACGCTTTGAGGCATCGAAACGACACCTCGTCGAGGTAGTAGCAGTGTTGTCGTCAAGGTAGTAGCAGCCTCGTTGACGCATCGAAGTGATAACCACTTCGAAGCAGTAGCTGCATCGTCGACGAGGTAATAACAGCGTCGTCGACTCATCGAAGCGACGACCTAATCGAGACAGTAGTTGCGACGTCGTCGTCGAACACTCAAAAACAGACAATTGATCATCAAACTTTGTCACTGAAGAAAGATGAGAGATCTGAAAAAAAACATATTTGAAAATGACGAAAGTGAGGGTCAGGAAAGAGATGAGTAATGAAATATGTGAAATTCAATTAAACATTACGCTGTCTGCAATATGCAATTTATAGTGTGGGGAGGGCTTCTGACCTGAGTATGGGTGTGCCCAGTTTGACTTCAAGTGAACATTTCAAGACAGACCCACATCTATCGAGCAAAGACTCACTTACCCTCCAATCACTTTAATGTCTCACTTGGTCACAAGTTCTCCACTAGAAGACTCGGTAATAAAAAAGATTGATGTAATTCCTTATAAATATTAATTCCATCCAATTTATTCTGGATGTGGGATTCTTATTATGCTCAAGTTTATTCGAAATTGTTTCAATCCGACAACCTTCCAATAGTGCAATTAAGAGCATGTTCCCTTGAATTTAACCCTCAATCGATCTACACGATCCTGGAAATCGTTATGTATACATATTCTACAGCGAAAGAGATCATCTGGTTGGTTTCTCTAAACCTTCATACATCCTAAACTCTAGAAGCCATTTGTCTCACATATCCTGTAACACTGATTTCATGTTCCATTTATTCCATTTAGTGTATTGCATATTTTAATGCAGAAGACATGTTTTAAGGGATTGGTATTGTATACATCCCTCACAAATCTGATGTGCATGTGCTTGGCACGTGGTGTTGGTGTGTGAAATTGCCTTCTAAAACATGAGGTATAGTATACCGGCCGGTAAACTAGAATTTTCCGTCAAACATAGGGATGATTGTATATGGTTTTCCCCCTTTCTCTGCATTTTCAGATTGAAACCCTTCATTTAGCTTCTCCAAGTTCCAGTATCAGACTGCACTGGGAAGATTATTGGAGTTTACTTTTCCTGTTTCTATTAAACAATCGAAGGATTAGGGGGTCTGATATTCTAAATGGGAGACAATAATTATGCTCCCAAATCTTCTGTCATTGTCACAAGGATTTCAGAGCTTTTGTGCACTTTTTTCTCACCCCTTTTCCATTGGACTTCTTTTAGAAGTGATGATCTTCATGAAAACACTTGCCTCCGCATTTCAGACACCTTCGAAAGCGAAAGATGCCAATTGTTCCCTCAACCTCTCTTTACCTAATTCAGTTCTTGATCGACACAGCATTCATACCTGCTTGTCATGCTTTTTTCCCTTTTGTTTTTCATCACTTTTTTTTCCTAGAAGTCTTAACTGTCTCTTAATCTAACCTTAAAACAAACTGTAAAACGAAAAGCATGACACAGCTTTCCACCCAATGAAGCAACAAAAGGACTAGACACCAAATTCCAAACATATATATGGATTTTTACAGGCCTCTCTACTACTGATGTTAACCACAACCGCACATTTAACAGTTTTACTAAAACTGATTAACTGGTTGTCCTCCTGGCATGAAATCATCAAGCCACATCATGCTTCAAAAGTATCAGCAACCCGACTACCGACTAGCTTAAATAAAAACCGCGATGAAAAAGGAAATGCATTTAGTTAACAGTCTCTTCACATGATAATGCCGAACCTTTTACCTTGCCTTGTCTTAGCATCTGTACGTGATCCCTTGAATAGATGAATATCTTCTTCACAGTCCGGCAAAAGTCCCTGCAGGGTGAAAGAAGTTAACCGAAAGATGTTAAAAATGTATAGGGAGTAGATCAAATCTTAGGGGACTTACTGCCATTGATAATCGCCAAGAAGCATCATGTCATTCTCATCATCTGTAAAAACAACTGCCCATTTGTTTGCTGGACGAAGCACTCCTTTGATCTCAAACATTTTCTCTAGCTCGTCTATTAATTCATCATACCCCTTCAATGCAGTCAAGTCCACAGCACGACCAACAGCAACCCCTTCCATATGCACCTTCTCAATAGAAAATTAGAGCTCATCAGATAAAGAAATAAAGTAATGAGATTAATATTCATACAGAACCAGCACTCTCTGCACTTTACCTTAGTACGAGATCTCATTGAAACAGTGGATCCCTGCTTGCCTTGTGTCTCTACTGGTGGTACCTCTGATATAAGTTGCATCTGTTCTTTTGAGATTTTTGAAATATTGGGGTCCTGATCAAGTTCTGATGCAGCAACCAGAGTAGGCCCTTTGGCACCAGAGAAAAATGTTGTAAACATTGCCTCTTTCTCAGGGAGACTGGCAGTAATTGAGCTTGGCACATCATAACCAAACAACCGAAAACCTGAAGAAGACTCGGACTTTTTCCTTGTTTCCAGCTGGTCATGCACCAGGCCATTGCTTGGTTTAGAAGACGAGGAGGAGAAGCTAGGGAGCATACACCCGATAGTAGCATTCTTGTTGCCTTCTTGTGAGTCTGCAAACAGGCTTAAAGAAACATTCACATTTGGAGAAGAAGGCAAGATGCCCTCTGCACAGATCCTTGAGCTAGAGTAGATGCTGCCATTGCTGTCTTTCTGCCTCGGGGGCCAAACAGCCTGGCTACCACAGCTTTGGACTTCAGCAACACCGCCTAATTGAATTGGCTCAGCAGACTGGTTTGACCCTCGATACCAGAAAGGTGAAGCAGTTGAATTGGCGGTGAGTTCTACATTCAAATTGGTGTATATAAAGTCAAAACAACGGATCCACAACTTTTTAAATGAAAACACATTGCAAGCTTTACATACCTGATGAAGCAATTTCAACAGTTTTAGGCCTTTTGCTCTGTAGTACTGGTTGAGCAACATTTAACGGAACAGAAGCTACAAATGGCTCTATCTCCCAAGGAGATACCCTATCTGGCCTTGGTACTGTGGCATGTTCATCCCATTGAACCTGCAAGTATGAAAAGTGAGCACATATGGACAATACACTAATTAGCATTCTGATGAACTCAATAACATATCTTAACCTTCAGAGATCGCCATTTAGATTCTGACCAGTGAGGAGATAAATCCCCAACCCCTACTATAGTGCCAGTGAATCTGTCAAATTAAAATAGGCAACAAATTTCAATCAAGTTGAGTATATTGAAAGGAAAAATAAACAGCCAAGAACTTATATTCCACATACCTTCTTTCCGGTGCGTCTTCCCCCTCAGATCGCATTTTAAAGCGCATGCCAACAGAATACTTATTGTTGATGGCTTCAAGATATTTGTTTAAGCCAACAATAAATTGGCTCGTCCTAATAAAAAATCATATTGTAAAACTACATAATTTCAAGTTTATAGACAACTCTTAAATTAGAGACAAAATGGAGGCATCTCTCAACCTGGGCTTGTAATAGACAACAAATAGAGTTGAGGTCATGACGGCATGAGAAGCAGTTGCAAGCACTCCAAGATGCATGCTCTGGCTAGATATCACTGATGAAGGCATGGGGGTCTGTTGACGAACAAGACGCTGAACCCCAACCCCTAGTTCTCCATCAGCACCCCTGCAAACAGGAGTTTGTTAATAAAACCTAGTCAGTAACAGGACACACACCTTAATCATAACTCTAAAACACTGTAAAGAACTCAGCATATACCTCAAAAACACAAATGCATCACCGGCAACCAATCTTTTGGAAGTGACAAATGTACTCCATCCTGTGGTAAGTAAATGCCTCCTCGGTTGACCTTCAAAATCAAAGTGACACGTAAGTCCAGAAATCAAAGATAAACATGAGAGTTCCTAGATTGTACTTGCTTAAGAATACTGGTTCTGCTTCTGGTTAATACTCAACTAGTAGCATACAACCAATATCCACATTCAATCACAAAGAAAGCTTTTGACTTCACAAGGTATACCTCTGAAGATATGCTTAAATTTCCACTCATACCCATGAAGATCTTTGGCAGTCAATTCCTGAGTTGGAGTTGGCTGGTTCATATCCTAATGAAATGAAAACCAGTGAGATAGAGAAAAAGTAAAAAAGAAAAAGACCACTAGCATGCCAAAAACAAAAAATGAGAGAGAATACCAATGGAGGCAAGCAATCATTAGCATGCTTTCGAAGAACTGAGAACCCTCCATGGGTGCTTGTATCAGAAGCTGTCAAAATTTTGCAAAACGAATAGGTAGCCAGTGTTGGAGGCTCCGGTACACATGGATCAGGACTTGTAGGTTCACTTTGCTGCAAATACCAGCCAAGAAAATAAAAGAATTAACCTTCAACATTGGTTTCTGGAAGACTGGAACCAAAGCATTACAAAGTTACTGTGCTTAATTTTGTTCCTTTTCCTTAGCAACCAGCAGAGGAAGCTAAATATAAAAACAATACATAAGACAAGAAAAATATGTTTCTTACATCTGGTTCTGGGAGCAAAGTGATCTGAGCATAAACCTCATCGGTATCTCGTTCTGCCTGAAAGTTAATCAAATTTTAATGAAAACCAATTTGCCAGCAGACAGAGTACACAAAGTTTTAGATAGAAACTACGATCTGAAATAGAATACCAGTAATTGAATGTTAACAACTTGACAAAGGATCTTAGAAGGTATATTAAACCGAGGGATTTGCGGATTCAGTTCTTGATTTGTTGATGCTTCTAGCTGCAAAAATAACCCAGCAAATTTTCAGAAACAGAAAGGGAACAGATTTTGATCCATTAACAAACAATGTAAAGTTGTAAACACTCAAAAATGGAACAGTGAATTGAAGAAAAATAAAGAATAAAGATAGCTCACTTGTTCCATATGGCCCTGAGGAAAGTAGAAGACTCTCTCTCCAATTCTGGGCACATCTACAAGAGGCCCTGCACATAACTTCCATAGCTCTGTATACAAAGCACTTCCAGAACCTATCATACAAAATGCACACCTCAAAATTTAGAAACCAGATATTCTATGACAGCACCCAGAAAAGGAAACAAGCTCAGAAACCACAAAGATGCCAACTTTATCCTATTAAACCCAACAAAACAGGAACCAAACTACAAACTCAGTTACCCAAAATGAAACCAGTTTGATTGTTTTTCATCTGTGCTCGAACTTACCGAGCAAACCAACCCACCTGTATCACCACCACGAGAAACAGATGAAGAGTCACACTCGCTGTGCGCCATCCAAAACTAAGTTCAAACTAACGTCGTGCCGTAGAAGATTGGAAATTCAAGAATCCCCAACAACAAAAACACATACAAGGGAATGCAAAAGAGGAAAGAAAATGGTGAAACAGCAGAGGCTCTTCCCACGCACTATGGTGTTACCATAATAGCCTACCCCATTGGCGACCAGCAAGACCCAGAAAGAAGGAAAAGGCTAAACAGACAGGACGGTTATGCAAGCAGCCATTATTGCTAGTGCTCTTCTTGTAGCTCAGTTTCTTTTTTTCTTTTCTTTAGTTCTCTATTTTCTTTTCTCTCTCTCTCTCTCTCTCTCTCTCTCTCAGTCTGTTTCAGTTACAAACCCACTTTATGCTTTGTCTTCTGGGCAAACCCAAAACCGCTTCTTTTGGTTTCTCTGTCTCTCACTGTATATCTCCCAGACCTGAATCGACGTTACCAAATCCCCAAAATTGCTTGTTTCTTTTTGTTTCTGGGTGCTTAATACAAAAATACATAAACACATTTGATCTCTTATTTTCTTTGTAGTCGGTAGGAGCTGAGCCTAGTTGGAATTTGGTTTTTTTACTCAAATTTTATTTCTTGTATTAGTTTAAATGATTTAAATTTATTAGATTGAATAAAGATATATCACCCTATAGATCATATTATGTTTGATCTAATAACTTTAAATTATTTAAATAAATTCAAACAACAAAAATTTAAATAGAAAAACCAAACTCTTTCTAACCTATAATTTATTTTTCACTAAATGAGTGAAATTTATAACCTAAAATATTGTTGTAAAAAGATCAAAGGTCATCCCACTTAGAACAATATTGTTGCTAGACCGAGCTTGTGCAGTGTAGGCACCAGGATGGTTGGTTTTAATCATGATAATGAAGTTTTTATATAACGAAGGACTCAAATTCTATTCAACTCAGGACCATTTTTATCAGCAAACCAAAAAGAAAATCACTCTACAATAATTGGGACCATCCCTTTGTTTGTGTGAGATCTTCGGACAATGGGATCTTCGGACAAAGAAAAGGCTTGGGCTTTTTCAGAATTATAAAAAAAAACTTGCAAAATTAGTATATGAACATGAAAATTAAATACATAACTGTTTTTTTGCAATAAAAGAGGAGAAATGGAGTTGATGTTTTTAATGACCACATTAACATAAATCACAACACCATTCATTTAAGAAAATGAATGTTGGTCGTTTAGTTTATTAAAGAAAATGTTTTGGAACTCAACCAATTTCCATTTATGATATAACAAAAAGCTAGGTGAGTTAAGAGTAGGGCTGTAAGTAGGGTCGAGTCGCTCGTGTTCGACTCGATTTTTAGCTCGTTCGACTCATGCTCGTAAGATAAATGAGCCGAGCTTGAGCTCAATATTGAGCCCGACAAAAAAACGAGCCGAGCTTGAACAAGATTGTATTAGACTCGTTTAGCTCGTGAACAGCTCGTTTTTAAAACTTAGCTTTTAAAAAAATTGTTATACGTAAAATATATTGTTTAAAATCTAAATCTTCTATTCTTTTTATTTCTTTTCTTTTAGAATCAAATTATTTAATTAAAATACATATATTAAAGCAATCAATTTATGAAAAAATGAAATCAAACACTAACAATCACCACAATAAGAAAGTAATTAAGATAACATAGCCTTAAATTTAATGTTTTGTAATTTAAACTAAATGAGTCAAGTCGGCCCGAGCTCAGCTCGAGCTTAAACAAGCCGAGCGGAGCTTGAACATGAAAAAAAAAATCAAGCTTAAGTCCGGCTCGAGCTCGATAAAAATAAAATGAGTCAAACATGAACACTATAGTACTCGGCTCGGCCCGACTCATTTACATCCCTAGTTAAGAGGATTTATTTTCTTAAATTATGGTTCCAAAGTTGGTTTTAAGGTATTAAAGTGCTATCAAAGCTTTTTTTTAAGTAGCAAAAAATTGATAATGTTGTTGTCGATTACAATTGGTCTATATATTGTGACCTCTTATAAGAAGAAGAGACTTATACAGTAGATTATTAACCGGTACCCAACTGTTGTATCTAGGTTTTCTTATTTTAATTTTTTTAGTGTTTTCATATTATTGCTTTTATATTTATTTAACTTTGTTGATATATCCCTGTCCTAGCTCAGAGGAGTCAGAGCTATTGTACATTTGTACAGCCTAGGAGCTAGTTGTAATGTACGGTCAACACAGGTCTTCACGTGAAACCATGGGAATCGAATCTAACGGCAGATGAGACATTAATGCATCGTAACGGCGTTCTTCCAAACGTGGATGTTCCCCTCCACCCTATAACGGACACTAACGCCGTCCTCTTCAGTCCTCGCCCTGGCAGGCAATTTGTACTGGTAAAACCCGACACAGAGTTTCATTACCTTCTTTGACCTCCTAAACCCTTTTATTACGACTGTTGCCACTGAATACAAGAATAGAGCCATAGAACCATTCTGATACGTTTGGGTGGAATCGGGATCCTCTGCTTAGATGACTTCCTAATATTTCTTAATAAATCTATCTCAGTCATCCATTTTAAATCAACCACCAAGATTATCATATAGTTATCTTAGGCTTTCTTTGACCTGTTCAGGTGTTGAGCAACCGCGACTCCGACATCCTCCGTTGCAGCTTGGGCTCTCCATTTCTGGCTAACGAGATAAAACAATAAGACCTAGATCGGAGCCGGTGCAAATGAAATTACCAGATTTTCTTATGCCTCTTCATTGCCATGTTATGCTTCTTGAATCTTCGCTTTATTCTTTCTTTCTATCCCTGTTTTGGGTTTCTCTTCCTCCTTCTTTCTCATCTGATGCAAACCCAGTAAACTCATTTAAACAACCAAACCAGAAGAAATGAAACATGGCAATGGAGACCAATAGTTTTCTTTGCCCCATCAAATACACCCAACACTAATTAAATTAACAAAACCTTCCCGGTGAATAGTGACCAAGCTGTCGCGTAGAACGTCAGAGCTGGCGATCATGGAGAAGAGCGGACAAAAGAGAGAGAGATGAGATTTTTGATCAGGAGTACGAGAGTAAAGCTGCTGAGATAAGTAAGAAACGATCCTGGTTGTTGATTAAAAATGGACGGCTGAGATAGGCTTATTAGGAAATATTAGAAAGCCTCTCGTGAGGAGAGGATCCTGTTCTTTTGAGTGGTCCCGCTTCCGGAGATAATAATAATAATAAAATATAATAAATAGAAATCTGAGATAGATGGCCCACATGACATGACAGAAAGATAATGGTCATTAAGCATAGCTACGTGGTTTGGTCGTATCCGTACAGACGTGTCATGAGGCTACTAGTTTTTACTCTTCGATATGTTGTTTCTCGAGTGGTTTTTCTCCAGGCCCGCTCAGTCGAGGGATAGCCGTGTGGAACGAAACAGCGACAGCCGTCAGATCTTTAATGAATTGATCTTGTCGGTTTATGTTTGTTTTATCCTGTTCATTTGATCAATTCATAAAAGAACAGACGGCTATCGCCGTTTCATCCCGAACGGCTATCCCGGACCTGAGCAAACCCGGGTTTTTATCTCTATTTTTTGTTAGAATTAGACTTGTAAATGGATCAGATCTGAACCGAATCAATTTAGATTCAAATTTGCATATGTAATAGAAAATTTAGATCTGGATCCAACCCGTTATATGTCGGGTCATTAATAGTTCGATCCAAACCTAGATCTGACGGGTTAACGGATACCCGACCTGTTAATCCGATCTGTTTATAATATTAACTTTTTAAAATTTTAAATAAAAATTTCATAATTTTATCATAAAATATTGATTAAATTTTATAAGAAAATAAAGATTTATATCAAAAGTTGAATTACATGTCTAAAATACTCCTTAACAATAAACTAATATAATTAAAATACTAAATTTTATAAAACATTGATTAATTTTATCATAAAACATTGATTAAATTTTATAAGAAAATAAAGGTTTACATCAAAAGTTGAATTACATGTCTAAAATACTTCTTAATGATAAACTAATATAATTAAAATACTTGACCTCTAATTTTTTTAAAATAAATAACATAGACATTAGCGACCTTCAACTTTATCAAATCATACTTTAGGGACAATTTAGATATGAATGTTTATATTATCTAAATAATTATCATATTATTTAATATTTATAAATAATATTATATTTCTAAAAAAATTATTTAATTATTTTTAAACGGATTTGGGTCCTTAACGGATCTGATCATCCAAGATCCAGATCGGATCCAAGTCCTTAACTAATCAACGGGTCAAATTTCCGATCTAAAGCCGTTTAAAAACCACGAGTCTGGAACAGATCTAAATAAGATCCGATCTATTTACATGTCTAGTTAGAATACCTACAAACACAAGATGATACTGGGGAAGTCACTTTGACCCCATGAGTACTCCTAAACTCTACCTAATAAAGCCTCTCATCTTGTTTCTCACTTCTTATATTCATTCTTCTTCTTTTTTATTAAATGAGGAAATATATTAAAAAGAGCAGTTAGCCCAGTTTAATACAAAATATGCCTTCCAAATGGAAGCCCGCATAGGGGACCAAACATAACCTACATAACAAACTAGGGGCCAAGAGACCCCAACAAACAAACACACAAACAGGGGCCTAGCCCAAATCGAAAAACATCAATCACAGATGCACCGCCATCTTCGGCACCGAAGCAGCCGTCGCAGGGGGTTGTGGTGGATCCATCGCCGTCTTCTCTTCCGTGCTCGCTACCATGAAGCTGTGAAGCTTTGCACCAGCACCCAGGGTGGGATCTCGAGGGATTTCCCCACTCCTCTATCTTGAAGAAAGATTGGGTCATTCTAGCGTTCAAATCATCGTATAGATTTGGTCTTGAGGATGTTAATCTAGTGACAACGAAAGGGTGAAACTTACGGCATTTAGTAAAGAAGACAAGAGCAGGTTGGGTGTTGAGATGAAGTAGGATAAGGAGAACAACAAAGAGAAAGGATGGAAGGAGGGCAAAGAGTGAAGCCTTGGCTGCCATTTATAGGGTTATGGAGATTTCTCTGTAGGGGGTTGGGTAAACAAATCGGGAATCAAAACAATGGGAGTGAGACTAGGAGCTTGAACAACGTCCTCCGGCGACCCTCAAGCACAAGATCTAGATCCAAAAGGATCTAGACCACGCAAGAGAGAAGGGGGAGAAATGTTTACAAATCAGCTTTCTCTCTCTAGTTTTCTTGAGAGAAGGCAAAGCAAAAAAACAAAGAGTTTGTAAGCCGTTTCATATATATTTCATTATATGAAGTAGTCTTTTAATCAGCTGTTTCATATATTTTTATTTATTTATTTGACACAGGGTGGGATCTCGAGTGATTTCCCATTCCTTTGTCTTGTAGAATGGGGTCATTCTAGCGTCCAAATCACCATACAAATTTGGTATTGGGGACGTTGATCTAGCGACAACGAATGGGTGGAGCTTACCACAATTAGTAAAGAGGACAAGAGCAGGTTGGGTGTTGAGATGAAGTGGGTTAAGGAGAAAAACAAAGAGAAGGGATGTGAGGAGGGCAGAGAAGGAAGCAATGGCTGCCATTGATAGGGCTATGGAGATTTCTCTGTGGATGGTTGGGTAAATAAATCGGGAATCAAAACAGTGGGCATTGGGACTAGGAGCTCGAACAACGTCCTCCCCCGACCCTTAAGCCGGAGATCTAGATTTAAAATGATCTAGACCAAGCAAGAGAGAAGGGGAGAAAAGTTTTCAGATCTACTTTCTCTCTCTCTAGTTTTCTAGAGAGAAGGCAAAGCCAAAAAACAGAGTTTGGCAGCTGCTTCATATATTTCGTTATATGAAATAAAGTCCTTTAGTCAGCTGCTTCATATTTTTTTTGGTTCCGGCATCCATGGTGAGATCTTGAGGATTTCCCACTCCTTTGTCTTGAAGAAAGACTGGGTAATTATAACACCTAAATCACCGTACAAATCCAGTCTAGGGGACATTGTTCTAGCGACAACGAATGGGTAGAGCTTATTACAATTAGCAAAGAGGACAAGAGCAGGTTGGATGTTGAGATTAAAAAAAGAACCACTCGGGATCATAGGTGCAACCTTATGACCGTTCTTTGTACCTCCCTTGGGATGATTGGTCCTCGCCACCAATGGCTTTATCTGTCACTAATATGGACACAAAACTAATCACATTGATCGGCACCTTATTGTACAGATACATTTATCAAAAGGCTTGCTCCACCACCATCAACAAAGAACCACTGTGACCCATCTCCCACACAACTAGACTTACCGGCTTCCGACGAGTCTGTTCCAACATCCGCAGTTGTCTGACAACATCGGATACCAACTCAGGCTATCAGATACCCAAGTTTTATCTGGACACCGAAACCTTCTCTGCAAAGACCCATGACTGCAACAACGCAACTGATTACTTATTACACAACAATCAAGCTGGCCTCTTTCCAGAATTTTTTTTTTGAAAGTTTGGTGAACATGAATCAAAGACGACCCATGGTTATTGAGAAAATTTAAAAGAAAAAATCATTATATGCTAAATCAGAATTGACAAAGATGATCCAACAAATCAAAATGGATGAGAGATTGAGGATTCGACTGGTTTGGAATCAAGGCTAGAGAAGGTGAAGAATTACATTGACGGAGGTAACTGTCTTAGAATTCATTTATCTTTGATTTTAAATATTGAATACGTGCCATGTGTCTATTGGGTGGGTACACCAGCTCAGATATGTTCCGGGTACAAAGAATAATTTCTCGTATGCATAATGTCAAGATAGGTAAATCAGATTTTGAAATCAGATCTAGTTTTCTTATCAAATCCGATCAGATTATACCAGTTTTCATTTAGAGTACATCAGATCTTATTATTTTCTTACCGAATCATATAGATATGACTGGTTTCTTACTGAACCATATCAGATCTAATGAGTTCTCTCATTGGATCGAATCAAGTTATGGGCTAATTTGGCTCATGTCTTATCGATTTATAGATCTACACCCCATCATACCAAATGTACAAATCTTTATCATCTTAAGGAAAAATTAAATAAATGATGATGACATATATGTAAAGAAATTATATCTATTAACCATTGTTATAGCACAACACACATATATAAACACTAAATTATGAAGCAAACCTGGATTCATTTTTGCATGTATGAAAAAGATTTTCGATGTGCAATTATATCTATTAACCATTGTTATAGCACAACACACATATATAAACACTAAATTATGAAGCAAACCTGGATTCATTTTTGCATGTATGAAAAAGATTTTCGATGTGCAATTATATCTATTAACCATTGTTATAGCACAACACACATATATAAACACTAAATTATGAAGCAAACCTGGATTCATTTTTGCATGTATGAAAAAGATTTTCGATGTGCAAGTCAATCTACGAAGAACTATATTGACCGGTTGAGACACCAGAGCTACTAAGTCAGGGTAAGAGTAAATGTCTCATGATAATACGCTATTTAAAGTGGTACACCCTAAGCTGGCTATGAATGTTAATCCATTAAGTTTTTACTAGCTTAGGCCCAAATATCATATATAACCGAGAATTACGAAGAACCACGAAACCTATAATGGGTAGGTATGATATCCATACTAAAAGTTTCACCTCTAAACTCGAAAGCACGCAAAGTAATCAAAACGTGTTGCAAATGTTGCCCATAAACAATTTACCTAACTTGGGCTCCCAAACGAATAAGGTATTCCCTAATAATAATAATAATAACAACTATATTAAATCAGAGAACTGCTTCATTTGGCAAGATTTAATGAGTACAATTGTGACTTGGATAGGCTATTTAGATTGTTTTGAAATTACTTTGCATTTTAGTTATGTTAGACTCATTCTAGTTTTCATGGCATAATTACTAATGCTATGAGTCCTATTTTATTATTTTAATGTTTCAAAAAAGTGTACTACATCGCCGCTCTAGAGAGATGAACCCTAGAGAGACAGAGAGTATACAGTGTGTCTCGGGAGCCTGTTCAGCTGCACCTCAACACTGACGATGGCCTCTAGCCTAGTTGGTGCACGCCAGGTGGGATGGGCAGGTTGTTGCAAGGCAACATCTCACACTCGAAGCTTAAGACTAGAGAGTTGGAAAGAAGTCGGGGAAGCGGGCTGGGATCAGAGAAGGAATTGGCTTCAAAATAATCGGTCCAGTGTTGGCTGTGTTGGAAGGTCAGAGGGTTTTGTTGGCCTGTGGGGACGACAAATCTCGATCTAGTTGCAACACTTTGTTGCATCAACTGGAGGTGAGTAGCTCGAAGCTTGATGATGGAGGCTTCAAGGCGGCTCAACGCTGACACGATAGGGGTGATGGTGGCAAGGTGGCTTAGCTTTTACGTAGTCCCAGAGGAGTTGGATTTGATGCTGGTCTAAAATTTTGGGCTTGGGTGTTGTCAGTGGGCAGGTGTTGATGCAGTGGATTAACAGTTTGTGAATCCGCTTACAACAGATGTGATAAATGTCTTCGAGATGTGTGAACTCTATAAGTCCTTTGAGATATGTTGATAAGAGTAACGAATGATGTCAGGAGAGGAGACCGCTTTTTATGCACTACCAGAACAACCACTTTAGCCGACGAAATTTTTTCGTCGGCTAAACCCTAAATTTCGTCGGCTAAAGTCTTAGTCGACGAAACGTCGTCGGCTAAGAAGTCGTCGGAAAAAAGTCGTCGGCCAAGACTTTAGCCGATGAAATTACTGTTCATCGTCGGCTAAAGTCAGTTATTTAGCCGACGAAGAAATTTTTCGTCGCTTAATATCTGGACTTTAGCCGACGAATTTTTGGACCTTAGCCGACGAAATTTTATTAAATTTCGTCTATAGCTATTATTTTTTCTTTTTAAACTTTAGCCGAAGAATATTAGGGAAATTCATCGGCTAAAGTTATTATTTTTTTATGTTATTATTATTTTTTCTTTTTTAAACTTTAACCGACGAATTTTAAGGTAATTCGTCGCTATAGTTATTATTATTGTTTTTTTTAACTTTAACCGACGAATTTTATTAAAATTCGTAGGCTATAGTTATTTTTTTCATATTTTTTCTTTTTTTTTCTTGTATTTTTGATTAAAACTTTTTACTTCTTTTTCGTTTTTACACCGGTGGTGGAGAAGGACAAGAGGAGGAGGAGAAGAGGATAGGAGCAAGGCTAGGAGGAGGAGAAGGTTAGGAGAGGGAGATGAGGAGGATGAAGGAGGAGGAGAATTAAGAGAAGGAGGAGGAGGAGAAGGATTTAGAGGAGGAAGGAGGAAGAGAATGATTTAGAGGAGGAGAGGAGGTAGGATGAGGAGTACGTTGTTGCCGTCGGAGTAGGAGGAGGAGGAGGAAAGAAGATGAAGAGGAGGAGGATATAGAAAGATATTTCATATAGATGAAGAAAAATGAAAGATATAGAAAATTTTGAAAAACGAAACCATGTGCAACTCAACCAACTAGCCGAGAAGATTGCATCTTTATCTACTATACGAACCACTATAAAAGAAAGGTTCGAGGATCAATCTAGACACCTGCAAACTTTTACACGCAATCAATCAACAACAACTACAACAAACAACAACTCGACCTCGTCGATACAATCCAGACGCTAAAGTCTTACGCCTTAACTACAATTCTAAGAAAATACTTTAGCTATCCAAGGTTCTTCATCTCAAATTCCTTTGATAAATACTTTTATAAAGCCTCCATCTCCTTTAGGTTATCTCATGTGACAATCATATCATCAATATAGACAAGCAGAGCGGTGATCTTACCCTGATTACGCTTGATAAATAAAATTTTTTCTGAATTGTTTTGTCTATATCCAAACATCTTCATTAATTTGGAGAATCTCTAGGAAATTGTTTTAGTCCGTACAAGGACTCCTTTAACTTACAAACCTTGCCTACATCACAAGATCTACACTTGACCCATGGCGGCATGTCCATGTACACATCTTCCAAGTTTCCATTGATAAAATCGTTTTTCACATCAAATTGTCATAGAGGTCAATCTTTATTTGCTAGAAGTGATATCAATATTCAAACAGTATTGATCTTTGCTACAAGGGAAACCATTTTTTCATAATCAATTCCATACCCCTGGTGTATCCCTTGGTAACTAACCATGTTTTATACCTGTCAATGGTCCCATCTACTTTCAAGTTTCAACTTTATAGTGAATACCCAACGACATCCAACAGTCTTCTTTCCAGCAGGTTTATGCACAATATCCCAAGTTGAGTTATTTTGTAAAACTTATAGTTCGTCATTGTTTGAGTCCACTTTGGATCCGACATTGCATTCTGTACAGTTCTAGGAATAGAAACACTGGATAATTAATTAATGACAAGATCATGTGACGCAGCCAAACTATGGTTAGACATGTAATTTGCTATAGAATATTTTGTTTTGTCTTTTATGTCTGGTTCATATTCTTTTTTTAATACCCTTGGTAACCCTCTGTGACTTCCTAGTTCCTAGTCGCAATATTATCTATCACAGATAATTGGTTTGAATTTAAAGGTACCTGAGGAGAAACATTCACCGCGGGTTCACCAGGTGATAGTGTAGAAAAAGGGAAATATCTGGATTTGCAGGGACAATATCTGATGACACAGAAGTTAAATCGGTGGGTTTTTCAAACGGATCCCATTATGAAGTTGTCTGGTCCTCACTAACAAAGTCTGCATCAACAGACATGTCAGCCACACTTTGTGTGACACGTGGCATAATGTGGTCCTCCTCAAGTGAAGCTCGGCTCGGCTCAGCTGCTTCAATAGAAACTTTGTATGTGAAGGCTCGACTTTGGCTTCATCATGTCTTGGCTGGGCTCCATACGGGGCTGCTAAACTGCTGAAGAGGGACAAAAGCTTATGTCACTTTGTGTTTTTCTTGATTGTTGTTATTTGTGGGTTCTCTGACTCTGAATCTCAAATTCAAAGTCTCTAATTCTTCACATTCAAATAAATTTTGAGAATCTTCTCTCCCCCTTAAGGGAAGACTCATAAGCCTCCGCTCAGATTCGCGAAAAGAAACGTCAAGAAATGTATAGACAATGTCATTGAGATGATCATAATATCTATAACCATTTTGGAAATCGGCATACCCAATAAAAATAAATTGTTTCACATGAGGATCAAGCTTGCTTCGTTGAGGCTTGAGAATGTGAACATACACTATAGCACCCCTGGGGGTAAACTACAGTAGCCACGAATTTAAGCCAATAAGAAGCCAACACGTCCGAAGGACGTGCCAAAAACTTATTAACCTAAAGTCGTAGGCTTTTTAGTGAGTAAAATAAAATTTAAACTTTAATACTTTGAGTGGCACCACATGAAATTCTTAAAACAATCATCAGAGTTTTTCTAATTTCACGGAAGGTGGTAAAAATAAAGGGGACAATTTAAAACTTTAGCGACAACAATAAAAATATACCACATGGTTAACAAATCGGGATGACACATTTACTATTTAGGTAGAAAGCTCTCGTAAATGACTCAAAGGGTAAAACCGGAATAGGGAGTACACTTGGACCAAACATCGAGTAAGGAACGAAGCTCCACACATACAGCTCTCTTTATCTATCCCGTCACAGTACCTGCAAACAATCTGTTGTAGAGGTAAGCGTCGTCCTCGCGTGCTCACATATAGGCCCACCAATGATAGGTTTGAAAACCAAAAACCGTATATATACATATAGATTTGAGCTCTTGAGAAAACCATTTATAAAATCCTTGGCACACAAAAACATCATTTCATATCCTTTAGGAAAACAGTGCAGTATGCTAAAACATAGGGGCCCAGAGCGCTCAATGTACAAGTACAGCCTGCAGGACTCCTCGGATCTGGACAGCCGAATCCCGGGTTTGTCTTCACTGCAAACCGGGGCCAACTACCTATGCGCTTGTAAACGCGTAGTAGCGAGAGTGTCCATTTACTGCAGTGCCCATAAACAACACACCGCACTTACGACTCGCTTAACTCTGTGCGAGACGAGCGTAAGCGGGAAAATAAAATAAACAAGACACCACCCTCCGGAGGTTCATGGTCTCGACACCGCGGGAGTACTAGATACTAGGTCCCGTCACTCTCAGGCTAAGCACCGGAAATCAGGACGACGGTACTACTTTTCGATCCGAGTCACCACACACACACAAAATCATTTACGTCTAGCCTCGGGTTTTCTTGGCCCAATCATAAATCATTTATCTTGTAATATATATAAAACTTTCCCGAGGCATCGACCATGAGCATACAAAATCATGCACTTTCACTTATATAAATAAAATCACTACCAAGGGGGTTCAGATTCCCTACCTGGAATTGCCGTTCTATACGTACGCCCCAAGCTTCGAGGAGCTGCCTCGGTGAACCGAGGTCACCGCGTAAGCTACCTCGTCCAATAATCACTGCAGAATTTAAGTAGCTTAGCAACCAAGAAATAATAATAGTCAACAGACCTCAGCATTCCTAGTTTGACCAGGAATGACCACATTGACTAAGTTGACCAACCAATTTCCTTTTATGACAATTTAACCTTTTTGACTTTCTTTTCCGGTTATCGACTCTTTACTCATTTACCGGAAGTCCGACTAAACTTCTGAACTTCCCTTAACCACTTTAACTTGACGTTAGGGTGTCACATAATAATTTGTTAAATTACTATGGACACCCAACGTGTCGCATCAACCAATTTATTTACAAAGAGTCCATTTACCGATTTACGTGAAACACCAACTTTACTTAACATGGTCAACTTAACATTTTCCAGAATTTCAGTTATCATTTTTCCGATAACAATTTAACACTTTACCAATTTAACCAAGCTGTGTTAAACTTCGTTGAACTTCAATTCTTTAACCATTTTTCTGAAAATGTAACTTTCCCTTAATAGAAACTTTCTCTTAATGGAAACTTTCCTTTAATGGAAACTTTCCCAAAATGGAAAATTTCCCAAATTAGCAGGTTTCCAAACATGGTTAGTTTCCGTTTTTATACGTTTCCTTATACGTAAATTCCAATTACGACACTTAACCCAACTAAACGGAAACAACACAATCTTAAGGAGTCGAAGACTACCTCTCGGCATTTCTGCCGGTTTCACTGCATCACCGGATCGTCACCGGATTCCGGTCAACTTGCCGGAAATTCGCCATAGCTTCCTCGTTTCTCCGATTACCAAGTTCTCGACACATGCGCAGGAAAACAACAAATCAACATCAATTAATCACCACAACAACAATCCAACAACACAGTAGCTAAAGAAACCAGTAGACTGCCTCTCACCTCCAAAATCGATCTGAGGCATACAGCAGCCTCCTCCAAGATCCTTCTAGAAGCTCTTCAATCTCCAACCATCCCCAACTGCACCAGTCACCATCATCTCTTCTCTGATTCTCCTTGGCAGAACTCCAGACCTCTGCCTCTACTCCAAACTGAGATTCCAGCAGCTCCAATCCACTGTTTCTAGCCTCACCAGAGTTCGAGGAACTCGCCTGAAGCGTAAAAACACGGTCGCCGGAGCGAGAAACCCGAAACCCAGGAAATACTCGAAAACTGTAAGAACAGTGAAAGATGAGGTTTCTGTTAAGGCTCCGATCGAATGATCAAAAGCAAGGAAAAGGAAGAGGTAGAGAAGAGAAGAAGAACGGTACCTCTCACGCGCCGAATCGCCGCCTGGACGGCGAGTTCTCGCCGGAAAACAGCCGAGCCTTCCCCTCGCTCGATCTCCGGCTGTGGTGGGTGTATGGTGGTTGTGGAGGCTGGGCTAGGCAGAGGAAGAGAAGAGGGAGAGAATGGCAGTAGTCCGTCGGCCTGGGGTGGCCGGAGTCGCCGGCGCCGGGCGGAGAACAGTGGAGACAGAGGTGGAGCTCGGGGAGCTCGGGTTGACCGATTTGGGGGAGGTTTGACTCGGTCAAACCTCTCTTCTCTATTTATAGAGAAATCAACGGCTGAGATCAGATCTTGGAAAGACTGACGGTCTAGATTTAAAGAAGGTGAAAAGTAAAAGGTAAAATGGTAAAACTGATTTACCGGAATGGTAATTTAAAAGTTACCAGGAACTTTGAAAATTCATAGAAAATAAACCGAAGCTCCGAAAAATAATCCGAAAATACCGAGAGACTCGTGTCGACACGTACTATGACATCGAGTCATTAAATCAGGTATTTGGATAACTTTTAAAAACTCAAAAATGAACGTGGTAGTTAACTCGCGAAGTTACCGAATGCGACTTAAACCTCAATAACTCGCCATTAACCACGGTTAAAACATTCAGGGTCCCACACTCTACCCCCCTTAAAGAAATTTCGCCCTCAAAATTCACATACCAAACTGTTCACTGATCAAGGGTCAATTTCTCTATCAATCTCTGTTCCTCTAGGAATCATGATGACTTAACGTTGACAGTCCACGTGTTGCGACGTCACAACCGATACCCTGGTGACTTTAGTCCACCAATAGCCTCGTTTACCGTGAGTCTAACTTTCTTCAAGTTCACTGAATTTTCTGCTGAACCTTGAAACTCTGCTCGTAACCCAAACAACAATGTTGTTACCAAGACATGAACACTCAAGTATTTCCACCTTTCGTTACCTCATGTAACGAGTGCTAAAGTCACGGTCGAAGTGTAACAGTCGATCCGATCGTCAATCTTGCATGTCCTGAAGCCACGTAACAACCTCGAACTTCTCACTTTCTCGTCTTGATCGCAAAGACAATATACTCAAGACAAGCTCTCACATCCGCTAACGTACAGCGTCACAAAGTCCTCGTGCCAAAGCGACTTTATCAAAGCCTTACTGTAAGAGAGGATGCACAAATACCAACTGACAAGTGATAATCCACAAGATCATGTCTTTCTTTGCAGCGTCGTACTTACACAATCGATGAACCACGAATGATGTCTCAACATCCAAGAACCACTAATGATGAGCCAAATAAATCATGTCGTCGTACTTTCAACTCTTAGATGACTTGTAATGATGTCGCCGATAGACTTTTCCTCGAAGTCAGAACCGCGAATCTAGTATTCTCGTCATCGAAAATCAGAACAGACACTCACAGATGCTTTCGCTAATCCACTCTTTTGATACCACTACGACGACGAGTCGTCTCATGCGAGTGTTTCCGTCCGGCTCCATCAGAAAGATAACAGTCAACCTAGATATCACATTCGAGAAGATCTGAAGACGCCTTAGCTACCACATCCTTTTTAAAGGATCAGTACGTCTTCGCCTCTGAAGCTGTCAGGTCGCACCTCGTACGAAGCTTTCCTTAAGATAGAAGTTCAGGTTCCACACTTGTCAAGAGGGATGTTACACATCATCAACGTCGTAAAACGTTCACCAAGTCTCTTGCTTAATGGACGTTTCCCTCATTACCGTGCCTCGTCACAGACTCACAGCGTTACTGACTCAAACCAAACAACGCTTTATCTATGACTCAGTCATAGGCACCAGATACCTTGAAAACATACCTTCTTACCCGTGATCACTTGTTGAAGAAGTGATTAACTCAAGGGTAATTTCCACTTCGAAGTCCAACACTTGGTTGAACTGAGACTCTTCGATAATGTCCTCTGGCCACAATCCTTCTCATCTGCTTTGCACTTTTTCTTTTCAGTGACCCGCTATCAACTTGCACCGAAGTGATGTTCCCTTTTTGTCACTGAATTTCACAAACTCGAAGCTGACCAAGATTTCGATATTCTGAACATCGGTCAAACTTAACTGCATGCCTATTGCAGGGAAAATTAGTACCTACTTCCTTGTCAAGCCAACAAGTTACCACCAAAGTTTATGGTACTCACTGAATATTCTTAGGTACACTCCCTTCCATGTCTCAGACCGTGTTCAAATCATGAAGCTACCACTTGGTCATCAAACAGTGTTCTACACATTTCCTCACTTCAAGCTTTCCATGCATAGAGTTCTAGCTGAAAACATCATGTCCAATTTCACCCATGGACAATCTGATAAAGTTGCAAACTCTAAATGCAAATAACCAAACTGATGCACAAACTCGAGTTCGTCGTTCCAATCTTTGACAATTCAGTCGTACAACATTTTCCTGACACCTCATCCAACATGTCAAGTCGAGGGTAAGGCCTCACATATTCTTAATATCACGTTCACATCACATACTCTTAATTCAGGACCTCAAAAGGTCAACACTGTTTCCAAAGCTTCACCACGTGTCAGAGTAACCACAAGCGTCGACGCCAAGCTTTAATAGTACACTAGGAAGGATACGATACTCATCGCTTAATCTACTTCCTCGATTGTCTCTTTCACATTGTGGAGGATAATACCAATCACCTCAACGCCACACAACAACTTCCCACACTAGGGGAGAGACACCACTGATTCATCGTAAATCATGCTAACATTCAACCAAGCACGTACGACAAATACAAACTCTGTCTCAAAGACTGTGAGCAAACAACGGAGTCACCTAACTCCAATAAGATCTGGGATACCACCTTGGATTCCACCAACAATAACATCTCTTTTCAATCACGAACTTTCTTTACAGGATCTGCCACTACAGGGATCAACAATCTCTTTTAAACTCCAGGATCTACCACTACGGGATCCTTAATCTCAAACTCAGGGATCTACCACTACGGGATCCTCAATCTGAATCTCAAACCCAAGTACCTCATCTCCAACTCACTATCTCAGCAAGGAGGGTCCGTAAACACAATCCAAATACTATGCTCATGTACATCAAATCTCATATCCTGCGGCTCAAATAACATGCTCTGGCCCTACATGCAATCTCATAGCATAAACAATATCCATCATCCATAGCACATGCACAAAGTTTTCCTCTATATCATCAACAATCCAAAACAGGACGTTTTCACATCCATAATCCTCAAGTATGCCAAGTTTTCAGAGCTCAAAATCTATAGTTTTAATTTACTGCCACTCTTATCATATGTCGCAGCCCGTGTACTGTGAGAGAGCTAAGGGGGAAAATACTCGATGAAACAATGACCTCAGTATCAAATAGGTTTGGATATAACAAAAGCACAAGAAATTCTTCTGTGGTCATTCGGGTACTCAAGACAACACAATGGTCAAGATACTCAGGCAGGACATAACACAAGAATAGAATCAAGGTGACAACATGGCTTTTTAGCTCAAGACACAACTGTCACTGCCATAAAACAAACCAGTTACAAGGGATTTCAAATACTTTTAGAATGCAACGAGTCGGATTTAAGGAATGACATCAAGGGTAGGAACACGACTCGTGAATGACTTTAAAGTTGTCGCTAAAATTTAAAATCGTAAATGGAAATTCCCAAGTGAGAATTTTCAAAACCCTTTTTATGCCAACTCACGAAACTCTACTAGCTCAGAAGTTTCTCAAATACCACTTTCGAAAAAATTTTGACGCGCAAGCACAGACTTCAAGGCATCAGAGGTTTTAAAACATTTTAAAAACAAAAGTCCGAGGAATGATTGCTCTGATACCACTGCTGTAGCACCCCTGGGGGGTAAACTACAGTAGCCACGAATTTAAGCCAATAAGAAGCCAACACGTCCGAAGGACGTGCCAAAAACTTATTAACCTAAAGTCGTAGGCTTTTTAGTGAGTAAAATAAAATTTAAACTTTAATACTTTGAGTGGCACCACATGAAATTCTTAAAACAATCATCAGAGTTTTTCTAATTTCGCGGAAGGTGGTAAAAATAAAGGGGACATTTTAAAACTTTAGCGACAACAATAAAAATATACCACATGGTTAACAAATCGGGATGACACCTTTACTGTTTAGGTAGAAAGCTCTGGTAAATGACTCAAATGGTAAAACCGGAATAGGGAGTACACTTGGACCAAACATCGAGTAAGGAACGAAGCTCCACACATACAGCTCTCTTTATCTATCCCGTCACAGTACCTGCAAACAATCTGTTGTAGGGGTGAGCGTCGTCCTCGCGTGCTCACATATAGGCCCACCAATGATAGGTTTGAAAACCAAAAACCGTATATATACATATAGATTTGAGCTCTTGAGAAAACCATTTATAAAATCCTTGGCACACAAAAACATCATTTCATATCCTTTAGGAAAACAGTGCAGTATGCTAAAACATAGGGGCCCAGAGCACTCAATGTACAAGTACAGCCTGCAGGACTCCTCGGATCTGGACAGCCGAATCCCGGGTTTGTCTTCACTGCAAACCGGGGCCAACTACCTATGCGCTTGTAAACGCGTAGTAGCGAGAGTGTCCATTTACTGCAGTGCCCATAAACAACACACCGCACTTACGACTCGCTTAACTCTGTGCGAGACGAGCGTAAGCGGGAAAATAAAATAAACAAGGCACCACCCTCCGGAGGTTCACGGTCTCGACACCGCGGGAGTACTAGATACTAGGTCCCGTCACTCTCAGACTAAGCACCGGAAATCAAGACGACGGTACTACTTTTCGATCCGAGTCACCACACACACACAAAATCATTTACGTCTAGCCTCGGGTTTTCTTGGCCCAATCATAAATCATTTATCTTGTAATATATATAAAACTTTCTCGAGGCATCGACCATGAGCATACAAAATCATGCACTTTCACTTATATAAATAAAATCACTACCAAGGGGGTTCAGATTCCCTACCTGGAATTGCCGTTCTATACGTACGCCCCAAGCTTCCAGGAGCTGCCTCGGTGAACCGAGGTCACCGCGTAAGCTACCTCGTCCAATAATCACTGCAGAATTTAAGTAGCTTAGCAACCAAGAAATAATAATAGTCAACAGACCTCAGCATTCCTAGTTTGACCAGGAATGACCACATTGACTAAGTTGACCAACCAATTTCCTTTTATGGCACTTTAACCTTTTTGACTTTCTTTTCCGGTTATTGACTCTTTACTCATTTACCGGAAGTCCGACTAAACTTCTGAACTTCCCTTAACCACTTTAACTTGACGTTAGGGTGTCACATAATAATTTGTTGAATTACTATGGACACCCAACGTGTCGCATCAACCAATTTATTTACAAAGAGTCCATTTAACGATTTACGTGAAACACCAACTTTACTTAACATGGTCAACTTAACATTTTCCAGAATTTCAGTTATCATTTTTCCGATAACAATTTAACACTTTACCAATTTAACCAAGCTGTGTTAAACTTCGTTGAACTTCAATTCTTTAACCATTTTTCTGAAAATGTAACTTTCCCTTAATAGAAACTTTCTCTTAATGGAAACTTTCCTTTAATGGAAACTTTCCCAAAATGGAAAATTTCCCAAATTAGCAGGTTTCTAAACATGGTTAGTTTCCGTTTTTATACGTTTCTTTATACGTAAATTCCAATTACGACACTTAACCCAACTAAACGGAAACAACACAATCTTAAGGAGTCGAAGACTACCTCTCGGCATTTCTGCCGGTTTCACTGCATCACCGGATCGTCACCGGATTCCGGTCAACTTGCCGGAAATTCGCCATAGCTTCCTCGTTTCTCCGATTACCAAGTTCTCGACACATGCGCAGGAAAACAACAAATCAACATCAATTAATCACCACAACAACAATCCAACAACACAGTAGCTAAAGAAACCAGTAGACTGCCTCTCACCTCCAAAATCGATCCGAGGCATACAGCAGCCTCCTCCAAGATCCTTCTAGAAGCTCTTCAATCTCCAACCATCCCCAACTGCACCAGTCACCATCATCTCTTCTATGATTCTCCTTGGCAGAACACCAGACCTCTGCCTCTACTCCAAACTGAGATTCCAGCAGCTCCAATCCACTGTTTCTAGCCTCACCAGAGTTCGAGGAACTCGCCTGAAGCGTAAAAACACGGTCGCCGGAGCGAGAAACCCGAAACCCAGGAAATACTCGAAAACTGTAAGAACAGTGAAAGATGAGGTTTCTGTTAAGGCTCCGATCGAATGATCAAAAGCAAGGAAGAGGAAGAGAAGAGAAGAAGAACGGTACCTCTCACGCGCCGAATCGCCGCCTGGACGGCGAGTTCTCGCCGGAAAACAGCCGAGCCTTCCCCTCGCTCGATCTCCGGCTGTGGTGGGTGTATGGTGGTTGTGGAGGCTGGGCTAGGCAGAGGAAGAGAAGAGGGAGAGAATGGCAGTAGTCCGTCGGCCTGGGGTGGCCGGAGTCGCCGGCGCCGGGCGGAGAACAGTGGAGACAGAGGTGGAGCTCGGGGAGCTCGGGTTGACCGATTTGGGGGAGGTTTGACTCGGTCAAACCTCTCTTCTCTATTTATAGAGAAATCAACGGCTGAGATCAGATCTTGGAAAGATCTGACGGTCTAGATTTAAAGAAGGTGAAAAGAAAAAGGTAAAATGGTAAAACTGATTTATCGGAATGGTAATTTAAAAGTTACCAGGAACTTCGAAAATTCATAGAAAATAAACCGAAGCTCTGAAAAATAATCCGAAAATACCGGGAGACTCGTGTCGACACGTACTATGACATCGAGTCATTAAATCAGGTATTTGGATAACTTTGAAAAACTCGAAAATGAACGTGGTAGTTAACTCGCGAAGTTACCGAATGCGACTTAAACCTCAGTAACTCGCCATTAACCACGGTTAAAACATTCGGGGTCCCACATACATGACACATCCAAATACGGTTCCAAGTTCGGTAGTGACAGAACTAAAAGTAGATTATGAAGTTGTTGTAGAGGGTTTTGAAATTCAATCACTCGAGAAGGAGTACGATTTATGAGATAGGCAGCAGACCTCACTGCTTCTCCCTAATATTCAAGACGTACATTCATGCCGAATAAAAAATCACAAACAACTTCAAGCAATTGTTGATTTTTTCGTTCTGCTACTCTATTTTGTTGAGAAGTATAAACATTAGAAGTTAGGTGTCTAATTCCATGGAACTGCATAAACTCCTACATTGGACCAATAACATATTCTCTACCATTGTCAGATTGGAAAACTCGAATAGCCTGCTGATATTGTGTAGACACCATCTTGTAAAATTCTTTGAATCTAGAACAAACGTCGCTCTTGTTCTTTAATGAATATTACAAAATACCAAGCATCATATAGAGAATGAATTTTCACAGGACCCCAAACATCAGAATGAACCTTCATAAAATGGAACAAAACTTCTATTTAGACTTGGTGAATATGAAATCCGATGACTCTTGGCAAGTTCACATATGTTGCAACGAAAATTTGAATGATCGACACCAGAGAATAATTGAGGGTGCAGTTTCTTCAGATAATTGAAGTTCAGGTGGCCCAACCATTAGTGCCAAAACGACACATTTTTCTTAGCATTATCAGCTCCATTGACTTGATTAGCTTGACCCAAAAATTCTTTTGTTTTCCTCCAGTCTATGTCAAATCCATGTAGAACAATTTCTCATTCCTTACACCATAACCAAAAATCTGCCGAGTCAAAATATCCTGAAATACGTAAAAAGAATGGTAGAAAATAACAGTACATGATAATGCTTGAATGATTTGGCTAACTGAGAGGAGATTGTATAATAATGAAGGGACAACTAATACAGAATCAAAGGTTAAAATGTTTGATAGGACACAGAGCCTTCTTCGGTAACCGAAGTTAGAGTACCATCAGTGGTAGAAACAATATTTTAAGAGGATATGTTTAATTTTTTTCAAGGGGCTAGAATCATTAGTCATGTGGCCAGATGCTCCTGAATCGATAATCCAAGAACTATTCATAGGTACCTTACCATTTATACCTGACTGTATGATATTGGATGCATTAGACGATTGATTTTCCTCTGTGGTGGCGATGACAACTTTTGCTTGAATCTTTCCGAGTCTCATGGTGAAATCTCATCAATTCGGGTACTCAATTATTTCATAACACGGTTACTTGATATGACATAATTATTCATAAAACGGGCATTTTGAGTTCTCAAAAGAATTTGGTTTTTGGTATGATGAGATGATGATGTGGTTATTATTTTGACATGTCATGTGAAGAATAAATTTAATTTATTGACATTTGAAATTCAACACGTTGCATGGTTAACTGGTTAAGTGCAATAAAGATCCACCAAAACCATGAACACATGAGATTACCTTCAGCTGTTTCTCAGACATGGAGATTGGATGAGCAGGAGCCACTCTTCGCCATAAGGCGACCTGCAATCCGTTGCTTGATGCAGAACACCAACAACATCTCTTGATCTACGTTTGGGCTCCAAACACACGCTGCCAAGGTTGCCGGGCTCGAGAAACACGCCAAAACTTCGAGAACAGACTCGCCGGAGTAGAACAAATGGCATTTAGGGAAACCCTGAAAGAAAAGAAAAGGGTTTTTCGATTAGGACTTCGATTCAGACATGCAAGGCAATGGAATTGAAGAAGAAAGGAAGAGAAGAAGGAGCTACCTCTGGTCTGTCGCATTTAGGGATTGATTTATTGTTGTTTTTAGAAGGTCTGTATAATTAGGTTGTTGAAACCCGAAGACAAAGATATGAAACACACATAAATGGTTGCTGCAAAAACTGAGTTTTATTGAACTGAAAAAGCTGGCTTTTATAACCAGTCTTTACAACCGAAAATCCTCAACTGCAGCCATGATTTCATCTCCTACAATCATGCTAATCTAACAAATTTGAATGAATCAACACAAGGAAATGACTGACTCTAACTGAATTGATAAACTCTAAGCCCTAATCAATAGGACATTTATTAACAGAAAATGCAGTAATGTTGAACTGATCTTTGCCGCCAAATTTTGAACTCTTCGGCTAGTTTTCTTCGACTGGTTTTATTCCAACAATTCCTCCCCTAAACTGAACTGCCTAAGCATCCAGTTTAACCAAATGGAACAATACACATTCCCATTAGCTCCCTCATCTTGACAAACAATTCTAGTTTCAAAGGCTTCGTCATTACATCAGCAATCTGATCTCCAGACCTGCAGTGCCTCAGCTCAATATAACCACGATCAGATAGTTCCCTCAGAAAGTGATACCTGACATGTATATGCTTGCTCTTTCCATGAAACACAGGATTTGTAGACAACTTGATTGTAGAACTGTTGTCACACAATATCACAGTGTAATTGCCTTTGTCCTAACCAATATCCTTGAGAATTTTTTTCATCCATACAGCCTGACATGCACACGCAGCTGCAGCAATGTACTCAGCCTCAGTTGTTGATAGGCTGACTACAGGTTGCTTCTTTGAACTCCATGAAACAGCTCCAGAACTGAGTAAGAACACATAACCTGAAGTGCTTCTACGATCATCAATATCACCAGCATAATCACTGTCAGAAAAAGCCATTAACTCTCCATTTCCACCACCTCTCTTATAACATACTCCAAAGTCTGTGCTGCCCTTCACATACCTCAATACTCTCTTCACAGCTTGCATATGCAACTCAGTAGGTCTCTCCATGTACCTACTAGCTAATCCAACAACATACATCAGATCAGGCCTTGTAACTGTCAGGTACATGAGGCTGCCAATGACTTGTTTGTACTGAGTTGTATCTACTCTTCTTCCTTCTTCATCTTTGCTCATCTTGAAGCCAGGAACAATAGGATTCTTGACTCCATTGCTGTCTATCATGCCAAATCTTTGCAGTAACTCATGAGCATACTTCTTCTGACCAATGTAGATACCATCTTCATTTTGAATGACCTCAACTCCCAAAAAATACTTTATCCTGCCTAAGTCAGTCATATCAAATGCATATTTCATAGATCTCTTAAATTCTTCACACATACCTGGATCACTTCCAGTGAATATCAAATCATCCACATAAATACTGACAATCAGTATCCTACTATCTGTTCCACTCTTAACAAAGAGAGTATGTTCACTTGAGCACTTTTCAAAGCCTTCAGCCACAAAATAGGACTCAATTCTACTGTACCAGGCTCGTGGAGCTTGTTTCAGGCCATAGAGGGTTTTTCTCAGCTTCAACACTTTATATTCTTCTCCTTCCTTTACATAACCCTGTGGCTGCTCTACATATACTTCCTCATCCAATCTACCATGTAAGAAGGAACTTTTTACATCTAATTGAAATACATACCAGCCATTTTGTGCTGCCAAAGCTAGTATCATCCGTATGGTGTCCCATCTAGCCACTGGTGCAAACACTTCTTTGTAGTCCAAACCATACTTCTGAGAGTATCCCTTAGCTACTAGCCTTGCTTTGTACTTCTCTACCACTCCTTTCTCGTTCAGCTTGGTCTTAAAAATCCATTTTACTCAAATTGTCCTAGCTCCAGCTGGAAGAGTGGTAAGGTTCCAGGTATCATTCTTTTCTATAGCTTGAATCTCATTGTCCATTGCTTCCCTTCATCTTGCATCACCTACTGCTTCTTCAAAAGTACTTGGATCACCAGATTCTGTAAATAAAGCTAGGTCTGCATTTTCTTCCTCAGAAAGTCCTTCTCCTGTCTCATAGTCTTCCATCCACTGTGGAGTTCTCCTAATCCTTCCCTGCTGTGAGCTTTCCTCTTGGATCCTGTTTATATTTTCATATGTTCCTGCTCTTTCATCTTCTTGAGCCTCAGTGTTTTCATCCTCACTTGCACACTCTCCCTCATTCAGCTTCTCTTCATCTTCATCATCTCCCCAAACTAGAACTGTACTATTCTTCTGACTTTCTTCCCACTTCCAACTCTCATTTTCTTCAAATATCACATCCCTGCTTATGATCACTTTCCCTGTGTTAGGATTGTAAAGTTTGTATGCTTTAGTTTTCTCACTCAACCCCAAAAACACACACTCCTCACTCTTGTCCTCCAGCATGGTTCTCTTCTTGTCTGGTACATGCACATGTGCAATACATCCAAACACTTTGAAGTGTTCCACAGAAGGCTTATGACCACTCCAAGCTTCTTCAGGTGTTTGATCTTTGACTACAGCTGTTGGACTATGATTCATTACATGCACTGTCCAATTTACTGCTTCTGCCCAAAACTCCCTTGGAATATCCTTTTCTGACAGCATGCTTCTAACAAAATTCATAATGCTTCTATTTCTTCTTTCAGCTACTCCATTTTGTTGTGGAGTATAGGCTGCAGTGAGCTGTCTAGCAATGCCATTAGAGCTACAAAACTCATTGAATTCCTCTGAACAAAACTCTCCACCTCTGTCAGTTCTTAAACAACATATAGTTTCACCAACTTCCTTCTCAACTAGTTTTTTGAATTTCTTAAACATATCTAAAGCTTATGACTTCTCAAACAGAAAGAATACCCAAATTTTTCTACTTAAATCATCAATGAATGTGATTAGGTACCTTTTCTTACTGTTTGACTCAGGACTGATTGGACCACATAGATCAGCATGTACTAGTTGAAGCTTCCGAGTGGCTCTCCACTGACTGACTTTAGGAATAGGTTCTCTATGTTGCTTTCCAATCAGACAGTCTTTGCACAGCTTTGAGGGTGTCCTTAACAAAGGCAGTCATTTTACCATTTTCTTGTGATACAAGGTTCTCAGGCCTTTGTAGTTGAGATGAGCATATCTGCAATGCCACAAATGTGATTGTGTTTCTGTTACTGCTTTGAAACAGCTGGTGGAGTCCAGGTCTCCAGATGAATTGGTAATCATCTCTACTGACAATACAAACATCATGTTGACTGTCATTCCTGTCTGCATTATCAATCCCCTCTTAGGGTGATATACTCTACACATGTTGTCTTGCATAAATACTGCCAAGCCTTTCTCCTGAAGCTACCCCACGCTTAACAAACTGTTCTTCAGTTCAGGAACATAGTATACATGCATAATGGTTTGAGAACAACCACCTACATGTATTCTGATAGTTCCTTCTCCCATCACACTCATCCTGGTGTTATTTCCTAGCTTCACACTGGACCTGTAATGCTCATCTAGACTGGAGAACCACATTTTATTTCCTGTCATATGGTTTGAACAACCTAAATCAATAAACCATACCTCATCTCTCTTAGCATCATTTGTCTCAACATGTGCCATAAGTAACAGTTCTTCATTGTCATCCAACTCAACATAGTTTGCCTTTTTCTCCCAGTAAAGACATTCATACTGAAAATGTCCTAACTTGTGACACTTGAAGCATTCAATTACTGCTTTGTTGAGTGATCCTCTTCCTCTACCAACTCCTCGGCCTCTGAAGCTACCTCTTGATGATCCCCTACCTCTCCCTCCAAATTCAGTTACTTTCAGGACTTGCTCTTCACTGCTACTGCTTTTCTTCATCTTTTGTTCATGACACAGAAGTGAACTTTGGAGTGCATCAATTGACAGAGAATTGACATCTTTTGACTCCTCAATTGCACATACAACATAATTGTACTTGTCCAGTAGAGTACGAAGGATCTTCTGCACCACCTTAGCATCAGGCATGTCTTCTCCTAGATTCCTCAAATCATTTGCTACTACCATAACTCTGGAGAAGTAATCACTCACAGTTTCTCCATTCTTCATCTCCAGTACCTCAAAATCTCTACGCAGTCTATTCAGGTGGGAATTCTTCACTCTCTCGTTCCCTTGATACTTGGCTTGCATAGAGTCCCACAACTCTTTTGAGGTATTTTTCTGGAGAATTGTCTTGAGAATGGATTTCTCAATCGAAGCAAATAGATAATTCTTCACTTTCAGGTCCTTCAGCCTTAATTCTGCCAGCTCCTCTCTTTGTGGTCCGTTCAGGACTGTTCCTCTTGTAGGTTCCTGAAAGCCATCAGCTACTAGTGACCACCACTCCTTTGATCTGAGCAGATTTTCCATCACCATCGCCCAATGTTCATAATCTCCATCAAACTTGGGGATGCTGATCATGCTGTCTCTTTCACTCGCCATCTTCTTCTTCTTACACTCAATCTTTCTTACTAACACTTGTGTATATCACTCACTCACTCGAAATCAGGCCCCTGTGATGGGGCTCTGATACCACTTGTTGAAACCCGAAGACAAAGATATGAAACACACATAAATGGTTGCTGCAAAAACTGAGTTTTATTGAATTGAAAAAGCTGGCTTTTATAACCAGTCTTTACAACCGAAAATCCTCAACTGCAGCCATGATTTCATCTCCTACAATCATGCTAATCTAACAAATTTGAATGAATCAACACAAGGAAATGACTGACTCTAACTGAATTGATAAACTCTAAGCCCTAGTCAATAGGACATTTATTAACAGAAAATGCAGTAATGTTGAACTGATCTTTGCCGCCAAATTTTGAACTCTTCGGCTAGTTTTCTTCGACTGGTTTTATTCCAACATAGGTAAGTTCATTTCTATGTAATGATGTCTAATATCTGATACTTGTGAGGATTTGAAGAGTCTCAAACTTCTTTCTGGTCTTTCCTTCTGTATTAATTGTTTCTAATTTAGAAAGGCTATTTTTGCTTGAAGAGTGAACTTACAAGAGCTGTCTTCTTTGCGTAACAGTAGCTAACTATTCCCTATTTACATCATTTTTGCTTGTTTAACCAGATGTTGAAAGCAGTAGCGGAAGAAATTCAAACTGGGAGTGTAGGTTGTGACGAGGTTGCTGGTGCTGAAGGTTCTCCAAAGGTGAGATATTGGTTTATTTTCATAATTATATTGTTACTCGATTATTCATTCATTTTGTGCGATTTGTGTGGTTAGTGTTTGTCAAATGCACAAACTGTGCAAGTTCTAACTTCTGTAGTTTGTTTGTGAAACCATTTGTTCATGCACAGACCTCTGGATTTGTCTGGTTCCATGGATGCTTTAATCTTGCTTTAGTTGCATATTAGCTGTTGCTTTTTATTTCCTGATCAATTTTTTCTACATTAGACACTTTTCTTTCTTTATCGTAATTGAGATTTATGCGAAGGTCCCGGCAGAGGGCAAGCTACTCTCTTTGAGGCCTCTAACATTTAAAAACAAACCTTTGCAGAATTACTTGCCAAATCATACTACTCAGAGTTCTGTTTCTTTTCTTCGTGTCTTGAACCTTTGGCTACATATGTCCGTTATTGCAACATTATCTAGATCTGTTCGTGCATTTGAATTCCTAAGTCGCAATTGATTCCCTTTTTGTTTGTTTACAATTAGCAGCTTCAGTTGTGTTGGTTTTTTATATGCTGATCCTCAAGTCGCAATAGATTCCCTTTTGTTTACAATTGGCAGCTTCAGTTGTGTTGGTTTTTTTATATGTTGAACCTCTCAGACTTTGATTTCAACCAATGGATATTCACAATTGAATTGATTTTTTTTCTTCAGGCGACTAGTAACAGGTTCCGCCCGCTGAAGTTGGTTTGTGATGATGAGTCCTTCGAGTAGGAGTCGGCGGATGTCCAGGTTCCTACTTTTCTCTTTCATTCTATTTGTGCAATCCCTGTGTGCTGATTGTTGTTTTGATAAACTAAATTTCATATACTTCTGTGTCCTCTACTTGTTTACATGGTTTGGTGTTTATGAACAACTGTAGGAATTTGAATCGGCATCTACTTGTTTGGTGCTTGTTGAGGCTAGTTTATGTGGAATAGTTATGTGGGATAGTAATTTAAGGCTCACAAGCACTACATTGCACACATCTCATATTCTTTTGTCCATGCTTGTGAATTCGTATAGTTGTGTGTCCTATACATGTTTGTTTTACATGGTTTGGTTGTGTGGATTTGTATAGTTGTGCTAACTGCCTGCATTCGTATAGTACTACTGGTTGTGGGGGTTCTCTGTATACCTCTTTTGGTATTAAACTGTGTGTTTCTCTGGATTCGTGTAGTTGTGTTAAACTTTCTGCATTTGTATAGTACTACTGGTTGTGTGGGTTCTCTGCATACAACTTTTAGTATTAAACTGTCTTTGTTAGTAAGCATTTTAGTTCTAAGGGTAAGGTGGATGCAGGGAGGAGCAAATAATGCTAAGAGAGTGAGTAGGTCTTAATTTGTGCAATTTATGTTGTTGGTTTCTGTATGTGGGATAAGAATTAGACTCACAAACTAAGAAAATATTTACTGTTTTCCAAATGCACAAACCCTGGAGTTATAACTTCTGTGGTTAGTTTTCAAAACCATTTGTTCAGACTTCATGCCAACTGGTTTGTTAGTTTTCAAAACTACATTTGTTCTTAAAAATGGATGACATGTATTGGATTATGTTGCTTCTTTGACTTTGCTCAATCTTTGTTGCTTCTTTGGCTGTTTTCTTCGTATTGAATCACCTGCCAAATCGTACTATTCTCAGAGTTCTGTTTCTTTTCTGAGTGTCTTAAACCTTTGGCTACATTTTATTGCAACCTATCTAAATTTGTTTGAGCGTGCATTTGAATTCCCATGTTGCAATAGATTCCCTTTTTGATTGTTTTCAATTTGCAGCCTCAGTTTTCATTTACTGTGTGTTCTTTTTGCTTAACCTCAAACACATTGATATTCATATAAAGCACCCACTGAGAGGCTTTAAAGCTGGTTTGTCAAGATCAAAACAAAAATGCTTGTTTGGATACATGCGAGTGTTCTGACTGGATGCTTCAGGCATTGGGTCTTTAAATCAGTAATTAAACTAAGAATTTTGTGTAATGTCGTACCATTTGCTATCTTTGATGCTTCTTATAACTGCTTTATGCTACAGTCCATTTTAACTTGTGGTAAATTTTTGAAACCGTTTGTTTGTGTCTTGGTGCAAGTTTGTATACATAGTTTTCTAACTTCTTTTTCTTCTATTGCTTAAGTTTGCTCTTGCTGGGGCCAGTCTTTATGTATATTGAGGAGCTGATTCTAAATGCATATAGATTTGTAAAACATACCAGTGTTTATCGACATTGAATTTAGTTGTAAATTTCACTTGACACTAAAATATACAAAGAAACAAATTGGAAATTCGGTAACTTGTGGCCAACTTGAAACATGTAATATGCTAATTTTAACGACAACCATTGAGCATCATTACCATATAGACGTCTTTAATGCTTTAGTTGATTTTTAATTGAGTAACTTCATTAGATTAGACAAATCCACCGTCAAGGCTCAAACGGTAAGAATTGACTTCTCAAACGCAGTCCAACCGAAACACAATTCCACGGTGGATGACATGTGGGTTCATCGAGTAAAATGGATCCGACTTCGGTAACAAGGGCCGGTCACCTTAACGTGATTATAGCCAATGAATATGGGACATGTGTCCATTTTACGAGGTTTGTATGTAATTTAAGGGCATAACAAAGGGATTTTGGGTATTTGATATATTTGTTTATGATTAAGCGAGACTCTTAAGTGACGACGGCTGTTTAGGCAACGAAATGTGTGTCGTCGTCTTAACTTAACTCATAGGCGACAACATGGATTTCTTTCGTCACCTAAGATCTTGGGTGACGGACACCTTAGGCAACGACGCTTCGTCCCCTAAGATCTTAGACGACGAAATTTCTTCGTCGCCCGAACACTATGTTCTGGTAGTGTACCCAGAACCCAAAACCCAAACCAAGACTCTTGCTGATCTGGAATTTGATATGAAAGAAGCAATAACAGTTCGGATGAAGATTTGAATGGTGTATACGGTATACCCAAAGCATCAGATTTCACGATCAAGAAAGGAATAAATGTTTGGGTTCAAAGGAAGAAGATAATTGTTGGGTAAAAGGATCTCTGAAGAATGGATTTAGGCAGATCGATCAAATCTTGCCAAGAAGAAAGAAGCCATCAATAGATAGAATCAATAGTTGTGGAACATTAATAATTACCAAACCCACTCCCAGTGTACGAACACTGATTATAAAGATCAAAGAAAATTTCTCAGACCCAACCTAGCTTTGTGCGCCGATGACCCAGCTTCAAGACTGCCACCCTAGTCCACCGACGACTTGTGCTCATCCAAGCGTCGATCTGGACAACCCCACACACAGACGGTTGCAAGCACTGCATGTCCGGAGTCAGCCTTTGGTCGTTGCTACAGACTGAATCTGACCCGGATCTGCTCGACCTGGTTTCAAGACCCGACCCGAATCTGCTTGGACATACTGATGGAAAGAATGTGGGGCAACGGTAAATTTGCCCCTCCCAGTAAAAAGTTTTTACCCTATGAGTAAAACAGGTAATTTATCATAATAATTTCATTAATTGATTATACTATTTTTCATATATTTATTTATGGTGAATATGACTAACCATATATTTCATTTTTCATTTCATTACCGTGCGACAAATAGAAATTGAATTATGCGAACAACTCTACCACACACGCGTGAAATTGTGCATGGAAATTGCAAAACGCTTTTATAAACACTGTTTATTTGACAGACTAGCAAGTTAACTTTTATTTACAATACCACAATTTCAAATTTCAATAACTCGAGGCGTTAAAATCTCTTCCCCCTTCTCCTACCATGTTCTTTATGTTTGGAATTGTGCAAATTGCATGTACCAAAATCCTGAAACTAAGAGTGTTTCCTGGACCCGCGTTGTGTGATATCAACATTGGTCTTATTATTTTGTGGATTGTGTAGTATCAATCCTAGAGATCGGATTGTGTAGTATCAATCCGTATGACAAACATTAAAACAATGTTTTGTGACCTCTATCGAGCCTCATACCAACTTGATTTTGTATGCAAGAGTAAGATAACTTTCTACTCATTTGAGTTTTGACATACTCGACGCACAAGGTGAATTTTCGCTAGGTATATGTGGAACTCTTCATTGGAAAAGATACACCATACATTTTGACCCCAAGGTTAAGAAACCTAGATGTCGAGATTTAACATCTTTCACGCTTAAAGTATCTATGGTGCCATCGATTAGTGCAAAAAATAATGACCACGAAGTACTGTGGAATGCACTCTACTTGTTGAGTTACTGGTCTCGTGGATGGATTACCACTTGTTTGACTACATATCGTTGATGATACTTTTTGGCATCTTGATCCATAATCTTTAACGGCTCTGATCCTCATCATGATTTCTAAGCCCTCTAAGTTGGTTCAACAAGGCTTGAGTTTGATCAAAATATTCAAATTCGAATTGCATATACGCTAATGAGATCAACATATTTGCCTATGTCCATGGGACTAACCCTTAGTGTGGGTTACAACTTGTTTGACTACGTATCGTCGATGATACTTTATGGCATTTTGATCCATAATCTTTAGCGGCTTTGATCCTCATCAGGTTTTCTAAACCCTCCAAGTTGGTTTATTATCAACAAGGCTAAAGTTTGATCAAAATATTCAAATTGAAATTGTATATACGCTAATGAGATCAACGTATTTGTCTATGTCCATGGGACTAACCCTTAGTGTGGGGAAGGCACTGTAGGTCCCGGAAATGGCAAGAGAATCCGTCCCGATGTCTAGAAAAGAGGGGGAGGCACAGCCGACCATTGTGGTGGTGCTTTTAGTTTAGACACAAATTTGTCAAAACAACTTACACCAACTTAGGACAATACAGCGGTTGTAGATCTCTAGATCACCGATTCAAGAATTATCATCAGGCTCATTCTTAAGTAGTGACTGCATACAAAGAATGTGCAAGAGTGTACGAAAAATCAAATTGAGGACAATAATGTCATTCTCATGATCGCGAACTCCATAGTTTTCGGATCCAGCTCTAGATGTCTTTGAATTTGACGTCATTGAAAATTCTTTGATTTTATTTCCAAGCTATATGTAAATAGACGTCGTATCGATGTCTAAGGTATTTATAATTCAAGGCCCAGATGGAATCGTTGGCACGAATTCGAAGAATTTTTCATGTACGTATTGAAAGAATTCTTCTTCGTCTCATATTGTTTGATAAGTATATTATTCACATTATCTATAGAAACACGACATGATTATGCCAAGTTTCGTCTCACCTAAGTAGATGAGATGCATGGCACCGCACCCCTCACCCACGTGTTTTGTGGTTAAGTCTTCGTCACACAGCGAAATATCTATCATCAACTGCTTAGTTTAACCAACTCAGTATGATGACATAGAATTATTCAATTTTAAGGAGAAAGTGGTCTTAACTGTGCCTAGTTAGCACTATCGATTCTCGCACCTATTTTTCTTGTCTACATTATCAGCATGAGGCCTTCCCAAGAGGTCAAATATCCTAGTACTGTAATCGCCCAAGCAAGCTTAACTTTAGAGTTCTGATGAGATAGGAAGTAAACACGTTATTTTGGCTCAAGCATAGGACTACACGTCATCTCAAAGCTTCATAGCTTCAATTATGCCAAATATACTGCTCTCGCCCAAGCAAGCTTAATTTTGGAGTTCTAATAAGATAGGAAGTAAACACGTTATTTTGGCTCAGGCATAGGCCTACATGTTATCTCAAAGCTTCATAGCTTCAATCATGTCAAATATGCTAAATCAACAATCTGTCCCTTTTCGGATTATAAATTCGTTTGAGATTTGTGATCAGCTTCGGGTGAACTAGAATACGTACCATGTATCAATGGAATGATAATTGAGTCTAGTTTATAGAAATTTTCGCGGTTTGTTCATATTCATCCAACAAAGATGTTATGCTTGTTCTAGTGCGTAAAGGTCATGTGGCACTCATGATTGCAACTTGTTTTGTATCCTTCTAAATGGTTCAAATTGAACTATTTACTCACATATCTACTCTCCTTCAGTAGATATGTCTCATAGACATTAATTGTCTCCCAGATAATGAAAATGTCCATAAGATTCTAAGGAACCGACAACTATCTTTAGATTTTGTGCCTTGTGAATCTTTTGTGACTACGATAATTGGATCATCACCGGTCATTCATAAGCACGGTTGAAATCGCTGCTTTAGGCACCATGATCCATGTCACATATATGTACATGCCAACGGTTGCCATATGGAACTCATTGTGAGAATGATAGAAATTTTTGTATATATTTCTCATGAGAGCGCATCATGGAGAGAAAAATGAGTCAATCTAATGAACTATCTGTCACTAAGATTCGATCTTCGAATCTTATGTTGTCGCCAATTAAGAGATTTTGCTACATCTACTCATACACGCTTTAACATGACCATTTGGATCATTCTAGAAGAGATGTGATGCTCTTAATACTGCAAAATTCACATAGATATTCATTCTTCCGATCAAAATGAAAACATTTTTAAAATAGTATCACCAGAAAAGCATGGTGATGGTGCCATGGTTGTAAGTGGCTACAACCAGGCGACATTGAGGTCACCCACTTACGGCTCCACCGTCTTGGAAGCCATCTGGTACAGCTCTCACACAAGTGAGACACACCGGTCCCCCCTTGATGCATCATTGGCTTTGTCCGACGCTCACATTTTGTTTTGTAAAGCTTTCTCTTTTGCCACAATAGCAGCGAGACCCTCCTACGCTATAACACAAAAGAGAACATTATATTCTTACAACAAATCTAAAAGGGTGTTGGTAGACAGATACAACCAACTTGCGGACTCAATATATGCTTTTATGGTGTTGGTTGACGTGTTAACACACGGGTCACGTGTTACATCATCGTTTACCACATGCTTCTTATACTTTTATGAGCTCACTACCCATTTTTAATGAAGTTTTCATAACAGGTTTGATGACTATTGCATATCAATAAGGATTGAGATTGGACACGATAATAGTCTTCAGATTGGTTGATGTGCAACAATATTTCTGTTAAAGCATCTCCAACAGTTCTTGTATTAATTCTCTATTATAGAGGAGAAAATCACAAAATCTCTATAAGAAAATGAGCTAAACTCCAACAGCTCTTCTATTTTTATATACAAAATTAAATATTTTCTGTATAATTTAATAAATTTATAGAAATATATAAATTTATTCAAATCAAACCTTAATTATTTGGTTAATTGTTTTAACTTAATGGTGTTTTGTTCTTTCTTTGGGAATAAAATGAATTTTACAAGGTAAGCAATAAAGTTTACATGAAGATACAAATTTGTTAAAATTCTATAGATTTAGAGGATATATTTATCTATCTTCCCACTTTTTGTATTATAGAGGATCTTTTACATGAGCTGTTAGAGTTAAAAATGATGTTTTCCTAAAAAATAGAGATTATTCTAGTTTTACATGAGCTGCTGGAGATGCTCTTATGGTTATATCGCATGCAACATTACTAATTCGTTCACGAACTACCATCATTTATTACACGATAGCTTGTAATTGTGTGAGAGGATTGACACAAAGTTGTAATCCATGAGCTCGACAGGATTGAAACGGTTCTCTGATCCTTAATTAGCTAAGCAAGGTGCCAAATTGCACTTTCACAATATCTAATGATGAGTCGTGTGAGATGAATAAGTTCTTGGATTGGATATGAGTTCCCACTTATAGTCCACTTATCTTACCACTTATAGTCCACTTATCTTTACTCCTTGACATATGATCTCTTTTACCGCTATATATGCAGAGTGTCACTTTGATGAAACAGTATTCCCATCATTAGAGGGAAATACGAACACCGGTGTTCAAGTGAAACGACGTGAATTGTTATGGTTTGTTCCCAACAAGTCTCATCTTGATCCCTAATAGTGATGAGATGTCAGGACCCACCCCAGATTTCTCCGTGAAATCTGAAATAAACCATTCGAGGTCCACCTACAAAGGAGATTCTACCGAAAATTCGGCATAACCTCATTCAAAAGTAGACAACTCTACCTGCAAGCAGACCCAAACACTTCCATAAACAAAATAATCCCAGCTATCACCAAATTTTATGCAGCCCATAATAATCAAATTAAGAATACTCCCACGGTAATCAGAGAATTTCTAACCAAGGAAGAAAACGGAAGTCGTTCAATTGACTATACCTCAACTTCATATATGTCTGACTTCCTTCAATCTTACCTTCAATCTGGGTGTTTGAAACTGAAGGGTCCAGGGGGAAACAATTTAAAAACATTAGAGTGAGTAGACAAAAATAAATATCTAAAATAAATACTTATTTTAAGATTTAAAACAACTAATAATGTTCCCCCAAATGTTTTCCGAAAACATATATTGATGCATGTCTTAAACAATAGTCAATGTCTTGGAGAAATAATAATTAAATAACGAAACCGAAATTGATTCATATCTCCTATTCTAGATTTCCCGCTCTGTCTTTCGCGACAACTCATTCCGTGGTGAGGGCCACTATATCCATATCTCTCGCGCCCAACTCACTCCGTGGTGAGAGCCGCAATATCCATATTTCTAGCGCCCAGCTCACTCCGTGATGAGGGCTGTTATATCCATATCTCCCGCGCCCAGCTCACTCAGTTGTGAGGGCCGCTATATCCATATTTCTCGAGCCCGGCTCACTTATAGTGAGGACCGCTATATCCATAACTTTCATGCCCAGCTCACCTCGTAGTGAGGGACGTTATAATTTACCGGATCAATATCATCGTAGTAAATAAATGAAACTAAAGAATCTCTTTTCGGTAATCTTTCATAAATAAAACCGATAAATATTAACCATATCGAGTAAATCTGGAAGTCGTCTCAAACCGTGAACCAATGAAACCCAACTTATTAAAACAATTCCAAATATTTACCAAAATATCTGTAAAACCAATCAAGGAGGAAAATCTCATTTCAACTCTAAAACCATACTCAATGGCCAACAATAAAATCGAACTTCAATTATTTTTATAAAAGCGAGATTCAACAAAAACTATTGCATGCAATTTATCCACAATAAAAGTCCACTCATAGGTTATGTTGAAATATCCAAGGCTCGGAACATTCCTCGAGCGCTATCTTAAATGTCCAAATCATCGAGTCCACCTCACGTCTGACAATAAGATGTGGAAATGCTCCGTTAGAACATATTCTTAAACAAACCACATTTTCCTAGTTTGACTAGGATTTCTTGAGTTAACTAGAAATTGACCAGAATTCCTTAATTGGAAAGTTTCCATAATAGAAAGTTTCCAAAAAGGAAAGTTTCTAAAATAGGAACCTTCTATAATTGGCAGGTTTCCTGAATTTGATAGTTTCTAAAAAGGGAAAGTTCCCGAAATAGACACTTTCTAAATATGGCAACTATTCTTAAAACACCCCAAACTAGCTCAATTTTTGAAACTAAAGCTCAAAATTTAGAAAAAAATCTCGAAAACTACCTTCACATCCTTCGGCTGGTTCTGCTACATAGCCAGAATTCTCTGCCAGATTCGACGATTGAACGGAATAATCTGCCGTATTCCGGCGACTTGCAGGAAAATGACCACAACCTCCCCGTCAGCTTCAGATTCCAAGTTCTCGACATACAGCTGATAAAACAATGGTTTCAGCCACCATCCAACACAACAACAACACAGTAAAATCACAACCAATAAGAGAGATCCAGACTTACCATCTGTTTCTTCAAATTAGTGAACCAGACGAAGTTTGAACCTCCTCCTTGCTTTGTACAAACCCCAAATGGTAAAGAGGGATCCTCCCCTTGCTAGACAAACACTGCATCAATCCAGAAACGCAGCTGCTACACCAAAACCACCCAAAACTTCCTCATCAACAGTACAGTAACAGGTGTATACGCAAATAATTCGGCTAACTTTAAAAATATGTGAATTTTTCCGTATCTTTAAAACAATTCAGAAAGTGGGTGTATAATTCAAGAATAATACGTATACGTGTATAATTCACGAATTAACTAACTAGGATAATGATAACAATAGTGAGATTAATGAATTGACAAATCTTATGCAGAACTTTAGTAATCTGGCCACATCCAATAGCATTTGCCACAAGATTTAGAACCAACCAGAGATTGCTCAAAACTGTTGTGTGCTCCAGATGCAGTGCACTAATCCAATAATGCTAATGCGCACCAATGTACCAAACCCAGAAACAAGTTTGATGATAGGCGGCTTGCATATGTTTCATGAGTGCTGAAAGCATGCGCCCACTACAAGCTTCCTTTCATCAGAATAAGACTAAAAAGTTTGAAATTAAAGCTGCCTTGATAGAAAGAGCAGAACCAAAACGAAGTAATCCTTCTAGCTCAAGTTAACAAAATTATGTAAAACTTAACTAAGGCATAAATATTACTCGCATTGGTAGTAACACGAAAAATTATGCCAGCCTTACTATGACCGAGAGAGATGTCATTAACATTAAAATCATAACGATGCAATAATGTATACATAATATTGGACAAGGGCAAGTTTACATGACAACATATGCTGACAACCAACAGGACTTCAAGAAAATTCCCATGATGATATAGAATTTCAACTGTAACATGCAATTAACCACTGGGACACTGGGTGCTTGCTATGCATGACGACTGACTCCGGAAAGCGTAACCAAAAATCCCACATTCTCAAAAGTTGCAGAGATGAAGGTAATCTCATCTAGAACCGTTGACTAAGAGAGCGATGGTTACTCACAAATGCATGGTGACCGAGATTCAATGAAAATTGAAATAAAATGCCCTCTTCTTCATAGCCACACGAAGTCCTGGAAGTTCACACATAGATTAGATGATTAGTAGCAGCAGTTGTTAGATTTTGATTCAACAGAAAACATAAGTATAGATAGATTAGCTAACACGAGAATTGGAACTATATCCGAGGCAAATACTTAATTGTAACATCATATATGGAAAATGTTGATAGATTAATAAAGACAAACATGCTAGAGCCTAGGAAAAGGTTCAGCAGATTTCAGATGATCCGAATACCTAAAAGACCAACTAGACAACCCTTTGAACGTATCGGTAAACTTTCAGTTTGACTTGGGGCGAGCCCCTGAATACCTAACCCAACCAGGACAAATATCAGCCGCTATAAGACACCTCTCAACAAAGAAACCACACTCCAAGAAATGCATAACATATAGATCTCCTATAATTGCACATCCCTAGTTAATACATAACAGCACTGTATATTAGGCTGATCAAATGTCGAAGAAAGGGCATGAACAAGTACAACCAGTTTCAGTTTCCAAAATGGAACTCGAGTAAACAGATGTCACCATAAGCACAATATTCTAAAAGATGGCCACCTCTTTTTACATCATTTTCAGAAATTGAGCATGTGTTCTTGGCCTACTTTCATAGACTGAGTGTAGTTTCATATATTTAACTTCCTTTGTCTACTGGAATCAGTAAACTCAAACCATTGTGCTTGAGTTACTGTTCAAACCTAAATAGTGCAACCCTGTTATTTTTATTACCAGCACTTAATCACCGCACACAGTGTTCAAGTAAATAATGTCACCTTCTCTTGAACCATAGTAATATTAACTGATTAAATAAACGAACTATATATTTCTTTTAAAATCTCTTCACACATCTACTGTATTTCCATGTAAACAAACTCTCAAAAGCTATTGACTACTGCAGTACCACCCTCCTAATCTAAGCTCCCCCACCCCACCCCCACCCCAAAAATAACCATGTTTCATTATCTTCTCGTAACCTGTAGTTTCCCAAGATACATGAATCACATGCTCAATTGTTATTACATTACCAATGACAAAACATTACTAAGATAAATACCATTACACTCATGTATACATTTTGAATACACTTTCACTGAGAAATATAAAACATAAAAATTTGAAGAAAAAAATTAATGATTTAATGACAAATGAAGCCGCAAGGGAATAAGAGTGAAAAGGGGGTGGATCAAATTTCAAAGAGAATGGGAAAGAGTAACGATAAAGAATTACGATGAGACAACTTTTACGATATCAAAACTTATCAGACTCAGACTCTATAACGAACTGTTTTTCACGTGTTAAGATACCTAGTATTGCCAAAAAATAAATATCAAACACTAATAGTTTCAGCTAGTAATCAAGACATGATTCATACTCATCCATCAGAAACAAATTAAAATCGTGTTATTCGTGCATAATCAAAAACCAAAGAAGTTTGCAGTTGTATACTCACTTAAACAATTTTGCAGTTATAAGAGTTGCAGAGACGTAGTAGTTCTGCCTGATTGGCTGGTTCGACATATTGACTGATGATTTGAGGGTATCTGCCAGGGAATTGTGCAGAAAGCCTAGCCAATGAAGTGACCAAAAATTCCTTTGCATCTCTTATATCTTTCAGTGGATCATCCTCAGTTTTCCCAGCATTGTGCAGCCAAATAAAGGTGGCAGAATATCCAACATTTTCTGCAAATTCAGGCATTTCTGGATCCTCTTCAACCCTGTCCTGCTCAGCTCGTGACAGAAGGGTTATAATGCTGTTAAGCAATTTTCCCCAGTGCTCAACAGCGGCAGCATCCAGAAGCATTTGAGATTCACACAGGAGTCGGGTTGATGCGACTGCAGTCAACTTAGTCTCAACGAATCTTGTAATATGCGTAAGATTAGATATCCAAAACTGCCCCAATATCATTAGAAAGAGGTTGGCCTGAATGCCATTCACTGACTCGACAAGGTTTGTAGAGCCATGCTTGACTAGAACAAGTGACATAAAAATCAGTAGACACTTGATAAACTTTGGTGTCTGCCTGGTTTGGGTTTGGAGTACTGTGAAAAGGGAACTCCAAATCTGACCAATGTAGGGTGCAATCACATTGAAATCAAGGCTCTCAACAACAGTATTTAGCACATAGAAACCCTGTTCATCAGTGCTACGGGCCGAGACAAGCTTATTGGATATCTCAAGGATCTGTCTCAAACTGCCCTCTTGGTTGAGTTCATGGGGTGCCTTCTTAAGGAATGCTTGAAGTAAACGCACAAGAGCAGGGACATTGGAAGCCTTTCTCCACAAGTCAGGAGACAATAGCATAGGAAAAATCTGCATGTAACTCTGTGGAATGGGTGGCCTATTCAACTCAACAAGTTGAGCCAGCAGCTGAAGTGCATAAGGATAGAACTCTTGCACATCTTCAACCAATATCTTCTGGATACTGGGGAAAAGGTTTATCTCAAAAATAGTTATGAGCGAAGCATCCTTCCCGCATGCTCGCTTCACAAGGACAGCCACAGACTCAAAAACATAGTGGTTAAATACTGGATTCTTAGGGTTTTCACATGCTTTGTTGAGTATTGATGTTAACCATGTAATACAAGGTCCAGCAATCTCACGCGATATGTCTGCAACCCCAAGAACTCGCATAATACACTTCATTACATATTGATTTTCCTCTGATTCTGGAACCTTCAAAGCCTCAAAGAGGTTGTTCATCAGTTGTGGCAGCAGTGGGGAAATATCTACTGACGTATATCTTGCTTGTCCACCCTCATCCTTTAACAGCAAAAGCTTCTCAATACAACTTGCAGCATATGAGTGAACTACATTGGACTCCGCACAAAGGAACCGAATCAAATCTGGAAAAAATTGTAATGTCATAGGCTTTGGTATATGATTCCGGAACATTGTGAAAAATTTCAATGCACCAGCCTTAAGCATTGGAGGAAATCCATTCACATCCTGACTCTGCAGTTCTGGAACAATCACTGTCCCAAAGAAGCTCTGAACATCAACAAGATCAGTCGTAACAGAAGTGCCACCAGCCCTCTTAGTAGCAAGTGATACAACCAAGTATATTGCACAGTCCTTATCCTTCCAATTCTGCTTTGGGTTTGCAGCAAAAGAGGTTAGCAAATTCTGTATCAGTGCAGAAACTAAATTGGTAACCTGTGCTTTATAATTGGTAGCAATTCCCTTAAGAAGCTCACAAGCAATCCTCCTCCTAGTATCAAGATCACTGCCTTCCATATCCCTCCTAATGAACTCAATGTAGTTCATCTCAAACAATTCCGTATCCTCCTCCCTCAACATCACATTTGGTATCACAATGCCCTGACAAATCTGAGGTATCACTCCCTCACCAGAAAATAGAATATGTTGCACACTTGTGCTCACAGTAGTCAAAAACTTAATAGCAGTAACAGCTAGCTGATCACGGCTTGATGATTGAGAAACAGTCGTCAACAAATTCCACACGGCTAGCGCAAAACCATTCAAGTAAGCCTGAAACTCTTCCTCATTCTTCTCCATATATAGATTAATATTCTCACACACCGCGGCGCGCAACTCATCCACCAGCGCAAGCCCGTCAGCACTATTCTCAAGTGCAGGATAACTATTGGCTAAATACTTCATCTGCTCAGTCATCCACTCATTCATATGGTCCTCGAAAAACTCAGGCAACTCCTGATAATTCAACGAGAAGAACACCCTGCAGCACAATCTCTGAGACTCAAACAGTGGCTTGAGGGCCGCCGCATTACGGCCTCCGGCATTGGCAGCAGACTCAATCAAATTAGCGGTTTTCATGAAAATTTCCAACAACGGTGCGGCGAAATTATCCAAACAGTATTTCAAATCATACAAAAGCTCATTGGTCTTAAACTCATGCCGAAATTTCTTAAATATAGAGTTAGCAGTGCCGAGAATACCGTTAACAGAAGCATAGTCGCCGGCCTGGGAAGTCTTCTGGAGGCTTGCGGTGAGCTCCGGTAGCAGATTGGGCCAGAGCCTCGGGAAATCATGCTTGCCGATCAAAACTAGGGCTTCGCTGAGCTGGCCTTGGATTCTGGGAGTGGCGTTGAGCATGAGGGTGACGATTAGGGCTTTGATCAGCTCCTTCTCGGCGTCCTGGATCCTCGGCTCGTCGGACTTGGGGGCGGGGGACCACCGCGCCTTGAGGTGGTTTTTGAAGTTGACGGAGGCGGCCTGGCGGATCTCCTCGGCGACGTTGGGCTCGGCGACGAGGCGGAGCACGGCGAGGCCGTAGTTTGGTTTCTGGGAGAAATCGGAGAGTATGGACTCGGCGCGGCGGCGGGGCTCCGGCGAGGGGGAGAGAGTGTTGACGAAGCACTCGGAGAGTGTGTGGAGGTCCTGAGGGTTCCACTCCATTGGTGAAGGGTTAGGGTTTTGTGTGTAAGATTTGTGATCGGGGGAAGTGGAACCAGGGTTTGTGTGGAGAGGTTTGGCGGGAGGAGGAGGAGAGGAGAATTCCGGTGGTGGATTTAAAAGGGTAGGTCTGTGAAACCCCAACGCCTTAGGAAATAGTGAGGAAAGAATTTCAAAGCGGCAGAACTCCTTGGGCTTTGATGTATACAGTCCAGCCTACTTGGGTGGGCCTAAATGGAGTACTTGGATCTCAAGTAGCAATAAGCCCAGTGTAATAGGCTCTTCAAAAACCCATTTTATATACTGATTAGAACATACTCAAATCAACACATTGATGTAGCTAGGATCTTTCCGGCAGCAAAATCTCCCTCAAATCCGTTGCATAAAAGTTTAGGTGAGAGCTTGGCTATGAAACCCCACCATCGTCAGGGCATACCTGCAACTTCAACCCTGAATGACTGACAGTGGACACGTGCCTGTCACACCAGTCTCCAGGTATGGATTTTCACAGGAATTTACAGATCGCGAACCAAACGAGGCATGTTGGTTGCGGGAATCGAACTCGGATGAGGTCTCCACCACAAGTCCGTCCTTACCAACTGAGACAAACCTCGTTGGCAGCAAAATCTCCCTCAATGATCATAGCATGGTTATAATCTCTCTCAGCAAAATCTCTCTCAACATACCATCACTTTATATTATTTTTATTATTTATAATATAATAGTAACCTACCAAACCGGTTAACAGGTTACCCAATCAAATATTTACATGTCATTTTAAAAAATAAAATTTACCATAATTACAAAGTGTTATTTGTTGATAAGTAAAATTGTTCAAAAACATGTAACCATTATTGTTAAATAATAAATTACAAAAAATAGAACTAAAATTACAACTTAAGATCACTCTTATTGTGATTTATTGTAATTGAGTGGTTAATGATGTAAATAACATAGTTTTATCAAATGGGAGACCTTTTTATCAAATGGAGAACAGATTTACTATTTTGAGATCTTACATAAATTTTGGTCTAATTTAAATTTTACCAAGTTCACAACACAGATGTTGTCATAATTGTAAAATTGTTCATAACATTGTAAATGTTATAGTCTTTTAAGTAATTACTACAAATAGAACAAAAGTTACCAATTTTATATCAAACGTAGTAGATTATGGGTAAAATGATAGTTAATATAGTAATCATAATATTAATGATGAAAAAATAATAATTTACCACTTTGACAACAAAAGTGTTGTCACACTATTAATATTGTCTAAAAACTAGTATCTTAGTTTAAGTGGAGTAATTGATACAATTTGGACAAAAATTACCGTTTTAACGTCAATTGTTGTGGTTATGGTAAATGACGTAGTCATGCGAGTAAGTATTTCATTAATGATCAAAACATAAATATTTATCATTCTAATAACAAATTTGTTGTCACACTTGTTTTACTGTTTAAAAACTAGTAAATTGGATATAGTTGAGTATATACGACAATTTGAACGAAATTTACTACTTTAATATCAATTGTTGTGGTGGTGGTAAGTGACGTAGTCACTTAAGTAAACATTTCAAAAGCGATAAAAACATAAATTTTTACCACCTTAACAACAATTTTGTTGTCACACTTGTTTTATTATTTAAAGACTAGTAAATTGGTTATAGTTGAGTATATACGACAATTTAAATGAGATTTACTACTTTAACATCAATTGTTGTGGTTGTGGTAAGTGACGTAATCCCACAAATAAACATTTTATAAACGATAACAATATAAATATGTACCACCCTAACAACAAATTTGTTGTCACACTTGTTTTACTATTGAAAAACTAGTAAATTGGTTATACTTGAGTATATACAATAATTTAAACGAGATTTACTATTTTAACATCAATTGTTGTGGTTGTGGCAAGTAACATAGTCACGCAAGTAAGCTTTTCATTAACGATAAAAACATAAATATTTTACCACTCTTACAACAAATTTGTTGTCACACTTGTTCAACTGTTCAAAAACTAGTAAATTGGATAAGATAGAGAGACACTTGATACATGTGTAAATCTCTCTTTGTATTTTTACTTCCTAACTCGATCACTTGTCTCATACTTTTTTCTTTCTTAATCTTGGATGGTCTCCAATTCTTGTGTAACCCTTTAACCAACTGATCCTCTCCTAATTTTCTTTTCTGGGACCTATCATTTGGTCTGCTTTGAATAACCATTTCATATGCTTTGATTCCTTCAAACTATTAGAAATGTATGTTAAAACTTAGTAAAATGTTACCTAACTCAAAAATTTTGTTTATTTTTTTCTTCTAAAAGATGATAAAAAATTAGTCACCTCACTCAAAAATTGAAAATGTACAAGAATCAGTCCTAAAATTAGTGCAATAATTAATCAATTGATTTAGTAATTCACTTTTTTTTGGTAAATTCATTAATATTCATATTTAATTACTTTTTGAAAGAATTAAGTATCTTACAAAGACATAAAAACTAATCAATACAATTATATATACATTACTTAATATAATTGATTTGTCATTTAAAATTGATTGATTATGATATTCTTGGAGTTTAATGATATAATTAAGGTAGAATTAGTCCAAAAAATTCATTATAATTAACTAATTAAGGAACTAAATGTCAAACTTTCTAAATCCAAGGGAGTATAGATCCTTGGGCATACTTAACTATACGTCCGTCCTTGGTTGCCATTGCGCATCAAAAATATGTGAAAAACGCAACCATGTACAGAGCATATATCTTAAAAAATAGAAGATAGATTAATTTTAGCTTTTTCCCAATATTTTTGGGTTACCAGCAGTGCCTTACAAGGAATCATCAAGAGGATTTGAAATTGTTGCATTGAATAATAATCTAATTAAGTAAATACCTCAAAAGTGTGGTTGGAGATAGAAAACTAGAAGAAAATGATGAATTTAATAAAATGAAGCAATTGTAAAATTGTAACATGCCCTTCTGCAGAACAAAGCCATTTTCGGATAGTGATTCTCCTCCTTGTACTTATTCTCTTTTCATCTTTCCTAACATAAATCTCATTGCTTTAGCATAAGCATAGTAAAAAGTCTGCTTCCTCAACTGTATCAAACTTCTTGCCTATAAGATTATCTGGAGACAACTTATCATATATAATACCATTATACTGCTGACTGATGTCACTTTTGGTTTCCGAATTTAGGGGCTGGGAACCATCTTCTAACATTTGAGGCTGAAGTTTGGCTAATGCGTCTTCACTTGACATCTGAAAATGAACAAAACACATACCAATAAATCAAAAGGAATGGCTGTTATGACTTTGTTTTAATCTTATATGATAATGCAGTTTCATCAAATTTTGTACATGTACTGTTATACTGCCTAAACTTTGATGTGCAGTAAAGAAATGAACATGGTTATAATTAAACTATATCAATTCAGTTTCTCTAAGATTCCATTGGTATTGCTAAACAACAAGTATATGATCACAGATAACAGTTTACATGATCATTGAATGTAGTGAAGCAGCCACTAGGTAGACACATAACAATAGGTGACAATTAAGCTATAACTTCCTTCTAGTCAATTTACAAAAATAAGCTTCAGTTCCTAAAATGACTCAGAATTTGCACAAAGGCTACAAGAACTCAGAGGTGCCTAACTACAGAACAAGCCATCCTCAAAACACAATGTTATGCTATAAATCAACGACTACAAAGCTAGCATCATCATCAACCTCTAAATAAAACTCATGTTATTTACTTTCCCACACCATAAAATTTGATATAACTCCCTCACCTCGAAGTCCACTACAAACTCAAATTATAATTATTGAACCATTGAACTGATACTTGGTTTTACAGAAATGAAAAGAAACCCTCCACAGTCTTGTGTGAGTTTTTGAGTTGTATACTCGGCTGGAAATTCAATGAACTAGTAAGTTCTTGAGGTCAACTGATTCATCATTAGAGAACAAAGCAAATAACACAACTTCTCAACACCATAACTTCGTTATCTCTCAACCAAATTAAGCAAATAATATATTGATTTCATACTACACAATAAGCCCAACAAGTCTATACAATCAGTTCATGATTTAAGAACTAACAAGAATGTTTAATTAGCCAAAAACAAAAAATATGGAAATACTAATAAAGATGAGAATTCCATTTCCCTAATAAAACAACATGTTAACTCCAGTAAAATATATAAAGCTTCTTATCATTCTTTCTTTCTACAAAGCTACCTCTAACAATGACTAACATGCTATAGCATTCTGTAATAGACATGGCATTCAGTAAGACAAGCACAAGTATAACAAACTAACAACTAATAGCAAAGAAATAGAGATTTCCAGCGTATAAGTGCATCAAACATTGAGAAACAAGGCATGATCTTTGATAAAGTTGCTTCTATAGTTGAAAGCACACTAGCACATAAAGAACAATACAGAATGACAGTCAGCAACAGAACAATAAACCCCAAATTTTGCATGTGGATACATTGTGGCGCAGGACAAACTACCCAACTATGTAGTCCTTGATTTAATTGACTTCAAGGTGGGCATATATCTTTCCTTTCATTTTGTTATATCTGGTTGTGCATTCTGTTATCTATAAATTTGACCTCGATGCAATCTGTAGTTCTGCTAAAACTGACACTCCTATTCTTTAAAAGAGACATTTGACTCTCAAAGTAGTTTACTACTCAATTCTACAAGTACATACAAGTAGTTGTAAATCACTTTTTCTGTTGTAGGATACAGCTCAAACCATATGTATCTCAGTGCCCCAAAGAGGTTAAGACTGCAGAATCAGCCGGAGCAACTAAGTAAGCAAATGAGGGCCAAGTATCTGATCTTTACTTATTGTTGTAATAGGAAATTAATTGAACCAGTTGAACATGCCAATCGCCCAAAACAATATGGAAGTGGATTCAATCGTGTATATTCTGTCTATATAGAAAAAGTGAAAAACTGAACAAGACAATAGGGAAGTGGATTCAATTGATTCACACTAGAAATCCAGAATCCGCAAAGGTCGATCGCTGGCTTACGACGAGGTCGACCGCTGGGCGCTGGCTGAGAGGGGAAGCAGAACAGCGACAATGTTTATGACAGAGAGAGAGAATCGACGATAGTGTTTTTGGGGATTAGGTTGACCCCGAGTTTAGGTTGACCGTGTAAACAAGTATTCTTCTTACAATATTTACAGCCATCAGATATAAATATTCAATAAAATCATAGTATGACATACCCTGTAGAATTTTCCCAATGTTTGTATCAGCAAACAGCAATACGACGACAAACAGTGATTAAGACACAGAAACCAGTACATAGCAACCATCGTACTCTCCTCAAAATTCTTTGATCAAATTAACAGCAGGGTCCTCGATCGGCTTCAACATCAGTCTGCACAACAGGTACAATTATATTAAACCTTCTGACATCGACCCCCTGAATTTCCCTCCACATCTTCCCCTCTAAAATTTCCTCACATGTAACAGATTTGGTTTATTCATCTGCATTCTGTGGTGTCAAATTATGTATGAAAGAACAGAAAACAGAAAATAAAGACTACGTACCTAACAAAGACATGACACTCACCCACTTGTTTTTTCCCATGTCTTCTTGTTCATCCCCACATTGATGTTTCTGCCCTTTCCTTTTCTATGCAAGTAAATCTTACTCTTTCTGCTGCACAGGTACATTCTATATAAGAAGCAGTACTAATCTCTATACTACTGTTTCATCGGATTCCAGTGCATGCATGATTGAATCTCGATAACTTTTGAGTCCATGCAGCCAGGAAACTATGATATGCTGCGGTAAAAACGATCATAGCAGATAGCAGTACTGAAAGTACTGGAGTAGCATGCATATAGTGATTGGTGACACGATGAGAATCGATCATGATGGCTCCACAAATTGCGTACAGGCTTTTCATTCGATCTACCTCGATTTTCCTTTCTTGATGAAAATTCGAAATGGATGCTCAGCTGAGCTTATTAATGGTGATCCATTGATTGTCATAGTATACAAGTATATATCCCACTGGTATTTAGTACGTATAGTCTCAGCAGTAAATCTACTCCCATCAGCGATTTATATTTCAACTCAAATCATTGAAGAACTTGATTAAACATCTTTAATCCCAAACATTAGCTGTTTCACTTTCATGTTGTTGCACAAGGTCGCAGGTATCTTAAATCAAAAAAATAATCAAAGACCAAAAACTTGTGTTTGTCATCTTAAACCGTATATATGTTGTCTCCCAAAGAAGTGGTTTCATATGATTTTGTTTGAAATTTGAAACCAAATGAAAAACACTTTTGGAAAGAAGACATATATACAGTTTTTGATCAGAAAAGACACAAGTTTTAATCTTTATCTTGATTTAATTTTCCTGCGAGAAATTGTTTTGTGCAACATAACATTCTTGCCTTTAAAATTTTACATACCACGATGAAGATTCCACAGATTTTACTTTCTTAAACATTTAGTGTTCATAGAAAAATCATATCAATCTGCAACTTAACTAATGCATATTTGGGAGACATATGTAACCACATAGCAATCAGACATCAATTTGTAGACAACATACATAAACTTCATGAATTCGAAAAGCATCTAAAACATACAATTTCAACTTTCAATCCGACATCAATTTAATTTTCATCCGGAGAAGACAAAGCATCTTAATTTTTAGACATAGTCCGGACGAAATTTAAATTTCGGATGTTCCATCTGTGTTGAAAAAAACTTTTCATATAGATGAAGCATCTGAAATTTTACTTTCATCCGACCTATTCTCCTCTCTACTAACTTTGACACCATATATATGGAGATGGACTAATGAAGGTCTTGTTGTGGAGAAAGCAGGACCAAAGCATCTTATTTATAAAGATGGTACTTCTTTGATTACCACGTTAACTCATAATAAATTTCATAATGCATCACCAACCCAGATTACCAAATATTGTTGTTAATGGGTTCCTTAAACCTTAAAAGATGAGATATACTAATCCTCAAGCAACTAATTAAGACAAGTAATGACATAATATGCTCCTATTATAACAAAACCTGTTTCAATTAGTATTTTACATAATGATGATGAGTTCACAATATATTCCTTTGGTGACAGAATATCTCATCGTTTATTTTTTTCCCATAAATTTGCAGTTGTGCGACGATCTTGAAGATTGAAGAAGCCACAATAATGGTACTGGTTGATGGAATTATTTAATCTGCGCGCATTGTTGTCTCCATGTCTCAACGAAAATAACTGGGAGATAAGGACCGTGATAGCACAGTTTCACATCTGATCGACTACATGCATGATTACCTTTGAAATGTAACGAGTAATGATGTGGTTTTCCGTAGTTGTTAGTCAGCTTAGCAGTAAATCTTTGTGTTCTTAATAAGGTTCCGATCGAGGCTGCAGGTATTTGCAGATGAAATGTCGACACCTGATCTGGCTGGCGAGGAGGAACGGAGTTCCGAATGGCTCCAACTTTAGGGTTGAGGATGAGTGCTTAGGGCTAGCAAAGTCTCACATCTCGTAAGTATATTTAGGAATGTTCTAAATGTACGTGTTACATGTGTATAAACTCCTCCATCCATTGACATGACTTGACCTTATTGAAAGTTTGTATTTCCAATTCCTCCGGTCCAATTAGAGCTTTGATATTATGCCAGGACGATCATGAGAGTGATGAGACGAAAAACGTAAGCCGAACTACATTAATAACGAAATATATGAAGCAGCTGATTAAAGGACTCTAGTCCCACCACTTGCATATGCTTTGCCACCTTCCTAATATAGTTTCCTTCAACCAATGCCGACTTGTTATGAAACCAATCAATGAATTAATTGAATAAGCTCCAATGAAACGAAAGCATGTATGGGAGTGATATATTCATGGCCAGAATAAGCACATATCATTTAGGATGCTGCAGAAAACTCGTACATAACATCGATTGCAATTGACATATGCAATTTCCGCATGAACTTACAAAACGGTGGTCCAATAATAAAATCATTGGTGTATGCATTTTCCAGTGAAAGGAGGCTTGAAAGAAGCAATTCGTCTTTGACTCTATGGCTTTTTTTTTACAAAGAGATGTATATATAGACAGAAACCAAGCCAAGTGTGGAATGCTTAGTGAAATATCTAACATGGAAACCGAACGACATACTGAGATGACTAGAAACAAAAAGCAAATTTGTTCTACTGGTTACTGATATTTACCACTTTCAAAGCTATCACCATCTTTCGAAATACCTACAATACCCTTTAAAATTAAGGTAAAAAATATAATAAATTACATATAAGTAACAGACTTAAATTAAAAACAACCCATTTGCTAAAATATTTAAACCCAAAATCAAATAACAGAGACAGTAGTAATATGATATGTAATAAATAGTAATTTGGTAAAAATACAGTGATTGATCACAAGTGGACATTAAATTATCATAATCTGTTAATTTTTGTTCTTAATTGTGTAATATAATATGTAAATGTTGTATTTGTAAACTAAAATTTAATTAGTAACTAATACACTAAAATCTCGATAAACGAATATTCTATAAATTAATAACCTCGATTAAATAATATTTTTTATCGGTCCCAACATTATTAATTTATAAAAGTTTAATTGTATGTAGTTTGCTAAACAAGAATATCATAATTCAGTATTAAAAAGAATTGAGTTATTATGGTAAAATGAAAACAAAACATAAAATTGAGTAACATAATGAACACGCACAAAACACCCAATGTCATTTGGATTAATGGTATAAGTCTCCTAATTTGTATCGTACGCGCCTCCGAGGTTTGTGAGTTACACTTACAATACATTGGTAATAATATTGAGTTGTGTATTTGATCGGGAAAAAACTCACATTATTTTCCTTTCAACAATAATAACTAGAAAGAATTTACCTTACTTTCCAAATTTGGCAAGAATATATGGCAAGTTCGAGCATGACCCCTACTCAAGTTCGAGCCCTACATTTTCAGCCCCTTAGGTTGTCATACAACTAAGGACGGAACCAGAATGAAATTTGGAGTGTGTTACATTTGTCTTAGGTTATGTACAAAAATATTTATAAAAAAATGACATTTTATTTTGTTTTCAAGGAACATCTTGCCTACATAATATTGGCCTGAACACATTAATATTAATCTTTACATCATCAACAAGATCATATATAAAAATTTCAATCACAAAAGTTATTACTTGAATCCGACAAATAGAATTTGAAACAAATCAAAATTAAATATTTAATACAAATACGAATTCAGCTACCTAAGTTATGCTCTTTGCTTACTTGAAGCATACAACTCATCAATAACTGAATTTGAATCAATAGTATCAACAATATCCCTCTCAATATGCACTATCATTAAATCTGCGAGAAAATCATCACTCATCTTACTTTGAAATCGATTCTTAATGAGCTTCATGGCCAAAAAAGCTCTCTTTGTGGTAGCTATGGAAATAGGAAGGGTCATCACTAAACGAACTAGTCTTTCAATCAACACAAATGGAGTCCTTGTAGTAACAAATTCTTAACACAACTCAGAAATGTGCATAGATCCTGAAATTCATGAAGTTTAGATAATTGATACTCTAATTGGCTTCTTAGATCATCCAAATCAGGCACATCATAAGGATAGAATTTTTCAGCCAAACTACAAATTTTGTGAATGTCAAATGATTTGAAATGAAATCGAATATCCAATGCAAAACTAAGAATGAAAAGCTCCTTGTCTTCTCAATGTTGGTTGCCAAAACGATATTACCTCCATAGATGAGGAGAAATGAGAGTGACTTTTTTTTGGTTACAAAATGAGAGTGACTTTACACTCGTACTTAACTAGAAACTGAAAAACTAAAGCGCGCGCCACAATATAAGAACAAACTCAACGCAGACAAAACGCTAATCAGAAAAGAAAGAAAAAAGATCCCTATGTCTTGCTTATTGACACGCTACAAATATATAGGTGTTACTTCATTTGCTTCAACAGCATCAAATCAATCAGCTAGAATTACAAGCAAGTCAAGATTGAAGCCTAAATACATACTAAGGATACAGGGACTAACTCCGTTATTATAGCTAAGAAAAGTAGGAACATATCGTTCTTCAACCTTGTACTGATTTTCACCATCGAAAAAAAAAACATTGTACTGATTTTAGGAGTCTAGCTAAGCCACATTCATACTGACTTCTTACTATTTCATCAGCAACGTTCGAATGGTACGTATAACGAAAGCAGTCAAGCAGTCCCTATATTTTGGCCAAAACCTGCAAGTCGATCAGCAATTCCCACATGATACCAGCTGGGAACTGAGAGCACATCATGTCATTATCTATATCTATTATCTAAATCAGTACATTTAACATTCTTTTACGCTGTGTTTGGATGAATCAATTCTAACTTATATAGAATTTTCAAAGTCATGAAATTATAATTCTATGAATTTAAATTCTATTAATTGAAAATTTTATTGTTTGGATTTCATGATGTAGAGTTTTAAAATGACAAGAATTTAATATTTTTAGTAACCTCAATCGAGGGAATTGAGAAATTACACCTATTTTGAGATTAATTTAACTCGAGAATTTAAGCTCTCAAATTTCACCATTATTTTCCTGAGAAAATTGCTAAATCCAAGAGATAAGTATCCAAACTAGGGAAACAATTTTAAAAAATTAAGAATTCCCTATTTTTAATTAAATATTCAAGAATTCACATGTATCCAAACACACTCTTTTTTTTTAAAAAAATGGCATGTGCGGCTGCCCTTAAGCCTTGATTAATGAAACCATAGAATACAAGGGGGACGTAGAGCCTAAACCCCAAATTACAAAAAGTAATGTATTCTAACATGCACCAGTTAGCAATAAGTGTGTCATTAGCATACCTGTTTGCTTTGACAAAGCGGTGACATAACAGAAGGATAACTGTACTACGGACAAGCATCATAACGGCTAAAAGTGCAACCTTCCTACTATGTTGCCGCACGGAATCATATCCGACGACCTTATGTTTCAACCTGTCACTAGGAGGTTGCGACCATTTGACAAAATAAGAAACTCGTAACTTACCAAGGACAACCTAGACACGCAAGGTGTCAATACCGAGACAACACCCACATTTTCTTATTAAAAACAGTAAATAACTAAAATATGAGAATATAAAATAACATAAAACTATTAAAAAAACTTAAAATAGCTACCCTATATGGGCTAATTTCATGAGTCCAGGCCCAATAACAGTCCAAGATGGGGAGGCCATTCTAGGCCCAAGAAAGTCTCTGTCGTACCTCTAGAATTGCACCACCAACTCTGCCCACCATCGTCGTCGAGTCTGCTCCGACGTCGCAACAACACCAACAAAACCAATCTCGCTGCTGAAACCACCAACACTCGATCCATTCAAAGAAAATCGGCCACCAGTCTGACCGACGATCGACACTGCCCATATGGATCTGTGTCGCTTGGAATTGACAAAATTCAGATCAATGTTTGATCTTACCTCCAATTCATGAATTCCGTCACTGCTAGACGGTGTAGCCGGAGTCGACGCACCAATCTTCAACCAACGAGCCACCCGCTATTGATGCCGATGACAATCCTGTGGCACCACCACACCTCCTATCGATTTCTTCAACTTAGTTTTCAGGCACAAGGTCTCCTTAGAGAACACCGAACAATCCCTAAAGGGCACATACATCACGGCCTGTCCGATGACGACGTCCCTAGGACGTGCCGCCGGACGGAGGAAGAGAGCAGGAAAGGGTTGCAAGGAGGCACGCGGCACTCCTAGGGTTTAGTAAGAAAATAAAAAATAAAAAATTCCAAATTTGTGATGGACCATTTGTGATGCAGATAATGAGGTTGAAGTTTTATTGGAACCTGAGGAACACCCCCAAGACTCTTAATTAGCTGGATATATAATATAAACTATGCAATAATAAATTAAATAAGAACAACAAACCCATCTACTTAAGTTGGTATATATCCATAAACTGGAGCACATATATTATTGACCAACGAAAGGTACATAAGCAACTAATCATCGTCTTATAGACATGCCTCTCCTTCTGGCCATGTTAATGCTGCCGCCTCACCGCAAAACGTACTCCAACCACATGATGAGTTCGAATAGCATGTTCCGCTATTCATTAGCTCCGGCAGCTCAATCTCGCCCCAAAAGTCATCAGCGCCACCGACGTCGTCCGATACATCACGGTGATGATGATCCTGATCATCAGTGCTTCTAGCTGTACTTGATGACTTCATAGTCTGTGCTGCTTTAGCTGCTGCCGCCTGAATATCCCTAGCCGTAGAGGTGGAGGGCCTGGGAAGGTTCTCCACCTCGTCGGGGAAGTTAAGCTGCGCTTTCCTCCCTTTGAGGCAGTATGCCGCCACGTCATAGGCCTTGGCTGCCATCTCTGGCACCGGAAAGGACCCTAGCCAAATGCGTGACTTCTTTCGTGGCTCCCTGATCTCGGACACCCATTTCCCCCACCGCCGCTTCCTCACGCCACGATAAACAGGGTGCCGCGTGCCGGTGCGTTGCTGGTTTTCATTATCCTGGATGGTGGTGGTGGCTGTGGCAGCGGTGGTGGTGGGAATGATCAGGTCATATTCAGTGAATGGTGGCTGCTCCATGTACATTAAGAAAGCGTTGGCTGGGACTGGGACTCTGGGAGTGTTATTGAAATAATGTACTCTGTCTAGGTTCCATTGGGGTCTTATAAGTTATAGCTGGTTCATGAAGTTACTTGTATGCCCTTCTTATTGGTGCCCTGATGTCCAAAGTGATAGTGAATTTGTGATAGAAGGATAACCTTCTATTTGTGAGGGTACATAGCATTCATTATTTGGATATTAGAAATAGCAAGGGAGTGAGATAGAAAACAACCACAAGGACAAAAAAAAGTAAAAGGAAAAACCGAAAAACCTACCTATGATTATGTCAGCATGACAGCAGAGCCACCTAATAAGAAACCCCTAGGTTGTGCTCTTCACACTAGCGCAAATTGTAAGATAGGGAGAGAGATAAAAGACATTTTAGGGTTGCCTGATCAGAAGGTACACTAGGGCAAATTGTAAGATAGGGAGAGAGAAAAAAGGAGACGTCTAGAATCTACCCGGAGGGTTGTCTACCTGGGTTGTCTATGACAGGTGTCAGTAAGAGCTTGCGACACGTTTTGACACCGTTTGTTTCCCGTTAATTTAGATACATGGTAAATACGATAATGTATTTGGGGTTAGGTCGAACTGGTATCGAACTGGGGCGATCGAGTGGGCGGACGAGGTTGCGCTTTGGTCGCGGCGGTGGCACAATCTGGTGACGGGCATCCAGAAACTCTCTGGAACCCAAAAACTGATGATCAAGTTGTGTAGCGAAGAAAACCAATATTCCACCAATCAGCTGAAAGGTGGCTCCTCTCAAATTCCCAAGCTGTGGCAAAGCTCCAAGCGGCTGCGAAGACTCGAAGAATGAACCATCCAGAAGCGGAGGAGATCTAGTCGAGGCCGATGCAGTCGAAGCCGAAGCCCTACTCCCATGTGGTCTCTCTACTGTCGGGGTATTGTTTCAAAAGCCCACAAACTCTTCTGCCCTTCTCTCTCTAATCTCAACTGGGTACTAAGTTTTGGTGAAAACCCAGAAAGGTTGAAGCTTTTTAAACAATGGAGGGTAGGATGAAAAAGTATAGACAAGTGAGTCCTGAGAAGTCTGAAGTGTGGACTGAGAAGTCGCCGAGATATCACCAGAATCGGAAAGTGCCGGTGGTTTATTACCTCTGCTGGAATCGATAGCTTGAACACCCTTATTTCATGGAGGTTCATGTGAGCTCTTCTCAGGGCCTCTACCTCAGAGGTAGTATAGTAGTTACATGAAGACTTCTGGGTTTTTAATTTTATTAACTGGGCACTTTGTTGTTCTCAATTTGGTGAATTTATTCTATTGTGATGTTAATTTGTGCAGATGTGATAAATAAGCTTAATGCTCTGAGGGGCAGAGGGATTGCATCCTTGTATTCATGGTCTTCTAAGAGGTGAATTTCTTGTCTTTTTTTTAATCCCAATTGTAGTAATGGTGATTTTTAGAGTTTAATTTGAGTGTTGGAATTGTTGCTTAAGTAGTTTTTGGTTGATTGAATGAGTGCAGAAGCTATAAAATGGGTATGTTTGGCATGATCTCAGTGAAGATGATGTGATTTTTCCAGCCCATGGAGACGAGTACGTCCTCAAAGGCTCTGAGATCTTTGATGAATCCAATTCAGGTAGATGAGTACAGTGTTCATTTGTTCATTTTGCCATTATTTGTTTCTAGAAGATATGATGTTCTTGATTTCAAACTTACCATTCATCTCTGCACCCAAAAATAAAAATAGAGGACTTTAAGCCAAAGTTTTCATGTAGTGGATGGAAAATTGATTAATTGCATATGAATGATATTTTACTGTTTGTGTCCAATAACAAATGTCCAAATCCAGACCTTGAAACAATTACCGGAACCAACATCTTCTAGAAGCCGTGATGATTCTTCATCATCTTTGAGTTTGAATGGAAAGGAGACAAAGCATTCACGTGAAGATGAGCTCTCTCCTCTAGTTGAACGACCCGGTGGCTCTCTTCCAGTGTGTCCCCAGAGTCTGGAAAGAACTCTTGGGGTGGTTCTCTGAGCTTGACAGAGTACAAGGTTTACAAGAGTGATAGTTTAGCTGATGCTTCTACACAGACCGAAGAAAATGTGAACAAACCTAAAGCTCTGGAAACATGTACAAGGGGTGTTTCCACAGATGAAGGGTCACTAGAGCCTGATTGCAGTGATTACCAAGAACGAATTCCATGTTTGAAAGAGAATTCTGAAATTTGCAGTGATTCTAATTCCCCTCCAGCATCTTCCTCAAGTGCATCTTCATCGGGTGGGAAGACTGAAACTTTAGAATCATTTATTAGGGCTGATGTTAGTAAAATTAACAGTTTCAGAATACTTGAAGAGGAAGAGCTTCGAATGCCAAACCATGCAAGGCTCAAGGCTGGTAATGTACTTATGCAACTCATTTCATGTGGGTCAATATCAGTGAAGGATCATAGTTTTGGTCTTGTTCAGAGATGATCAGATTTCTTCCATGAGGACACCAGCATGTAGGTTTTTTTTTTCTTTCTTCAGTATTTACAAGTTACAACTGATTATTAGCCTACACATCCTTTCACATCTTTTACGACAAAATGGATTCCATCTTCCTTCACGATTTTAGTGCTTGTGGAGCTGCATTGTAACTCTTCTCATAGGCACTTTGATGCATCACTATCACTTATAGAACTTCAGAGCTTTATTTCTGAAAATCATTTGCTACTAGTGAAACCTCTAGATCTGATGGGCTTTGTGAACACTAGCCCAAAATGTAAAGCCCAATCATCAAGGGTCAGTCATCAAATGCGTGATTCGTTTGTGAAGAAGCTGGTGCTGTCTTCGAGTCCGGTGGAAGATGTCGGTTTTATTGCGCTAACGATTGTGAATCAGATCGGGGACTTGGCGTTTTGTAGGGAGGGGGACAAGAATTGGCGTTTCATTATTCAGAATATGTCATTTGACGAGAGCGTCTGGTATGAATTATTGTCCATATGTACATCCCTAAATCACGAAGTCTCCTGATGAAATTAAACAATGGGCTCGTCCCGTTGTTACCAGTTACCACCGAGTGTTCATTAGAGAAACGTTACTTTTTTCACATGGACTCACCTTGTTGATGGAATTATTTATACAGCTTAATAATCTGTTGAAACCATCGACTAGAATCTAAAACAGTAAATCGAAGCGAGCAAGGGCACCAAATAGCGAGCCAGGACACTTTCGTGCCAAACGAATTATATGCACAGATTAACAAAAGGATCCATAATTTGGTAAACTAAAGTCTCAAGATTCATTCTGTTGTAATATACTCTAAACAGTTCAACATGGATCATAATCCCTAAACCGATTTGATAGGCTTGGTCTGTGCTGGTTGTCGATATTTACACACCACTTTGGCACAACCTTATACACAACTGTCATGGTGTGTGTCCTATTTGAAGAGTTGCTTCAACTTGAAGCTCGGATCGATTTTGATGTCGTCTTCGGTTTTGACAAAGTGGAGGTTGCAGTTATGGAGGAGGAATCCAATGGATATCCCTTGAAGAACCATCATCTATATCCAAGATTACTTGTCTAGAGTATATTACAACAATTAAACTTGAATATAGATGATCGTTCTTTAAGGGATATCCATTGGATTCCTCTTTCATAACAACAACCTCCCCTTCGTCAAACCCAAGACGGCAACAAGATCGAAACCCAAGACGGCAACAAATTCACTCACCACAGGGAAACATATTTAGAAATTCACTCATTTCCAAATCAGTTGTCGTTCTAGTAAAAGAAAAGAGTAGATTAGAACAATTTGATTAGAAAAAAAGGTCAAGAACCACCTACAGCTGCTACTCCCTTCACATTGGGGTTCTTTTTCTTGAACTCTACCTTGAACTCAGCACTATGACATAAAATAGAACAATTAGCAAAGCAACACAAAAATAGCAGTGTCAAACAGTACCACTACACGTATCGTGAAGGAAATACGTACAGGAACACAAAAAAGGCACTGGGTGCTTTCTTAGGCTTGTTGGGGTCTTTCTTGGCTTTTTTTGTCTGCTTGGCCTTTCCTTTGCCACCCTTATCAACTGAAGCAGCAGCCTTTCGTTTCCCAACTTTCCTGAAAATAAGATGGCACGTATACACATACACACATATGAGAATGAGTTACCCTGAAGTAAAGACCTCAGGTACCACACGCAGGTTAAAGCAAAATAAGCAAAAACAAAATTTTAGATAGTAACCAATATTGTTGGAAGATCTAAAACAAAATGCAAGAATTGAAGGCAAACAGAAAGAAAACACCAACTCACCCATCGTCGACAGGTTTCAGGGCTCTAGCTCCCCCCTTAGCCTTGGCCGGCCTCATTGTTCCGAGATTAGAGTCTGTATCAAAAACACAGCAATTTAACCAATATGGGCAACCGATGATAAGTAGAAAAACTTAAGAAAAAGATTCTCATTTTTTAAAGTTTTCTTGTAATGGAAGGCTAACCACAACACCCAGAATCAATAAGTAGAAAAACTTATGTGCTTACATAGATTTTTAAGAAATTTAACCTACATATGCAATATGTTCACAATTAAAAACAAAAACAAGAAACTCCACGTTCATGTGACAATAATTGCAACAATTTGCCTAACACAGCTACTGAATTTAGCTTTACAATTGCCCTGTTTGTGCAATCTAAATGTGAAGTTAATTATTACCTGTTCCACCTCCTTGAATGTTGATCTCTATCCTTTTCAAGAATATCTATCCTTCTCCCCCTCCCTATCTGATTCCACAGTTCAATTTCATTTTGCCCAACCCTGCTCATGGCTCCTACTGCTTCTTGCTCAACATCTTCCAAATGCTTACTCATTATCTTATGATCACCAGCTCCACGCTCGTATCCACCATCTCTTTCCTGCTCATACTCAACAGACCACCGCTCCCTCGACCAGACCTATCACTATACCTCTCCCTAACATCATTATAGTCTATCTCATGCTCCATGCCCCTAGTCCCCCAGATCCTCCCTCTCTCGACATCCCGTCGAAATCTTTCCCTCCCTCTCCCTCTCCCTCCAAGTGATTGCTCCTACAACAAATGGATCAGCACAACAAATGAATAACTAATTCTCAGTTGGGGTTTATCTGCAGAAACTAAACAACATGCACCATAGTTCCTACTGATGTCTCACATTTAACAACTTGAATAATGAAATTCTTTTACATACGAAACACACATTCATAATCACAAAAAAAACAAAATTTCAAACACTCACATGCTCTAGCACAATACATAAACCATATTTCAGTGTTCAATGTAGAGTTGTTTATGTTAATCAAAATTGCAAACCTTATCATATTCAATTCAACTAGTCGTAAAAAAAGAGAGATTCTCAGAAGTATTTCATCAAACAGATGGTGAGCAAGAAACATAAAGGGGATCAGAAGGTGTGTAGAACCGATGAAGGACATGATGACAGCACGATGTAGAGCTAGAGCCAAGCCAGCGCCGGTGCTGACGAAGTAACAGGCGATCAGTGGAGGAGAGGGACAGAAAGAAAGAGGCAGAGGAGGCAAGTCGAAATTAGACGATGGCCAAATTATAGTTCCAACTGAACTATAAGAAAATAAGAGTGATCATAGCTACCTGGAATATGGGCAATGCGAGGCTAAGAATAATGGCCATTACAGACCACGACAGCATCATAAACCCCATCAAAATGCTCACCTCTCTTACTCCTAGTCTTCACCTCCCATTTCCCACCCTCGACCAAACCCATAAACACCACTTCCCTCTCAAACCTCACACTCTCACAAGCCCCAATCTCATCAACACCTGACGACGACGGAGGCCGACGTAGATAAGCAATTGACTCCTCTCACAACCACGATTGGACCAAGGCGAGAATGAGCATATTGAGTGGGAATCGATTTACTTCTTTTAAACCCAAATCTCGACCACATGGTTCCGGCGCTCGAAACTGAGAAAACCCTAGATTTTATTTCATGTGAGATCGATTCGATCGATCCACAATAACAAGCTTGGGGAGACGTACTGCACAGTAGACGGTAACACCACAAGTTACGGTTGTTCAACCGTATCCATACTTAACACCCCCAAACAGAATACTAACGGATACCCAAGGGGACAGTATATAGACAGCCCAGGTAATGGAGCCTTTGGGTAGACTCCAGAATTGCCCGAGAAAAAATGTCTCCCCTAATTGTGGGGATTTACTGTAATGTCTCCCCTAATTGTTGGGTTTAGTGCCTAATGCCTTGCCAATATGAAAACAAGTGGTATGAATTATTATAGATAAAATTTAGTTTACTATCTTGATTTTTAGGGTTAAAATCAGTTCAGTTTCTCTTTTTAAAAATTCATCTTTTTAGTACCCTTAACTTTTAAATGTCTTCATTTTGATCCAAATTTTCATCTTGGACTCAAAATATGACGTCAAATGTTAATGTGGAGTCAGCAATGAGGCTCTACATATTAGTGTTAGTTCTCAATATGTATTAAAATGACCAAAATATCTCTTACGGGTCATAAGGGAAAATAGTCATAAGGGTTATTTTTGATCGTTTCATACATTTTGAGAGTCAATAATAGTATGTACGGCCTCTTTGTTGGCTCCACATCAGCACCTGCTATTATATTTGGAGTCCAACATGAAAATTTAGACTAAGTTGTAGGTATTTAAAAGTTAAGGGTACTAAAATGATGGATTTTCAAAAAGATATATTGAACTGATTTTAGCAATAAAGTTTAGGATATTAAACTGAATTTTATCCGATTATTATTGATGAAGTTTCGCACAAGGTAATTGACAAAAGCAACATATATATGAGACTTGCTTTATGTTTTAACTTTTAACAATCACAAGCATCTAGCTAGGGGCACCTGCTAAAATTGATGTTAGTCATTTTATAAAATGACTAACATCAATTTTAATGTAACTTCAACATTAGACGATTAGAGGTCATACACCGACTATTATCCTACGTACAGAAAATTATGCTCTGCAGAAAGGCATAGCATGCATTCTTGATTTCTATGCAAATTACTTCAAAAATCGTATGCACATGTGGTCTCATCTTAGTTATATGAATGTCATACATGTTTGCACACTACTAGATTATGGCTCTTAGCTGATGGGACGGTTTTGTTGGCTAAGCCTGATATTATGTTTTCAAAGAAAATAGCCGACGAAAAGTTCGTCGACTAAGATCTGCCGGCTTAGCGTCGTCTACTAAGACAATATCCAAAGAAATAAAAAATTTTGTCAACTAAGAGATAACTTAGCCAAAGCACTGTCTCGTTGGGACAGATCATTACGACGAAACAGTTCGTCAGCTATCAATCAGTCGACTATAATGGTACCTAAACGAAAAAAAAAGTTGGCTTCTTTACAGACGAAATATTCTGCCAACTAGGATCTATGTTTCTTAGACGACAGAAAATTTTCGTCGGTTAAGACCTAGAAGACGATAAAGTGCGGGTTTCTGTTCACTCTTAGCCGACAGAAATTTATATTTTATGTCAGTAAATGTTCTCTTCTTACTGACGAAACTGTCATTTTTCTGTCGACTAAGGCGATCAAATTTTTTTAAAAAAAATATTTTTAGAAATTATATTTTTTTGCAGAAATTGTTATTTGTTTTGGTTTTTAATTTTTTACCTATAAAAATCATATTTGTTTCAGTTGTTATAGAAATAATTATATTAAAACTAAATACAAAATCATTAATAATATAAAAATTATGCATTAATAATTAAAATTGTGTTCATACAAACTAAAATTCGATAACTACTAGATCGGCTAAGTTCATACATAAGAAATGTTGTTAGACGTTCAAAAACTGATCGACATCAAATTCCAGAGACGACTGAGTAGGAGAAGGAGCCGGAGAAGACTGAAGAGGAGGAACCATAGAAGACTGAGGAGGATCTCGCGGAGGAGGAGCTTCCAGACCTAGGCAAGAAAAGACGATGTCCATCCATCATTGTTGGAGCTCCCATTCATGACAGTTTGTGATCTCTCGAAGCCTCTTCGTCTCTTCATTTGGAGGAGCACAACTATGCAAAGTCAAACCGGATGAGGACTGGCTCAAGTCTCTCTCACCTCCTCGTCTCATCCCTTTAATCTCCTTGTCTTTGCGCTTAACCAACACAACATCTAACTCATCAATTTGTTGTGATTGCATGTTTTCCATCGCTTCATCTTCTGCATCCTCAAGATTTGTCTCCTTGAAGTCTGTCTTTCGTCTTTCAACCTCTTCAACTAAAATTTTGAACTTTAACCGACGAAATTAGAGTATTTCGTCGGCTAAAGTTCAAAAATTTATATATCTTTCATTTTCTCCTCCTCCTGTTCATATTCCTTCCTCTTTCTCCTCCTATTCCTTCTCCTCCGGCGGCAACAACTCCTCATCCTCCTCCTCCTCTAGATCCTTCTCTTTCTCCTCTTTCTCCTCTCTCTCTCCTAGCCTTCTCCTCCTCCTAGCCTCCTCTTCCTCCTCTTCTTCTTCTCCTCCATCACCGGTGTAAAAACGAAAAAGAAGAAAAAATAATAATAAAAAATACAAGAAATAAAAAATATAATAAAATAACTATAGCCGACGAATTTTATTAAAATTCGTTGGCTAAAGTTAAAAAAGAAAAAAAATAACTATAGCCGACGAATTTTAATAAAATTCGTCGGCTAAAGTTAAAAAAGAAAAAATAATACTAATAAAATAACTATAGACAACGAATTTTATTAAAATTCATCTGCTAAAGTTAAATAAATAAAATAAATAACTACAGCCGACGAATTTTATTAAAATTCGTCGATTATAGTTAAATAAATAAAAAACTAAAAATAATAACTATAGCTGACAAAATTTTATTAAAATTCATCGGCTAAAGTTAAATATATAAAAATAAATTACAATAGCCGACGAAATTTAATAAAATTTCGTCGGCTAAGGTCCAAAAATTCGTCGGCTAAAGTCCAGTTTTTAAGCGACGAAAAATTTCTTCGTCGGCTAAGTAAATGACTATTGCCGACGATGAATAGTAATTTTGTCGGCTAAAGTCTTGGCAGACCGTTTTTTTCCGACGACTTCTTAGCCAATGACGTTTTGTCGGCTAAGACTTTAGCCGAAAAACTTTAGGTTTTAGCCGACTAAAATATTTCGTCGGCTAAAGTAGTTGTTATGGTAGTGTGATGATCGACAATGACTCACTTTTGTTCCTCAGATTCTCCATGATTTATATGCTAGGAGAAGATCCGTTGTAATGGTTCATCGTCTTCTCACCACGGTTCTTCTTGTTAGTGTTCGAGAGTTTCTAATACATGATATAATTAAAATATCATTAATTATATTATATTTTTATATTAACATATTTAATAATATTTTATTCTAACAACCTAAAATATGACAATAAATAACATAACCAAACCCACAAAATAATCATGCAAGATATCACCAAACCGATTATATGTAACCGTGCAAAACGAATGATGTAATTTTGTTATCAATGAGACAATGACAGGGTTGGGCATCTTCGGTTTGGGTCGATTTTGGGACAAAACCAAAACCAATCTGAATTATTCGATTTAAGGTTTTTTTCCAACCAATTCCGAATTGTAAAACCTCTGACCCGAGTATTCGGCTCATTTGAATTTTTGGATCGGTTCAGGTCGGTTTCGATTTTGGCCCATATTTGAAAAACTTTTAGATATCTCACTGTAATTAAAGTTGAACTTCAAGTTTTTGACTTGAATAACATGTTATTTTTATAAACTCAAAGTAGCACAAGTAATCCAATGCACTACTCCCGATCCAATACACTCTCAATCTTTTCTATACCAACAGATTTCTCTGAGAAATGAGTTGAATGAGAAATAGTGTCAAGGTTAGGATCCTTATCTTTTATTTAGAGAGATTAAGTGTGGGAGAGTACATTGTAAGTAGAGATGAATTCTACTAATAATAATAATATCATTTTACGTATATAAATTATATATCTATATATACATTATATAATTTGGGTCGGTTTTGTTATTTTCGATTTGTTTAAGAGCTTTAACTGGATTCAAACCGACTTAAACCGGTTCAGATCGGTTCATTACTTATTTTGACCTGAATATTTTGGTTCGGTTATCCGATCTGGATTTTCAGTTCCGCTAGTTCGGTTTTTTGCACACGTTCTGTTAAATACATGGCCTTAACCAATGTCGTAAATTGAGTTCAAATGAATTGTAATCTTATTTCAATTAATTAGTTGTGAAATAAGGATATATTATACGTACATCAAGATACCGTAGATGAGGTTGTATAAGAGAGTGAGTATTATACATTTAAAAGAAATGATCATAGAATATAAACTTAATTAATCGAAGGTGGATAACTTATTTCTAATTGTACTATTCATTTTCTTGACGGTGAGTGGGGTGACTAACCGATCATTAGATCACCGCGGAAACAAACCATATATACATTAGCATACTGTGTGTCTCACCCACAAATCCACTCAATGGAGAAACTGTCTTGGACCAGCAGATCGGCAAACGCTGCAGCAACCCATACTAATTGCTTCGTTAGCCAAGTAGCCGACCGCAGGGTGTACCCGAAGACTGGCTTTCCGATCCTTCTCTCTCCCTAATACGGATTTTACTGTTTGATGCTGAAACAGCTCCTCCTTAATTAGCAGGTTTTCTTTCTGTTTGTTTCTTCTGTTGTAAGTTTCTGCCTCTGTGGCCATGGAAGTTCTTCGATCACCACAAAAACAAAAAACAAAAAAAAGCAGGCTTTCTTTTTTGTGGTACACTTGTACTAACGGTAATGTATAGACTATAGAAGCACTATATTGATTCGTGTACTTCCAGAAAATCTTTGTTGGAGTTCATGTAAATTACAAGACAAATTAACCAACAAGTAGCACTATGATAGACAATCAAGCATAAATGAGTGTGATAATTAATAAACGAAATTCCAAGGACTACCAATCGAAATTCCAAGGACTGTTTGAAAAGGACGCGAGAATTGAAAGCTAGTGCAGTACTATTTCGGACTTGACGAGGGAGGTGAGAGTCTTTTGAAAATATACAGAAAGAGATGCCTCCATACATAGATGAGTCCCAGTCTCAAAATATTATAGGCTTATAGCACATGTACCTTGGAGAATCGCTGCCAATGAAACCTTTGTCCTGCAGTGAAAAGGCAGGAATATTATTGTGATACTAGCCATTGTAGTACTAGCTAGCTATTACAAGATGTTGAATGTTTCTAAGATATTCTCTCCTTTTTGATTAGCAAGAGAAGCCATTCAAAGATAAGGGGCCGGGACTGAAGTAGACCTGCAGTATCTTATGGTGAGGGTAGCTAGCTAGAACGATACTTGACGAGAAAACTAAGGGGACTGAATAAGTGTAGCCATTTTCAGATTCAGTTCTTAACTTCTAACGACAGAATGAATTATTCCAATTATAGAGCTTCCTGTTGAACTCTGCAAATGGAAACCGCAGTGCGGGGACGGAACATGAATTAGAATCCGGGTGGGCTAGATTTACCTTAGGTTGGTGATCTAAGAGTAAAGAGAAATTTAATTCAAGAGTTGGTACCAGAAAGATTTTTTTTTGTCATAATGACATTGTGAGGGAACTGAAGAAGTGGAAATGGGAGAGGTCTGGGAATGGATGAAGGCAAGGCTAGGTTGATCATATTAGTTTGGACTTATAACACAAGTAAGGTAGCTTGTTTGTAGTCATGCTTAGACAAGCCGCTACTTGTATTAAGAACCCTGATAAAGAAGCTTGTTTTGGTCGACTAAACCTTGACAACTAAGATTAGGAATTGTCTTTACCAGATACACAATTCAAAGAGCTTAGAGGTACATTTGTAGACAAACCACTGAGGTTGTTGATTTGCTAAAACTCCTCCCCGTAAGAAAATGCTAGCGGCTAGAACGTTGAACCAATGGATCAATGCATCAATAGATGCAACCAAAACTCTATAGCAAGTTCCACTATAGCATACCCGACATATAGTGAATTTTACAAGTCTCAAAGGTGGGGTAGTCTGCAGCAAACCCTAACCTACGCCTGGTTTTGTGTTTGCCGCAGTGTCGACCATCCTCGATCAGTTAGTGCAGACTGCAGTTCAACCTACGTACAATATTTTTTTTTCATATTGGGTCGCTTCAGCGCTTTCCAGTTTCTTGATGACTGTGATAGTATTGGTGGTGCTTCAAGCCTTCAACCTCCAAACTTCATGTGTGGATATGTGTTTTACTTTTTAGCTTGGTTCTTGATTATTGATAAGAGCAGCCTAGAAGTTAGAAGTACCTGTGTGATAGATGAACATGAAACGGTGCGCGCGCGGCAGCAGCTAGAGCACGTAATTAAAATTAAGACTTCCTTTCATGATATTGCAGTGGCTGATCAACGTAAATCGATCATGAGGCTAATTTGAGCTCCTTGTTTGAATTCGAACTACGAGTCCGTTGGATATGTAATACTTCAGAGACATGTCTTTGTAGAAATCACATTTGCATATACGTACTGCCTAAACTCCCAAGTTGTTTTCCATACTTGGTCGTGATACATGATCATTCTTGTTGAAATCTGTGAAATACTGGAAATGTATCTTTCTTCCAGAGAAGAACGTTTTAGTGTTACATCCCTTCCACGTATGATTATCACCGATATAAGAACTTAGACAGTTTTGTATGCAAAATACATGTATCCTCATCGATCAAGTACAACATAACAACGATAACATGTACTTGTACTTTGTAACAAACCAACAAACATTTAAACATGAACCAGCCCAGCCACAATGGACCATGAGACTATATATGGGCTGAAACTTGCATACAACCCCATGGGTCGGATTTGACCTATTTCCCACACCTCCCTTTAAAAATCATTACAACAAATTAACCCTTAAGCAAATGAAACTCCAATAACCAATAACTATTAGCAAGACAGGTTAGATGTCCAACGTTTACAAACTTTCCGGCATTTTATTATAAGTTCACATGCCTGGATCTGAAGAATGTCACATGCGACATAGAAACCAGAAACTTATTCCCGTGTCTTACTCCTAACCAAGCTGGGTGTATACAGTCCACTACTTCATACTACTTGAAAACAATGTACACATATTGAAGCTTCGTCTACTCATACTCGACTCAAATGTAAGAGTCGTTCGAACCATTTCTACCAAAATATCGATCATCGCGGAAAAATGATCAAACAGTAGTTTCAGATCGAAGTTCATGTAGTATCTGTTTTGTGACTTATTCGAATAATCAGATAAATAAGAATATAATCATTTCATACATTAGAAGATAGATAAGTAACATTTTGGTTTATAAAATAGTTTTTCCACATTCTCAATAATATGGAGTGCAGAGACATGGGAAGGAATCCAAGCTTTCGGTAGGTAGAGCTCGGGCACAAGAAAGACGCGCATCCTTTTAAGGTTTTGGGGGTCACAGGACGCTGCATGTTCTCCACGTGCCGGCTTTTCAAGTTCCTCAAGAGCCATCAAGGAATATGGATATGGATGTTGTAATATGATAAATTTTAAAAATTAGAGTTTCAACATCGGCCGCATTTGTTTTTTATGCTGCGTCACACAATTGCATGATGATTTTATGAGAGGTCGAAAGAAATGGATTTACTGTGGTGGTCCACCACCTATGATGGCGGTGGCTGATAATAAAGCTACTTCGATGGCCGGTGATGAAGGGTTGCGATTGTCTGCGATGCATTTTGGCCTGTGGCTAATGGGGGCCCATGGATAAGACCTATGTTTTTTTGTTTTTTGACTCCTCTCTGACGTTGTCCTAGATGACCGGTAAACGACGATGCAAAAGACCAAACAGCCCTCGTTCGGGTGGCGGAAAAGAAGGGTAATGATGGGAATGTCCGTCGGTGGTGACGCATTACATTTCACTCATGGTGGGTCCCGATACTAAACCCTAAAAAACTGTAGGCTTGTGTAGCACGGCAGTCACTGTTTGGTAAAGGCAAGACGCGTTTCTCACGTGTGCTACTGCTACTACTGTAGTTTTTTTTTGGTCTGGTTAAATGAGAGATAAATTCTTCTGATAAAAAAAAAGAATATCAGATCGAGTGGATTTCTAAATTTTTTAGATTCTTTTAAGTAATTATTGATATTGTTCACTTCTTTCATTATGAAGAGGTTATACTCGAGCTATATGCCTATATTTTGTCTAATACGAGTGAAGCAAAATAGTAAAGAAAACTATTTTTGATACACCCTTACTGCCTTAAGTCCTTACAGTTTATTAAATGTTCACCACCTCTCTTATGGTAGAATCAATTACCATCATGTTGGAAATAGTAACTCTGAGATATAGACCAGAAGAATTTGGCAATGTGACTGAAATGTACTAAATTTAGCAATGCTTTGTAGTTAGTACTTAGTACCCATTTGTACACAAACTCTAAGTGGATTTAGCTCAATTTGACTTAGCTTGGTGTCATTATTTCGTGGCCATGGTAGCCAACCAACCAAAACAGTAAAACGAATTCATTTCAGTAGGATTCTTGAACTGGCAAGATGAAAACAAATTGAGGAAACGTGAACATTGTGCTCGAGGCAATACAACTGTATGGTCTCTATCGATCGCAGCATGTACCAAACTTTCTGAAATTTTCTCCTCGAATCAAACATCAAATAAACACGGCTACGTATGTTATATGTTAGAATGCTTTCCCACGCGAAACACGTTGCAATCAAATAAAAGTTCCGATGTTGAGGATTACCGACATATTGTGAGTCTAAAAATTGTGAAAAGAACTCGTTCTGTACATATTTTACAAAGAAGTGGACTCGCCATAAACTGCTTGATCAAGTTGGGTTCATTCAATCGTTGAGAGTCAAATGTGAACAAATACGACTTTCTTTACAAACTTAAAAAAAATCTAAGGCATATAACATTTTATCATCATGCTCATAAAAAACATAATAGGATTTAACTCTAATCAGAGTGTCTGTGAAAATTTAAACATAGATGAGTGGATTTAAAATCCACATTTGGGCTCCTTCAATTTCATCCACATGTGATGATGTGATGGTTGTATACTACACTTAATTGGCTTATATCTATTTTCAATCTTAATGGAAAACATGGTCAGATACTTTGTTGCAATGCATAGTCGGCGGCTTGAAGCATTTCAGCATAAGATTAATTTGTGGGTTTAGGAAACATTATAAGTACCCAAACAGTGCATTTCATAAATTGGGAGAGCTTTAAATGAGGATTTTATACTGAAAATTGAGTGAAACCTTTTAAATAAACAGTTTAATGACATACATATCGAAATGTAAAAATATATATATCAATTGATTAAATGTGAAAATCCAACTATTTATTTGAAAGTCCTCATACAACCCTCATTATAAGTTGGGCTAATGACCATTTGCACAAAAAAGTAAAAGTCAAACTCATTTCAATGAAAATAAGACTTTGAAACCCAGTTAAATAAATGGAGAATGACCATTTGTACAAAATAATAAAAGTCAAACCCCAAACCAATGAATTAAAAAGTCAAATGTCAATTCTAATACAATGTATACTAATGTCCAAATACACAAATTTTTATTAAATTCATAATAAAATAATATTTTTTAGACAATTTTACCCTTATTTCTTATATATTTAGAGAAAAAAAATGAGAGAGAATATTTTGTCAGAGCATCTTCGGTCGCCGGACTCTGAAAAATTACTAGTAGCCGGAATTTTGCCGGACTTTTTTTTTTTCTACTAGGGGCAATAAACTTTTACAGAAAGTTTACTGCGGCAACATCTACATCAAAATTCAAGTCTACTAACCCCAGTATACTCCAAATTTAAGTCTAATAACCCTAGTATACTACAAAACCAAATCTACTAACCCTAGTATACTCCAAACCAAGTCTAATAACACACTGTATACATCAAAACCAAGTTTACTAACCCCAATATACTTCAAAACCAAGTCTACTAACCCTAGTATACTACAAAACCAAATCTACTAACCCCAGTATACTCCAAACCAAGTCTAATAACACATTGTATAGATCAAAACCAAGTTTACTAACCCCAATATACATCAAAACCAAGTCTACTAACCCCAGTATTTCATCAAATCCAAGTCTACTAACTCCCAGTATCGACGTTTCCTAACGCCGGCGTGTAGACGACATGACCAGATCTGGATTTAAAGTTGCTCTTCGGACTCAGTGTTGCAGCGACAGGCAAGAACGAGGCGGAGATTAGGTGGAGGGGACGATGAGGTCGTCAGAGATGGTGGAGGCGAGGATGAGGTCGTAGGAGATGGTGGAGACGAATGCTCTGTGAGTGACAGTTAGAGAGAGAGAGGAGATCAGACGAGAAAATCAACTTAGATACAAAATTTAAAGTTTACTACCCTTAGTAAACTTTTACTGGGGTAGTAAACTCAAGCAGATTAACAAACTAGAGGTATTGGTAGTAAATCATAAATTTACTACCCCTAATAAACTTGTACCAGATGTAATAAACTTGCAAAACAGAATCTTCAAAACCCATTATACACATTAAAAACAGTGAAAATCAACTTAGATGCAAAAAAACTAAAGTTTACTACCCTCAGTAAACTTTTACTGGGGTAGTAAACTCGAGCAGATGAACAAACTCGATGCATTGGTAGTAAATCACAAGTTTACTACCCTTAACAAACTTGTACCAGAAGTATTAAACTTACAAAACAATATCTCTAATGTCCATTATACACATTAAAAACAGTGAAAAATCAACTTACATGCAAAAAATAAAGTTTACTACCCTTAGTAAACTTTTACTGGGGTAGTAAATTCGAGCAAATGAACAAACTCGAGCCACGACGCCGGAATCCAAACGCAGAGGCGGAGATCTTCATGGTTGAGTTGATACCGTTGTGGTCGTCGTTTAGATCTCCATGGTCGTCGTCCATTGTCCAGATCTCCATGATCCTCTTCCAGATCTCCATGGAGAACACCAACCGATGAAACGACATGGTCATCGGCGTCAAGCTCTAATCTGGAGCTGGCTCGGACTCTGCTCTAGAGGGGAGAGAGAGAGAGACGAGAGAGAGAGAGAGAAAAAAAAATAGAGAGATCGAAGAGAGAAAATAGATTTGAAATGGGCGATAGAGGAGAGATGAGCAGATATAATAGATCAGGGGCAAAAAAGTAATCTCAATAAGATTAATTGGAATGGGCAGGTCAAATCTGTTTTCATTGGAATTGACAATCAATCCCTATAATTATTACTATATGGTCAATTATTGTTAAATTAAAGATACAATAATTTGTGTCTAAACACACAAATCTTTATTAATAATTAATTATTCACCCATAGCATCTCTAGTACATGCATTCAAGTGTTTTCTAGCCAGAGGTACTAATTACCAGAGTCTCAAAATTTACATAGATTCCACTATGTCTATGTTTGGCTCCTAGAATGCATTTATTATGACTAATGTTCATAATGAATGAACACTCATAATTCTAATTAACGAGCTCAGATACTACAAAGTCAAATGAAGCACTAAATGCAATGTACTAATCAAATGTAACTTTTATGCCCAGTGAATATTGTTAAAATGCATACGCGAAGATATGTGTGCAACGAAACCAAATAGGTATTGAAAGTTTACTCATCAGCCGTGCCTGATTTCCACAAAATCTGTAAAAATCCACAATCACAAATAAATCTCAATTCCAATTGGATTCATAAGGGGTCGATGAATAGGCATATGAATCACACGACGATGGAATATAGACTATAACAAATAAAAGGAGGGAGGATGATGAATGCATGGCAAGGGAGTCGTCGGAGTCTTTATTGACCTCCTGACCTTCAATTCCTCAAGATCGAGCGCTCATTCTAAATGCGCTACCTCGATCCAAGGTGTTCAATATCAGCCATACATTTGCCTCGTAGTGAATTTTCCAATGATTTTGTTTGATGACGAAAGACAGAGGAGTATCGATGACGAATGACAGCCTGGGAACGAGATCGGAGCTCGCATATCGAATCTCGGCTCATCGGCGTCGTCGAGATTGCTTGGAGATCGAATCTCCCCTCACCGGCATCATCAAGACATAGTTACCTCCGTTCATTTGGCGGCGACTTTGTCTCTGCTTACAGAGAGAGAAAAAAGCAAACAACGATTTCAATGGCGCAGCATCTCTAGTCGCAGCTACGCTGTCCATGGCGTATGAATCAGAGGATCTGATAGGATCAAATAGATCAGCGTTGAGGTCGAGGTCGAGTCAAACCAGATCTGAATCATATCATCGGGGTCGAGGTTTTGACGGCGTTGGAGTGACCAACGTCGTGTTGAGGATGTGAGAGAAAGGGAGAGATCAGAGACTAGAGATAGATCGAAGACTGAAGAGAGAGAGAGAATGAGAAGAGGCGTTGAGAGAAAGGTGAGAGATAAGTTAAGTTAGGGTAAAAATGTAATTTTATTAAAATTGATTGAAATGAGCCTATGAAAATGTTTTTCATTAAAATGGGCACTAAAGTCTTAGAATTTATACTAAATGGACATTTGCTCTTATAAGTTTCTCATTAGAAACTCCTCCTTTATAAATTAGACAAACTCTTAAATAATTTGCTTCACCTTATCACGTCATATTTGCAAGATTTTTTTGTTTTTTTTCTTGAATTCTCACGAGACTACTGCCGTTAAGATTGCGAGTAGAAAATGTGTTGGAGGAGAGTTACTTTTTTTGTCGTCATGAACTTATATGCAACTGAGAATTTTATGATAAGATGATATAACATGTTTAAGTGGTTGTTAAACCAGCATTGATCGAGGCCAGCACAGGCCACCTAAACCAGAGTTCTCCCATGAGAAACCCTAGCGTCTGGAGCGCCGCGCTTCGTCCATCGTGGCCAGCACAGGCCACCTCTCCATGGCAGCCCTCACAAGCCTCCCCTCGATCGAGGCCTTCACCAGCCTCCTCTCTATGGCGGCTCTCATCTGCCTCTCCACTATGGCAGCCGTCGAAAGTCTCCCCACCATGGAAATCATCAACGAACATCGTTGAAATCCTTCCTTGCATTCAAGCCTTTGGGATCCCTTATCTCTTCACAACGAGCATAACTGAAGAGAAGGTTCAAACAGAGACTTCTTCAATCTCCAACAAAGACATCTATGGTGTTTTCTTATCTAGGTTCTCTCCTAGATCCAACGCCAATTCAACTTCTTTTAATTAGATTGGTGTTGTTGGTATGAGGCATGTATATGGAGGACATGCTTGTGTCAATGGAGGTCACATTGGTTGCAACGACGACTATGGAGGCAGCGAAGACAAGGGTGCCATCAGCGCTCGCGTTGTTGCTGATGTGGTTGCTGACGTCAGCATTGACTGCGACAGCTATGCTGTTATCACCAATTCTGCTAGGGTTTCTTTGGGCCTTGGCATATTGGGTTTGGTCTTTTTGGGCATTTTTATTTTTATTTAGTTTTTACTATTTTATAGCAATAGCCTATTTGTCTATGCATGATAGAAATAGGCTTACAAAATAAGTGAATGAGATGATTAAAGAGTAGTTTATCCTATGTACTAGGTGAGGTTGTCTCACAACTACTTGTCTATCTGTAGATGATAGCGGCAGAGTATGTAATGACTGCTATTGACCTGCATATTTGACCTTAATATATCGTGATTGACTTTTTCAAAAAAAAATGTTTAAGTGGTTGTTAAAGAAAGAGAGAGAGAGAGAGAAAACTTGCTTGTTGAATGAGAAGCCACTATTTAGTGATCAATGTTCAATTGCTTTACTTTAGGTCAAACGTCGTATGCGCGTAAAGGTTCAGTATTCATGTTTCAATTACGCTATTTCTCTTTGCTATATGTCTTTAACGTTTTCATAATTTTCTCTTTCTCGTATTAGTTTTCTTAATCGAGAAGCCTATTGTAGCAAAACATACCATCAAACTAATTGAGCAAACATTTGTTGTTCCCGTTTTTCTTTTAATCAAAACACATAATTTTAAGGATAAAGTTTAGTTTAATACCCTGAATTTTGTGATTAAAATCAGTTCAGTCTTTCTATTTGAAAATCCATCATTTTAGTACCATTAACTTTTAAATGCCTACAACTTAGTCCAAATTATCATGTTGGACTCCAAATATGATATCATGTACTGATATGGAGCCGACAAGATGATCGTACATACTAGTATTGACTCTCAAAATGTATGAAACGATCAAAAATAACCCTTATAACCGTTTTCCTTTATGACCCATATGATTTATTTTGGTCATTTTCATACATATTGAGAGCTAACACTAATACGTAGAGTCTCTTTGTCGACTTCACATTAACATCTTATGTCATATTTATAGCCTAAGATGAAAATTTAGACCAAAATATATATATATATATATATATATATATAAATTAAGTGTACTAAAAAAATGATTTTTTTTTAAAAATTGAATTGATTTTAACCTCGCGATTCAAGGTAGTAAACTAATTTTTTTTTATAATTTTAATTAGAATTTTTTTCCTAAAATTTATCTAACATCGTACCCTGTTAGCTAAGAATCATCACTTTCATCTTTACGTGACTTTGATTCTACTAAATTAGAACGTTAAAAAGGCCACTTACGTGATTATTAAACCCTCTAAATCCCACTTTAAATCTTCATCAAGCATCTAACCTCAAACATATCAAATTTGTGTTAGGACACGTTTAGCTTTTAACACCAATCATCATCCCTAATCAAATTATTTTCGACCGTTCAATAGTGGTACTTTTGGGCTTGGTTAAAGGGTCCACACGGGTCAAACCTCGGTTTACTTTTTATCACTGTGCCCCGGCAATGGTTACTATTGGGCGCATGAGTGAAGATGATTTAGTTGCCGCGTAGGAAACAAACCACTAGGTGTGGGAGTTTGATACCGAAATTCTGAAATTGATTCTTATTGTCCCGTATTGAACCTGATCGGGTCGGGACTCAAAGTGAAAAAATGTTGTCCCGAACCGTATCAAATCCTGAATTTAGTAATCGGTTCGGGATCGGTATGAGTCAAATAGATATTGAATGTCCCGAACAATCATGAATCCTCCAAAATTTATAATTTTACTAGTTTTAAAGAAAAAAATATGTATTTATAATGAAGAATTAATCATCTTAAAATGATGAAGTCGTCTAATTATGTTAGTTTGTTGATTTATGTTAAGAAAAAGTGTTAAATATTGCATAAATATAGTACAAAAATGATTGTTTAATTTATAGATATAAAATCCTAACTTAAAACCTTATGTCCTGATTGGTCCCGAACTTGTCCCGAATTTTTCAGTATCTGGACGGTTCGGTATCAAGCTTTAAAGTGAACTGTTTTCTTCATGAGATGGTTTTGATCTCTTAAACTCACTTTAAATCTTAAATGTGATAGTGGAGAGTGATTGCACTGAAGCTATAGCAGAGGCTCATTAGGCTCCTAGCTAATGGAGCAATTGTTGATAACATTATCAACACAATGAGGATCATCTACAGACCAAGGGAATGCAATCAGGTGGCACATAGACTAGCAGGTGTTGGGTTTGAGGCCTCTCAGGCACATAGCTCAATCAAGTTTCATTTTGTATTTCCGATGTCATTCTGTATGATATACATCACATGATGTAATTTGTCATTGCGCCTTGGTAAAAGACAAGTTTGAGCTCGAAGACAACTTTAAAGCTGAAAATACAAAACAAATTGACTCTTACACTTGTTTTCACATAGAATATTTGTCAAATTATCATACACAGACACCTAATCACGCTTGCAAAATGTTAAATCCACCAACGACAAAAACTTTATATCGTATTCAATATTTGTTTTAATATAACAAGGAGATATGCAAACAACTTTCGAATCATTTAATTACTCTCTCGTATTACCACAAACTTCATATCGTATTCGACATTTCTTCAAACATATCTTCCAAATTACCACCAAGTGTAGGACAATATGGTTCATCCTAAGGTGTTCTTTAGCACTAAAGTTTTGCTAATAGATTAAAAATTCCCAAAAGCAAACAATACCAAAATAACGGTTGTAGGTTATTCATGTGTGCCTAATATGGACACATAAGAATCAGAAACTCTCTTCTCCTACACCTCACTAAACTCGTGAGAACCAGAGAATTGTTCTGACCAAGAAAACTAGGGCTGTTGAAATAAAAGCGTTACACAAGATTTTTCTTACCATTTTTTCCCTTTGAGCCTATGCAATAGTTACTCAAATCCGTCCAAGCCCTCCCTCAATTTAACCAGGGTTAAAATCTAACCCCAAATAAAGCTCGAGCCTTTAAACCAAGGTCCCCAATCCACTCGAAGTCCCATGCGAAACAAAACCAAACAAACCCAGCTTCTCCTCCCTCTTACACTTTCGCTTTAAAGGCCAAAGCTTTGGTTTTTAATGGCGTCCCTGGTTGGCTTTTGAAACATAAAACAGAGAGACCCCTGTTTGGTTTTTCCGGGAAATTGAACTCCAACTGTCACTTTCCCGGGGGATGGTTTCAGTGCCCAAGGCTCTTTCTTTATTGCCTTATATATCTAATTGCTGCCTCATGATCCCATTGCCGAAACTGGTGCGTGTTCTTCAATCCCAATTCTCTTTTCTTCTTAAAATTTCGATTCTGCTCTGTTTTGGGTTCTCTCTGTAACTTGGGATTTTTTTGAGATCTGAATTGGAATGGCCTTTGTTGAATGTATGAGATTTTAGCTGTTGGGTAGGTAAGGGAGGGTTGTTCTTTGCATGTTATGGGATGCTTTTGTTGGTTTTTGGGTTGAGATTTGATCTGGGTTTTGAGCATGCGATTGATTTTTGTTGTTTGTGTTTTTTGGATTGCAGAGATGAAGATGGAGATGGGTTTAGGTGGTGGGGTTTGGAAAGAGGAAGACAAGGCCATGGTGGCTGCAGTTTTAGGCACTCGGGCTTTCGATTACTTGATTTCGAGCTCTGTTTCTTCGAATGAGAATTCATGCATGGGCATAGGGACCGATGAGAGCTTGAACAGCAAGCTTTCAGATCTTGTGGAGACTCCAAACGCCTTGAATTTCAGCTGGAACTATGCGATTTTCTGGCAGATTTTGAGGTCCAATTCCGGTGATTGGGTGCTGTGTTGGGGGGATGGGTCTTGTAGGGAGCCCAAGGAGGGTGAGGGGTCGAGGAATTTAAGCCTCAGGCTTGAGGATGAGACCCAGCAGAAGATGAGGAAGATAGTGCTGCAGAAGTTGCACACTTTGTTTGGGAGCGGAGATGGTATGAATGATGCTCTTGGCCTGGACCGTGTTACTGACACAGAGATGTTCTTGCTTGCGTCTATGTATTTTTCATTTCCGACAGGTGAAGGTGGCCCGGGGAAGTGTTTGGCATCTGGGAAGCAGGTGTGGCACTCGGACTTGTTGAAGTCGGGGTTGGATTACTGTGTCCGGTCATTTATGGCCAAGTCTGCTGGAATCCAGACCATTGTTTTAGTTCCAACAGATACTGGCGTGGTTGAACTTGGTTCAGTGAGAAGTATGACTGAGAATTTGGAAATGTTGCAGTCAATAAGGTTATTATTTTCGACACAGGCCTCACTGACAAGGGCTAAGCCAATGACAGTGTTGCCAGGCATGAGCAACAAGAGAGATGAGATAGCTGCACATCAAAATAATTTAAGCATTGTGGAGAGAGGAGGGGAAGGAGTTCCTAAGCTTTTTGGCCAAGATTTGAACTCGGGGAACCCAGGGCGCCCTCGGTACAGGGAGAAACTTGCTGTTAGGAAGGTGGAAGAGAGGCCGTGGGATGCCTATTCAAACGGGAACAGGATTGCATTTTCCAGTCCCCAAAATGGAATTCACGGTTCGAGTTGGGGACAAAGTCATGTTGGCGTGAAACAAGGGAGTCCAGCTGGGGTTTATGCTTCACAAGGACCTGTTAATAATTTGCAGGAGTTTGCCAATGGAGGCAGGGATGATTTTCGGCTCAAGCCCTATCAACCACAAAAGCAGACGCCTATACAAATTGACTTTACGGGGGCTACTTCAAGACCTTCAGCGGTGGCCCGACCCATTGTTATTGAACCAGAGAATTCAGATGCTGAAGCTCCATTCAAGGAAGAGCTGCCTGGCACAGCTGAAGAGAAGAGGCCACGGAAACGGGGCAGGAAGCCAGCAAATGGAAGAGAAGAGCCCCTCAATCATGTTGAAGCAGAAAGGCAGCGTCGGGAGAAGCTGAACCAGCGCTTCTATGCTTTACGAGCTGTTGTGCCAAACATATCCAAGATGGACAAAGCATCTTTGTTGGGAGATGCCATTGAATATATCCAGGCTATGCAGAATAAGCTTGAGGTTTTGGAATTCGAGAGGGAGAGTGCAGGAGGCACTTCAAGAGATACCTCAGCTTTGGTAGCTAACCCAAGTTCAGAAAATCAAATCCGTGCTCCCCAGGTCGACATTCAAGCTGGGAAAGATGAGATTATTGTAAGGGTGAGCTGCCCTATAGATTCACATCCTGCATCAAGAGTCATCCAAGCATTGAAAGAAGCACAAATCAGTGTTGTTGAATCAAAATTCACCGCAGCAAATGATTCTGTGTTTCATACATTTGTCGTCAAGTCTCAAGGATCTGAACAATTGACAAAGGAGAAGTTGATTGCAGCATTGAAATCCAACTCCTTACAATTGTTGTCATCAGTTGGTTAGTACTGAGAATTGCAATTAACATAGTCCATAGGTATTATTGTAGTGAAGAGCCCAATGAAAAGTTTCTTTAAGAGGTTTTGATATACAGCAGGTTCCTAAAAGGAATAGCGTGGCTAGCTAGAAGTAGAAACTACCTTAATGACCAAGTAGAGAGAAAATTTTCTATGATTATTTATAGCATACCATAGTTTGTCGTAAGTATTCTTGCAAAGCCAATTACATTTCTAAGCTTAACTTGTTGGTTGACAAGAAGCTGATAGATTTCTTTTGTTTTTCCAATATTTAGCTTTGCAGAGCTTTTGTTCTTTGCTCTTCATATGCTTCTTACCAACATTATCATTGTTATTCTTATCATTCTATTATTGTTGATATGGTGTTAAATAAATCAGCTTCATGCTTCCTGTGTCCTCCAATTGAATGAATACAGAATCTGCATGTAGGGGTTTTCACAATCCTCCCTCGTCTTCCTTTTCAGTGTTGTAGATTTGTCCGAGGGGTTCAATGAGTCTGGATTTTCACTGTCTTAAGTCCATCATCGTAATTATCACAGCTGATACTGTTTGATGAAATGCATTTCTCTCCTCTTCCTGTTCTTCTTCATCTACTTAAATCAGGTTTAATGGATGATGATTCATCAGTAGCTGTTTCTTCCATGTGATGAATTTGTCTTTTCAACAAAAAGAAACATGTTTCTGTATTCCAAATCTGTGGAAAATAGACATGTCAAAGTTACTGCAGAATTTTGTGCTCATTAGTATTGTCGCTTTACAGAAGCCTGACTTTAGTTTTGGTTACATCTCCTTGTTCGTTCCTATTCTAACATATGTTTCATATTTCCTACTTATTATTGACATACTGAAAATATCTTAAAAATGTGCTTCGGACCAGAAGATTTGGGTCACATTTTCCTCGTTGATTCTGGCATTGTAAAACTTAGCTTTCCCATGGTTATTGGTTTCTGTATGTTCTGTTTGCTTGGTAGTGTTACTCTGTTCATTTTGCTCCATTCAAAAATATGATGTTTAGGTGTTCATCTATTATCAGAGCTATATGGTGTTTGGTAAAACCATATATTCCCTTTATTCAAATTATTGCTGGCAACAACTGCACAGATATGCAGAGCTTTTGTTAAACTGATTTATATATTTTTGTCTTGTGGGGAACATTCTTAAAATCAGTTTCTTTATGTTTTCTTCTTGTTTTAGCAAACAAGTGAGCTTTGCATTGATGCACATGGAAAAGGAGCAAGGAATAGATCCTGTTCTCAAATTCTAGGCCATCCCTTTTGATATTTCTCCTTTCTATATAGGAGTTGAGGTATCCACCGATAATCCTACCAGAAAAAAAAAAGAATATCAGCTGGAAAAGCATAGAAGAATTATTTACAGAATGGTTCCAAGATTCCAGCACATACAGAACTAGCAATGATCTGGGTAAATAAATAGAATAAAGCAAGTCATTAGGCTCTTGAACAAGATTACACTGAGCAAACTACAAGGGTGGTCCAATCACCAATGGTGCCTTCATCTCTTTGACTTCCTCCTAGGCACTCAAGCATAGCACCAATGACTAATGAGAGATATCATGTGCTGCATGTGTGTCCTTAAAAAGGCAAAGACTGAGAAAAGTTGAAGGCAAGAAGGAAAAAGAAAGGTGTAAAGTATTGCATTGCAGTTCTGCATCATCTAAATTGGGTAGTGAATAGAATCTTAGGCACTTAAGTCTCAACCCTCTAATGCTAGATTCATCTTCATTTTTAGAGAGCTAAGATTGGGTTGCATGTTGCTTGCACCCCACAACAACTAGTCAACTACACACCCAAACCTTCTCATAAGGTATTTAGTTATTTGCATGATCTCAAGGGTTTTTCTGGTTTGGAATAGCACTATAGCTGTTTGCAAATATGCAGAAATATGTGGCCAAACTAGATGGAAGGCCTCCTCAAGTTAGGTATTTTCTTTATGCCTACATCTCCTTGCATTGTTAGGTCTATTTGGGATCTTCTGTCTCTGACTTTTCCTATTGGTAGTTTTGGTAGTGATGATTCTACAAAGCTGCATATTATGTGGTGTTTGCAGCGTCTAAGACCATTAGAGGAAACTGTCTCATTGACACATATGGAAATTGTGTTGGTTAACTACAGCGTTTTAAGCTGCATGCAAAGCATATGTCAGGGATTGTTTGCAGAAAAATTATCTAAGTAATTGTCAAAATTTCACGGTATCCGGAATCCGGAGTTTCAATTCTTCAAAACACTATAGAACTTTGAAATGGAGAATTTTCGTGGTGTTATAGAAAACTCCATACCTTGATTATGAAATGGAAGCTTCCCCTAATTCCATGATAGCATGACACAACTGTTGACCAGAGACCAAAATGTAGGAAGAACTATATTTCAGAAATTCTCCAGCATGGCTTGGAATGCAATAGTTTTCTTTCCACCAATTTGATTTGTGGGATGTGGTAAGCATGCATTGACTATCATATAAAAGCAAGGGCTTCCAAGGTTGTATTCTGTCAGAAAGTGGAGAATTTTGACTGATTTCAGTTGTTTCTACTTTCTAATAAAATTCAGTGGTACTTGACAAGCAAACCTTTCACAGGTCACAGCTTAGCTTGATGTCCTATATATATAGTTTAAGCAGCACCAATTGCTGAACTGCAGCTACCAACTTAAACTTTCAGATATCCATCATCCATTTAGGTCCTCAACCAATGCACGACCACTTTCTTTTGTTGTATTGGTTGATCACTACTAAATGAAATCTTCACGTATATAACGTTATATAATGGAGTAGCAGACATCTATCACCTTTGGAAACTTTTTGGGCCTTTATACATAGCTGAGTGATTTGACAGACATAGTTACAAGAGATGCGCAATACGTACTAGAACTTGGATGAATGCATTATCAGTGAAGTGGGACTGGCAGTAGCAAACACAGAGCTCCCTGAAGAGATTATACTGCAAATCCAGAAAAGGTTTGTGATGGTCAAATCTCATGTGATTGGGTATGATGAGAGTCTAATTCGCCCTCATGTTAATGAAGTCTAAATCGAAGCACAAGTGAAGATGATTGATAGCTCATTGTATGCTATTGTTTCTAATAATACAATGTGAATTTTGCACTACTGAAAAACTTTTATGGTTTGAATATCTGATGCGCCTTTGGTTAACGTAAAAGGTTTACTAGGATTTGGTCGATGTATTTACAATGATGATGGTAATTTGTTTTGTGTTCAGCATAGCATTGAGTGATGTTCTTCGTCAGGTCTAACATGCCAGACTATGTGCGCATGACATTATATATAGTTGTGATGATTTAGCTTTTTGTTTTAGATTGTGAAGCGGAGGGCATCTTCATCTTCTTTTGTTTTTGTTTCATTGCTAGTGTTTGTCAATCTTTTTTTAAGCCCTGCCTTTTCCCAATGGCCTGCAAATAGATCTTTATTTGAAGTTTTTGCACCTAAATGTATGTTTTAAGCAAATGGAAACCCATGTCATGGTTTGACTGTATTGAAGCCACCCTATTTCTTTCAGTTCTAAAACTGAGACAAAGAAAAAGACAACATGTAGATTATCATTATACCGATATTATCACAACTTAACCGATTATAAATGGTTAAATTTTATCTATAAATGGTTTCATACAATTATATATAATTCAATTATCCATCTGACTATTATTTATTTATATAATATTTTAACGTTGAAACTCTCCCAACAGCTCCCATAAACAAAGCAGAGAACCTGAGTGCACTCTTCTTTCTTCTCTCATTTTGGTCAGGACAGCCAGTCATCTTCTTCGCGGGCATGTCGAAACCAACCCACCAGGTTTATATCTCTGCTCCTTTTGTTCACTATTTCATCAATGCTTACTTCCTTTTTGCCGCCGTGAGTTCTTCTTTCTCCAAAGTCTCCACCTTTTGAATTCTATGAACTGAAACTTCTGGGTATTTGCTAGATCTTTATCAACTAGAGACATGCATAGATTGCATGAGATTGGTATTGTGATCTTTGTTTTTACTAAAACCCAGAAAGGAATTTGGAATCTTATCAACTAGAAATGGGATTTTACACTTATCATTATTTTTAATATTGGCATTTTAGTGGGTATAAATGTTGAGCCTGGTTTATTAAAAATGTTGAGCTTGGTGTAAATATGTGGTGGAATTGCAATGTGAATTTGTGATGTAAGGTACTTGCACTTTGTAAATTTATCTTACTGCTGTTTGAGCTGTTATTGCTACAATGTGTTACCATGTGCTTGATCAGGAACAGCAAATATCTCATTTTCTGGTTCTAAATTCTGCAGAAAAATTTAAAGATCAAGCGGCATGAGGATAATATTAAGTTTCTGCAGACTGAGATAAACCGGTTAAGTCAGTCAATCGTTAATTTGCAAGGTAACCTTCATTGTCTTTCCTTTTTTCTGCCTTCACTTCTGAATTTTCAATCAAAACCGGACTTAAATATGGTGCCTTTTAATTGATCTGTAAGTTTATTTTGAGTTCCAGCCTCACCAAGTGTTAAACTAGCATGACATTATTGTGGTCTTAAAAATTTTACTGTTTCACTAGCATGTCCTAGATAACTTGGTTGCTACTTACTAGTAACTCTTGCAGATCATAAATTAGGGAATGGGAATGGAACAACAGATGAAAATGGTGCTACTCGCGTGGAGGAAGAAACAGAACAGATTATGCGGCATGAAAGATCTGCAGCTGCCTTATTGTGCAAGCTGAAACCAACGATATCTCATCATGCGTCTGAGGCTTTGAATTTGGCTCTGACTCAGGATATACTGGGTATCTTTGGCGTTGTTGCCTCCCTCGGAAGAGTTGATGATGACAACCTTAGCAGGTTACGTTCTTCTCATCCACTACTCTCCTTCTCTTTCTCTCTCTTTATATCGAGCAATTTAGAAGAGATTTTGGCTTCATAACGCATTTCCTTGGATCTTTGTTGTCATTGTGTTGCGTTCTTGTTTTCGACCCACCTCGTTGTCAATTAGTCTACTTTTGTATGGGAAATTCCTATGGGGTCTGTCAAAAGCTATGATAGTCGTTGAGATTCTCCAGTACAAATGATTACTTGACATGTTGCTTCATTTTACTTTGGATTAGGATTCTTGCAGAGTACTTGGGGCTCGAAACTATGCTAGCAATTGTATGCAGGACATATGAATGTGTTAAGGTTCTAGAGAAGTATGATGAGGATGGCATGATAGTCAGCAGCGCTGGTATTCATGGACTAGGTTCTTCTATTAAGAACAGTATAAAGGGGCGCTTCCAGGTTATATGTCTCGAAGATTTGAGGCAAGAACCCATCTATTGCTGTCTCTGATGTTTCATTTCTTATAGGCTCTCTAATTGTTGTTTATTTTCAGGCCATATGTTGGGGGGTTTGTAGCTGATAACCCACAAATGAAGCTCGCGCTCCCTAAGCCCCAATTCCCGAATGGGGAGTGTCCTCATGGCTTTCTTGATTATGCAGTGAACATGATCAATTTGGATAAAAGGAACTTATGGTGTCTCACTACTGGTGGGCATGGACTCAGAGAGACACTATTCTATAGCCTTTTTTCTCGTGTACAAGTCTACAAGACCAGGCGGGAGATGCTTCTTGCTCTGCCATGCATAATTGATGGCGCTTTGTCTTTGGACGGTGGGATGATTAAAGCAAGGGGTGTGTTCGCCTTAGGAAGCAGGTTCGGTTGGATTTTTAGTCTCCAAGAAACCTTGTTTACATATGGGTACAGTATTCTTATCATGAATTGGTACACTCAGGAAAAACATAGATGTTAAATTTCTAGCAACCTCTGGAGAATCTAGTATGCTTGCAAACTATATTGAACCTGAGGATATGCTCAAGAAGCTTAAACGGGAGCGAACTCATGTTACTGAGGATATGCAACGGGAACAAGAATTGTTGGACCTTGCCAAGAAAGACCTGAGCACGAACTGTGACTATGTCTACTACGCAGGTACCGTGCTAATGGTTGAAACTAATAACATTGATTTAGTCATGCATTACCTCTCTTTGCAAACTAATAGAAATCTGCAATGAGTGAAACTTAAATAACCCTATTCAAATTTCATCATGCTTCCCTGAACTTTTTAGTCAATACATGGCAATTTCATTACTACATCCATATCAATTTTTTGAAAAGGGCATTGAGACTGGCCCGGGTAGCTTTTGCACAGGATACCAGGGTCATCCATCATGTATTAAGTGTCATAAAGCTCTTTATACCAACATTCTATGAGATGCTTCATCTTCATTTGTTACAAACAATATCAAATGTGTATCCTAATCTCTATTAATGGCAACAACAGAAGCATGCAGCTAAGTTGGAGAAATCTGAACAATGGATACAACAGATGCTTGCAGGCCAAGATAGAGCTCTCAGAAGATCTGATTTTCAGCTTCTCTTTTAGTTTTTCGTTATTGATTTGGTGTCCTGGTATGATATCTGTTATCTTGTATCAATAATTGGGCAGTGTATTGATTTAGTTCATCAGTTCTTTGTGGATCCTATAGTATCACCATGAAAAAAGAAAATAAAACAAAGCCCATTATACATTTTCTTGTTTTTTTTGTTTTAATCCAAATTATATAATATGAGTCTCTTTAGTTAATTGCATCTTTAGTTAACTGGTGGATTACCTACATGATTCATCGGTAATCCCTGATGCGCAAATCTTCTTCAAACCTCAAACGATCCATCAGCTTTGCAAAAGGTAAATGCTCCTCAGATATCAACTTGATATTCACATCCTTCCAAGATGGAGATAATGGCACTGATGAAATTTCTCCTCAATCACCATTCCAGAAGCGACAATGGAATCGACAATGTCATTAAATTCTTGAATTTTCTCCAAAACCTGTATCCCTTCAAGCATCTGAAATTCCATGTACTTCTTAACCAGAGATCTCTTTGTTCCGAATTTCTCATAAAGATGATTGATCCTGAGCTGAAAGGGCTGAAACATAAGAAAATGATTGATCTTGAGCTGAAAGGGCTGAAACATAAAACAGACACCTCATGGTTTGAAGGGTGCTCATACTGGTAGGAATATATAAATATCAAATATTTCTAACCAACTAGAACCAAAACCGACTGTAAAAGCAAATGAAGAATGTGATCACGAAAAACAAAACAAAAGGTGAAAAACAGCAAATGTTCATGAAACAACTTCATGGGAGCTAAATAAGATAGTATGGGTTTGTTTTCATGGTCACCTCTTGCACTAGGAAGCTGCTTTCCGCCTTTCTTCCCTAATCGAAACCAACGTTTTCCCTCTGCACATTTCTCTTGTTCGACAGCGAACACAATAAACAAGAAAACCTTCCATCAGAAAACCCAAAAACAGATTCAACCAAACTACGATCAGATGTTACAGCAGAATATATAAAATGGAAGAAATATGATAGAGCATTAGTTGGATTGTTAATGGCTACTCTAGATGATGATACTCAGGAGGTGATTGTGGGATGTAAGTCATGCAGAGAGGCTTGACTAGCCTTATTGGAAAATTTTTCAACCGTGTCAAGAGCAAATATAATTTAGCTAAAGACTGATTTGCAAACAATCAAGAAAGGGAGTGAATCTATTGAACAATATTTGCAACATATTAAGCATTCTAGAGATCATCTTAATAAAGTTGGTCTGTCAATAACAGTTGCTCTTAATGGTTTGCCTGATGAGTACTCAATGATCAAGACTGTTATTCGAGCTAGAGATACCTCTATTTCTATGAGAGATTTCAGAACTCAGTTACTTGCAGCTGAAAGTGACATTGAAGTTCATTTTGTTCCATCAAATACAATGTCTGCTATGGTTGTCAAGGGCAGGAAATTCAGTCAAGGTGGTTCTTCCCACATAGGTCAGTATCAAGGAGTTAAGGAAAAAGAGACATGGTCTAGCAACTTTGGCCAAAAGTCAAATTCTATGTAGAATGATTATAATGATGATGCTTATAAACATTTTTGAACTTGAGCATTTTGCACCACTTGCAATAATAAAGGCTATGTTTCAACTGTCTGCTGGAGAAATGCTACTTGTACCTTTTGTCATATGCAAGAAGATGCCACACTAATCCTGAATCTCCTTTCTATAGGCCACATCATGTTGAATATAAGAGAACTGTAGGAACAGCTCCTGAATGCCAGTTATGTTGTCAGAAAGGTCATACAACAATTAATTGTTTTATAAGAAATGTTGTCTCTACTAATGATGGGAATGCAGCTCTTGCTTGTCAAATCTGTGGCAACAAGGGACATGCTGCTTTGGATTGTTCTAATAGAAGCAATTATGCTTACCAAGGAACTAAACCTTCAGCTACTCTTACAGCAATGACAGCTCAGTCTTCTGCTATGACAACACAATATTCTGGTAAAGCAAGTTCTTTTTCTCATGACTATTAGATAGGAGATTCAGGGGTAACTCATCATATGACTTCATATATCAGAAATCTTCATATTGCTCATCCATATGAATCTCCTAACTCTATCACTATTGGAAATTGTGAAGGTTTGACAGTCAGACATATTGGTTCTTCTTTTAGTACTCCTGATACTCATAAATTCAATTTGAATAATGTGTTGCATGTTCCTAGTCTTGTAGTTAATTTGTTATCTTTTAACAAGTTATGCAAGGTCAATAATTGCTACATTACAATGGATGATATTGATATAATTGTGCAGGACAAGGCTTCCAAAGCCTTGTTATACAAAGGAAAAAGTAATGATGGTCTTTTTGTGTTCAAGTCATCAGTAATAAAGTTATCTTGTGAAGGTTCATCTGCTTATGTTGGAGCTGCTATGAAGGCATCTCTGTGGCACCATAGACTTGGACATCCTTCTTCTGCTGCAGTGTCAAGGATGACGTCTCTCTCTCTCTCAAATTCTTTATTCTAGTGATCAGTATAGTGAAAAATGTGTTGCTTGCTTGTCTAGAAAAATGCATAGGTTACATTTCTCTGAGTCAAAAACTGTGTTTATATCTCATTTTCAAAAAATCCATTCAGATGTTTGGAGTCCTTCTCCAAGTATATCCATTGAAGGCTACAAGTATTATGCCACTTTCATTGATGACTATACAAAATTTGTATGGATTTATCCTTTGATTAATAAATCTGATACATTCTCAACTTTTGTCAAATTTGATGCCTTAGTTCACACTCAGTTTCATCTTTCCATACAAGTCCTTCAAACTGATGGTGAAGGTGAATACAACAGTAAGTCTTTCAGTTCTTATTTGCAGTCTAAAGGTATCTTGCATTATATTACATGTCCCTATACTCCTCAACAGAATGGAGTGGCAGAAAGAAAGAATCGTCATGTGGTTGAAACCTGCATTACTTTACTCCCAGCAGCTAAACTCCTAAGGCCATTTTGGTTTCATGTTGTAGCACATAGTGCTTATCTCATTAACAGAATTCCTAGTCAGTCTCTTAGTAAGTCTCTTAGTATGTTACCTCCTTATTTCATGTTGTTTGGTGAACAACCTGATTTTTGGCACCGCTTGCTACCCTTGTCTAAGACCTTATGTTCATGATAAATTGGATGTCAGATCTGTCAGGTGTGTGTTTTTGGGGTATGCTCTTGGTTATAAAGGTGTTTTCTGCTACAGTATTGAGAGATATAAGTTGTGGATGTGTAGACATGTAGTTCATGATGAAAATGTATTTCCATATCATCTTCTTGTTCATTCTAGCTCATCAAAATCTAGTACATCTAAGTGTTCATCCTTCTCAGTTCCAGGTTTGACTTCAGATTAGATTTCAGCTGTTTTATCTTTACTCAGACTGCATCTCCAGATACTGCTAGTGATTCTGTTTCTTCAGAGTTCTTCTAGTGTGTCTAATTCAGCAAACAATGCTACAAATGAGACCGTTTCAGCTAAAAATGGGGAGAGTTCTACAGAAACTAGTGAGAATATAGCAAACAGTCATGACTTACAGATTAACAATCTTCCTCAAGAATTGCATTTTATTGTTGATCCTCAACAGACTTATAATCAACGTTCCATGTTGACTAGAGCTAAGAAAGGAATTGTTAAGAAGAAAACATTTGCATATTTTTGTGCATACTCTTGCATTTCGCATAGGAATAATCTTGAGAAATTTCCCCTTTTTAATGGTTTTACAGCTGCTCTTGATGTTAATGATATTATTGAGCCAAAATCCTTAATTTAAACATGTTGTTGGTATAGCAGAATAGGATGATGCAATGACTGAAGAATAGATGCTCTAAAAAACAAGGAACACGGATCTTGTTCCTTTACAATCCAGTAAAAATAGTTGGTTGCAAGCGGGTTTATAAGGTGAAGAAAAATGTAGATGGCACAGTATCTAGATATAAGGTCAGACTAGTAGCACAAGGGTATAGTTAGGAGAAAGGTTTGGATTATGAAGAGACTTTTAGTCTTGTAGTTCGCCATAGTACAATGAGAATTATAGTAGCTTTTGCTGCTATGAACAGATGGGAACTTAGACAGCTAGATGTGAAAAATGCTTTTCTTCATGATGAATTAAAAGATGAAGTACATATGTAGCAACCTCAAAGTTATGTTGATCAAGTTAAGTCTAGCTATGTTTGTTTGCTTAAGAAGTTACTATATGGGTTAAAACAAGCACCTAGAGCTTGGCATAAAAAATTCACCACTTATCTTCCTTCCCTTGGTTTTCAGTTCACTCATTCAGATCCGAGCCTATTCATTAAATATTCAACAAGTGATCTTGTTGCTTTATTGTTGTATGTTGATGATATTGTCATTACAGGATCTGATACAACAAGGATTAGTGAAGTAATTAAGGAATTAAGTGGAGTTTTTGAGATGAAGGATGTTGGTAGGTTGTCTTATTTTCTGGGAATTGGAATTGAGTATACACAGACAAGAATTCTCATGACTCAAACAAAGTATGCTAAAGATATGCTTTTAAAAGCTGGTATGGATACTTGTACAAGCTGCAATTCTCCTTGTTTACCTCACACTCAGTTGTTAAAGTCTGAGGGTAATATTTTACCTAATCCTTCTTTATACATAAGTATTGTGGGAGCTCTTTAGTATTTAACTTTGACAAGACTTGACATAGCTTTTGTAGTCAATATTGTGTGTCAATTTATGTCTAAACCGACAGATGTTCATTATGCTTCTGTTAAAAGGATTCTCAGATATTTGCATCATACTCTTTATAAATAATTGTTCTTCATGTATGGCTCTCCAAATCCTTTTATCACAGCTTATAGTAATGCAGACTGAGTAGGAGATATTAGTCAAAGGAGATCAACAACATGATATATATGTTGTGTTCATAGGCAGATGTCCTATTTCTTGATAATCTAAGAAACAAGGGCCAGTGGCCAGGAGCTCCACAGAAGTTGAATATAGAGCCCTGACTAATACAGCAGCAGAGATATCTTGGTTAAGGCAACTGCTTTGTGATTTGCATCTTAAGATTCCAACTCCGCCTTTGTTAAAGTGTGATAATCTGTATGTCATTTCCTTGAGCTCAAATCCAGTGTTTCACTCAAGAATTAAGCACTTAGACAATGATTTTCACTTTGTGCGTAAAAAAGTTCAAAAAAGTGATTTACTTCTGCAGTATGTTCCAACTGAGTTTTAGACAGCAGATATATTCACAAAAGGTCTAGTCCAATTTTGAAGCAGCATTGTGGCAATCTCAACTTACTGACCAAAACTTACTGACCAAAGCTGAGATTGAGGGGAGGTGTTAAAGATTTTACCATCTTCTACTTCAGTCCTTTTACTTCAGTTATTTTCCTTCTTCTACTTTAGTCCTTTTACTTCAGTTATTTTCCTTCTTTTACTTCAGTTATTTTCCTTCTTTTACTTCAGTTATTTTCCTTCTTTTACTTCAGTCATTTTCCAATTCGGTTATTTCGCTCCAATCAGTTTCTTCAGTCTGTTAGAAGCATCAGATCATGTGTTTGTGTGATGCTGCTAGTGTATGACAGTTGTATGCAGCTGATTCCATTTTCTATAGATTCTCTTGTTTTCAGTGTAATAGATAGTTGGATTTATTCCATCTATAAACAGGTTTGCTTGTTTGTGATGTTGGTATCATTCTGGCATAATTTGAAATACATAAAATCTTGCTCCATGTTCTCTCCTTTCTCTTCTCTTCTGCCATTGTTTAGCTTAAAGCTTCTGTGATTTTTTCCAGCTATGGTGTCCATGTTAACAACATTAACATCTCATAATTTATAGATCTTGTCAAAAAAGAGCAAAATTAGCACTAGGCCTTACAAAATACTTATGGCACGTTTATTTAGATAGAATGAAATTGGGACGTCTAGAAATGATTATGGAAAAAGAGAACTCATGTGTTTACTGGCATATAATGGAATAAGATTTGTTGTGGACCCCACCTTTAAACCCGTAACTGATTCCTTAATAACTTGGATTTGTAACAGCACGGAAGGAGGTGGGTTTATGAATGATACCATCTTGGGAACATTTTGTTTCTAAAATATCCTTACATAATTATAATAACCCTGAATTTCAATACTTTTTTTAAATGTAATTTAGTAATTATACTTTCTTAACTATTCATAATCTAGATATATATGTATAGATCATTTTTATAAAATTTCAGCTCATTTAGTGATCGTTAGGACATTCAAAATTGTGATTTACAGAGAATAACACGAACAGTTCCGGTTGAACAAATTCAGTTTGTTCATTGTATTTATACGTTTTCAAGGCCTTAATGATTACCAAATCAGCTGAAATTTTGCAGAGATGATCTATACATATATATATATACATATATATACATACATATATATATATATATATATATATCTAGATTATGAATGGTTAAGATGAAAAAATTTGATCGAAAAGTGGGTCAAATTAAGGAAATCCACACCAAATTTATGGTAAGGACGTCATTAGCCAAGAAAACCTGTATATACTGACCCACTTTTCGATCAAATTTTTTCATCTTAACCGTTCATAATCTAGATATATATATATGTATAGATCATCTCTGCAAAATTTTAGCTGATTTGGTAATCTTTAATGCCTTGACAACGTACAAATACAATGAACGAACCGAATCTGTTCAACTTGAACCGTTCATGTTTTTCTCTGTAAATTACAATTTTGAATGCCTACGCTCACCAATTGAGCTGAAAATTTGCAAGGATGATCTACTCATATATGTAGAAACTGAACGGTTAACATTAAAAAATATGATTTAAAAGTTGACAAATTCAAAAAATCCTTACCAAACTCAGAACATCCTTACCAAAAAAACTATATATATATATAGCCACTATATATATAGCCGGATGTAGAGAAGACGTCAGCAAACAGCTAAACTACGGACGGAACACGTGTCACGCCCTCAAACAAATTCACTTATGTGGGTCCCACCCACTTCTTCCACTCTTCTTGGTCTGAAGTCTGAACCTCCTCTCACTCATCCGATATAAATCCAGGAATTATCGAAGAGCTTAAACCCAGAAACATGAACAATCCTTAATTATCGCTTCACTTCTAACTTAGTTCTAATCTCTTCATTGTCTCCTCATCTCTAAATGAAAAGAAACATATTTAGACTTGGTCAAAACCATTGCTAGAAAGCTTGACATCAACCCAAAGGATGATTAGAGGCTATGCACATGAAAAACTTGGGGCATCAAACGGAGTTAAGGGACTCGCGTCGGCGGTGGTGACGGCGGCGATGAGAAGCCGACAACACCCCCACACAACAGCTTCTCAAAATCAAAATGAAAACTGGGTATAAACTTTAAAGATACACCCAAGTTATATGTTACAAAAATACAAGTGATAAGAGAACATGTATTAGAGAAAGAACCGAAGGAAAAAAAGACCGAGTGGAAGCTGTGGGTGGGATCCACATCATAAGTGAATTTGTTTGAGCGCGTGACACGTGTTCTGTCCGTAGTTTAGCCGTTTGCGAACGTAATCTCTGCATCCGAGCTATATATAGACGTAGCAAACTGCTCGTAAAACACGAGCATGACACGTTTAAAAGTGATCCGACCCGATACGAGCACATTAACGGCACTTGCGTGATATGGCAGGACCGAGCCTAGAAAAATGAGCCCATGGACAATACCCAGCCTGGCCTGAGCACGACAAAGTGAGACTCACGGCCTGACCCGCTATAATATATATTTTTTCTTTTATGATATGAAGATTGTATATTTATAAATAATATACAATTTATTTGAAGTGTGAACAATAAGTTACAAATGCTAATAATTATTATTTTGGTTTTCTCAGACCTATTAAGAAGTTATTGTAAAACATATTAACTATAAACAATGATCATATGATTCATAATATCACATATTTTTTTAGTTTGTTAACGAAGAAAAAAAAGTATTTTATAGAAAATGTGAATTAGTTTTAATTTGTTATTGTTATGGTCTACTATAATATCAACGCTTGACTATTTTCAATTTTTGACTAAAAACGGATCCTATCCATTATGGGCCCATGCCAAGCACGACCTGATATGTTATAGATTTGCACCGTGGGTTTGGCTGAGTCTTACATTTAAGTAAATGGGTCGGCCAAACACGAACTCGTTAAGACGTGGGTAGTCATGAGCCGGTCCAAGCACTACCTAAAACCCGATTAAATGGACCGAGCCAAACCGAACCGGCTGGTTTACAACTCTAGCTATACATATATTAATGTAAAATCTTGTATATATCAAACATTGTAGTCATCATACACTCTCATTTGAATTGGTTGGCACTAAACCAACCCTATTCTGCTTGAACTTGGTAGGTGTGTAAATGGACCAAATTAAGTTACTTTGAATGATGAAGACCTGTACTCTTCATGTAGTTTTCTATATTGTTAGTGCAAAGAATCCCCACATCCCTCCCTTATGTGGTGAATGCTTGAAGAGATGGCTGAACAACAATAAACATCTTTATATATAAAGCAAAATCTAATTTTTACTGTTTCGATGAACAGTAAAATGATGGTTTTGTCTCTTTTCTCTTTACTTTTTTTATAAGGAACATTAAAATGACGGTTTTGCCTCTCTTTTCTTTGTTTTTTACAAGGAACAGTAAAATAGCAGTTTTGTCCATTTTTCTCTACATTTTTACAAACCAACCCATCAATTATTAAATTAACAGTTTTACCCCCATTTTCAATATAATTACATTTCTAGCACTACTTTTGTTTTTCATAATTTTTTTAAGTGAATTGCATGAAAAAAACATTTTTAATAACAATAATATTAATGATACTAATAATATTCATAATACTAATATTAATGATGGTTTTGCCCCTCTTTTTTTTTACATTTTTACAAGCCGATTTTGATATTTATTGATAACTTACTACATGTAATTTTGAAATTTTCGTTATTGATTATTGCTCAGCTTTCTTCCAAAATGAAATTTACATTTGTAATCAAACTGCACATAATTGATCAAATAACAAAAGTTACACAATAATTGAATCAAATAGCAAAAAAATTAGACAATAACTAATCAAACCAACAAAAACCGTAATATTAAAAATTATCATACTAAGATAAAAATATATCAACCGTGAGTTATTTTAAAAAAAATCAAATCAACCGCGGTTAGAAAGCTCCCGCACCGATGCTAGTCATATATGAATGAGGGTGACGATATTCATGACGGCCTGGGTTAAAACTTCAAGAGATATATAGGAAATACGTATCATTTACCTCATCTTTTCTTGTGTGAGTGAGACTTTGACTCATCAAAATTCACTATAATACTTTTCTTAAAAGCTAACTATATGGAGTTATTTTCTCTCCCCAAAAACTTGATTGAGACTTGAGTCCAGAGCTTTGACACTATAAACCCGCCCCTATACAAGAATAATTTAGAAAAGAGTATCTATGGCATGAGAGTATAGGGGAAGAGATGGCTCTTAATGGCTAATCATCTAAGAAACTGAAGAGATTTTTGAAGAGATGCTTAAGAACATTTTTTTAATAATATCGAGAATAATATATAAGCTCAAACCAGAGAAGACCGTTACATACTCTCTCTTCACTGACTGAGGATAGATAAAAAGTTTGTGACACAAGATCACAACGATACATATGAGATATGCCTAATCATTAACATGTTAAGGCGCTCTACTAACTGAGAGCCTACACACTACGCATGACGAGCAAAGTTATAGACAAAGTTTAAATAAAAAACTTAAATGTTCTCCTTGCCCTTCACACTAGGGCACGAAGATGGAGCAATAAATGACATAGCATCAACCGGTATGACCTAAATGCTTAAGAACATAAGAACTGGAGATTCTCAAGAATATAAGGGAAAAATATTTTTTTTCTAATGACGAAGAATTTAGATATATATATTATTATCTTATTTATTTATTTTTAGATATAAAAATTGTTCGATTCCATATCATCACTAATGAGAAGATTGATGACATGACAAATACCACGTTATTTGGTATCAATATTTGGGATAAATTTGTAATGTGTAGCATTTTTCCTTTCAATAGGAAGTAAAAATGGATAGTTTCTAATGAAAATTGTGTTGTACATTAAAAAATGGTGGTATTGACAATTTCATACAAATTGATAAAAAGTGATCACTCTAACTAAAAGAGTTTTACATTACCCATTCCAACTTTTCTTAAACAATTTTACCTCTACAATTACACCACACACATCAGGAATGCGAGAGCAGCCAATATGAATGAACACTATAGATTGGATAAGAAAAATGGTAAGGATGTTGTATACTGAGGCGTTTTCGTAGTGGGTTGAGTGTAGTAAAGTTGGCTGTGACAATATAAATGTGGTCTAGGGGTTCTGTGGGAGTTTATTAGGAGGTAGTAAAGTTAGATATGACGATAGGAATGCAGTTAATGGGTTATGTAGGAATTTATTAGGGGTAGTAAAGTTGGATATGACGATATAAATGCGGTTTAGGGTATCAGTAAGTGTTAATTAGGAGGTAGTAAAGTTGGCTGTGCAATAGGAATGCGGTTTAGGAGTTCATTGAGAGTTTATTAGGGGGTAGTAAAGTTGGTTGTGCAATAAGAATGCGGTTTAGGGGTTCAGTGAGAGTTTATTACGGGGTAATAAAGTTGGCTATAACGATTAGAATGTGGTTTAGGGATTCAGTGAGAGTTTATTTAGGGGTAGTAAAGTTGGTTGTGAAGATAAGAATGTGATTAATGGTTCAGTGAGAGTTTATTAGGGGTTAGTAAATTTGATTCCAGATTCTAGGGAGATTTCGACGGTTGGTGACCAGAGTCCGGCAGCCGGTGACCATGTCTCCTTACTTTTCTATTTTCTTTCTCTAAATATGTTTTAATAGGTGAGAGTAGCATGTGTCTTGAAAAATTATAGATTGTTTAGAGTTGTTATGAGTTTTATTGGAATGAGCACAAATTAAAAAAAAAATTAAAATGATCGATGTTTTTAAAAACTGTTAGAATGAAAAATAAGGTCTAAAAAATCGTAGTAATTAGACATTTTTTTTTCTAAAAAATTTGCTAGGTACATAAGCAACATCCAACCAAAAGGCCTAGAACATTAATAAAATTCACTCAAATTAATAAGATTTAACCATTCCGAACTCACTTCATTAAAAATCGAATTCGCTCCAAAAAATAAATAAAATCGAATTAGGTCGTAACTGAATCGTTTAATAACCACTTAAACACCTTACTTTTCCGGTGACCCATCTCTTTCTCTTTTTCTCTCTCTTCCTCTCAGAAGAAATAAAAACGCCCTTTTCATTTCTTCTTCTTCTTCTTCTTCTTCTTCTTCTTCGTCAGTAAACCGCGAAATTTTTCCCTCTTCTTTTCACAAATTGTTTCTTCCAATCAATTTCCAGAGGAATTCAGAACCAAAAGTTCGGATCTTTTTCGTTACTGGGCACAATGATATTGGTCACATTTTCCTAAAGTTTTCAACTTTTGTGGGTTTTGATTTCAAATTTTGGTTTGGGGGGTTTTGGTTTTCACCTGTATGAAAATGGACCCAGAAAACATGGAGACTGTTCCGCCGTCGGATTTGATGGACGACGATGAGATCCACGGCCGGCCTCGCCAGTTATTTACAGTTCCAAAGCCTCACAGCAATGGGAATAACAATCCGGGAACGACTAGTGTTCATGAGCTTCTTGAATGCCCTGTTTGCACAAATTCAATGTACCCTCCAATCCATCAGGTCTGTGTTTTGCTTATCGGGTTCAATTTTGCTTTGTGTTGATTTGTGCAATTTGGTTGTGATGAATATGTGTTGTGGTTGAAGATTGGTTTGTGGGTTATGAACTCTGTGGGTGATATTGGTTTATTGAATTGAGCAGGAGGGTATTGTTCTAATAGAGTAGAAGATAGTCTAAGTGGGTGAACTTGTTAGAAAAATAAATTGGTTCTTGTTAATTAGAATGGCATGTTGTTTATCCAGAACACACAACAACAAGGTTTATATTTGGTGTGGTTATATTCTGTAGATAAGTGATGATCATCAAATATTATGAACTTGAGGTATGTTTTTGGAGTTACTAGTAATAGTCTAGCAAGCAGAGTGCGAAGTTTAACGGACTTTATTTGAGTACATTGTCTAGAGAAACACGGGGTTGGTGATAATGTTCTTGAGGCTCTTGGTCAGTTGGTTTGGATGGGGTTTACCAATAATAGGAGGTATGGAATTCCCTTGATAGTGTGTAATATGTAGCAGCTTAACGTAGTGAAGAGCTGTTGTGTTTTGAAATTGGGTGCATTGAGTTCATATGATTCATTCCAAATCAATTTGCTGCTGCTGAAACTTTCTTCGTTGTTTGCTTGAATTTGTGAGATACTTCTCCTTTACTTGGAGTTGAGGAGAGGTGTAAACCCTCTCTCAAGTGATGTTACAACTCTTTTCTGTATAGGTTGACATAATATATTTTTGAAGGTGTAATGTACATAATATATTTTTGAAGGTGTAATGTACATAACATGCATCTTTACACCCTAGTGTTGTGATATACACTTGCAATTTTTAGTTATGAGTTCCGGTTGTAGCAGTGTTCTTTAGTTTGGATGAGCAGTGATTACGCTACTCTGGCAATTAGAGCTCTTACTTCTTTCCTTTCATCGTGTTCCATTTCGTTATTATTTATATCAAGCGATACTCAGTTGGTCCTACCCTAAGATTTATTGTTGATGGCAAGCAAGGTGGATTGTTCCAGTACTAAGTAGCTTCTATTAAATTCTGCCAAAGTTTGATGGAGCTTGAAGGCAATTAACTCTGAAATTTTGTTTCTGCAGTGCCACAACGGGCATACCCTTTGTTCCACCTGTAAAACAAGAGTGCATAATCGGTGCCCAACTTGTAGACAGCAACTTGGTGACATAAGGTGTCTAGCATTGGAGAAGGTAGCTGAATCACTTGAACTGCCTTGCAAGTATTGCTCTCTTGGGTGCCCTGAGATATTCCCATATTATAGTAAACTGAAACATGAGGGTGTATGTAACTTCAGACCATACAACTGTCCCTATGCTGGATCAGACTGCTCTGTCATTGGGAACATTCCATTCCTTGTTGCTCATCTACGGGATGACCACAAGGTGGACATGCATTCTGGATGTACTTTTAACCATCGTTACGTTAAGTCTAATCCCCGCGAAGTAGAAAATGCCACATGGATGTTAACTGTAAGTATGCATGTACGTCTACATATGTGTGTCTAATGAACTTTTTTGCTTCTAATGAAATAGTGATAAGGAAGAACTTGATGAATGCAACCCTTTTCAATGGTTATTTGGTTGCTGCGATACTGTAGTTGAGCTAGTTACTTTTATGGCAAGGATTTGATCATTATTAGGTTGCTTGAGTTAAGAAATCCTGAGTTTTCACTATGGTCTATAAAATTGCCTTATTAACGATTTAAGTATCCTTTGTGGATTTTGTTTAACTTCCCATATCAGGTATTACAGAATTGATTTTTATTTTTCATCCTTGTTAGGTTTTCCACTGCTTTGGTCAGTACTTCTGCCTCCATTTCGAAGCCTTCCAGCTTGGTATGGCTCCTGTTTATATGGCATTCCTCCGTTTCATGGGGGATGAAACAGAAGCTCGGAACTACACATATAGCCTCGAGGTTGGAGGAAATGGTCGAAAGATCATATGGGAAGGAAACCCAAGAAGCATAAGGGATAGCCACAAGAAGGTTAGAGATAGCCATGATGGCCTCATAATACAGCGCAACATGGCACTTTTTTTCGCTGGTGGGGATAGGAAAGAGCTGAAGCTGCGAGTTACAGGACGAATATGGAAAGAACAGCAGAACCCAGAAGGCGGTTCCTTCGCCATTCCTCTCTTTAGTTAGTATGTCCATTATCCCTTTCACTCATGTGCGCGAAAACACGAGTGAATGTAGATACTAAAGGATTTTTTCTCTATTTATGAAGTTCAATTCTGGGGGCTTCACTATCCAAATGCAATATATTGAAGCTTCCAGTTTCCTCTTAGATGAAATACAATCTTTAAAAAAAATCATTGATATTAGCAACTCAATGGTTTACCTATGACTAGCCGACTTCTGTATTATCTTCAGAACGCAGCAGCTCACCGGTACATCTTAGTTTTAAGGCTTTACAAAGCTCGGAGGTAGTAATAAGATAACTTCTAGTCTTGAAAGTAGAAGCACTCAGTTTGAGACAACGAGTTAACTCAGTGGGGATGCAGGCGTGGGGTGAGGACCTCCAGTGGGGTTGTCTTCATGTTTGTTACTCCTGAACTCTCGCCCATATCAACTGCATGGTTCATCAGATGGAGCTGTAATTTCAAACCCATGTCGCAAATCAGCCAGTGTAAAATGAGTAACTGAAGTGCTAGGGAGATTCCTGGACGTATTCGTCTAGCACTTCCAAATGGTATCAATTCAAAACTCCGGCCCGTAACATCAACATCCTTGTGAGTTGTAAGAAACCTTTCTGGTTGGAATAGACAAGGGTCGAGCCAGACATTTGGATCACGCTGAATCTTCGAAGGGTTGATAAGAAGCCGTGTGCCTGCGGTTACATAATAGTTACCTACTGTGCAGTCTTCTCTAGATTCATGTGGTACTGGCAGAGCCCCAGCAGGGTATAGCCTAAAGGTTTCCTTGACAATGGCTTGTAGATAGGGCAATGTTCTTCACATCTGATTCATTCACTTGCCTTTCCTTACCAACATGGTAGTCTAGTTCAAGTTGAGCCTTCTTCAGGACTTCAGAATCATTGAGTAATAAAGCCAGAGCCAGGTTAGTGTCACTGTCGTTATACCTGCATCTCCTAAAAACAAACCCTACAAAGAACATGAGAAATATACATGAGCATCAAACATATAAGGAACAAGGTTTTCACCTTCTATTGTATGATGAAATCATGTTCTGCTGAAAAATTTAGTTAGGAGCCACAAAATCCGACTGCTGATGGTAAGAAAGCTGGCCCCAATATTTGGCTTTCTCCTTGTACCTTTGGATTGGTTCATGGTGAAAATGATACTCCTATTGTCAAGTATGCATCTCTGTTTGAACCTAAAAAGAAGTGTGGTCGTCCTATTAGGTCTCAAAACAAACAAACAAACAAAATGTATATATTGGTACTATATAATCCTTGAGATTACTATATGTATTCATTCTTAACTCAGTTGTATAAATGAAACTTTTATTTTTGTTCAAAAATAAATTAATGGTTTTCGCATATAAGTAAAAAATTTAAAGAAATTACTAGTGTTTCTTGCAAATATGGCTTCTACACTTTCAATTGCATTTTGTTCTCCATTAGAGTCTATGTTGTTCTCCTAGCTTTCTTTTCTACCGGCTCCATAACGATTGGTGCTTTTGTTCCAATCAAGATTTAGAAATACAATATCGCTATTACTCTAATTTAAAGGGTGCGGAAGGTCACATTTCCTTGTCCAATGTATTTACTCTGAAAATTCTTCTTCCCCTTGTTGGAGCAATGGAGGTAAGCTGTTAAAGTACAAGATTTCATTATGGTATCTTCTAATGCACAACAAGTCAACTTCAATGATTTATCACTCATCCATCTACAATATCATTAATTTGCATAGCCCTCAAATTATTCTTTCTTCTTTTAGTTGTTGTATATGAATTTCCAAATATTGAAATTTTATCTGGTTTTCCAAGATAATGGTATCTCTCCTGATAATAAGAAAGAGTTGATTGAAAAAAGTTCACACATTGTTGGTTTTTTTCTCTTACAAAAATTGGCGGCAAATTATTATCAATCAGCAACCACTAGGCAAAAACCCCACCACCACCAACCATATTACCATAACCCAATATTACTTCAAACCAAAGAGACCAGAACCTCTCAACCTCCTGAATATGCTTCTCTTTCACAAATCACAAACCAGTTTGTTCATGATTCAGTGCCACCTATTGTTCTGAGCCTGAGATCTCATTTCAACATATCAAGTTTCTGAAATGGCGAATTCAGGGACTTGGATTATGGTTTTAAGGTTATGTTCATTAATCCTTTTCTTGGAGGCCAAGGTTTTTGTTTTGGGTGGTGATGATAGTAATGTCCAGGGTGGTAATAGTATAGATGGGTCTAGTGGAGTATCAGAGCTTTGTGTTAATGATCTTGCTAGTTTCATGCCACCACCATATGGTAATTCATCTGATATAGTCTGCAAGCCTATTTGGAACACTTTTGTTTTGAGGGTATGTCATTTTGATTTCTACATACTTAACTCTTTTTTTTTCTTGTTATGTTTGATTAATCTATTAGTTGATCATTCTTTTTGTTGCAGTACACCCAAACTGATGATCATGTAATGAACATTATACTATCTGCTGTATACACCACTGGGTGGGTAGGAATGGGATTTTCCAGAGATGGATTGATGGTTGGTTCAAGTGCCATAGTGGGATGGATTAATAGAAAAGGCCAAGCAAGAATTAAGCAATACTATCTGCAAGGTTCAAAGTCTTCACAAGTCATCCCAGACAAAGGTGAATTGCCACTTACTGGTATTCCTGCTACTGTTGTGCTTCATGGCCCTAGGATTTACTTGGCATTCCAGTTGAAATTCCAAGCCCAGCTTGCTCGGCAACCACTTATATTTGCTGTTGGAAGCGGTTACCCCAAACACAACAACCACTTACCAGTACACACTGGTAAAACCACCATCAAGTTTGACTTCTCTGCAGGTTTTGTTCATCTCCTTGTAGGCTATCTTGCTCTCTTCACACTCATCTTTGTTCACTTATAATTTCCTGGCATTATATATGGGGGCTTCTTTCACTCTGAGAATATTTTTGGGTTGGATGTTCTAATAATTCTAAATCTGCTTGCCATTGTGTGGCCACGCATGTGACATATCAGAGATCCTACAATTCTGGCATCTTCAACCATTACCAGTTAGCTTTATTTCTCTCCATTAGACCAGACACATGCTAGTGCATTCTTATTGGCAGTACAATGCTGCATATACAATCTTGGTTTGTTCACTAAGCGTGAAAGTTTTACAGGTTCTTCATCTGAGGCACCTATTGATTTTAAGCAGATGAAGAAGAACCATGGAATATTGGCTATATTTGGATGGGGTCTAGTCCTTCCCTTAGGGGCAATTGTCCCAAGATACTTCAAGCACAAGGACCCTTTGTGGTACTATCTTCATTCAATTATTCAATTTGTGGGATTTGTCATTGGACTTGCAGCAGTGGTACTTGGACAACAACTCTATACTAAAATAGATGCCAACTTCCAAACACATAGAGGAATTGGAATCTTTGTTCTTGTGCTTAGTATCCTACAGGTTTGTTCCTCACAATTATATCCACTTGTACAGTTTTTACTGCTATTCCCTGACCACTAAGTCGAGTTTTTGACCTTTGGATCTCAAGATATTGGCATTTTTTATGAGACCAAGCAAGGATGCCAAGATTAGGAAGTACTGGAATTGGTACCACCACTGGTTTGGAAGGCTTGCAGTCTTCTTTGCAGCAGTGAACATAGTACTGGGGATCAAAATTGGAGCTCCAGGAATTGAATGGAAGATCAGTTATGGATTTTTCCTAAGCATAATTCTTCTCGCTGTGATTGTTTTAGAAGCTTTGTCAAGAATGAGGAGGACAGAAACTAAGGATACCATGCCTCCAAACTTCCAAATGAATCCGGTTCCATAGGCGACATTAATACTATTCGAAAAGGTCTATGTTCGTTTTTCAATTTTGTGGTTTTTTTTGGAAGAACTAGCTCTATGTGGATAATTTGTAATTGACTGTATAGCTCAGACTCTTCCACTTGGATTTTCCAGAATTACGAACAAAAGATTTAGTTTGTTAGGAACAAGAAAATGCGTAATGATTCACTGAAACTAGTGTTAATACTCGTCTACAATGAGAATAGGGATGGTAACAAAGAATAAAGTCATGTACAATTGATCCAAATTAAAATCAAAATCCCATTTATTGTATTGTAACCAAAATAGCCAATATCAGTTTTGAATGCGCTGTGGTTCCAACATCCAGAATAAACAAAATTTCTTACTGTGTGATGAACCAAAATTTTCACCCCATAAGCTCTTCCCACTGAAAAGTAAGCTTCCTACTGTAACCTGCACAGCCGAATATATACATTTGATCAGGAAATGAAAGTAAGCTACACATACATTTTGCCATTAACAATAAGATGAGAATAAATTGCTACAGCAAGGCTTAATCCGAGCACTGACCTGAAATCTCTACACCAACCATGTATAAGTAGAATATCACAAGGTTGTGAATGTAAGAGCCAAGGGATCAAGTAAATTATGTCCCTTCATATAAAAGAAAAGAAGATTTTGGACCCACTTTTTCTCAAAATTCCTGCTACACACCAGATTGTTAACAAAAACAAACAAGGGTTTATGAAGCTGTAGCTGTGCAGTTTTCACTTGATGGAAAGCTGATGGGTTTGGAAGAATCAGTCCCCCTGACCACCCTGTTATATATGACTTTGAAGGACTGTGAGCCATATGGTCGAGTGAGCAAATTTACTGGCATTCTCAGAGTCTGCTTGCGGTTTCTTCTGCCCCTTATCAAAATGCTGAAGGTTTTCTCTCCATCACTATTCCCTTCAGCACTACTTCCAACTTTTCCATTGGGGCTGTCACATGGTTCTTTCTGCGCATTTTCATCCCCACAAAGATCTGGACCAACTTCCTTGACACTGACAATTGGATTACATGTTGACTCTGATGTTACAGTGGCCGCTTCATTCTTACTTTCAACCAGATTATCGATGTCCACTCGCAGAACTGGAGCAGAATCATCATTCCGAATTCTTGACTCCAAGGGAGGGGGATCAGATATAGGTTCAACAACAGGTGCTGGGGCAGAAAATTCCATTGGATGACAACCATGCCAAACTGTTGTAGGTACAAACTCAGATACATTAGGGTTCACATTGCACTGCCATGTGAAATGATTTGGATGAAACGCACTAGTCACGGGATAGGTACTGGTTCGTACAACTTGGGCTTGATTGTAAGGGGGAGGGAACATAAATGGCAATGGATGTATGATGTTCGGGGTAGCAGGGGGAGAAGGGTATGGATGATGAGGAGAGGAGCACATGGGATTACCCGTCGGCAAGACAGCAGCAGCCCCTGGGTGAATATTCAGGTTTACTGGCCAAGGTGCAATAGTTGGAATAGATCCCGGACCAGAAGGTATAGCAATGTTCATGGGAACCTGAGCAGCACGAATGGATGGTGAGGGATTGAACGGAGCTGCTGAAGCAGATAATTTCTTATTTGGCAATCCCCGAGCATCAACTGAAGTAGCAAGTGAAGATGCCTCCAAATCATCTACTCCTTGCGAAGTGGAGTTGGAATCATGCATTTCAGAAGTGTCAGATGGATTGTTCTCACAGAGTCCCTCCTTCCCAGAATCGATGGATTTTGGCAGTCCATCTACTAACACTTTATTCACTGCTACTTCTTGAAAGTTAACAGCACCAGACCCAAGTTCATCCACGGTCCCGAATATCAGTGAAGTGTTATCTTCCCTCGCTTCAGGTGAATTAATATCTTCTTTCTTCTCAACAGGTCCAGTTTGCTCACATAAGGCATCTGTAGAAACCAACACAGCATCCCTTTCTTCGAGTATAGTTTCGACAACAGAAATCTTTCGTTTGGAATCTCCTTTGCTTTCAATTGTTTCCTCTTCTTGTATCTGGATACCATGGTCATGGTCATCTGGAGTGCCATTCTGAGGGAAAACAGCTTGCATTTTAGCAATACTACCCGGTGGAGCCAATGCTACTTCCTTGTAGGAAGGAGATTTTCCAAGACTGACTATAGACCTTTTTACTGCACCACCATGCGGTGAAACAATTGGACTGGCTTCTGATGTGGAACTCAAACTTTCTGCTGCAACAACCTTGGTAGACGAAGACATAGACTTGACTCTGTATGCTACGGCTTTTACTATTCTCCGTCCAAATTTAGTACCTTGGGAGGGATTTGCAATCTGATTTTCTGTATAACTTCCATGAGACGTTGGCCTTTTCATTAGAAGGTAATACCTACTGTTTTGGTTAGTATTCTTCACTGAAGGGTAATCCGTGTTAGTATCTACATATTTCTTCTGGTAACTATAGACCTTCCCAATAGCTGCCCGCCGCTGCTTTACACGCCGCCCATATGAACCCGCTGATCTAGGTCTTTGAACTGGTTGCCAGTCATCTTCCCCTTCAACATGTGTTTCAGAAGAGCTCATATTTGAACTTTCCTCAGGAATCTCTTCTACAACATGCTGGGGTTCAACTGAAGCAGGGATGTTTTCTTGGATGGGATCTGTTCTTTGTATTGGTTCAAGTGTATGTGTTACTTCGTCTGAAACCTCTTTTGTGGCTTCTTTTGAAGAGTCTTCAGAACTTGCCAAGGTGATAGTTTGATAGGATTTTTCCTTCAACTGCATAGTAAATTGAAATAGCTTAATATGGTGCATTACAAGAAACAATATTCCAAAACATCATGAAGCATTTTTCACAATGGTCTCAAGGCCAAATAGAAGTTTCCGTAATGTCCAAAACTGGACTATTGACTGTCTCCGTTCCCTAATCTGACAGGCTGTCAAATATATCTTCTCATCAATGTATTTATTGATCCAATTGAAGAAACACTTCTATCAGTTTCAATATAACCATTACGTCATAGTGAGACCAATTTGAACATTACATCTTCTATTGACCATATTGGTAACAAGAAACTGATCTTGTGTAACCCAGATTCCATTTGTATTTAGGATGTGCATGAAATCAGCAAACAAAACCAAACTTGAAAATGGTCAGGGCTCCAACGTACCTTTGTTATGCAAGTTTTCCTCTTCATTGCCGCATCTCTCCCTTTCGCATCATGAGTGGGGTTGATATAGTCGAGCAAATCTGATACACTGTCAATTTTAAGAATAAAAAATCAAGACATGTTTTCATAATTAATTTAAAATAAAGTTAAAATAAATTAGTTCAAGATATGTATTTAATTCGATTAAAGTGCATTTTAGTGGTCAATTATTAGGTTCAGTCCATGCATTTCTCTCGTCAATTAAGAATTTAAGTGGATAGATTGCTGATGATTCCGATGGTGTGGAAAATTAGAAAGTAGATTAATAAGAACTTGAGTGATTTAACAAAGTTCTATTAAACCAGAGTTCTTGCAAACAAACCTTAAGTGGCCTTTGCTGGCTATAGATGCATCTGGTTTTCGAGTCCCATTTCTTGCAGCTTCTTGCTGTTCAAAAGCCTTGGACTCAAAATACTCAAGCCAGGCAGCAGCATCCTGCAAGATATACTCAAAAAATTAGTGATTAAATTCAAGAACAAAAACAAAAACAAAACAGACACACTATAGTTGGGATGCCGATCAACCATTGGACAAGATGATACTTGAACTAAAGTAAATAAAACACCAATGACTAGATGAGAGAGATACTTGTGTCCGTAGATCATCTGGTCCAAGCTTTGCTCGCAGAATTTGCAATGTTGTCTGCTCATGCTGAACACTTAAAGGGTATGCTTCCATCAATGACAGAGCAATTGCAATCGCGTGATAACTAGCCGCTGTCTGGAGAGATTGAACTTTCCGATGGTTTTAATCTCAAATAAATGGATAAATAATATGGTCTTACATCTATAAGCACATATGGCAAAATGGCACAATGTTTCACAAGTGGTTTACATATTACACCTTACACCCCTCATATTTTTCTAGTAACTGCCTAGTGATCTAGATTCTGACCTATAAATATCTGCTAGTTAAAAGACTTATCCAACTAAAGATGGTTATTGTTCGAAGTAATGACTTCACTAACACAGTACAACCTTAAGAGAAAATTCCCAACAATCAAGCTGTTTACAATTATTATAACCGGCATGAAAATGCAATGAGGCATAAAGGAAAAGAAAAACCAAAGTCAGTTTTTATATACGATTGAAATATCCATTTGAAACAACTTTCTAGCCCATCTAAAAGAAAATATTTCCATAATCCATATTCCTATCCAAAAAGCAAACCAATGAAGACTCCATGCTATCACAATACAACTAGTCTTTTTCAGATGTTACATCTGGGTATCGAATGGGAGCTTTGAGCATATATCACTTATAATCTGAATAAACAAAGTTCTAGCTTCAGTATAAACCATATATCAAATAATCTAAAAATAAAAAAGTATACAAACAGAAGGAAACCTGAATATGGTCTGGGCCAAGTAACTTCTGATTACACTTCAAAGCCTTGTGTAGATATCTGAGGGCAACATGTACATTTCCCAAGCCTTCTTCCATCATAGCCACATTGATGTATGTTGCAGCAGTGTTTGGATGAGATGGTCCACATGTGAGATGCAAGAGATATAGAGCACGTTTTACATACCTGATCAGATAAAGGAACATTGTAAGCTTTTACTCATGGGGAAAAATAAATCAAAAGCACATAAATATTAGTGAACAAGCATGCTACGCACTATGTAGATATGAGTTATGACTACTGTTTTCCTTCCCTATTATGATTTTCTTTGTATACTTAAGAAACTTAAGCGAAGCAAGACAAATCCTGTTAATACTGAAAAACTCAGCTGGACAGTTCCATAATGTCAAAATCTAGTCAGATAGCCATGAATGAATTTTAGAGTTCAACCAATATGCCATACAACAACCTGTTTAGACATATTGAACGCAACCTGTCTAACACGTTATGTATTCTGACATTATTACAGCTATAGCTTCAGTTGTGTTCTTGAACCAATAAGATTAAGGCTTATTGAAAAGAAAACCATTGCCAATCAAAAAAAGATTCTCCAGACCATGTTAGCCTTGAGATATTCCATATGAAGAGAAAACTTGAATCAGGTAAAAACCATACTTGAGAGCCAGCTCTGTATGTTGAAGTCTGTAATAAAACACAGCAAGATCCCCATAACTCTTCATGGTGTCTGGATGGTCAAACCCTAATTCTCTCTCGTTGATATCCAGAGCCTTTTGCTGATAAATTGTAGCCTGTGATTTTATAAAAAAGTTGGTCATCTGAGATATAAGAGAAAGCGAAACATGATGTTATTTCATATCAGAAGCACAAGCAATTCCTATAAGCCTTAAGATTAAAAGTATGAAAGTATATCATACAAATCCAATCCCCCTAAAGAGTGTTGGTTAAGGGACATAGATTGATCCAGAAAGGTAACAATTTTGGTGTCAGACATGTTCCAGGAAACCAAAACAAAAGGGATAGCGACAGGCCTGATTAAAATCTCCAGTGTGATACAAAACTACAGCAAGGAGACTGTAAGCTCCTGCGGTCATTCGATGGTATGGACCACAAACTGCTACCAGCTTTGCAAGAGCCTGCAAATGCCAAAAAAAAGATTAGTCTGTCACCGACTAGAATACTAATAAACAAATAATGTAGAAACTGTTTAAGTACCACATACCTTGGTGCCGTATGCAACTGCATCTTCAAGTTTTCCTTTATCTAAGGCTGTTTTTGATGACTCCAGTAGTTGCCTACCATCTGCCGAGGAGCATGCAGCTTGCTGTAAGGATACAGAAAGACACATTAAAATAATACAGATGTACGCGCTCAAAACCAAAACTAAAATAGAAAAGAAAACCATGCTTCTAATGTTTGATGTCCAGTCATTACCTTATGTACTGGAACTAAGCTGACAATATCAAAACTTTGAAATGGATTTGAAGACTCCATATCAAAATCCCGTGGAACCATCTCAATTCCCACCTAATATCAGGAAAGAGAGAACAAAATGTCAGTTTTCTTATTTTAGTAACATGTGCAAAAATCTTGTTCTTGATTACACAAAGTATAATATATTTGTATACAATTATGTGAAATAACAGGAATCATAAAGATTATTTGAATTACTTAAGCTTCAGATACAATGATATTTTAGAATTCACTGCATTACATGAAAAGGTAAGCCAGGAAGGAGAATACTTAATGCAAATATGTGATTGCATGTACGAGACTTAAAGAGTAACAGAATGAATTTCCAAGACATTGTTAATGTATGCAGGCCATCTAGATTCTATTATCCATTGAATATTGACATATACCTTATGACACAGTCCACGTAGAATCGCAAATCGCCTCACATCATTGTAGTTAAAGCTGCTGACATCCCATCCATATCTCTTTCGCAAGAATACATCCAGCCATCTCCACACAAGGGAATGCACATTGCAGGACTTATTGAATTCGTCATTCTCTGGAGCCCCCAACATAAGATTCAATGCAGCAGCAATCGAGACAGCCAATTTCTCAGTGTTAGTAACAGCAGCAATCACTGCTTGAAGTATGTGCTTAAAAGCTCGGACTATCATCTCATGAATACAAAGGGACTGCACGTGCGATAGCTTCTCCGACAGCTTGACCTATAAGGACAATAAAAAGCAATTGCCATTCAATATCAAAACCACTAAGCAGCATTCCACATATCATCTAAACATATTCAAATTTTTAGAGAATTCAGTTTGGAGGTGAGAGATAGCACACGTTAATGGCTCATGAAGTGAAACAAGCAGATTTAAATTACTATAAATTTCAAAAACATTAGAAGCTTGTTAACATTGTCCAATTGTCACAACTCACAAATCCATAATAGAAGGGTACTGAGCTAGCGTATCTTGAAAAAAAAAACGATAATTTTCTTTGTAATTCTTATCATTTAATACATAAAGTGAAGTAATATAAATCAAAGAACCACAAGAAGTTCAAAAGGAATGGACCATATACACCAAGTTTAAGGACACGAGAAGAAGTAACTGGGGTATGTAAACTCTATAAATTGCAAAGTAGAGAACTAGAAGTTAGAAACGAACTTACAACTTGCCCCAGAGAACGCATCCGAAGACCTCTAGTATGCATGAAATCAGTTAAGGTTCGACCGTCAACGGGTGAAAGTTCCAATGAACCAAAATCAGCTACCTGCATTTTATGAAAAAAAAAATCCAGAAACATGAATCCATATACTTACACACAAGGAGAGAAGAAACATCAATCAAATAATAATTTTTCTTTACCAGTTTTGGAAGAGCAACTTCAGAGTAATACTTCTGAGATAAGTCGATCAGTTCTTGCAGAGACTGTCAAGCACAAGGTTACTTTTATACACGCACCAAGAAAAATATATTAATAAACAAATAGATGCCATACTGCCTCTAGTGACAGCTAAACTGTTTTACCTTGCAATGCAGTCCAGTTTCTGATTCTTTTAGTCGAGCAAAGGCCGCATCAGATAGCATCTCTGTCAGCACAAGCTCATTTTCCTTAGCACTGGTTTCATACTTTGAGTCCATAGAACCTATAGCATTTTCTAATTCGCCCACAACACCATCTGCATGCGACTTTGAGCTATCAGGCTGGCTTTTGCTATTGGCTCCCTCTGATTTCTTCTTCGTATTCTTAAGGGATCTAAGAGGTGTCCCAAGTCCCTCGACCTTCATCTCATTCTTAGCCCTCTCACCCAATGGTTTCTTATCCTTGTCTGTATTTTTCTGGTCTTGCAAGTGTTGTATCCAGCAAGCTCCTAGTTCCCATCTCACAAAACTGTCAGAATCTAACTCCTCTTTGTCAAGCTTAGCAAGACTTTCTTCTAACAGTTTCTCAACAAATGCGCAGGAATCAGAAAGCTCTTCATGTTCCAGACCTTGCCCATGTGATGCTAATTTATTCTGCTCTGAAGGTGTAGTTGTGTGAAGTAGCAATCTCAAACTGCAAGGATCAAAGCACTAGTTAGGCTCATTTAAAAAAACTTCATGGAAAATGGTTGATAGCTTTAGATAATCACACATTTATGAGTACCTGTTGACATTAAGGGCATTTGCACCACCTTCAGGTTGATCAAGGAGATCAATGGTTTGGGATGGAGAACTGACTTTCTTAGTTTCATTCCCCTCCACTTTCACAACTGCAATGTAACCACAGTATCGGACATTCACAACACCTAGAGTGGTCACATCCTGCAAATATGTTGCAGAATTATCATAAATGAACTGAGCTAACAGAAAGAGAAAAGGAAAAGGAATCTCATAATGTAAAGAAAGTAAGACTCATCGACAACACTATTCAGACAACAACTCACATGTGCAGCAGTGTTCTCATCAGCAGTGATCCCTTTCAGAAGGTTTCGCTGTACTAGATTCTTTCTATCCACTCCAGTTGCCTGAATTCCATCAATCTTAGTATCTACCTTACAGCTTGCATTGTTAACATCCTTTGTCACCGTCACATTCAGGTCCCCCACTCTCTCAGTGTAAAGAACTTCACTGCTTGCATCCAAACATGTCAAATCTGGTTTTGCCATCACATGCTGCACAGCTTTAATGGCTCTAAAAATGGAAACGTCAACAAATAGGCAGTGAAGAAGGAATGCCTTCCTATCTCGAACCTGCCTCTCCTCCGCCGTCTTGCAAGGCATTGATGCAATATACCAAAACTCATTAGCCCAAGGAATCAGATCAAATTTCCCGTCTTTTCCTAGACCCCCTCCATTTCCTCCCCATGCTTCATCCTCCACAGGGAGAGCAGGGAATCCTGAAGGCGACTGCCCTGCAACAGGCGGTACAAGCCATGTGTTTGCTCGAAAGCCATAGGGAAGATTCCCAAACTGTAAACACACAACCAAATAAACCTAATTAACCACAAAACACACAACTAACATTTACAACACAAAATCAAGCACAACAATAGTGTACCTTATTACGTTCCAAAAATGCTTTCATCAGATCAGCATAAGCCTAAAAACAAGATAAACATGCACACAATCAATACACAAATGCAAAGCTGACAAGCATTTTACAATGACCACTACGAAAACATAACTAGGCAAAACTAACATTGTTGAAAGCTCTACTAAGCTGCCGTAGCAAATCGACGAGGTTGTGACACAGAATGCGCTGCTTTCCCACACTATAGAATCCCTTACTGCAAGCTTCAACCAGAACCACCTTCCCATTGCAAAGCTTCACCTGACCATTTCCACCAAATCACATCAATTTCAACCTTCAAAATCTCAATCTAACAAAACTCAAATTCTCAATTGCAAATTATGACAGTGAAGACTTACTTCAAGAGAATACAAGTGATCTTCTGCTGCAATCTCATCGACTCGTCGTTTCGTCACACTTCTGATAACTGCAGCGGCGTCAGCAAAATTACAACGCTGTCCTTCAGTCTGAGAAGAGAGAGAGATAGAAAGTGAGAGAAGGACTTACATTGCAGAGGGGGAGTGAGGTGAGCGAGAGAGAAGAAGTCGTAGAAAGAGCCGAGCTTGAGGTAAGAGTGGCTCAGCTCGGTGTCCGAGTCGACCGCCACGTCACGCTTCTCGACTCCGGCAGAGCCTTGAGGCTTGACCGCGGCGGCGGCGAATTTCTTCGCGGCCTTATCCGGCGCATTTTTACCGGAGACTACCGCGGGAGAGGCGTCGGGCTTGAGGCTTTGGTCCTTCGCCGGAGGAGGTGACTGTGAAGCGCCGAAGCTCGTCGTGCAGGCCACGATGTCCAGCACGCGGCGCACGTGCGCGGTGGCGCGCTCTTCATTATAGTCCTCTGAAAATTTTAACAAACGAGAAGTGAGATCAACTTGATCAAAGAAGAAAGTGGAAACGCTGCCGTTTTGGTGAGACGATGTAAACGACGTCGGATTGGATAAGAATATTTTACCTTCGACCAGGGTGATGACGCAAGGCTTGAGTGCGGAGACGTCCACCGTATCTTTTAAACGTCTCCCTCTCACCTGCAATCAACGACAATGGTAATTTTGACTTTTTTTTGGTCAAAGCTAAGGTCGTACAAAACGTGACGTTTGTTTTTATTCTGTTTAAACCTGACGAGAAGTATTAAAATGAAATTGGTTTCTTTACTTGAATTTTTATAACAGTTAAAAGAATTTAAGATGAGCAAGATCAGAGATGGTTTACAATTCCACGACTTGTTTGGCAACGAGACATCTTGTAGCTTGCACCCAAACAAATTAAAGATAATTACAACCTCACCTCTTGATCCTCCCCAAATGAAAATTGAAGAAAAAAATGACAATGTAGGTTGTGGAAAACTACCTCATGGGATAGTGAAAAATTGGTCATGTTACAAGTTTCCGTATTCACTGATAATAGTTGCCGGACGTCGATGATCTTGTCGGTCGATATTCCCTGCTAAAAACCCAAGAGATGAATATAGCCTAATTCCATGAAACACATAAACTTGTCCTTGAGAATCAGAATATGACAGTGAATTTGCTTATGTAAACTTTGCCACAGGCAAGAACATTAAGGACAAGAAGAGCATATTTCATATATATAGTGCTTTGCAGGAGGCTTTTCTAGCTTCTATTATGGAAATTGGTGTGTCTAACCTACCAAAAGAACTAGTTTTGACGCTACATGCTATCTTAGGCCTTAATATAATCAAACATCATGTAAGTTGATGTAACCCAACTCGACCATGTTACCAGAAACTGAAAAACAAATAGTATGATTGATTAAGTAACACTAACTATCAATTACCTTTAAAACAACACTGCTTTCATCTGGAAGGTTCACAGTAATGTCCACCACAACAGGAAGAACTGCAAAGTTTTTTTTAAATAGCACTTAATTAGTTTAATTAAAAAATTTGATTAAAGAATCAAACTTGGTGTTAAATTAACAATATGAGCAAAAACTAGTTGATACCCTTCTCTTCCTTCTTCTTCTTCTCTCCACCTTTGCCCTTTCCACGACTGTTTCTGGGTGCCATTTTCAGCTTTCTTCTTCGAAATGAGCTTATGCTTAAAGATGCTTAATTACACTCCTGAAACATAAACTGTTTTAGTATAACCAATCTTAATTAGCAATAATACACAGTACCCCAAAGGAGAAAGATGTTTTACAGCAGGAGTCATATTGACAAACGTGCTTCTACTTTAAGCAAAAGTTCAGCAGCATAAAAGTCATATACCCCAGTACCAAGTACCAACCACACACCAGTCATCCATATTCTCAAAATGAAACAATTGCTGAATTGAACAGGAAATCGAAAAGAGAGCAGTAATAACCATAGCAGAGGCCGCAGAGCCTCTGAAAATGAAAACAGTAATGATTATTACCCAAGTGTCTGGAAACTATTGCAACAGAAGGAGCAAGTCTTTATTGCTCTGTATGAATGAGTTGAAAGATATAAGAAGCAGAGAGCAATAAATACAGAAGGTTTTGAGCTACTGAGCTGCACCAACCATATAGAATACCATAGCTTATAATTATGGAGAAGGATATGAATGAAGGTGAAGGACTCTCTAGATAGGTTTCTAAGAGTTGTGAGAGCTTCAGAGAGTTTGGATAATGGGGAAGCTAGAGGGCAATATAACAATGAAGAGGGAAGAAGAGCAAGAATAGAAGGAAGAGATGAATGGGTGTGATAAGGAAGGAAGGGTTGAGATTTAACAGTCAGAAGCACAGATTTGGCCTTTTATGCCAGTTTTTCCTGTCTTATATAGGGAAATTATCATTCTGCTTTCAGAGAGAGTGGGATGCAATATTTATTTTCCTCTAAATTTCCATGGATTTTAATCAGAATATAATTTGGCTTATTATGATAATGGAAAGGGGAAGGGTTTGGCAAATCCTTGGCTCCTTCTGCTTGCACTGGTATGAACAAAAAAAAAACTTGTGGGCCCCACTGACTGTTTGTGGTCCATTTGGGACATGGGATGATATCATTTTGAGACTGTAAAATTTTAGGGATAAATGAAATTAGACTTCATTTCTACTAAGAACATCTGCAGCGGTGCTCCTCTGCTCGTGTTGCTCCTCTCTCTGCTCGTGCTCTCGAGCGAGCAAAGATTGCTCGTGCAAGAGCATTTTTGCTCGGTCAACGAGCGGTCGCCGCTGCAGGGCCCGCCTCCCTCCCCTCTGCTCGTGCTGCTCCGACCGCTGCATATGCTCTAATGGAATGGTTGAGATTTTAAGAAGCTCAGAAAGGCTGTGATGGGTTTCCTTATTGAGGAGAAATGGACTGACCCATATTAACTGGTTCTTCTAGCTCTGAGAACTCTGAGACTACCCAGAAACCCAAAGGTATTTGGCATCATTCTAATAATAGTACACTGTCTGTGTTATGCTTCTATGAAAATGAAAAAGGTGGGTGATGATGATAGGACTGAGAAGAGGAGAAGAAATAGTACACTGGCTTCTGGCTTGAGTCATTCTGAACTGATAGACTGATATCCAGCTAGATTCCAAAAATTGGTGCTAAAATCAAATTTCATTCTAGCCAAGCAAAACCAAGGATTTCTAACCAGGATGTGCATGGGAGATGGGACTCAGATTGGAAGGAGCAAGTTACATTTTGAACGTCTTTGTTGACATCATGGGCATATTGATGATAATAGTCAAAATAAGCTCTGGGATTTCAGGGGCATGTGAGTTCTGACCAATTAGTGACTCCTTTAGTCTTTACATTGATGCATATGGTTTGGTTCCTTTCAAAGGTAGGGCACTCTTACAATATTGGTGGTTGGCTTTTCATTTTGGGATCACTTGAAGTTTTTTTCATTGTTATTATTATTTTTGTTTGATTAGCCAAAATCAATCTTACCTTACTCTTGTACTCAATTTGAAGCGGATTATTTACACACGTACGTTCATACAACTACTCTTGTACTCAATCTGAATCTATATACATATACGTTTTAGAGCATTGCAATTTGCAGAGGATGTAGATTTGTATGAATGTACAACTAGTCGTGTAGCGTACATAATACGTTGTCTCCGAGAATGATGTTTGTGTACGGGACAATTGTATTTTCACATCCTTTTCTCTCTCTAAGCTAGTTTGCTTCAATGTTTTCCGGTGTTTTAGAGTATTGAACCTTGAGTACTTGTATCAGTCATTTGTAGACAAAATTAACATAAGTATTAATATGTATTTAAGAAATATTTCGGAAATTAAACTAATAAAATTCACAACACTCGTTTTCATCAGAAAAGAGAAATAAGAGGTGAACACATGCTTCTGCATATAAAACAAATAGGTTAGTGACCCACATATATGAAAAATGAAAAAACAATAGTTGTGTACTTGGTTGTTGCATTGGCTGACACGGCTCTAATTTTTTGTTCAAGAGAAATTTTCTTTATTTTAATTGGTGAATCGTAATTTGGTTAGTTAAGGTATTTAACGGATAATTTTGAAATTACGAATTCAAATCTTATAAATATATGTAAAGTGTGTAAACTATTAGTAAAAAGTTTAAAAAAAAAACTTCATTTTTTGCTTGGTTCTTGATTTTCCAAGCGAAATTTAGTAGCATCACAAAAAATGGAACTAATTAACCAACTTTTTTATTATTCGGGTTTATATGAATCACTTACGTAGTGAAACTGGTAGACCATAAGAATGTCTGTAAGTTTCCCTTAAGTTAAAATATAACTTGACTTAGTCATACATATTAAGTTAGACGTCGTGTTACATTTAGTCATATCTTGTCTTCAAATTAACACGCTTGATTTACTAGCTTAGGTTATGAATTGAGTTTAATTTGAGACTTGTAAAAATGATGATAAAACTATGTCTTGCACTCTGATTGAAATGCTTTATGAAGTCTAATTTCATGGTGATAAAATTATGAAGTGTACTCTGATTGAAATGTTTTAATTTGCTTATTTGAGGGGGAAATATTTCTTCTCTAAGTACTGTAACTTAAATCATGCATCTCTTAAGGGGGAGAGTTCTCTCTAGTTCTTATTGGTGCAAATAATGACATATTTTACTGCTCATGTCCTTGAAAGGTTTGGAAAATGGTAAGTTTGTATCGATTTGAGGTTCTGTGAATTAGGCTATTTCTTCTTTGTTTTATTTTTTACTTATTAAAAAAAACAAAATATTTTTTCTTCATATTGTTTGTTCGATGTGTATATATAAGGATTTGTTGAGTGTTTTCAGCCTAGAGTTCTTAATCTTGTCCATTGTGGGATGCATCAAGCACACCAGAGGAGAACGGTTCTCCACCCATGTCATCCTCCTACATCTGTTGTAACACCCCGTCTCGAAATTCACCTTTTTACCGGGACCAAACGGGTTACAGAGGATTGTAATTGCGCTGTTAGTTTTCCTTGAAGTATTAACGAGTGTAATAATTTGGAGATTTTTAGAGGTATTGGTGCGTATTCGTACATTCGAGAAGAGTGCCGAAGTGTTCGGAGTCAAGGGACGCTCGAAAACGTTTTATTTAAGGGGTCAAAAGTTGATTTTTTGCTACGTCAAGTTTCTAGCAAAACTTCCTTCACGAGAGTTGTAGTGCTCGACGATACGAGTTCGTGGACATGTGAAAAGTGTAAGTCGGATACTGAATGAAAAAGTTACGATCAGAGGAAGTTAGGAGTTTTATTAAAAATAAGAGAGTGTGTTTCCATTTTTGGAAACCGGTCTTTTTTTTCTTCTCTCCCTTCTCTTTCTTCTCGCGCGCGCTCTCCTTCAGTATCAAAAATATCCGACTGACCTGACCCGAACCCGATTGACCTGACCCGACTTTTGCAGCCAACTCCGGTCGACCCAGGCAGCAGGGCAGGTCAGGTTCTCTTCGTCTCGGCGGTGTGAGCCTCCCTGTGGTGGCGGTTTGTGACAATTCATCCTAGTTCGACGGGATCGAAGCAAAAACCGAACATATTCGGGTTTGATCAAGATCTGACTTTATTTGCGGCAAGCGGCGGTGGGAGGGGCTAAAACCGGTCAGGTTTCGTTCGCCTCTTGATGTTGGTTTGATCCATGGTGGTGGTGAAGCTCAATTCAAAGCGTGGAGTGGTAGATCAGATTTTTTACCTTGTAGCGGTTCCAGTCCGAATCAGACTTAACCTCCAGGTATAAAAGTGTTTCTATTGCCTTGATCTACAAGTTTCTTGTTAGAAGTTTGTTGCAATTCAGTGTTTTGAGGGGCAGCGCGTGAGGCCCACACGCAGCCGCCAGTGGTGGCGCGTGGTGGCGCGTCCGGTGCATTCAGGGGCAGTAGCTTATCCCATCATGTACTCGTCGATACGAGCATGTTGATATGTAATTTGTAGATTTTGGGTACCGTTGTGACATGCTCGGGTTTAATCCGGTTTACATTTACGTACGTTACGATTTTAGATTGAAATCTAGACTTAAGGGCAAAGTTGTAAATTGGTGAGTGTCTGATGACCTCGGGAGGTCTCGAAGGAAGATTGTCCTCCGATGGGCAATCTTCGACTTGAGAATGAACTTCGGATTTAAATTATTATATTATTTTCCGAATTAAGTTTTAAGTTCTGTGATGAAACTGTTTAGGTGAATTGTGATTTTGTTGTGGAGCGTGGCATTGAGCTTGTTTTGGTGTTGAGAAGACGCAGCGGGAGTTGTGGTGAATAATTTTTCACTGAGGATGCAATCTCAGAAATACCCATGGCGGCTTTATCTATTTACAAGACTGCCACTGAGTTGGAAATTATATAAATACCCCTGACTGTTTTATATAATTACAGGGATGTCATTGAGGCTAAAATCCCAGAAATGCCCTTGCAGATTTGTATATTTACAAGATTGCCATTGAGGTTGAAAAGACCATACTGCCCTTGGATGTCTTGTCTATTTACAGGGGCTGCCATTGGGGCTGAAATTTCTAAAATACCCCTTGCAGCTTATCATATTTACCAAGCTGCCATTGAGGGTGAATTGACTATAATGCCCTTGATAGTTTAAGATAATTACAAGGGTACCCTTCAGTTGACAATTTTACCCCTAGAGGATTTGTTATTTACGTGGATGCTTTTATGTTATATTTTTATGTATGAATGTTGTATATAATTGTGGTGGAATGTTCGAAATAATCTCGATAGATAGTTGGGCGGTGAATACCTCAACGGAGAGATTAAACTCCGGAATGACCTTAGTCGTACGCCATCCACAATAGGTAGTCTACCAATAAATAGAAAAACGAGATTTGCCTTTGTTAGGGCGTTATTTAAAATATGAGTTACGTGTGGCTTGATCCCTGAGGACAGGGTATGTAGGCAGCCTGACCGGGATTCGGATGCAGTCACAAATATTATTAGAACCCTAGGTTCTCTAAATGATTGGTTTGAGATCCAAATGCGGAAATCGGGATAACCTCCGGTTGTGAGGCCTATTCTGGTATCGTTTGGATTGTCAGAAAAAGGGTCTTAAAGTCAACTTGGAGTGACAGTGAGGAGGAATCACTATAAACTAGGAACCATTGTGCTCTAATATCCTCATTTCATGATGATGATGGTTTAGTTGCTAATTCAGAAATTCCTGATGATGAAAACAACTTTGATCCCATTTTGGTCAGTGATATGTATAATAAATTGTACAATGCCACAATGAAGGTGCAAAGGGAGAATGACCAGTTGAAATCAAGTTTGGAGAAAACAAGAAAAGATATGAAAAATTTTGAGGTATCTTTGCAAACTTATCAACATAAATGGGATATTGAGCGGACTAACTTAATGGATAAAATGCATGATGAAATTTCTTTGCAAGTCAAACAAGAAGATAATATTGAAAAGGATAACAAAATCAGATTTTTTTCAGGTAGAGCTAAAAGGTCAAATTCTTCTAAATGTGGAATTAACTTGTGAAAATGAGAAATTATTAGCTGAAGTGATGAAAGCTAATGAGCGTTTTGAGAAGTACGAGGCAAGTTCCAACAAGGTATCAAAGATGATCAGTTTTGAAAAAATTCAAACAAGGTATCAAAGATGATCAGTTTTGAAAAAATTCATAATAACAGACTACTATTGTTAAAGAAAGTTGTACAAAAGATTGTAATAAAGGTTCAATCCCGAGACAAGAAGCGGACAAAAAACATACATCTGCAGAGGTAGTCCCTAATATCTTCACTTCGTCCTACTTTCAAGCTACTCAGGTAATGTCTGATGATCCCACTTTGAGCTATCAACCAAGGTATGGCTTCAACTCTTCAAAGTTTGTTCCTACTTGTTTTCAATGTGGAAAAGTGGGTCATATTTGACCAATGTGTAATTTGTATAGAAAGGAAAGTTGTACGAAACCTGAGTCCAACTATGTTAATTACAGTGATTTTTTAAATGCTAAAATGGATCAACAAATAAAAATGATGAACAGGATTGCAGAGATGTTCTCAATCCCTGAAGAACTAAAAAGAAAAGCAAAACTCTCTTGGGTTGAAAAGAACAAAAATAAATGCGTTGCTGAAAATTCTGGTAATAAACCACTGAAGATTATTGATGAAACTTGTCTATTTGTATCTTGTAAGATCATTGACGAGACTGAAGATGTTGAATTCGTGGAGGCCAATGCCTAGCCACTCAACTAAATGGTGGTAAGAATGTGTCAAATTTGTAGTGTATTCCAAATGAAAATCAATTGACATGTTCGCTTACAAAACCCTTTGATAATGAGCGATTTCATCACTCAGAAACGTCATTGGTGTGTGTCGTAAGGACTAGAAGCCTCTCTCTTAAAATTTTTGAACATATTTTGCATTTCATTATGTGTTTGTTTTGTCAGCTAAATATTTCCAGTTTTCAGTTTTTTGGTCATTGTTCATTCAGGATTGCAGATTGATTTCAATCCCAAAGTTTCTGTAAGAACAAGTTGATATGTGATTACTTTTGTAGTTGTCATAACTTTATCTACATAAAGTTGATAAATTTACAAGCATGTGTGTACCTTATTTGGGTGGTTCTGTAAGTAAATACATACTTATTTTATCATGAGTATCTTGTTCACTCTTACACATAATCTTGTGGTGGTATGAAACTCCCTAAATGTGTTTTTGTGACAATGAACTCCATATAATTAAAAAAGTAATTGTTGTGAGTATATGGAGCTAGACCAATTATTTCCAGAGTAAACATGCTTGGATTGTGATGAACAATATCAGGTACTGGGTGAGAAACGAGAATGGTTGTGCCACTCTGGAGAATATTTGATGATAGACCGACTATTCCCAAAGTAAACATGTATTGGTTGAGAACCAATACAAGGTACTAGGTGACCTAGAAACGGGAATGGTTGAGTACAAGTGTGAACATGAATGTGATATGTGTGTGCTTCAAATGAGATATAAGGATTTGAAGGAAAAATGAAAGTGTGCAATATTCACACTAATGAGATATAAAGATTAGAAGGAGAGTAAAAATGTGAAACGTTCAATTCGAGAGTAAAATGTTGTATACTTGAGTTGTTTCACACCCCATAGCACTGGTTGCTCACTTTGTACACATCAGACCCATGATGAAATCAAAACTTATCATATGTTTACAGGATTGTCTCAAATAGGTCACTCATGCAAGTAGATTTGTTGATTTTATGGTGATAAAACTATGTCGTGTACTCTAGTTGAAATGTTTTGCTTCTTCCTTGCAATAAGCTTCGATTTGGTAATCAGCTAACTATATGTGCATTGTATGGTCTGTGTTTCACTTTGTTTTCTCATACCTCACTTGAGGGGGAGAGTTTTTCTCTCTAGGTACATCATGCATCATTTGAAGGGGAGAATGTTTCTTCTCTAAGTAGTGTAACTTAAATCATGCATCTCTTAAAGGAGAGAGTTCTCTCTAGTTCTTGTTAGTGCAAGTAATGACATGTTTTACTGTTCATATCCTTGGAAGATTTGGTAAGTTGGTCTCGGTTTGAAGTTCTGTGAGTTAGGCTATTTCTTCTTTGTTTTATTTCTTTACTCATTAAAAAACAAAATACTTTTTTCTTTTTATTGTTTATTTGATGTGTATATATAAGGGTTTGTTGAGTGTTTTCAACCCAGGGTTCTTAATCTTGTCCACCGTGGGACGCATCAAGCACGCCAGAGGAGAACGGTTCTCCACCCATGTCCTCCTCCTACATCTATTGCAGACCTTTTGGCTTCCTAAACAAAAAAGGTGAGTGATCATGATCATTGTCTTGTCTTATTTATGTTCTAAGTTGTTTAACAATGATTATGTGTAACCTGGTTATATGTGCTTAAAGAATTAAAATGTGTTATGAACATGTTTGGTTTTGTATAGGAATGCCAAAGAGGAGATTGTTGGTATGACTATGTTGGCATTCCTGTACCAAATACAGTGAGATGCATGACAATAATATCCTGATTGGTGTCATTGATATAGTCTACTTGTGCAAATATTAAATGTCTAAATATCTCCTGTGAACTGCTTGTGCTCATATATCATGCTAAAAATGGTATGGCACGAACTATTTATTTGATAGAATCCTAACTCAATTAGGATCTCATTAGCAACGAAAAGTCTACATTTTGTGCTTGTTAAATTGATACAGGATATTTGTGTAAGGAAAGAATTCCTAACTTTGTTAGGATATTTTTTTTATTTTGTGTGAATAATATTATGTGAATATTTTCATGATTGTAACTTAATGAGAATTCCTTTTTGAATAGAAACTAGGGTTGCCAGGAATCATGGAAGCTGTATAAAAGGAGGTGCACAAAACTGTAGGCGGCACATTTGCACGTTTAGCGTTTGAAAGAAGCTTGTTTATTCTGCTGCATGTCTGAGTGAACAAGTTCAACTGTTCTTTGTTGAGTTGAACTTGTAGATTGTGAGTTTGTGATTCTCTCAAGTGTTGTGAGAAACTCATTGAAGAAAGGAGAAGAGACACTGCCTAGCTGTAAGAATTTATAATAGAGCAGGGTTTACAATTGTTGTAAAATTCTAAGTAAATCATCTAGTTGAGATCGTCCTCTGAGCTTGTGCTTCATTGTGGTTTTGACCTCTAATTTAAGGTTTTTACACGACATTAAAATCTGGTATTTATTATTTAAATTGTTGTTAGTTTATCGAGGATTGAAAAGTCGTTTCAATCCTCCATGCACTTTCAGTATTTTTCAAATCTTGAATGGTATTGTGCATAGTACTCGTTGCCAACCAGCTAGTTGCTCAAAATATGACCAAAAACAAAAACTATATACTTTACTCTCCTATATATAGACTTTTTGTTTAACCACAGAATAATCAAGATTTTAAATAATTGATAGGACTACATTGTAAATGAGAAACACGGTAACTAAGTGATTCACTCTCTCTAATTCCTGACACGTACGTCCACATATCACATCGTGGATGTGATAATGCATAGATATATCACATCTATACTATGTCTCATTAGACTTTAGTTGAAAGTAAGAAGAAAACAGAATTTACTTGTATGCTTTATTCTGTTTTCCATTTCAATGGAAACGATGATGCATGCATGTATGTAAGATGCATCAACTATGTAAAGGGAAAAAAGAATTTAGACCATTAGGACAACTTAGTGGCCACTACTAGCAGAGGTTCTAGGGTTTAGCCACTTAAACACGATTAGTGGGACGGTACTAGATTGTGTACGCACTAATCTTAAGGTATTAGGAAAAAGGACACACGGTTTAGAGCTTTAGATTGTAGTACAAGTTCTTTTCTGTCAAAGCATTTGTCAACTAAAGTGCGTTTTTATGTTAAACAACGTGTTTTCGCAATCAGAGAGCAAAAGAGCTGTGTTTATAGGTGGGAATTAGGATTGTTTTTTCTCTTTTGGATTTATGGGAAGAAAATGGTAGGTTTTCCGATGGAAGAAACCAATGGAGTGTCGAAATCGGTAGGGTTTAAGCCAACCAGGGAGTCAAGGATGCTGAAATGTGGGAGTGGAATTTTCATGATCCTGATTGGAACCAAACACACTCGGGTCAATTAGTGAGCTTTATGAACCAACAAGTAATGCCTGGCCTATTTTTCCAAGAGAGTTGAAACAAACATCCCATTTTTGTGAGGTTTTTCTTTTGTCTTGTTGAGAAAAAACCATAGCTGGTTAATTGGATCAAAACTGAAATGATTAATCTGCCAACGAAATAGAAGTAACAAAAGAATGTAGAAACTGATAAACAGGTTCTTTACTCAGGCTGATATTGAAACTGATTTTGAATATTCCTTCAAGGAGGAATGCTACGGCGGATAGGCAAGTTTGGCACTTCAATAAGAAAGGTGTGCACATACATGTTGCCAAAGATATTGCCCTTGGTGTGTTATTGGCACCGCCGCCCGCCACCGGCAAACCCACTTGAAGTGGCATGGAAAGCTATTTAGAAAGCGAAGGTGCCAGGTAAAGTTGCGCTACAATGTGGAGAACACTGTTCAGTATTTCACCAACGCGGTTCAGCTCCAGTACCAAGGGCTAAGATTTAAGCTGTCTTCTGTGATCAGAGCATTGAGAATAGCTTTCTTTGGTTTGTGCAATGTTCCTTATGCGCAAGAAGTATGGCACAGTGCCGGTTTCAAGCGCTGAAAGTGATGCTAGGGTATATGGAAAAATCCAAACTTTAAGGTCTGGGGAAGATAAATCGAAACATGCATCTGAAATTGCATTGCTTACTACTGGCTGGTATGAGGATTTTAGCAAGTACAATGCAAAGCCACCGAAACAGTAGAGGCAGAAGGATATAACTGCGACAGTGGCTTTATAGCAGATACTAGACGTGGAGGAAAGAGCTGTGTTGCTCGGAAGTCGGAACCATGACGTCCACAGCTTTGATAATTCCTGGAGTACAATTGGCAACACCCGCCATATGTTCAGTCACTAACAACAATCTTCTGAGAATTATTTTCACAATAGTATGGAATTGAGAAACTTTATTCCTCTGAAATGTTGAAAAAGGTATAGGATAAAATTATGTTATTGATACCATCCATTCTTGGATCTGTTTCAAACTCTGGGTCGATATAAAAGAACACAGGCTTATCAATCTGCTCCCCAGGAAGGTGTTGCTCCTCGAAGCAAAAGCACTGTATTTTATTGAAGTATACTGCAGCCTTCATAGGGGTACATTATATGTAGAGACACCAACTATTGGAGCTGAACTACGATTCTCAGCCATATAAAAAGCAAGTGCACTTTCACCAGGTTTGACCCTTACCTCTATTTGTGTAGGAGTAAACTTCCATTACATTCCATTGCCCACATCAGCATTGAATTGCACCACAATCTCTCTTTTGGCGACTGTGTCATCCTTAGCATGTTGAGCAATCTTCTGTTCAACACTCTCATAGCGATGGATAGTGCCACCATACCCAGTAGCTTGGCAGAATATGCTGTACAGAGGAACTGCTGCGTAACTGGCAGCAACCATTGCAAAAACCAAACCCATAAAGAACACTAGCGTCTTGCGTGATTTCTCGTGTGACAGCCTGAGTATAATAGTCCCCGGATTCTCAAAAGAGACTGAGCAGCAAGGGGCTGATGCTGACTTACTAAATGAGCCTAACTTGGTATGCATCTGACATAAAGTGTTGCCGCCATTTAAATTATAACTGGGTATGCATCTGGACTCAAGAGGTAAATGATGGGCACTTTGAACAGGGGAAAAACTCTTCTACAAACCAGTGATAATGGCATGTTTGAATAGGCAGATGTTACTTCACATTCAATGCTGGCAGCATAAATGACAATTAATAATTTCATTAAGTAACGAAAAGAATCCTTAAATTTCATCCAAACTGAGGTTGGATGCTACTAAACAAAGCAAAATTTAAAAGCTCTCTGGCAAACCTATGTAATTCCTGGTTATTATTATGAAATACAAATATATACAAAGAGGGGTTTAAGCAATGTCATTCGCACACAAAAAAAGGGGAAATGTCAAAACCAAATATTAGCCAAGTTTTGATGTTTTCAGGAAGCCGCTTCTTTATACCCAGTTAACACCAGGGTTCTTCTGCATATAACTGCCAATATCTGTCCAATCCACCCCTTTGAAAAGGTTTTTGGTTTCCTCAGTGCCCATTACTGTGAGGAGTCCACTTTAGAGCTTGCCGAACTCTGAAGCTACACGCTTAAAACTGAATTCTACCCAATGAGACAATGCAAGACAATGAACCAAGATTGAATAGATAATTATTGAATATCTTTTTTCTTTTGTTCAGACAAATCGATCAAAGATTATTTGAGGTTTTTGGTGGCTACCGATGCCACTGATGGATTTAATTAGAGAGAAAACATGTACCAGGAGACAGGTAACACAGTGTAAGTAAAAAGTATACACAGTGCTGTTTAATACTGGCAATTAGTAATCTACGCTTCAGAAACTTGAGCAACCCCAACCAATTAACAGGGAGTTCACCATAAGAAGCAACCAGTAAAGTTAACAAAGTCTATCACAAAGAAGACATATAAACAAACAGATACAGAAAATAACCAAAAATAAAAACCAGGGCTACATGAATTTGGGCTGAACCAGTTTAGATTCTCTTCTCAATAAAACCAGCTATGGAAATATATGCATTTATAGGTGGCTGCTAACTAGCTAACATTTACTTTAAACATTGCTCATCATTTATACATTTCTAGGTCACTTGTTTTCGCAACACACGACAACACCAAAATGTTTTGTTAAGTATCCAATCCACCGTTACACTACAAACAACTAGGCACAGCTCATACTAATAACGGGCCCATCACAATCGGATACTTAGCCAAAATGTAGGCTCCAAACCCTTTTCCATTAACATATCCAGCTCAAAAATGACATAACAAAAACAACAATCACACTGGCAATAGCATACAACAATCAAAGACTATCGAAATCACGGAGATGGATCAGCACAAAGATTTTTGATCAAGGCAAGAAACTGTGACAGCAGAGGCAGTGCATCAATTAAGCTACACCTTCAAATGTTGGGAGAAGTCTAGATTGGCATTCAATATTAGAATGCAACCCACGCCTTTTCATACGACCCTTTTCCACCGCAGGGTTCGGGTCGGGTTCAACCCAAACCCCACGGCGGTTTTTGTTTTTGATTTAGAAGAGGTTGCGAAAGTCGTAATGCAAAAGCTTAAACAAGAACTAGGGCCCTCTTCAAATTTCAAATGCCATACACAGTTTCTTGCTCAAACCTTTTACTATTTCACAATCATATCCATCAGACCCATGAGAGTTTAAGATGTTTGGGGAACGATTACGAGTTTGGGAAGAGGGAAATGGAGTACCTGGGTGAAGATGAGAGCTTTGAATCGGGGAAGCACGGGCAGCAGAGTAGAGGAGGTTGGGGAGAGTAGGGGGTTGGGATATATAGGGTGGCTTATGATCGAAACGACTGCGTTTTGGTCAAAAAAAGAATTTGGCCCAAAACCCCCAAATCTTAGAGGGTTGCTATATGTACTAATCTTATTGCTTTAAAGATGATTTCAAAATTGCAGATTCAATTGTCGATGATCGTTGTTCTAAATACTATAATTATGATTTGATTGTATGACATAAAAACATGACAATTACATACAATCTTTGATTGTAGCTCGTCAGACACTCTTCGGTGGTAACTGGTCGGACGGACCCTCCCGGATAGAGCCGGTCAGGACCATCTACGGTGGTAGCTAGTCAATAGACCCTCTCGTGGATTAGAGCTGGTCAATTGTTTTTCTTGTGGTCATGGTGAAAATAATACCCCACTTTTTAATTATGAATTTGAGCCAAGAGAATTGTTATATATTTTATTTAATCGTTTTTTATTGGTTGCGTGCATGTGGATTTTTGAAAAATCAAAGGGAGAGCATTAAAAGAAATTTATATTTTTATATTCGATTTTTGTCCACTCACGCTAATGTTTTTTAAATGTTTCTTCCATAAGCCCTTCATTTTCACATGCCCAGTGTTGCATGGTTCTTGAGAAGGGGTCGCGCATACAGAAGTCAATGCATAGTCAATCAATCTGTTGTTGCTCGCATGTTTACTTAGGTATTACTTCCATGTAGATTGCTCTGATTACCCCAACTTAGATAGTTGAATAGGTTGTTGAAGCATAGTTGTGATTTGGGGAGCATGATGACTTCAGGAGTTGGGGTTTGATTTAAATTATTCATGGAAGTGCTGAGTTGGTTTGTAGGAAGGGTTGTCAATTTCAAGGGAGTTTCTGTAAGAAGTTCCCTTAAAGTGGTCCCCACAAAATTCTGGTTAAGGGGTTTAATTCGAAGTGTGTCATGACAGCTGAGGCAGATCTAACTGATGCTCAAAATATCAAGAGATTTTTGGTCTTGTTCAAAAGTTTCTTAAAGAACTTCAATTTCCTCTCTTGACTTATATCTTCTCTTTCAGTTCTTTAAATTTTTTTTTCTTCTTAAAATTCTTTATAAAAAAATTTAGCTTATGCTAATAATTCAAGTATGGTAGCAACAAATTCTCCTATTCATGATGAATAATTAACTGTTCATTTAAGTAAAAGGATGGGTTTAAATATTTGCAATATGCCAAATAAACAAATTAATAATTCAAGATCCTTCACACTCCGTCCATTTTTTAAGCTTTCAGAAAACAAACTAAAGATAAAAAACAAAATATAAAAGAAAAGGTTACTTTGGTCTTTTAGGTTGCTACTTAATAGAAAATTATAAGAACTTAACAAAATATTCCCATAAATTAGACGGATGCCTTTTGTTGAAAGCAAACTAGAGTTTTGGTATTCCATCGATACGTTTTAAAGTTTGGGTATCATATTGGTCTTAACAAAATAGTTTAGAGATTTTCGCTGAATTTAACCCAAAATTGAATTCACAATACTTCGGCTAAGCACTTTACCAACATTTAGTTTTGACTTTTGACCAAATTGTTAAAGTTTTGGGCTTACAAATTCGGGCTGAGTCGGGATATTCAGGATATACTTGGCCCATATCGATCTCGACCTGATTACTACTTTCAGGATTCGAGACGAGTCGGGATAACTAATTTTTTACTTTCTGTCCTGTCCTGCTCGGGATCGGTACGAGATATTTGGGATCGTATCATGATTCCGGTATCAAATTCCCAAGCCTATCTCATGAACTTTAGGTAGCACGGAAGCTCATGTACTTTAGGTAGCACAGAAGCTCATGTACTTTAGGTAGCACAGAAGCTCCGTCCTACGTCTTTTTTTTTTTAACAAGCCGTCCTACCTCGTTTCCACACCAAACAAAATTTCAGTTCGCGCTATCACGTCCCAGGAAATTCGGAAATTTCGCAATCTCCCTCATTTCCCAAATTTTGGAGGCAAATGGCCACGTGGCCCCTAGAGGAAACAATTTTAAATACATTTTATTATTTTTCACATTAACTCTTTTAAAATAAAAAATACAATCAGATTCGTCGTCGTTATAGGATTTGCCCAAATCCAAGCTTTCTCTGTGTGACAAACACAGACCAGATAGAAAAAGCTCGGAAAATTTGATTTTCCGGGAGAGAATCGTCGCCGATTTCTTAAGAAGGGCCGACTCCGAGGCCGGAATTCCGAGTTCTTTTTCGGAGTCAGAACGTTGTGGCTTTGCCGGAAAGTTGGAATTTGAATCGGCGGGTTCGTTTCGTTGCTTCTGTTAGGGTTTGGGATTCGAATTTGGGGGTTTACGGTCACTGAGGAGGCGTATATTGCGTCTCCGGCGACGGTTGCTGAATTCGGAAACGTTTTCTGGATTCTGTTTTGTGTGGGGGAGGTTTCAATGGGCAATTAGGGTTTGGGTGATTGGAGTTGCGAGTTTCGTCGGAATTGGGGAGGTCGGAATATGATAACTAAGCGGCCGGCGAGATTCGAAATGCCGAATTTGAAGCGGTGTAAGCTGGAGGAGGCGGAAGCGAAAGCCTACGTGTGTTCGGCGAATCCGAAGAGACGGAAAATGAATGGGTGCAACGGCGAGGTTGAGAATTTCAGCTCCCGTTCGTCGGGATACGACGAGTCGTTTTCCGCTGCGGTGGAGGCGGAGTCGAATGTGCAGCGGAAGGGATTGAATCAGAGCTTCCAGAAGTTTCGGAGGTCAGCAAGGGGACGGCCGCAGGTGCCGCCGTCGAGGTTTAACGATTCGGTTGAGTTTTGCGAGAAGAAGCAAGCTAAGAATGCAGATACATTTTTGGTTTACGGAGAAGAAAATGGTGATATTTTAGCAGTGAAAGATAGTGAAGGGATTGAGAAATTGGGGTTTGTGAAAAAGCAGAAGGGGGAGATCAATGGAGTGAAGAAGAAGAAGTTCCAATATTGCCGGAAGGTAGAGGAAGAAGAAGAAGTGTATTATTATGCAGATATAGGTCACAAGCAGTATATGGGATCAAAGAACTCGGCAGCATCAAAAGGCGGTAGGAATTCGATGCTAGAGGAAAGAAGTTTGGGAAATGGAGCTAAGGAAAACTGTGCAAAGAAGAAGGAAGTGTTTAGGCCGCAGGACTTTGCTTTGGGTGATATTGTTTGGGCTAAGTGTGGGAGGAGCTACCCGGTTTGGCCTGCGGTGGTTATCGACCCCATAGTGCAAGCTCCTGATGCAGTGTTGAGCTGCTGTGTTGCTAATGCTATTTGTGTGATGTTCTTTGGGTTCTCAAAGAATGGAACACAAAGGGTACGTATTTGCATCGTTGAAACTCTGTTTATTTTTGTGGGTACTATAGATTTGCTCACACTGTATGGTTTATATGAACAGGATTATGGGTGGGTGAAGCAGGGAATGATTTATCCGTTTAAGCAGTTCCTTGAGAGGTGTGTAGCTAATTAATCTTGTGCTCTATTTTGATTCTTTGATTTTTGAAGATAAGGTCTTTGAATATTCCAGAGTTCTGGCTTCTTCAGATTTCGAGGACAGACCCAGTTGTACAGGAGCAAACCAAGTGAGTTTCAGATGGCAATTGAGGAGGCAGTGTTAGCGGAAAATGGCTTTATTTACGCAGCTTGTAAAGGTAACGATTCAGAGGCAAAGGGGACTGAAATCCAAGAGGTCACAGATTTTTATCAAGATCAGGCATATTACAGTCAGAATCAGGTAAGTTTTTTTTCCATGGGGGTTTCTTCTTTCTCAGTATGATTTCTATTATATAATCCGGAAATTCTTGTTTTGTTGTGTAGTTGGACACATTATTTTGCTAATCCCCAGATGAAACCTAGAAGTCAGAAGTACTTCTTTTATCTAATATCTAAGAACTTGTCTGTTTCATTTCCTTTGTTTTTGCTGTCTGCTTAATCTTGAATTAAAGAAGACCTGTTTTAAGAATGCTATATAACAACCTTGAAAGAAATATTTTGGCATTCTTATGAAAGTGTAAAAGGATTACCCTACAAAACAATAAAAAACAGATAGAAATAAAAAGCATTGATTTTTATAGCAAGGGCCCAAACAACTCTTTGTACTTGGTCATTTTTTTGTTTTGTTTTTTACTTGGGTTTTTTGGATTTTTTTCTTGCCGAGATTATAATTCAAAGTCAGGTTTACTGCATTTTTTCTTTCTGTAAATTTTGTTTCCATGTTATATGAATGATAATTTATTGCTATTATTCTAGCAAAGTCTGAATGTCTCTAGAATGAGAGTTCATCCAATGAATTTATTGTGCAGGAAGCATTACAGGACACAAGACCTTGTGATTGCTGTGGTTTGATGAATCCATCTAAGGCACTGAAAAAAGTGAAGGACTCTGGTTCTGAAACCCAAGTTTTGTGTAAACATTGTGCAAAGGTTCAAACTAGCCTCATTTTGGAGTTCTATCAACTTTGAAAGTGAAACTTTTTTCTACATAATCATAGGTTTCTAATGATGCTTACTATCATTTTATGTAGTTGAAAAAATCAAAACAATATTGTGGCATATGTACTAAGATATGGCACCATTCAGATGGTGGAGATTGGGTGAGTAATCTACAATCTTTGTCTCATTGACTAATCTGATGTCATCATGATGAATATCATTTATTACTTTAGTTTTTGTAGTTTAAATGTTTGGGAATTTGTTCATTTCAATTATCTGTCTCAGGTATGCTGTGATGGCTGTAATGTTTGGGTGCATGGCGAGTGTGACAAAAGTTCTAGTAAAGTACTCAAGGTATACCATTCATGCTTAAATTGACAATATATTTTCGTTTCTCCTACATTTTTTATACCTAATTTGGTTAAGTGGTGAAGCATTACTGAACTGCCCTGTTGTTCAGGACCCTGAGCACATTGATTACTATTGTCCTGATTGCAAAAATAAGTCCAAATGTGAATTCTCAGATGTGGTACACTATCAGCGAAAACCGAGGCATGTCAGAAACTTTTGTATTTCATTAGATTCTACTGATTAGGGTTCATTTATAAATTATCTTTTCAATTTTCATTGTCACTGACTTATGTGACAACTTTGAAACAGGTCTGGGTTAAGTGGCTGGAAATCTGTGACTAGCGTAACTGTGTCTGAGATAACTGTGGTTTGCAATGGCATGGCAGGAACATATGTACCAAGCCATCATATGTAAGTGCTCATCTTCTGAAAAATGAAGAGTTATATTGGGATTTATTTCTCTTTTAGCATTTCTGTATCTTTTCAAATTAAATTCATTTGGTCTTGCTTGGTATTTTGTCTTCCTTAGTTTAGTCAATCATTTCAACTATACTGTAATACTTTATAATCATATTTGGAGGATTTGCTAGCTGCTTCTCATTATTTTATGTTGCAGGATTACTTGTAAGTGTGGATCATGTGATGAGTCAAAGATGCAAAGCCTTGGTGAATGGGAAAGGCACACAGGTTGTAGAGCAAAAAAATGGAAGCATAGTGTGAAAGTGAAGGCCACAATGCAAACACTGGAACAATGGGTTTGTACAATATCTCTTATCTTATCTACACTATGTTCTTGGCTATCAGCAATAGTTTTGATTCTATTCTGAGAAGAGGTTGCTTGCTCAATTTCTTTTTGGTAAACAAGGGATTCCCTTTAAACTCTAATTCTGCAGTATACTGATTCTAGACAGTTCCTCAGTAATCATGAATATATTTCAGATTGCAGAGTATAACGAACATGGTTTCGCATTAGATAAGGAGCGACTACTTGATTCCTTACAAGGTTAATACTTGCCTAATTCTTTACATGTTGGCTGATCTACTTGTTCGTCTGTGTCTCTGTAGCGGAGGTGGCTGAGCCTTGTGCCTAAGCGGCAAGGAGGTTTTTGGTTGATAATATCTTATTGTGAATTTGTGAGACTCACTTGTATCTTTGTTGCAACAGAAAAGTATGAGCCAGTTAATGCAAAGTGGACAACTGAAAGATGTGCAGTTTGTAGATGGGTGGAAGATTGGGAAGATAACAAAATGATCATATGCAACAGGTGCCTGTCTCCATCTTTTGTTGCATCTGTGTCAAATTTTAGTTTTAAAATAATTGATTTATTTTTTGTTTCTGATTCAAGACTTTAGAGTGTCACATAATTTTTGTTACTTTGTCTAGGTGTCAAATAGCTGTGCACCAAGAATGCTATGGTGCAAACGATGTCCAGGATTTTACTTCATGGGTTTGTAGAGCATGTGAAACACCAGATATCATTAGAGAGTGTTGTCTCTGTCCTGTGAAAGGTATTTCTGCCATCATCTATTGTCTTGTGTTGACCTTAGGTTTCCATATTGGGTTTATGTACTGATATTATGTGTTTCTCGATAATGCTACTGTAATAATAAAGATGCTGATAATATTACTATTTTTATTGTTATTTATGTTTGACTGCAAGGCTAATAGTCTGCTATTTTCAGAGTACCTTTTTGTTCACACGCGACTATTCATTTTCATGCCATTGATGATTCCAGTTTTGCTAATGCTTAATATCTATATTTCTTCTATATATCTATGTACGTAGAGCATAGGATGTGCACGATAATGCCATCTTATATCTTCAGTTAGGTTGACTGTTTTCTAGTTTGCTGATTTGAAATTGGTTTCTTCAGGAGGTGCTTTGAAGCCTACTGATGTTGGCACCTTGTGGGTTCATGTCTCTTGTGCTTGGTTTCATCCTGAAGTTGCTTTCTTCAATCATGAGCAGATGGAACCTGCTGTTGGACTCCTTAGAATCCCACCTGCTAATTTCATGAAGGTAACTTAATACTATACTAAATTGGACATTCAGTTACTTTGTTTTCTTATTCTTAACCAAAAATAGTGTGATGCTGTGATGGGAATTTTTCATCTTATCTTGGTTTCCCCACCAGTTTGGAAAGTACAGTTCATTATGTGCTTATTCAGTGATGTTATTTATTTGCACCCTATCTAATTCAATTCACCTACTATTTTGGAACAGCATTGTGTAATTTGTACACAGACTCATGGTTCCTGCACCACATGTTGCAAATGTGCCACTCATTTTCATGTCACCTGTGCATCAAGAGCAGGCTACAGCATGGAAGTAAGGTTTCAATGTTTCATTATTCTTCTTTATGAACGCCTATCCACTTCTTCAGTAGCTACAACTATTGCACCAGTCCTTTAATCTCAGTTGACATAAAAATATCTTTTATTGTATTGATCTTTCTTTGATTATTTGCACTTATCTTTCAATTGTTAGTAATATTTGCGAACAATGTTGGTGATTTGATTATATTACACCTTGAACTTTCAGTTGCACTGCCAAGAGAAGAATGGGAAACAAGTAACAATGAAGGTGATATATTGTGCAGTGCACAGGTTAGTTATCTACTGTATTTGTCATATGATCCCTATTGCTACTAGTCCTCTCAATGGGAGCATTTTTTTGTAGTTGCATTTATCTGTGTTGTTGACTTAATATTGATAACCTTTGTCTCAGAAACCCTAATCCGGACGCTGTTGTAGTTGTTCATACCCCTTCGGGGGTTTTTGCTGCTAGAAGCGTGCATCAAAACCAGAAAGGGTTCTTCAGGGGTTCAAGGGTGGTCTCATCAAAGAGGACCGAAGTTCCAGAACCTTCAACCCCAGAGTATTATGAGTTAGAACCACTATCTGCTGCAAGGTGTCGTCCTATTAAAAGATCAAAATTTAAGGTAAATTTTGTTTGTATACAATTGATTGTTGTCATATTTTCCCTGTAATTTCTCTTAAGAAGATTTCTTTTTTTTTCTAGTCAAATTAGTTGTATTTTTATGGTTTGTGATTCTCTACCCAGGGAGGTGAGCGGCTACCAATTTTTCATCGACCAAGGGGACCAACACATCATCCATTAGAAGAAGTAAATACATTGAGCACATTCAAAGTAATACTCTTGTCCTTGTTATATTTGACATTTTCTTCCACCTTAGAATGTAAATTTTGGCATTTATTAATTGGGAGTTTCCTGGTTGGTTGATGTGGTGGACTGATTACATCTGTTGTCTAATATTAGGAAATAGAAGATTCTAAAATATTTGCTTCCTTCAAAGATCGGCTTTACCACTTGCAGGCAAGTCTCGTCCCTTTGTATGCTTTGGTTTATTACTTGATAAACTCTTGACATTTTGTCTTATGTACATAAGTCATTAACATTTTCTTGTCTTAATTTCAGAAAACTGAAACTCACCGGGTTTGTTTTGGTAAATCTGGAATACATGGATGGGGTCTATTTGCACGTAGGAATATTCAAGAAGGAGAAATGGTAATTGTTACTTCACACTGTTATTGAAAAAACTTGTAATTTAAATATGGTATAATTTATGTAACAATGACTTGACATAGATCTTTCTTTATGTTAAGCTCTTAAAGAATATTTGTTGTCATGTGATTGATATGGAAGCGTGAATTCTTTTACGCTTAAAATGTTCTGGTTCATGTGATCTGATCTTTTTATTGCTGAATACATTGGTTTCCAGGTTGTTGAGTATCGTGGTGAGCGGGTAAGACGTAGCGTTGCAGATCTGAGGGAAACACGGTACAGGCTACAAGGCAAAGATTGCTATGTAAGTCAATTTTCAGTATACTCCTATGTTCTATGTATGCCAGTATGCATTGTATTATCTTATGAATGTATTTTAGCCACAGTAACTGTTGGATTCAATACTACTTAGCATATGCCACTTACATGTGGTGGACAAATGATGGGGATCTTTAAAATTTCACAAGTTCATCATTTTTATACATAGTCATTCTACCAGTTGTTTCAAAACTTATTAGTCTTGGACCAAAATGAGAGCACTCCTGTAGATGAAGGTTTGTCCATTAAGTTAGTGATGATTTTGGCATTTATGGGAAGTTCAATTAGGTGCCAGAGAATACTGACTTTTGAACCATTAGTTAGTTCTGTCTAATTTAAGCACCTTTCTATTACAGAACTTGAGGATCTCTTGTGTTGTGTTAAAGTTTGTTATGTTAGGGTTATGGCTCCTTTTATGTGATTTTTTTAGAGTTACAGCTAAAGCACCCTCCTTCACCAGTCACCCAAATGTGATTTTAAAGTGTATGAACGACTTTTTCTTTGCAGCTTTTCAAGATGAGCGAGGAAGTAGTAATTGATGCTACATATAAAGGAAATATAGCACGGTTGATTAACCATTCGGTGAGTTCCGTTAGTTAACAACTTTGGACTTTTGGTTGCTCATGGAAATAATTACTGTTGACTATTCCAAGTGTCAATTGATTGGATTTGCCATACTCAAGAGTCTGAATTACATATCACGATGCTAAAATTTTGCTGCATGTGCTGCAGTGCATGCCCAATTGCTTTTCAAGGATCATGACTTTGGGTGAGGAGAACCGAATAGTTCTCATGGCCAAGACTAATGTTTCAGCCGGTGAAGAACTAACGTAAGTTTTCTGGTAATTTTCTTTTCAAGTTTTTCACAGACGACATTTTGTATATTTGGTTGAGAAAGGTCCCAATTTTCTCCTTAATCTTTGCTCAACAGGTACGATTACTTGTTTGAGCCGGATGAACGTGACGAGCTGAGAGTTCCCTGTCTATGTAAAGCTCCCAACTGTAGGAAATTCTTATGTTAGACATCACAGTCATACAATTTTTTGGTGTTCCCCATATCATATCTACACAGAGATCTGACCACTTCTAACCATTAAGGAAATCCTTTCCCTTGTTACAGAAAAGAAAGAACATTTTTCTGATCTTGTAATTCTTTCAATATATATAGGGTCTTTCCACTAAGGGATCTTTTTTTGATATATACGAGGGATCAAGTAAGAAATAGACAGATTATATAATCATCTTCAGTGTAATTTTTTGTAAAAAAATACTTTTTTATTAAATAACTCACATATCCTAGATATGTTATGAGGTTTGAATTCGTGATTTTAAAATTAGTTAAATTTCTTAACTAACCAAGACACGGCTCATTGATTTTTTTAGTGTAATTGTTTCAAAGTAAATTGATCACGTAATTTAAGTATATACTTGTATCTTTGGCAGTCAATTGTTCGATCCATCAAGCTCTCTCATAACCATGTATGATTCAAGTAACATTCATCCAAATGGTGAAATGTTTATTAAAGCTTCAAAATGGCTTTCAAGAATCAAGACTAATCACCTCAAGATCGATAGATTTAACAATTACAAAACGATGAATAAAAGAGAAAAATCATGTCTAAGATTTGCCAATGCATTTGCACCTTGAAATAAATATATTATGTGAGAGTCGAAGCACTAATCTTTTGGAAATATAAACGATTGGAGACGCGATCACAATCTTTCATATCTTTTTTGGGAGAGGTTTTATTTGATGACTAATTGATAACTTTTTCGTTTCATCTTATTTTCGATCTCATATTCACATCTCGACAGTCTAGTTTGTAGATATATATTAGTAGATCATCTATACAAATTTTCATACAAATTGATAATCGTTAAGGCATTCATAAATGTGATTCACCGATTAATTATAAATTTGAACGGTTCCTGTTTGACATCTTTGGATCATCTATTGATTTGATCTATTTCGATGTCTTAACGATTATCAATTTGACTGAAAATTTGTAAAAGTGATATCTTTATATACACCTATACGGTTGAGATAAAAATGTGTAATAAACTATTAAGGAGAAAATCATCAACTAGTCCTCAACAAAAAGGTCTTTAAGGATCCCCTTCTCTATCTTTCTTATCGAAGCTAATTTTCTTTAGTGGTGGAAATTCATCAATTACTCTATAAATTTTTCTCGGTTATTTTTTAGTTTTGTAATCGAGGTTAGTTCATATTCTAAAGGTTAACTGCAATAATGGGTAGTATTTCATTAAAAATTAGAAAATCAATAACCAAGAAGTCAAGAACAAAGGGAAGGTCACGTTTATGGGCCTATCTAGGCATATTCAGCCCATAAATTTGAATTAGCTTTCGGTAACAATATTCTAGTTAGTTATGTTTTTGAATGCGCAGAGCCAACCGGAGCCGTTCAGCCTCTCAAGACGCAGAAGCGTATGCACAGAGCCAAGCCGATTTGCTCTTGCAGCTCTCCTCGCTTCACTTCATCTGGCCCAGCCTTCACCTGGTGAGCTCTCTCTCTGAATTTGAATTTCGGAAAGCCGGTATGATTCGTAGATTTGGATTTGTGCTTTTGATTTGAATTTTTGCTTCGGTGAATTTGATCTTGTGATTCTGTGATAATTTGCTTTAGAAATGAACGATTCCAGTTTCTAGATGTGTATCGGAGCTTTGATTTCGATTTTCTGTACTTCGTTCGAATCACGCGCTGCGTGTGAACTTTTATGCTTCGTTTGAATTTTGATCTTATATCTCTATGTGGATTTTTCACTTAGATCCTAGCTCGTACGTAGTTCAGGAACGAAGCAATTCAAAATAGGAGCTCGTTTGTTAGAATTTTGAAGCTGAATGATGCGTTTAGTGTGAATCTAACTCGGTTCTTTGTTTGGAAAACTTCTGTATGATACATGTGCTTCTTTGGATTTGAAGAGCCTAACTAATTGTCTGAGTTTTTGTTGGACTTGATTAGTTACGAGCAGGACGTTTGGACGGAGATCGCAAAGTTTCTGGACGGAAAATCACTGGTGATGCTCGCTGCGACATGTCGTTGGTTCCACGATCTGGTCATGGAAGGAAGCATCTGGAGGTCCTTGTGCTTGCGTGATCTTCAGGTCCCTGCTCCTCGCCACCCGGCGGCTTTTGATTCGAAGAAGCTCTACATTTCCTCTTTCAGTAAGGGCCGCTTGATCTCCTTAATGTGTGACGTGTTGATTAGTGTGTGTGTGTGTGATTGCTAATGTTCTTGGGGTTTTTGCAGATGGGAGTCACTCTTACATGTTCCGCCATCGGTGAGTGTCCTGTACCCCATTTGGCTCTGATTTATAGAGTTTTGTTTTGCAAGGTTCTTATGGTATTTGAATTTAAGCCCCCTATTCAGTTTTGAATTTTGATGTGTAAGAACTTTGTTTGCATCTGACTTTCAAGGAAATCAGCGATTACTGAAATTTGTGGATTTTTAGCTGTGTAAAACTAGTTTCACCGGATTTTTAGTTGTGTAAAACTAGTTCACTTTTCAGTTGGTTAATGTATCTCATTGCATTAGCCAGAGTAGACTAATGGTTTCTACCTTGTTGTATCTGTTATGTGTTTGAATGAATCAGACTGGATGCGCATTGGTGCATTTTTCCTGGAGTCTTCTTCAGTACTCCTAACAGAAAGGCTGAGCAGCCCACTGAAATTCCCCAAGGAAGTGTTCAAGAAATGCTGGAGTCCTGCGGCAGTTGTGTGTTGAATGATGTCAAACCTGGGATATGGATTGCAGGTACCTTCAACTAGACTTGAATATCATTTCTTTCTGGACTAGTCAAGAGTATGAAGTGTTTGTGATATATGATCATGACCGTAAATAACTTATGTTTTCATCTGCCATGATTTGCCCCAGATCTCCAGCTTGTTCGATGCCCCGTCTGCGAGCTAAATACCTGTGATGGTGAGAACAAATGCCATAGCTGAGATTAGAAGCTGGTGTATATGATTGAAGAATCACCACTCACTATGTGCATCGAGTTCAATTATGCTTCATTTTTTCTTCAAAAGCTAGGAATGTGCACGTTCTCACTCTTCAGTGCACTTTCTTGAGTTTATTCTGTTCTGTTGCTTGAAATGCAAACTTCTGAAATGATAACAAGAAGATGAACTGGTGTATGTGTATGTTTGGTTATTACAGATAACTGAGAAAGCTTGCAGATATCAACAGGAACAATGCAGACGTTGGATGTAAGGCACATTGAACTGTTCTTGAGTGAGGGATACCAGGATGGTAGCTGGGAATATGAACTTATTGGAATTCTAGATGTCAAAAAGCATGTTGAGGGTGCTTGTGGAGCTATTTTTGATGTCAAACACCTCAAAGACTCTTCAACTTCAGGTAAATTAAGAAGCTCTCAGCGCTATCTTTTAAGTTTTTACAACGCCATAATCACTGAACCCCCAAAAACACAGGGAAAAGATGTTCAATTATACTTGATAGGGTGAAATACTCGAAAAAAACTTCATGTTAGTAAAAGTTGCCTGCAGTCCAATTACTGTTGGCCATAACTTCAGTTATATATGTTTGATGAATGTACCTGCTCATCTGATCTAATTTCCAAATGACATTGCAGAAGTCTTCAACCTCAACTCATGGGTGGGCAAAGTGAATGACTGGCAACCAAAGGCTGTGATCACAATGCATGCAGTTGCTGTCAACGCAAATCTGCAGAAAAATGAAGGTAAGAGAAAAAACAAACCAACTTTTACGAGTCCCCTCTTCCATTACCAAACTCTTGGTATCTGAGGAAGCCTATGAATGACATTTTATCTTGTTTCCATCATTCCATAATTTTCCCTTCTTCATGATACCAGGCCTGCAAGTCAAATACCATGTCATGAGAGCTGGAGCTGGAGAAGAAGTCGTATCTATCAGAATCTCGCAGCAGCTTCTGTAGAGTCCACTAGTCCCACAGATCTTAGCCAAAGGACAAGTTAGATGTTTTTCGATAATCTGATACACAGAATATCACAGAGAAGTAGATGATATAACGGGGTATATATGCATTAGCTCAGTTACTAGTTCCACAGTTCTACTAGTGCTCCCTTTAAAGAGGATTGTTATAATATCTAGACTTATAAGTTATACTAAGTTATACCACTAAGTCATGATATGAATGTTAAAGGTTCATGAGTTATGAGTTAGTGATATTAGAAGTTAGTGGCTCTTAAGTTACAAGGTATAAAGACTTGAGTTACATAAGAATATGGATGATTATAGTGTCATGAGATATGAGAGTTACATGGAGCACCTTTATGGGTGAGCACTAAGGAGGGTTCTTCCTTAAGCCTATAAAAGGAGAGGTCATTTGCTCATTCCAACACATCGATCATCTCATCTATCTTAAGCATCTTCATCCAAGTAGAGAGTGAAGAGTGTCCACTCCAAGTTGAGAGTGTAGTATAATGTAGCAAAACAAGTGTGAGAGAGTGTTTCCTTCAAGTGGTGTTCATGAAGTTGTGTATCTCTTGTGTACCCATTATTTGATAGTGAAAGTTCTTGTTGTTGCTGCCCCGTGGACGTAGACACATTGCCGAAGCACGTTATATCCGGTGTTCACTTTCCTTTATCTTTTATATCTTTGCATATTTGCGATCTGTTGGTTTGAGTTTGTCACTTCCATTATATTATTCTTCTCCAACAGTGGTATTAGAGCCTTGTTTATAGGGCGTGGGTGAAAATGGAAGGTTCAAGGAGTACCATGGTCTGACTCAACCACACAAATTGGATCACATGGAAACCGCGAATGGAGGACATCCTCTATTACAAAGATCTACATGAGCCTATTGAAGAAGCTGAGGCAAAGCCAGAAGACACCTCGGTTGCAGATTGGACGAAGGTGAACCGCAAGGCAATCAGACATATTCGAGAGTGGATGGATGATAGTGTGTTCCATCATGTGGTGAATGAGACCGATGCGCATGAGTTGTGGACAAAGTTAGAGTCATTATTCGAGAAGAAGACCGTCGCTAAGAAAGCCTTTCTAATCAAGGAGCTTGTCAATATGAAGTATAGCGATGGCGTGAGGGTCACTGAGCACTTGAATAATTTTCAATGTTCAATTAATCTGAAAAAAAGAAGTATGTCGAAGATAACAAACCTGAAAAAGAGGTTTTGGGGTGAAGCTGTGACAACCGTATGTTATTTGATCAACCGAACATCATGTGTACCGCTGGGACTGAAGACCCTAGAAAGTGTATGGACCGGTAAGAGCGCTTCATATTCGCACTTGAGAGTGTTTAGGTGCAAAGCATTTGCACATGTCTCAAAGAAGGACATATTGAAGCTAGATGACAAGGCCATACCATGTATCTTTCTCAGGTATGGTAATGAAGAGATAGGCTACAGGCTATGGAATCTGAGAACCAAGAAGTTGTTCAGAAGTAGAGTTGTAGTGTTCCATGAAGATCAGACTGTTGCGGATTTTGACAAGAAGACAATTAATAATGAAGACAACCTCATTTATTCCTCACCACTTCAAGCTGCAGGTGCCGTGAATGATGTCGCGAATGAAGCTGCAGATGCAGCGAATGATGAAGCTGAAGCTGCAGAGGTGGCGAATGATGTTTAGGAGGCTGCGAATGATGATCAGATTCAAGAGGATCATATTCGGGGGGAGCCTAATTAAGAGCAGCAGCAGCAGGCGAATGCCCAAATACCAGTTCGAAGATCTCGAAGAGCGCCGAAGCCAAGCGCTAAGTACCATTCTTCTCAATACATTTTGCTCACCAGTGATGGAGACAATTCATATGCCAGATATATTCTGTTAACCAGTGATGGAGAGCCTGAATGCTTTGAGGAAGCAAAGACTCATGCAGATAGCGACAAGTGGATGTTAGCTATGATGTCTGAGATGAAGTCTTTGATGAAAAATAGCACCGTCTTTGATGAAAAATAGCACCTATGAGTTGGTGGAACTTCCTAAAGGCAGGAAAGCACTCAAAAACAAATGGGTGTTCAAGCTGAAGAGAGATAAGAACGACAAGTTGACAAAGTTCAAAGCCCGGTTGGTTGTAAAAGGTTTCGGGCAAAAGGAAGGAGTCGACTTTGAGGAGATCTTCTCACCTGTTGTCAAAATGACTTCTATTAGAGTTATTTTGAGCATGGCAGCTAACATAAATCTTGAGGTGGAGCAGTTAGATGTGAAGACTGCATTCCTACACGGTGATTTGGAGGAGGAAATATATATGGTGCAACCTGAAGGTTTTACAGTTGAAGGCAAGGAGCAAATGGTTTGCAAGTTAAAGAAAAGTCTGTTTAGGCTGAAACAAGCGCCAAGATAATGGTACAAGAAATTTGACTCTTTCATGGTGAGTCATGGGTACAAGAGGACTGATGCAGACTCATGTGTGTATATTTGCCGATTCGTTGATGGTAAATTTATCATTTTGTTGCTTTATGTTGATGATATGTTGATTGTGGGGCAAAATGTTTCTATTATCTGTAAGTTGAAGGCAGATTTATCAAATTCTTTTGACATTAAAAACTTAGGTCCAGCGAAGCAGATATTGGGCATGGAGATTACTCGTGACAGGAAGGCAAAAAAATTATGTTTGTCACATGAAAGAAGGCAAGGCAGTGAGATCACCTTTAGGTAATCACTTCAATTTGAGTAGGTTGTTATGCCCAACTACATAAGAGGAGAAAGACAAGATGACATGTATCCCTTATGCATCAGCTGTTGGTAGTCTTATGTATGCCATGGTATGTACTCACCCGGATATTGCTCATGCAGTTGGTGTTGTTAGTAGATATTTATCTAACCCTGAAAAAGAGCATTGGGGAGCTGTTAAGTCGATACTCAAATATTTGAGGGGCACCTCAAAGTTGTGTTTGTCTTTTAGTGGTTCTGAACCCGTTTTGGAGGGTTTTACAGATGCAGATTTAGCTGGGGACCTTGATAACAGAAAGTCCACTTTTGGGTATTTATTTACATTTTGTGGGGGAGCTGTGTCATGGCAGTCCAAGTTACAGAAGTGTGTTGCCTTATCTACCACGGAAGCTGAATACATAGCGACGAATGAAGCGGATAAGGAAATAGTTTGGCTGCAAAGGTTCATTCGCGAGTTGGGTATGAAGCAAGAAATGTAGGTGATGCATTGTGATAGTCAAAGTGCTATTCATTTAAGCAAAAATTCAGTTTATCATCCTCGCACCAAACATATTGATCTCCGCTACCATTGGATAAGAGATGTAGTGTCGAAGAAGCTCTTGCAGTTGAAGAAAATTCATACAAACAAGAATACTTCTGATATGTTGACTAAAGTTGTCACATCAGAAGTTAGAGTATTGCAGCAAGTCCGCTGGAATGGACTTCAAGTAGAAATCTCATGTCGTATTACCCGGGGTTGGTCTGGAGGGGGAGATTGTTATAATATCCAGACCTATAAGTTATACCACTAATTCATGATAGGAATGCTAAAGGTTCATGAGTTATGAGTTAGTGGTCTTAAGAGTTAGTGACTCTTAAGTTAAAAGGTATAAAGACTTGAGTTACACAAGAATATGGATGATTATGGTGTAATAAGTTTTGAGAGTTACATGGAGCACCATTATGAGAGATCACTAATGAGGGTTCCTCCTTAAGCCTATAAAAGGAGAGGTTATTTGCTCATTCCAACACATCGATCATCTCATCTATCTTAAGCATCTTCATCCAAGTAGAGAGTGAAGAGTGTCCACTCCAAGTTGAGAGTGTAGTATAGTGTAGCAAAACAAGTGTGAGAGAGTGTTTCCTTCAAGTGGTGTTCTTGAAGTTGTGTATCTCTTGTGTACCCATTATTTGATAGTGGAAGTTCTTGTTGTTGCTGTCCCGTAGACGTAGGCACATTGCCGAAGCACGTTATATCCGGTGTTCACTTTCCTTTATCTTTTATATCTTTGCATATTTGTGATCTGTTGGTTTGAGTTTGTCACTTCCATTATATTATTCTTTCCCAACATGAATAACTATATATTACAAACTCAGATAGTCTGTTCTTCCCATTCGAAATTATAATAAATACATTAGTTCCTGCTGCGCATAGTTACTTCCCGAAATTACAGATTCCTAAACTGAATGAAATCGTTTATTGCTGCAGATTAGCTAGAAAATGAAAATAGTTCTGGTAATGCATATTTCCTTAGACTCCTAATTTTGTTCTGCAATTCCTACTGTAGTTGAACAAATCTTGAGAATAAAAGTAGGTTTGGCTGTAGAGTTGTAGATCTTACCAATAAGAGAGTTAAAAGTCTGGCCAAAGCTATGAAGTAATCTCTGACTTTAAATTTTGCATAAGCAGTCTCTAACCAAATCGATCGTATTCGGCATCATCAGACTTGCAGAGAAACTCTGTTCATCTCTATAGCCACATTCAGAGAAGTGTCTAGAGTCTAGACAAATGCCTCCTCATGTAACTAGGAGAAAGAGAAGATATATAACATTTACGTACGATAGAAACTGTCTATAGTCCTTGGAAAGAACCATGAAATCTGCTGCCCTAGAAAAGAAATCAAGAAGAAGAAGTTTGAAGTGGTCATAGAGTAGCAGTAGTATTGTTGACGAGTTTATGATATTGTTCTTATGTATATACTGGTTAAAATTTGAAGGAGGATTCGAGTTCCGCCTGACTCGTTGTGAGAGCTTTGATTGTATCATCGTTGCACTTGGATTTTTAGCTGTGTAAAACTAGTTTAACTTTTCAGCTGCTTTATGTATCTCATTGAATTTGTGTCTGTTATGTGTTTGGATGAATCAGACTGGATGCGTATTGGTGCGTTTTTCCTAGAGTCTACTTCAGTACTCCTTAACTGAAAGGCTGAGCACTCCACTGAAGTTCCCCTAAGGAAGAAAGTGTTCAAAATATGCTGAAGCCCTGATGACCTATGATGCACGGATACGGCAAAAATTTTAGTATGCTGTATCGTACCCGTATCCGATACGGGTACGTACGGGATACGTCATGGATACGTATCCAAAGATATTCAAACATATCCTAGATCATTTAGGGAGGTTTTGACCAAATTAATACTAGGTTGTTGACTTTTTGTAGTAATATCTTATCTAATTTGTAGCAATCTATGTTCTGTTTTAACTCTTTCACGATTATAATTGAATATTCTTCTGTATTTTCCTTAATTAGATGATTTAGATTAGATTTATTTGGAATTTATTTATTATTATAATTTTTTTTTGTGATAGATATAGTAAAATTAGGCTACTTTCGTGTTATTTCCCATTAAAATTATCTATATATTTTTAAATTATATTAAATATATATAATATCAAAACGTACCCGTATCCTATTTTTTCGATAAAAAACGTATCTACGTATCGTATCGAACCCGTATCTGTGTCCCGTACCCGTACTAGTGCATCATAGCTGATGACTCCTGCGGCAGTTGTGTATTAACCTGGGATATGGAATGCAAGTACCTTCAACTTGACTTGAATATCATATTCTTTTCTGGACTAGTCAAGAGTATGAAGTATTTGTGATATATGATCATGTCTGCAAGTTATCTAGTTTTCTCATGTTGCACGGTGGAGTGTCGGAGTGTCCGACACGTGCCGACACGCCACGTGACGTGTCGGAAAATGTTAACTTTTCTGACACGGCACCGACACGTTGACTGACATGTCACATAAGCTTCGGACACGGCATGTCACCAAATTTAATAATAATTATTATGAAAATAAAAATAAAAACCTTGTTAAATTAAAAAAATCTCACATTTTTAGCCTATTCTTTTCGCCGATCTTCGCGACAATATCCTCTCCTCAGCCTCCAAGAGCTATGAGTCTCTTCCTATTGTGGGTGGCGTCAAGGTTTTCTTTGTCGACGGTTTCTCCATCGATAGCCGCGGTCATCAAAGAATTAGGGTTTTAAGGACGAGATTGGGGATGAAAGAGAGATGAGGTATAATTATGTTTCTGAAACTCAAATTGAAATTTGATTTAAGAGTAAAGGAGAAGAGACGACATGATAGATTATGTTGGTTTAGTCGGAAATAGAGAGGGATGAGGGATTGAGTTGTGTCGTTGAGTGAGTATGACAAGAAAATAAAAGGAACTCATATATATACATATATATATATATACATATATATATATATATATATTAGAAGCGTTTAGTATGTTTTTAAGGGTATTTTTAAAAAATATTTAATAATATATAAATATATTAATTATTTGTCGTGTCCAAGCCGTGTTAGAACTTTATTTTTTGAGATTTTACGTGTCACCGTGTCACATCGTGTTGTGTCGCCGTGTCCGTGTCCGTGTCCATGCAACATAGGTTTTTTGTCTTTTATAGCTGAGACTAGAAGCTGGTGTATATGCTTGAAGAATCACCACTCACAATGTGCATTGAGTTATATGCTTCATTTTTTTGCTTCAAAAGCTAGGAATGCCACATTCTCACTCTTCACCAATGCACTTTCTTCAGTGCTAGCTGTTACTTGAAATACAAATTGCTGAAATGATAACAAGATTGGAAACTTGGTCTATGTGTATGTTTGGTTATTATAAATACAACAGTTCCTGCTGCACATAGTTACTTCCTGATCTAACAGATTCCTAAACTGAATGAAATCATTTACTGCTGCCGATTCCAACAGTTCTTACTATAGCTAGATGATGAACAGTTCTGGTAAATGCTCATTCCATCAAAGACTTCTAGTTTTATGATGCAATTCCTATATTAGTTTAACAAGCCTTGAGAATATTAGTAGGTTTGGTTGCAAATCTCACCAATAAAAAAGTGAAAAGTCTGACCAAATCTATGAAGCAGTCTCTGACTTTAAATTACGACATAAACAAGTGCAACCAATAGCACATATACGTAAGCTATGACCTCTGGCATCCAAAACCAATTCTAATTGCTAAAGCTCACAAAGCGAATCATCATGATAACAAGACTAATCATCACAATTTCTTAGTGACTGCTCTTATGTGGGCTATAACAAGCATTACACTACAAACCAACTATACATATTATATACACATAGATATATAGTTTTGTATATAGAGACTGTATACCTTTCCATTCTGGTTTCAGAAACTGAAACAAAATGGACATCTCAGACATCCTCTTCATCCTTCTCTTCCTATTTCCTCATTTCTATGCACTAGAAGTTGGTGAGTGTCCAGCCTCCATTTGTGGCAACACCAACACCGGCTTTCCTGTCCGATTCCCCTTCGGGCTACAAGGCTATCAACCCAAGAACTGTTCTTACCCAGGTTTCGACCTGACCTGCAATACACAGGGATTTACAGTCATTGCACTTCCAAACTCCGGAGAGTTTTTTGTTCGAGCAATCGATTATATCTCACAAGAGATTCAACTCTATGATCCTAGTGGTTGCCTTCCCAGAAGGCTTCTGGCCCTCAACCTGAAAGGCTCTCCTTTTGTTGCTTCACGTTACCAGAACTACACCTTCCTCAGCTGCCCTGCTTCATTCACAAAGTCAAAGTTCACCCCCATTGATTGCCTGAGTAACTCGACAACATCAGTCATGGCAACTCCTTCCACCAGCCTTGCGAGTTCAATGTCTCCGACGTGCAAGACCATTGCTACAATGCCAGTACCGGTTTCTGGGATAGTTCGGACTGAGGATGGATTCTCACCCAACCTTAGTTTGACATGGCATCTGCCTGGTTGTTCTCTTTGTGAAAGTCAAGGTGGGATTTGTGGCTTCGAGAGTAACACCAGCCAAGTACTTGGTTGCTTCGACAACTCCACAGGTACTACTTGCTCCTTTGATCATCACCTTCAGTTTTCTGCTTCACAGTTTTGCCCACCTACAATTATGCCATAGGATTCTAGAGCTTTCATTTGTTCATATCAGTTTCTCAACTACCACATCAGTTTCTGACCAAAAATCTGTGAGAATCGAATTTCAACTTGTGGGTTAGGATAATAAACTGACTGTTTCTTCAAACATCAAAACCTCTAAAAACTATAAGATCGATGACACATGAATCTTGTGCAGCTGTTCGGGTTCAATGTAGTGACCTTGTAGAAGATAAGGCGTATAAAATTATAGTATACGGTATTGCTTAGTAAAACCATTGACAAATGAACACCATGTCAACTATATGCGGCCGACATGAATTGAAGAACTTCCTCCTCCCTCATAATTTTGCTTCAACACGCTTCCCCTATTATCCTGTTTAAAAAGATAAAAAGTTCCACTACTACATTTCTTGCTGGGGAAGAGACCAGAGGTCAAAATTCAACAGTACCTCCATGTCAATCTCTTTTTCCAGTATTACATCTTCCCCTTGTCTGCATACTGTGTCACTCCACATTCATAAAATTGAAATTATGTGCACAAGTGGACTGTGATCCTACATATCTGAAGAACAAAGTGCTTGTTTCCGTCACTAATGGCTTCAAATTCCAGACACATCTTCCAACGGGTTCCAAGTTTTCAAGATTATTTGCGTCTCCATCGTGGTACCGACCCTCACAATGGCAGTTGGGATAGCTTGCTTTGCTTGCCTCAAGGACAAGAGTCTTGATCGCAGTGCACATCGGAACCCTACTGCAGTTGCAGCATTGCCTGAACAAGAATCCACAATAGTAATTAATGGTCTGGATCAGACCACCATCGAATCCTATCAAAAGCTAGTACTTGGTGAGAGCCGGCGACTTCCAGGACCTAATGACACCACTTGTGCTATATGCTTATCAGAGTATCTCATTAAAGACGCAGTAAGATGCATCCCAGAGTGTAAACACTGCTTCCATGCTGAATGTGTTGATGAGTGGCTCAAATTGAACAGCACATGTCCAGTTTGTCGAAACAACCCCTCCCCAGCTCATGTCGACTCAAATGGAGTCTGATGTCTTTTACTTTCTTATTTCATTTAGTTAAACCCTTCTTTCTGTATATATATTAAAATTTTGTCAGTCCTTAGCTAAGGTTTAGTAGAATGTTCCCTCAGGTGTGGGTAAGGTGGGTTTATGGATTATGTTCCCTCAGGTGTGTGGGCGTATGGGTATACTGAGGCCTAGGCTTATTCTTGGTATATATGTCCACTTTATTCATTTTAATCTTCCTGGAGCATAACTGCTGAAAAAAGCTAAAACGAAAAACAATCAGACATACAAACTTGAAGATAAGCATATTATCACTTCAAACACTCAAAGGCTCAAACATTATCCACGAAGGATCATGGTGCACAAAGTAGAACATAGTCAACTAGGAACATTATAGATTCAAATATACACAGTTACACACTTCAACCACCATTCATACATTGTAGGAGAAACTTGTTCTATGAAGTAAACCTTGTAAAGGGTTAAATGAAGCGCATCACATACTCATTTCTTTGCCAGGAGCTTCTTCGGAATCTTCTCTATAGGGGTAGATTTAAGCATAAAAAGCCTGGCAGAACGCTCTCGCAGAGTACCACCACATTTTAACCCATGAACTTGCAATTCCGATTTCAATCTTTCAGCGCCAAGTACCTACCACAATGAATGTTCAAAATGAGTTAAAAATGCTTCTTGAAGATTTTAAGTGATGCACAATATACTAAATGATTGTGAAAGCTGTGATGACAAAAGCTATAAAAACAGTCATACAAAAGCAACTGGGATTTTTGTTTTTCTTTCAACTAAGCAAATAATCTGATTCATGTTCAAGGTGGACCACTATTCAAGAAAGTAGATAATGTTCAATATGGATTTGATCCAGAGAAAGCATGCAAAATTGCACATAGCCTAAATCACCCTAAATATGACATGATAAAATTATATTTTCCACAAGCATACCTCCATTTCTGCTGCTGAATAGTAGTCATCAAAGTTAAGCGGCTTCAACATCTCTGTAGTGTTCCCATTAGCAACTGTTTCTTCCTGAACAAACGGCCTGGACTCTGAAGAACCATTGGCTTCGGATAAAATATCAACTCCTTGCCCATCGTCCGACTTAGAAATCTCCTGAGGTTGCATCTCAGTTCCATTGCAACCCTTAATTTCATCTTGCATTGGTTCAACTCCCAGAACAGTATCATCAGCTGAACAAGGTATACTAGCATTTGTAGCTATCTTCTCACCCTCAACCATGTCATTTTTCTCAATATGAATACATTCTTGAACAGTATGAACAAGCATCTCTTTCTCTTCCTCAGAACCACTCTCAGATGAGCCTCTACCTGAGGACTCACCCTCTTGTTTCCCACCAGTCACTGAATCCAAACTGCCCCCAGCTTCCTTATTCGAATCTGAGCTATTCCCATTGTTTAATACAGTTGATTTCTCCTTCTCATCTTCATAATCACTGTCATCTTCCTCTGTATCACTGTCCCTGAAAAAAAGCCAAAATAAAAGAATTCAGATATCCATACCAACAAACATAATTCCCAGAGATTTCAGGGTCACCAGACTGTATATATAACCTAAGACATTTAATCTTTTCTGTCGATTAAGATTTAAAACTGCTAACTGCACTAGTCTAAACCATGAACCTTCTCGCTTAACCATGTTTAGTTTAAACTTCATGCATAAACCTAATAGTTCCATTAGTTTCTTCATAACTTCATATTCCTGATCAGTATCACAAATCAAACGAAACTGAAAAGTCAAAGAACTAAGCTTTACTCAACCAAATAACATATATCTAGACCACAAAAACTAACCAATCCACCAATCCAATTGAAAGATCCGATCTCTTTTTTTAAATAAACCTCACCTTCCCAATCACATTACTTAACTTTACTTTCTACATTTTCTATCATCCATATATCATACTTCCTATCAATAATGTCATACCAAGAAATGCACATAATCAACGCGAAACGAACAAGTTTAGAAAGGCTCTGAGAAACCTTACCAAAGTTTCACCCTCTTCGACTCGGGCTCCGCCTCCTTGGCCAAGCCCTTGCCCTTCCTCTTCCCACTCATAGCCTCCTTCACCGCATCCACCACCTCCGAAACGCACCTTGCAGACTCCTCCTTATACTTCTTCACATACTTCTCCGCCGCCACATCCCCACTCCCCTTCTTCCCCTTCTTCGCCAAACCCTTCAAAAACTCCTCCCCCTTCTTCTCCATCTTCCTCTGCTCCTCCAACGCCCTCCACTCCTGCAGCTTATTCTCCGCGTTCACATGCCTCAGCCTCCGCCCACTCATATCCCTACACGCGTCGAAGTTGCTCGTCTTCTTCTGCCCCGCCTTCGTCGCCGCCCCGCGGAGCAGCGACCCGAACCCGCCTTTCCCTCCGACGAGCCTCAGCAGGAGATGGACCGTCGGGAGCTGCGCTGACGTGGAGGGGGTTAGGGAGTCGGAGTCGGAGAGGTGGCGGGTGCCGGTGAGGAGGCGCTGGTGGCGGAGGGGTATTTTGGTGATTTCGTGGAGGCGGTGCTTGATGGAGGCGGCGGAGACAATGGGGGTTGTGAATTTTAGGTTTAGGGTTTTGCCTTCTAAGAGGTTGACGAAGAGGTTGTATGTGGTGGTGTCCGCCATTGATGGAAATTGAAGAGCTCTGTTAGGGTTTTGAGAGAACCCAGATTTGATTTTGGGCAGAAGTCGTATTTGCTCTGGTTCTCGGGTTTTATATATAGTTTCTGCTTTTAAGCGGGTTTATATTGTTTTACTTGTCCGGGTCGGATTTTTATTCGGATCCTACTTGCATACGGGGCGGCTCCACCGGTAGATAGCGGGGACAAAGTTGAGTCGTATGAGGGTAAATGTGTCATTATAATGCAAAAATTATTATTTTCTTTTTGTAATACAAAATGTTTTTATAGGAATAATAAATTGCAGTAAGCAACTGCGATAAGTGCAATACAAAGGATTAAATTGTACAGTTGTAAATTTCCAAGTGGGATTTCAATATAGCAATCAATATCTTAAAGATGATTGCATTAGTAATGCTAACTATGAGGCTTCCTCGGTATGTTCTTGTTGATACGCAAAAAAAAATATATATAAATATATATATATACATGTATATATATATAAAGGAGGGAGTTAATAAAAAAAGACAGTAAATGACTCATTGTTAAGATGTTTCACTCTTTATCAAAAAAAAGAAAAAAAACTATTTGAGTTTACCTAAAACTCATACAAGTTGCATAGCCTATTGAGACTCATTTTCCTCAACTCCACACAATATATAAGGACTAGGGGACGCTAAAAAAACACACACACGCAGAAAGGCAGAAGAGGACGCAGAAGAAGAAGCAGACGCAGAATAAAAAAACAAGACAAACCTAGAGGTGCAACTCATTCTCTCATGCCTTACAAGCTCTTGGTGACTATTGTTCCTGTGGTTCTTGCTCTCTGGTGGTGACTATGTTCTCTGATCCTTGTTACTGGTTACTATGGCTCTGGTTCTATGGTTACTTTGTGGATACTTGGCTCTGGTTCTATGGTTACTTTGAATGATACTTGGCACTGGTTACTATGGTTATGGTTCTATGGCTCTACTATGGTTCTACTACGGCACTACAATCACCATATGGTTCCCTGGGTGCTTTGATACCTGTTACTGTTACAATTTGGTTACTTGTTCCTAAAAAAAGAGATTCTGTGATCCTACAAAAAAAAAAGAACAACAAAACCAGATTCAATACTCAAGACCATTGATACTGTCCCTATTCCCGTTAAGGCCATATCCTGTTCCAAGTCCCTATCCCTAGAACACCAACACCTCTCCAAAATCACTGCCCAAATAACCAAAACACCAAATGGTGTCCCCAAACTCCCTATTCTACAGCACCATTAATATACAGGAACAACAAAACAGAGAAGCATGTATTCATCAAAATACAGAAACTCACCTTCTCAGTACGCTCCTGCAATGGCATCCCAATTACCAATCAAATGTTCACCTACAAAAAAGGGACAAGCTCTCAGTCTTCGTTCTTACAAATTAAAAAGAACAGAAGAAAATTGAGCCCTCACCTAACAACTCACAAAGAACAGAAGAAAAAAAAAATTGAGCCCTCACTTGTTTTATGTGCTCGGATCCAAATCAAAAAAACTTGAAGACCTTGTGGAGGTGTAATTCCCATCTCCAACTCAGTTTTCATCTCCAAATCCGTCCTCGACAGTGATAAGCCAGAAACAAAAAAAAACGGAATTAGTTTGGAGAATCAGAAACTCTCGACTGTCACCACACACAAATCAATTCAAGGAACGAAATAAAGGAAAGAAATTTCCATCCTCACCTGATTTGTGCGAAGCACCAAATTGCAGGCTTCGAAAGATCTCAGAAACCGGTGGAAGCTCAACCTCCAAGCATGACTTCAACAGTAGCTCCATCTCCGATAACGATTTGATGGAAAGCGGACAGTAAAGCAAGCATAATCTTGACTAAAGAAAGATGAACCAAGCAGTCAAGCTCTCACCTGTTCCAAATCGAAAGATCTGAGTTCTGCTAGAGATGGAATACAGTCGCTCCCCAACTTCGGACTAGCCTCCATCCGCAAACCCATCCAAATCCCGCCGGTGGAGCTCAAACCCTCAACCCAATTCTCTCTCTCTCTCTCGCCTGGGCTTCGAGAAGAAGAAGGAACAGAAGGAAAGAAAGAAATGAGGAAGAAAGAAAGACGAAGAAATGAAAAGGCCGAAGCAGAATGGGCCTTGGGCCCTCGAAAAAAAACAAATGGGCCTAGCAAGAAACAAATTGGGCCTGGCAACCAAAAGCTGGCCTCTTGGGTCCAACACAAAAAAACATATAGGCTCCGGTCATCCTCCAGATGGGCCTCCGACTGGGCCTGGCAACCAAAAGCCCACTTCACTTAAAACAATTGGGCCTATACTGGGAGTCCAATTAAAAAGCTTGCTTCTTAAAGTCATGGGTATACTGGGAGTCCACAAAAAAAGACATATGGGCTTCGGTCATCTTCCTAATGGGCCTTCAACAAAAAAAAAGATATGGGCTTCGGTCGTCTTCCTGATGGGCCTTCAACAAAAGGAAAAGGGAAACAAGCCCACTTCACAGACCCATCATCAATACAAGACCAACTCCATCAATTTTTCAGTATGAAGCCCGATCCAAGTCCCAAGGCCCAGATCAAAGATCTTAGGGCCTCTTGCAAATAAAATGGAAACAGACCCACTTTGCTAAAGACAGCAGTACAAAAGCCCGGTTTAAATACCAAGGCCCAACAACAAAATACGATGGGTGCCCAAATCAAATAAAATGTCTCCAAGGAAAATCTATGGGCCTCACAAATAAAAGAGAAATAAGCCCACAAAAGTCAATGCAAGGCCCAGAAAATAAGCCCACACAAGTCATTATCAAATTACATGTCGAGTTCAAATCCAGATACAGCAGTGTAAAAAACCCACTTCAAGTCTCAAGGCCCAACTGCAAAGCCCAGGATGATGGGTGTCCAAATCAAATCAGCTGACATCCCATCAAATGAAGTATCGACAAAAATACAATTGATGGATTCAAAATACATCTGTCAAAACCAAATCCAGGCGTGAACTACAATGGTTTGATTCCCTCAAGGGATATGTAGACAGTCTGGATTTAGATCTGGATACAACCATGGCTAAAACCAAATTCTGGTTCTTTTCAAGCCAATATCCTAAACACAAAATCAAATCCCTGACTCTATCAGTCAAACTCACCACTTCAAACAGAATCTTTGAGACCACCAGTCAAAAATCATCCAGTCCAAATGACTTCAGTCAAATCCTCAAAAATCACTCCCTTTCAAACTACACCTGGATGCAACCACAATTCTTAATAAATTCTCGGATCTTTTGAAGCCTCGCTTCATGGCTTATTCACTTTCAAATACAAACCCAAACACTACTCCCATTTCAAAAATCAAAGCCCTCCAATGAGTCATTCACTTGTTGGGGATCCTGAACTACGAAAGACTTGATCCCTCTCAGGGTACGTAGGCAACCCATTCGGGTGCAGCTGTAATACCAAACAAACTCACATCAGTTTCTTGATAAATTGAATCAAGGGGTGTTCCCTTGTAATGAGGGATTGTAATTAAGAGACATGTTCTGTCTTGAATGTGTTGAACCAGACATAATTAAAACTCTATTTTAACCAATAAAATAGAGTAAAATTACGTTGGGTGACATTTTATATTTTTGTGCACATTTTTACCCAACAGTTTTAACCCTTGAAGAAATATAATGCATGGTGTAAGTTTGATGAGAAGGAATCTGAAATGGAGAATTGGTGATGGTTCTAAGATTAAATTCTGGTGTGATCTTTAGGTTTTGGACAAAGCTTTGTTTCATTTTTCCTTAAAACATTCATCAGAGGTTTTCCAATTTCGACGAAGGTGGACAAATTAAAGGGTCAATTAAAAACTTTAGCGACAACAATAAAAATATAACACAAGGTTAATAATTCAGGGTGACACCTTTACTGTATATGTCAAATACCCTAGTAAATGACTCGAAGGGTAAAACAGAAAAAGTGAGTACAACTTGGACCAAGCATCGAGGAAGGAATGAGGCTCCACACACACAGTTCTCTCTATCTATCCCGTCACAGTATGCAGTACCTGCAGACAATCTGTTGTAGGGGTGAGCGTCGTCCTCGCGTGCTCACATATAGACCCACCAATGATAGGTTTGAAAACCATAAAACCATATATATACATATAGATTTGAGCTCTTAATAAAACCATTTAGAAAATCCTCGGCACACAAAAACATCATTTCATATATTTCAGGGAAAACTGTGCAGTATGCTAAAACAGGGCCAGAGCGCTCAATGAACAATACAGCTTGTAGGGCTTCACGAATCTATGTGACCGAATCTCGGGTTTGTCTATACAGCAAACCGGGGCCAACTACCAATGCGTCTAAAGACGAATAGTAGCGAGAGTGTCCATTTACTGCTAATGCCCAACAAATCTCTCGTAACAGCACACCGCACTTACTTCTCGCTTAACTCTGTACTAGGCGAGAGTAAGTGGGATAATTAAAATAAACAGGGCATTGCCCTCTGGAGGTTCGCGGTCATCGACACCGTGGGAGTGTTATATACTAGATTCCGTCACTCTCAGGTCACGCACCGGAAATCAGGACAACGGTGCTCAACATATCACATCATCATATAAAAATCATTTACGTTTAGCCTCAGTTTTCTTGGCCCAATCATAAATCATTTATCTTTTAATATAAAGAAAACTTTTCCGAGACATCGACTATGAGCATACAAAATCATGCACTTTCACATATATACAAAACCACTACCAAAGGGGGTTTAGCTTCCCTACTTGGAATAGCCTTTCCATACGTAATCTCCAAGCTTCCAGGAACCGTCTCGGTAAACCGAGGTCACCGCGTATGCTACTTCGTCCAAATGAATCACTGCAGAATTAGAGTAGCTTAACAATCAAGAAACAATAACAATCAACAGACCACAACATTCCTAGTTTGACCAGGAATGACCACATTGACCAAGTTGACCAACCAATTCCTTTTTATGGCACTTTAACCTTTTTGACTTTCTTTTCCGGTTAACGACTCTTTAATCATTTACCAGAAGTCCGACTTAACTTCCGAACTTTCCTTAACAATTTTAATTTGACGTTAGAGTGTCACATAATAATTCGTTGAATTACTATGGACACCCAATGCATCACATTAACCAATTCTTGATGGGTTGAATTACTATGGACACCCAATGCATCACATTAACCAATTCTTTAATCAAGAGTCAATACATTGATTCACGTGAAACACCAATTTTACTTGAAACGGTCAACTTGACATTTCTCAGAATTTCCAGTTATCATTTTCTAATAACAATTCAACACTTTACCAATTTAACCAAATTGTGTCAAACTTCGTTGAACTTCAATTATTTACTAAACCGTTTTTCTGAAAATGGAACTTTCCCAAAATGGAAAGTTTCCCAAATTAGTAGGTTTCCAAACTTAGAAAGTTTCCTAAAATGGAAAGATTTCAATTACGGTTAGTTTTCGTTTTAGTACGTTTCCTTATACGTAATTTCTGATTACGACTCTTAGCCCGACTAAACATAAACAATGCACTTTAAAAAGGAGTTGAAGACTACCTCTCGGCATTTCTGCCAGTTTCACTACATCACCGGATTCCGGTCAACTTGCCGGAATTTCGGCAGAGTTTCCCTCGTTTCTTCGTTTTCAAGTTATCGACATACATGCAGGAAAACAACAAAACAACAACAATTCAACATCAACACAGCAACAAGAATTAACCACAGTTCATAGAGGGAGAATCCTTACCCTTTGCCTCGCTCCCAAACTCAGACCCAGAACCACTGCCTCTACTCCAAAACCTCACCAGCTGCCTCCAACAGCCCTGCCTCAGCCTCAGAAGTCCACCAGATGCCCAAGAGAACGGCCACCAGAGGAAAAACCCGAAACCCATAAAAACCCGAAAAAAAAAACAATGAAAAGAGGGGTTTTCGATTAGGGCTCCAATTGAACATCAAAAGACAAGGGAATGAAGAGGAAGAGAAGAGAAGAAGAACCATACCGGTTGGAGGTCGAGTCGCCGCCTGGTTCGCCTGAATTTGACCATTGACCGCCGAGCCTTTTCCTCGGTCGTTCTCCCTCCACGATGGATGTCTGAGTGATCCAAGGCTGGGCTGGATAGAGGAGGAAGAGAGAAAGAGAAACAGAATGGTCCGCCGGCCTATGGTGGCCGGAGTCGCCGGCGTCGGGCGAATGACAGTGGAGTAGGCGAGAAAGCTCGATCGGAGCTCGAGTTGACTGAGTGAGGAGTTTTGACCGAGTCAAAACTCACCCTTTATTTATAGAGGATTGGACGGTCTAGATTAAATCCAAGAAAGATCCAACGGTCCAGATTTAAAGAAGATGAAAAGTAAAAGGTGAAATGGTAAAACTCTTTTTACCGGATTGATAATTAAAAGTTACCAAAAACTTCAGAAATTCGTAGAAAATTAACGGAAGCTCCGAAAAATAATCCGAAAATACCGGGAGACTCGTGTCGACACGTACTATGACATCGAGTCATTAATTGAGGAATTTGAAGAACTTTTAAAAACTCGAAAATGAATGTGGTTGTTCACTCACGAAATTACTGAATACGACTTAAACCTCAGTAACTCGTCATTAACCACGGTAAAAACATGCGGGGTCTCACAACAAGCCTCATTTGAACTGGTTTAAACTGAATATTAACGGTACTAGGTCTTCTACTACAGGGAAAATTGGAGCAGGTGGAGTGCTAAGAGATCATCCAGGAAATTGGATTTATGGTTTTCAGGTTAACCTTGGTATTGGTGAAGTTCTTGATGCTGAAGCTCGGGGCCTTTTCTTTGGTTTGAAAATGGTGGCTAAGCACTCAATTGCTCACCTAGAAATTGAGTTAGATTCTGCTGTTTTGGTGCATCTGATGCTATATGTTGATACCAATCTTCACCCTCTGGGTTCTCTCTTTGATGATTGTGCTATGTTAATGACTAGAATGGAGCAAACCAAGCTTAATCATATTTTTAGAGAATGCAACATGGTTACTGATTCACTAGCTAAAAACAATATAGACTATGATCTGGGTCTGATCACTTTTTGTAAAGTTCTTACTCATGCTGCTTAGGCGTTATTGGATGATTTGACTAGTGTTCATAGAGCTAGAAAATGTTGTTTTTGCTCTGGCTTGTAGGATGTAGAGTTTTGCATTGTTCTTCTTTTGGTTGGGCGTTTTAGGTCCCTTATCTAACCAAAAAAAAGAACAGAGGACAGACCCAACTGCGGTTGTGTTCCTCTGGTGAGCTTCCAGCCCAGAAACAAAGTCTCTCTGTGTGTTCCTTTTAAGCATAAAAGAATAAACTTTTTGTCTCTAATACGATTCCACGGTTCAAATTGAGAGATGGGTGAAAAGAGTCGGAGCTTAACGGTGGATCGGAGTGTGCCCCAATGGGTCTGCCAGAATTGCCGCCACTCCCTTCGCATCGTCGGCGCCGATTCCTACGCCGACAAATTCTTCAACGATTTATCTCGTTCTGGTTAGTCCTGCGTCTTCTTCCCTTGGGTTTTGCAAGTTTCTCTAGTGCTGTAGATTATATGGTTTTATAGAGTAGAGGTAGAGATGGAGTTTGAGTTTAAGTATTGCTCTTTTGGAATCTTAGTTATGGTTCAGGCTGCGAATAAGTATAGAGTCTTGAGCTTTTGTGTTTTGATGGAGAAGTGAAAGCTGAATGGTTATTGGAATAAGATTGATCAGTTGGTTTGGTGATGAATACATGCAGGCATGCAGGGGTCTTCGATGCATGGGGCGAACAGCGTGTTGGCATCGAAGATGGACAACTCGTTTGTTGTGTTACCGAAGCAAAAGCCTCAGGCACAGGGGGTGCCTCCTCGTCCCTGTGGTGGGGGAGGCAATGCAAGCCAGACTGGGAAGGCAATGGATGAGTCCTTTGTGGTCGTTTATAAATCTGAGTCCTCGGTGGATGGCGGTGGGGCCCAATCGCCGTCACCAGATGGAAGGCCGAATGGTCCTTTGCAGCCTAACAATTCAGGGTTTCACTCGACTATAACTCTCCTGAAACGGGCATTTGAAATTGCCACCACGCAAACACAGGTATGTTTTTCTGTGCAAAAGAACTCAAGTTATTTTTTAGTCTCCATTGATTCTGTACTGTGGTTGTGGCAGAAATTGTTTTTTGAACTGTTAGTTATGATTTATATTGTGCGGTGACATTTCCAGGTTGAGCAACCTTTATGCCTTGAATGCATGAAGGTGTTGTCTGATAAACTTGACAAGGAGGTGGAAGATGTGAATAGAGACATTATGGCGTACGAGTCCTGTCTTAAACGGTTGGTGGGTGAAACAAGAGAAGTTCTTAGTGAGGCTGATTTTCTCAAGGAAAAGCTAAAGGTGCTTACTTTAAATATGGTGTTTATGCGTAAATCACTCTGTCTGTCCAGTTTTTCTTCTGGCATTCCTGTATTTTCACTTGTGATCAACACTCCATTCTGCATTCTGGTATTGAGGGTTTAAGGTCAAGTTTCTAGCATACATAAAACCAGTCAGTAATAACCAAAGAGTTTCGAATGGATATCAGTTTATCTAGTATAGTTATGTTTCAAACTGAAGTCTAGATGTCTATCTGATCCTCTGTGGATTTTCTTTCAGATTGAGGAAGAAGAAAGAAAACTTGAAGCAGCAATTGCAGAAATGGAGAAACAGAATGCAGAAGTAAATGCTGAACTGAAGGAACTTGACTTAAAATCTGGGCGATTTAAGGAATTAGAGGAGCGGTAATTTTCATTTCCCAGTGCTTATGTTGAAGTTCCTGATGAAATCAAGTGTCCATTGTTGTGTTTCAAGATTTTATCTATTCTGATTGACTTGTACATGTAGACCTGTGAAAGACTTGATTATAACTTTGCTTGAACCTAACTTGTTACAGGTACTGGCACGAGTTCAACACTTTCCAGTTTCAATTGATCTCAAATCAGGTCTGTGTAATAACTTTCTTTATTGCTTGTCTTCCTTTTTGGTAGTTGCGTTTTAGTTGTCTAGAAAGTACAATGCCTATATTTGTTTCTGAATTTTTGTTGATTCTGTCAGATTGTCTTTTGGTAACGCAATATGGTTTCAAAACTTTCTTTGCATTGAACTTTGTACCAAAAATAGTCTTCCTAATGTGGTTTCTGTTACCCCTGAGAAATGGTTTCTCAATTATGTACTTTGGTCATCATAAGAGTTCTGTGCATTGTTTTTTTAATATTTTTTTATATGTATTTAAGGATTGTAGAATGGATATATGTTCATGGACCAAGAGAGTATATAGTTGGCAAACATTCAACTTTTATATGGCACCCTAGTCGAATATTTTTCTTGAGTTTTATGGATGGTTAAGACCTAACTAACTTTTCTTGGAACTGAGTTTAATAAAGTTGGAAGAAAACATTGTTATATATTCTTTTGGTATCTTGCTGGCATGCTCTTTTTGTGTCTAAATAGAAACTTTTTGATTGACAGGAAGAGAGAGATGCAATTTTGGCCAAGATTGAAGTGTCACAGGCACACTTAGAGTTGTTGAAACGAACTAATGTGCTCAATGATGCCTTTCCTATCTGTCATGATGGAGAATTTGGAACTATTAACAATTTCCGGCTTGGAAGACTGTCTAAAATTCCGGTTAGAAAGCAAAGCATGCATTCCCTGTCCTTGAGATATTTCATACGACTGGTTGATTGTTTTCCCTTATATTGTTCAGGGATGGGATATTGATGTTTACTGTTTATGAATAAATAGGTTGAATGGGATGAGATAAATGCTGCCTGGGGTCAAGCCTGCCTTCTTCTCCATACGATGTGTCAATACTTCCGGCCAAAATTTCAGTATGTTTTTCTTGTGGCACATCAAATTTGTTATAAGCTCTTGTTCAATTGACTTCTTTTTGATTATTATTGAAATGACTTTAATTCATTACCTTGTAGATATCAAATTAAAATACTTCCTATGGGTAGCTATCCTCGAATTATGGACAGCAACAACAATACTTATGAACTGTAAGTATAGATTATTGTCACTCCATGATCTTTCTGATTTCATATGTAAATTCCATATGGTAAATTAGTAAGATTATGTCACCAATGTTTAGGCATAGAAGTGTACCCAGATTAATAGTTTGATTCTGGTTTGCTATTCCTTTTTAATATCATCTTTTTACATTTTGTTGGAGTTTGATTGGTTTGAGTATTTATTAGGTTTGGTCCTGTGAACTTGTTTTGGAGCACTCGTTATGACAAGGCAATGACACTATTCTTGACATGCCTTAAGGACTTTGCTGAGTTTGCAAATTCTAAGGACCAAGAAAACAACATACCACCTGAAAAATGCTTTAAATTGCCCTACAAGTAAGTTCTGCAGTAATGTTCTATAATTGTTAACTTGTACTGGGACACAGAGGCTTCTGTCTTCATGCACTTCAATTTCATCCACCTTGTTTTGCAGAATTGAGAATGATAAGGTGGAAAACTATTCTATCACTCAGAGCTTTAATAAGCAGGAGAATTGGACCAAAGCTCTCAAGTACACCCTCTGCAATTTGAAATGGGCTCTGTACTGGTTTGTTGGAAACACAAACTTCCAGCCTCTCTCTGCACTTGTGTCTGCACATTCTGAAGTTCCAGGTGTGGGCTCTTTGAATACAAGACGTGGTACCGACACCAAGTTGGAGTTCCGAAACTCATCACCCATGACGTAGATATCGATTATACAGCTTGTATCTTGTATGTATAGCAACACAGTTTAGTCTTGTGCTGTTTAATCATTATTTATATTGTATTGTAAGACTTGATGGAAATAATCAAAGTATTGGAGCAAAAGACTGCAGTGTTCTTGTGCATTTACTTTCTGTGCTTGGATCTTAAGTTGGGGCGGAAGTGTTATGTTCATAGTTTTATTCCTCTTTAGGCAAAGTATTGATAATCTCAGTAAGGAAATATATTTTTCACAACTTCAATCAGGAAATACTTAGGGCCAAAGAGGTGGTGTTACTGTAATACTGTCAAGCCTCTTAGATAACCTGTAGTGTTCAAGATTGTAAACCGTTCATTGTTACAACAAAAACTTTGTTTTCCAAGGAGATTCCTTTGATGGTTATAACTTGGTGACTTGGTCCCATACTTGCAAGAGCCAAATATTTCAAGGGCATATGGCCGTTTGAAGTGTCATTTTGTGTGATCAAGAATATGGGATACTGCAGCTTGAATTATTTGATCACACGCAAAGGATTCGAGTCCTTTGCGCTCATGTATTTTCACTAGTTTGTGGCATTATTTGTTTGTACCAGAAACTGGCCGGGTTGTTTGAAGCTCTTCTTTCTTTTCATGTTCTGACTATCCTATCATTCCAATGCCTAATTAATTTTATCATAAAATATGGACAATCTGTTATTCAGAAAAAAGAAAAAGGACAATCAGTATGAGTACATAATGGGATCCAGATTTTTGGAATTGGGGTTTTCTACCTTGTTTTTATTACTTGATTTGTAATTCTTCAAATGTATATTTTAACCTTGAAAGTATATATATACAAGTAAAAGAGTCATAAATCCATAACACTTTAGAATGCGCTTGAGATTGAGATGTGAAACCTTGATGAATGAGCTATTTTCAAGTTTATTCAAGTAATTAAAACTTGAAAAAGGAAGAGGAACTGATCAATTTCCAATGAAAGTAGCGTGAGTGACAACAGTTGGAGATCACTCTAGGACTGAAACACTTGCACTTGTGCTTCTACATATACTCCCTTCTAGCCTCTCAAGTACTACAATTAGAACTCAAGCATTTCCATCAAACTTATTTCCAAGTTCCAACTCATCACCTAAAATTCTTAGAATTGCATCCATGGCTCGACTAGTCGCACTCTTAACCATTCTCCTCTTTGTTTCGGCTGTGCATTCTGCGCCTACATGCTCGGTTGTAACCAAGAAGCTGGCACCATGTCTCCTATTTGTGAAGGGTTCAAGTAAAGATCCATCTCCGGCTTGTTGCAGTGGTGCTAAGGAGCTAAACAACAACGTTCAAACCAGCAAGGACAAGCAAGCTGTATGCATGTGCCTCAAGAAAACCTTGTCCGCTATTGGGGACTATGAGCCATCTAAACTCTCTCTTATTCCCAAAAAATGTGGCCTCAAGCTCGACCTTCCTCCAATCGATAAAAAGACCGACTGCTCCAAGTAATTCGAACTCACTCGACATATCTCATTGCTAACTAATTTTTGTGGTTAAGTATATACATTCTTGAGCTTTATCTGTACAAATTGAAGCTTGGAGGTACTAACATTTAGTATTTTGCTATGCAGGTTTGCTCTTGGTTATTGAAGCAAGATTCATGTATGCTATAGCAAGAGAGTATTAGTGCAAGGAGTATGAAATAAATAATAGTACTCATTACAATGTACTATTCAGCCATGAATAATACTAGTTGTGTATGAGAAAAGTGTGGTAACTGAACTTATTTTGTATCAATGTTTTATTTTGACAAATTGGACATGTTTGCTTGCAAGTAAAATTCTTTCCTAAAGAAATAAACAAGTTTAACTGAAATATTATGAAATTGAAAGAATATGCTAAATTACCAATTATAATTTATAAACAAGATCTCAATGATATACTTGTAAAGATAATTGGAAAACCCAACTTATTGTAATTTGTAACTGGGGTGACCCTAGAGATGACCATTTGCCAAAGGATGGGGTTAAATAACATGTTTTACTGAAGGTAAACGGTAAATAATGAGGTAAAACATGCCGTTTATAAATATGTTAAGCACTGATACCAAGTTGTGAAATTAAGCAGTGGAAGCACTTCTATGGAATATGTTATTTTGGGTTGATTGAGAAAAGGGACAAAGATTAGTAATTATGTGTCCCGCTATATATTAATTTTGAACAATGCAGACCCAAGAACCAGTAGTAACTTGGGATTGTAATATTTGTTTTGTCCCATAACAATTTGTGTAACCATAGTGGGTTGTGAATGAAAAGACTAAAAGTTTCAGGCAATGGTGTGGATATTATTATCATATTGTTTTGCGTAATGTGACTGTTAAACATGCAATGCCTGCGTACTTCTCTCAGAAGAACTTAGCCACCTGAAATGTCTCTACCACGGCGACCCTTGCCACTAGACGCTTCCACCCTTCATTGATTCACATTCTTCATAAAGACAGAGGATGCTGAATCTCATTTACCGAGTTCAAGCACTCAACCCAGCATAGAGTATTTTGCCAGTGGATTTCACAGCTCGATAGTTGGATTTAGTTTTAGTTTTGGTTTTCAGGCGGTTGACGGGATGTGTGTGGGTGGTGTGTGTGTTTATTGTGCACACCCGATGTACTTGTAGTGTCTCTAGCGTAGTACCAACTGAGAGTTTCGCTATCTTTACGAATCTTTAAAATTGTAATGATTATATCTAGTTTATGTACCACTCTTTATCTATCTATAGTCACTAAAAAAAAGGGTATGTAATGGTATTTTTTGACTAAAGGTAATATATCAATTCTGATAATTTTCAAAAAAAGTAGTTATGCATGTGTTAATAAAAATTTTCAAATAAAAAAGCATCAAAAATTCATACTAAACACTTTCAGAACAAAAAAAATCGTGGGTATATACGAAGAATCCTGAATTATTCACAGATTCAGAGTACTAGGATACAAAATTGAGGGTGTTCACACTCCAAAGGACGAAGTCACTCCTGTTCTTCTTCAGTAAAATCAGGCTCCGCGGGCTTCTGAGGTAGCAGTGGAAGCAATGTCGGTAAAGGTCTAGAGTCACGCACACCCTTCTGTCGCAAGGCACGTAGTGCATTGGCTGCAAACCTTGATGCATATACGGTGGCGACAAGGCTTGGTGTGGTTCCAGCATCTCTTGCAAAAGCATCATGCAGCTTGCCTTCTGCTTCACGTAATGACTTATCAAGCTTTCGCTTGCACTGTCGGCGCCAAGCTGCTTGTATGAAACAGGATGCCCATGTCCTCCACTGCATGGAGTAGAACCTGAAAGTAGACATTATGCTAGCATTACTACAAAGATCAAACTCAAGACTGAAGCTGTCAACAATAATGTTGTTCTCAATCCCTATATCTGATACTGATTTTAATTTACCTAAGCTATATATTCTGAGGTTTTACGCAAATCATTAGAACCATATAGTTTACTACAGGAAAAAAAGGAGGATATTGTTTCTAATGTTATGAATTTTGGTTGAGATTGCACCATGGGGTACATTTTTTTTGAAAATACAAAATCATGGTTTAAAGCCTTGCCTGAAAGTATGTTGGATCTGCCTACTATGCAGGCGCCGAAACTGGGAGGCAACAAACTTCAAATCATCAGCCCTCAGAGCAAATGCTTCAACCTCAGTTCTAGCTTCCACTGTTCTAGTTGAGATTGGGAGATTGGTAGTGGACTTTGGATCCAATGCCCATGTAAGAAGCTCTTCTCCACAAAAGTCACCAGCCTTAAGATCAGCACAGTTAAAGAAACCAGTTCTTCCACCATTAGTAGTCATAGTTGCTAAGTTTCCACGCATAACAAAAAGCATCTCATCAACTGGGTCACCCTCTCGGATAATGAAGCTGTCGTCTGTGAAAAGAACTGGCTTAAGATGGTCACAGAGGGCATCCATCAGTCGGTCATCCATTTGTTCAAACATTGGCACCTATAGAAAATCAAAGTAGTGAAAATGCCTGCTAATACTTGGAGAAATAATGATCAAGTTAGTTTAAGGAAAAACACTCACTCTCTTAACAAGAGCCAAGCAAAGATGGCGTTTTATGTCCTTCCTCAGGTCTTTAGGAAGGTTACGAACTAGTTGATCTTCCTCAACACCTCTTGTTTCTTGCCATTTATACTGATCATAGCGTCTGATCCTTTCCCTCAATTTCTCAGGAAGCATTCGATGGGACATCCACTGTTCTGCGTCTCGCCTTTTCACTCTCATTTCTTCAACTCTCACAGTTGTTGACTGTAGAAATTTCTGTAAGATCACACCAAATGAGGTTTTAACATTTTTCATCAACTCGGTCCAGCTCTTAGCAAAATCAAAGAAGAGAATAATTTAACATGTGTCATACAGCACCACTACTAAAGTACTAAGACTGATAGACACAAATGTCATTTTGTAGTGCATTGTTATTAATTCAAATTGCAAAGTCCATATCTGGTTTTCTGTCAAAATACACTGTCCAAGTCCATATCAGTTAGTCTAGATGGAATGCATGGAACACAAAGCCGAGCATAACTGTAGTGATCTTTATAAAATTTGCTCACTGAGAATCAAGTATTACCTGCATATTGCCAATGAGCAATGAGAATAGCACCAGTCCAAAGATAGAAATGAAGACCGCAAAGAGTATCTCCCATACAAAAGTGCTTGTTTTGAGGTTTTGACCAAGAGAACTGCATAATGGCTCCGAGTTAAACCTTGTTATGTACATCATGCCACTAAATTTAAGAATGGAGTATGAATAGAGTTAAGTGTTGTGATTACAAACCTAAGGCCGCGCAGACCCCACCAGAAACAGTATAAAAATTTCATTGGAAAATCTGTTGTCTCCATGACACCAGACTCCAGAGCTTCAGCAAATATTCCAAAGTTGAACACAGATGAATCTTTAATGTCATCAGGGTTGGTAAAAGGGCAAGAAGCTTTTAACATGTCAACAATTGTGATGTTAGATACCTTCTCAGAACTACCACAGTACAGGTACTTCTTACAATTTACATCATGTCCGCAATGATCACGCCAGCACCTATACTCTCGTTCTACAGAGAACAAGTACCATAATGCTCCAACTACCTGGTAAAAATTGCATTTATCATCAGATCAGAACATCCGAAAAGATTTGTTGAGATCTATCAAATATCAAACTTACATGGCTGGCTAACATGTAGAGCAAAAGATTGAATGCAGCTGCAGCCCATGCAGTCTCAGTCAGGAAGCCAGAAGTTGTTGTAACTTCTTTGTATAGCGGATAGATTCGTACAAGTCTTGGCACATATTGGCAGACAATCACAATTGTCAATAAGTTCTTGGCAGTCATTGGAACTGGACGTTCTATTATAGGGACTATCAAAAAAACTACAACCTGCACAAATTAAAAGAACAAAGTATTACCACCATGAACATACTTTCTAGACTTTGAAATACCTGAGAACTGAGAAGAAGTCATTGTTACCTGTGGTAGAGGAAGAATAGCTAGAACATCTATGATGAAGTATGAACACAAGTATCTTTTTGCAATGGCCACAGGGTCATCATTTAGTTCACCCCTTCCGAATACCCTAGAAGATGGTGCAATAAATCCAGTTCGAAACTGAAAGATTATATGAAGTATATGAAAAACATCGGTGAATGAACGAAGAACACAAGCAACAATCTGCAGCTCTTTGTCCAAACCAAGGCATTTTTTCTTCCCATCAACCACTGATGTATAAAGAAACAATGGATCCAATGACACAGCTATGACACAAGATATCACAAATATCTTATTCCATGTCTGAAGAAATGATCCCTGAGGGTCGAGAATGTTCTTCCTTGGGCCTGGCTCCTTTGTTGGCTGCTTACTGGGACTTCGAGGTTTTTTAAAGGTTTTAAACCTATCTGAACCCCTATCAAATCCTCTACGAATGCTACTTAATACTGCATTCAAAGATGGCCTAGTTCTTCTTCGATTTCGTTCATCATCAGTCGAAAATTCCCTCTCAGAACTTGTAGATCTCTCTGAACGCCAATCATCAAACCTGGACATCAAACATACCATGCAGCACAAACCAAGTGTTGGCAAGTAGCCAGATAAGTACAGAATCAAAATGCTCGATCAATAACTGTTTAGTAAGTGAAACTAAAATTATCTAACAAATCCAGTGCTTTATTCATAAAAATTAGTAGAAGTGAACAAAACTACAAAAGTAAAAAATTGAAAGAAACATTGAAGTAATTTATTAACAAACTGACCTTACAAACTTCGTCCCCTTCAGATTCATATCAGGATCTTCTGGTTTGGTTTATTTACACACTTCTTGAAAGCGATACAATCCAGACCCTGCAAGATTCCAACTTGAATATAAAAAAAATCCTAACAAGAACTGCATTATTGATAGTGTCTTAAATCTTAAATTCAAGAATGAGCAAATAATCTTGCTATGAAAGTCAACTTTCTAGTTGACCCAAGTCAATCCACGTGTAAAATCACATTCTAGTGATTCTACTTTAACCATCCCATTGAGGATGAAAGTGAATTAGCAATTACACCATGACTTCAACTTCATGGATAGTGTATAATTTTACAATTAATGTTATATTAGTGTATAGGAATTGATGACTAAATCAAAGGTGGGAGATTAATCAGCACACCAAGAATGAACAAACCAGAATAAGCAGATATGAGTCCTAATCGACACCAAACTCCAACCTCATTCATTCTCAAAATCAAAGACAATCCCAGAAAAGTTGCATGCAAAAACATTCAGAAACCAGAAAATCCTCCCCTTGTCTTGCTTTACCTTTGCATGCAAAACCCAAGTCAACAAAAGCAAGACTGTTTGATATCTTCACCAAGTTCCAACGTACCTTCAAACAAAACCAAGATGGAAGTTGCAGATAAATATTACTAATAGGGCATGAAGCTCAAAGATCAAGGATGAGAAATTTCGTTTTCTGAACAAAAGGGCAGAGAGAAATTTCGTGCGATAGAGGAGAAGGTTGGTTCTAAATGGCAGTTTATACGGGGGAGTTGAGACAGAGTCCACGCATTAGAAAAGTCAGTCAGCAACTCAGCCTCAGCCACCAGGAGAGGTTGCCTCTAAGAAGCTACTGAGGGTGGCATGACTATCTTCTATGGTTTATTGTTTTCTTTTGTAACCTGTGGCTTTGTGGGGGTTACATTTTGGGACCCGTTCGCTATCAGGTTGGAAAATCTGACACTGATATTTCTTTAACAGTAATCTAATTAGGAAATGGAATAAAGAAATTAGGGTGTGACAATCTGAGAAATCTAACATCTTTGCTTTGTTAGAATTGTTATGATTAATAAGCTTCCTTTTCATGTGATCTGATCAATCTTGTAGTCTTGTAATTACTATGGCTTAATGTACAAGGCTATCATTTTGTACGACCCCCAATTTTTCCGATCATATGATTGAACCCCCTAAACAAATAGTATCACACTTTCACTAAATACCTTCGAACTAATTGTAACAAATAGCATCCCTAAACCCTAAACCCGAAACCCTTGTGCAACTACAGATTGTACTCGGAACTTCACTTTCGAAGTTAATCATTTATGCGTTGAAGCATCCACTTTCCTTTTAGGACATTGGCTACAGAGCAACAGAAATAGACCTTCCAGCAATAAGGTTATCGATCCTTGTCAAGAACAACTGATCAATTTTTGGTGTATCTATAATTGTACCATACAAGTTCATTAATCAAGTGACCATGAATTCCCCCTCAATGATTTCAGAAAATGCGTAGCCTACCTTATTATGTCTCCTTTAAATGCAAACAATGAAGAGCATTTCTGACTCATGTCTCACAAGTCACAACAAAAATTTACCTCACTCATTCAACCATGCAACGTTCTTCATTAATAAAAGTCTACATTCCCCTGTTACGAGCATGCTAGTTAGGCTGGATTCCAAACCCCTAACCAAACTAGAGCGACGTTTCCTAAACAGACTGATATCACGAACCAATTAGCAGTAAACTACATCAGCCCATAGCAATTATCTAAATGAAAATGTAAACAGGTAAAAGATTGCTTAATCAGCAAATACGTACAGATGGTAAGAATTCAGTACTTGGAGGACTCTTTCCTACTACATAGTTGAAATGTCCTCAGCTGATTCATCTGAAGTCTTTGTAAAATTAGGTCGATAAGGCAGGTTTGTCTTGGAAACACTTGGCTTTACAAGTTGAAACAGGGGAAAAGAATTAGTCCAACTAAGGCAAATATGGTTCAATAATGTAATGAAAGCGTGACATTAGGACCAGGACCGGAAGGTGTGTATCCTCAGAAAATATGATATTACACTCATTTGTATTCAAATCTGTCCCTTTGTACGTTGAAAATTAATCAGAGTAGCAATTAAATGTTTTTACCATTAGTCATGACAAAATGACTAAAAAACGCAATCTTCTAGATACATAAATTGAAGTTTAGCAATGAATTTGCTCTCTGCTTCAAATGGGTGATTTTTTTTAACTGTAATCCAAGAAACTGTGACGTAAAAGAACCAGAGATGAAGTCAAGCTGTTGGCATTTCAGATAAACGTTAGGAAAATAACATCATATAAGCAAAGGGAGACATGAAAAGAGTTGGATGATAATGCTTAAAGTAGCATTAATCATGCCAATTTATCCAAATGACCACCAACTACATTTATGTCATCAACTTTCGCCCATAAACGAAGTTTTTGGAAAGAAAAATTGCATATACTAGTCCATTATAAAGAATTTCCTCTGTATGCTAATACAGATCAGACTAGCTAACCAGAAATGTTGAAATCTTCTGATAATAGAACCCTGAAGTGTCTTCTAGTAAGAGATGACAAACTCTAATGGAGTTATATTCCACTTCCTATCAGTTTCAAATGTAACGGGACTTTCCCTACCTTTATCTAGGGTTTCTCCTCATCTGATTGAGTAACTTGCTCTGGGACAGAATCGACAAAGAATTCCTCTGCAAAGCAAGGTAAAGTGATTGGTGACAGATAACCAAATTATACTATGCATGGTTCAACTTTTAACATGGGAAACTAATGGAAATCAATAGTCTTAACCTCCATTCGCATCTTCAAATCAGTTAAACTAATGAAAATAAGCAACTCCCATTACCTATATCCTCTTGCTCGGGAGAGTCCAGTAAAATTTCAGAATCAGAGGGCATAAAGGGGGAGCCATCATAGGTTCCCAAGGCTCCTAAATCTGCAAAACAATAGAAAGCCTAAGACATGCATAATTGCTACAGCTACTCTTTCTTTGTTTATGCTTGGATCTACATAACTATATTTGACCATCCATGTATATAGCCGTTCAACAGCTTTAGAAGTACCAAAAGTTTTGCTGCCGTAACAGCCACTTCACCAAACTCATTCATAATCCAAAAGCTATAATAAGAAAATATTTTTAATATTTGCCTCAATGCTTATAGAATGTACACAGTACACTTCCTGCTATACTCGTATAAGAAAAATTTATAGAAAGATCTTGCCCAGGTCATTGTAAAACTAAGCGTGCATGTTTTCTCCTATATGTTTGATAAATCAATTGTGTCAAGATGGATAGTCTGGCATTCAACCGTTTGTACCGTTTCTTTTCACTTGCAGCTTTACAATAAGTCTTTGATCATATAAATTGTCAACAATTTCTAAAGGTAGTTCACACGCTCGGAGAATGTTCACGTAATTCAAAAAAACTTACCTCCTAAGTTGGACAAATCTGCTGTAAGATCTGAAAGGCTGAAATTCCACTGGATCTGATCCAGAGATCTGCCACCCCCACCATCGGGTCCAAGCTGCAACCCATTACTTGCCACATCAGATGTAAATGTTGTATCAAGTGTCGATGTGTCTACTCCCATTCCTGATATATCTGACGCCGTGAAGGGGAAATGACCACAGGATGCAACTGACGTAGGACTCACAGGAATCTCGGACATGGATGACATGCTGTTTGGTGGAATCACAGGAACCACATCAGCACTACTGCAATCCATCACCATACTTCAAAAGGAGAAAAATAGTTTCCATTAGCTAAACTTCTAGTGAACAAAACCTAATATATGTGAAGATTAGAAACCAGTGAAACCAATACACATTTTTGGATTTTGAGTTCAATGAAGGGAGAAACAAAACTGTTTTTTCTTTTTGCTAACAAATTAACTGGCATATTAGCCGCTAATTATACAGAGGATGAGGCAAAGGACAGATTCTTACTCATTCCCAGAATTCATCCGAATAGGATGGTAATTGCTTGGTGCAGGGACTCCATTAACTACATGACAGTTAGATATTCCCATGGAATCAATATGGGGTTGACCTGCTGCTGGCATTGGAGGTTGCTGAAGCACAGGGTATCCCATAGGTAAGTTGTTAACTGCACTGCAAACAAGTGGCAGTGAATACAAACAGAAACCATAACATAAAGCACATTACATATCAATCAGATAATCCCAGGCTTATATACATCTGTAATCACAACACTTGAAAAAGTATTATTCTTTGGCTTAATCTATATCAAGCAGTACCCTACCCCTTAAGGTCAAACAAGAGTTGACCCAAAGTTCTAATTGACACATAGTTCTGTAACAATAAAGGGACACCCAATTATGAGGATCAGGCATCCAAAGGAGAAACAAGGATAAGGTAGAGCTGATATCGATATAGAATAAATTCTTGCTAGCATAACCATATTGCTGTAAGCCGAACACTTACCAGGCATGGGATGAATCCCATTCTGTATAGGTGCCAAAGGAACATTTGGATGCATGGGATGATACTTCGACAGATGACAGTGATGCTCCAGCAAATGATTAAACAGGATGATTTGTTTCTTCAATTTGAGCCTTATGTAATAGGCCCTGAAAAAGTCGGCATTTTCTTCTTCCAACTTCTGCCATACTGAAATAAGACAAAAACAGTTTAAGGCGCATATATTATGATTCAAACGATAAATATTATGTAGCTTCTTCTGACTAATAATCAATTCATCAAATCCTCATTATAGAAAGGGTCATGTATAGTACATTTATAACCATAAACTTCCCAGTCCCGCATTATTTCAGAACGCAACAAAAAAATTAATAACTACAGTACATGGATCAGATTTACTGATATAACTAATGGAAAGCACATACACCAGGATCATGGTTTTCAAAATATACCGATTCTTGGTTTTAGGAACAAAAGATAAGTTACTTTAATCAGAATACACATGAAATTTAAAGTATAATATGAAGTTACCTACCCAAAGTGGTAAATCCAGGATCTATTCTTGCGCGAGTCAAGAGAGTCTTGACTACCTCCTCTCTGTTCATATATAATTGTAAACACCGCTCTATTAGGTTCTGGACCTACAAACATTTATTTCAGACAGCCATCACAAAGACGGAAAATGTATTAGTCTAACTCATTCACGAAAAATATTCAGAACACGGTAAAACATAATAAATTAACACATGCAGAAAAAAAAGTCACAAGAATAGTTTGATTTGGTGGCTTTACAAGTTCTATATCTTGGCGTGACACTTTCTTGTTGTCATTGCCTGAAGATGATATTGAAGCTGAATCAGTTCCAGGAGCCTCATTTGTTTGGTTTTTCAGTTGGTCACCTTGTGTATCATGTATAGTTTGGTTTGAAGATTGTATTTCTTTCCCACTCTGTGGAACCCATAATAGGAGTATTCAGTCTAGTGAAAAGCAGTACGTGCACAAAACAAGCTAGATATCACAACCTGAATGTTAAGAATTGTAAACTGGCACCTGTAACGTCTTCATTTCAGCTGAGTGCAGGTGAACCACATCTCTTTACTATGGCTCTGGTATCACAACCTGAATGTTATGAATTGTAAACTGGCGGCACCTGTAACGTCTTCATTTCAGCTGAATGCAGGTGGACCACATCTCTTTACTATGGCTCTGGTATTCCTCAAGCTAAGGCTGTGGTTGCTGACCTTAATTACTCTTCGCACAAATGAACAGCAAAGATGACTAGTGGAAGCTTCACCTGTAACGGGAAATCAACTTCTTAAAATCAGTAGAGCTGAATCATTTAAATACAGTCAATAAATCCATGAACAGTTCACATCAAAAGCATTAATATTACATGAGAAACCCAAATAACCAAATTCCCGTAGAATAAGATCTGTTCCAAACCGGAAGCATTCAGAATTTTAAGATGAATACAAAAACCATATTGTTTGGCTTTAAAGTTTATACACTCATCAATGTTTTCCTCTAATGGGCACTCAGTGGAAATCAATAAAGCATAATATGGTTAGTCATTGTGATGCTTTTTATCTACAACATTGATCTAAAAGATTGGCCAGAGCTTCACATATTAGGAAGAAACAAGTATACACCATAAAATGTTGAAATCCATGCTACCTACAGTCAATACTTCTTCTCCCATCTCTCAACACATAGCATTAACAGAAACACCTTCAAATATACAGTGCAGATCATAACAGCTCCATTAGCAATGGCTACCTCTTGCCTACCTAAATACACTTCACTCATTTCCCATATTTGCTATCTGATTTACCAAACTACTAGATGCTTATCAAGCTTCATATCTTCGATGACATTAAAAACACAGCAAATTGATATATGCATATTGGAACCAACAATATTCCGAAATTCCATGACAAGATAAAGATAAACCAGACACCAATCGGTAGTTCCTTCCCTTGTCATAACATCCAACAACCAAAACCAACCTTGTTACCACAAGGTGCCAAGTTCTTAATGTTATACGAGAGTTGCATTAGCCTCATAATAGCTGAGAAACTCCACAGAAAATCCATAATCTATTTACTTTTTATATTTTTTTCAAAAGTTGCAGACTTGTAAATTTCAGACAAGCATATAATTCAAGACTAACATATATAATGAATCAGATCTAAGTCAAGTCTATTAATCAACTAATTAACACACTAAACCAAGCTCAACCATTAAAATAAACAACTAGAATCAGTCAATAAACCAATAAAACATCTTCAGAAAGAATCAAACTTTATAAAACATGAGAGAGAGACAGTATCATAGAATTTAAAAAGTTAGTATAAAACACTAAAAAGGTGAAGATCTAACATATAGTATATTACCTCAACTCACCAACCCAGGAATCTGAATCTCCAAAACACTTTCAATTTCGACGAATTAAACAAAGCCCAGTTCCTCTAAAGAGTCGACAGATTATCAAACAGAGAACCCAAACAAGCTTCAATCCTTGAAGAGAAAGCAAGAAACTTTGGAGCTGAAAACACAGTTACAGACCCGCCCAGTTTCAGTTTTCAGTTCAGGGATTGGTTCAGAGGCTCTTCTTCCATTTTGAGCTACAAAGACCAAAACTTTAGGGAGACACAGAAATGATATATACTGCAAAAGACAGAGAAAGAGAGGAAATGGGTTGGAGGTTTGCTATGACATTATTGGAGGAGAGAGAGTTGCTCAGACTAAGATGAAGAGAAAAAGGAAGAGGTAAAAAATCTTGCCCAAATCGGCGTTTTATACAATTTGGACTTTCTATTTTGATATATTTTGAGTTTCTTTTTAATTATTTTGAGAAAGCGAAAGTTTCTTGAAAGGGAAATAATGAAATAATAATAATAACTTGATGGAGAAAATTTAGAAATGAAAATGGTGAAACCGGAAGGAATTAGATTAATTGCTAATGGGATTGGACACGTAATTGATGGCATGAGTCACGAGGCATTTGTGAATGCAGACACTTGTCTTGGAGAAATTATTGGTTGTGGCCGGGATACCACGTGTCTGTGTACCCGATCACTAAGTACGTGACACGTGACGAGGTGCAGATCAGAGAGGAGACGGTTCGATCAAGTTTGTCGGATTGGGATCGAGATGCCGTTGGCTGGGTTAGCAACTCCAATCTGGATTGAGGTCGGTAGGGCCTGGAGGATTGGCTCGGGTTCGGAGGTGCGATGGGAGGCCGGTGAGCAGGGATCTTGGATCGTCTGAGATGTGCGTTGAGTTCGGAGGTGGCCAGGCCAACTTGTTCGGCCGGAGCTAGTGTAGAGTGGTGGTCATGCTTGCAAACGCGCACTTAGGGCCTTAGGTGACAAGGTCACAATGGCCGGACGTGATTCGCCGGAGCTGGGAGGACGCAGCAATGGAGTTCGCCGAAACCGTCTCCTCCTCCGATCTGCACCTCACCACGTGTCGCGCGTTAGTGGTTCGGGTATGTCCCGGCCACATCAAATAATTACTTCACTTGATGATTCACGAGAGGAGCATCTTCTCTGATTTGTGTACTACACTTTTTATTTCTTCATCATCACTGTTTTTCTATTTTCATTTTATCTATTTTGGTATAATGATTTATCTTTAGTGAACAAGCAAAAATGGCTTTCTCATTAAAAGAATAAAAGTAGAAAGGTTTAACCAAATGCTGAAGTTTTCCTTTAGACGGTAGGAGGTGGACATCTCGGCAGAGGCTCAGGCTCTGCTTTTTTCAGTTGTGGATGTCTGAAGGTCTCGATCGCCCACTGGAGGGGTGAGGGGTGGAGGATGCTCCAAATTGCAGAAAAGGAGGGAGATGGGCCTCGACTTCTGCCTACTGGGCTCACGACCAAATGGGTTAGTTTTAGTTTTTCCTTCTTTTTCCTTCCTTTTCTTGTGGCTTGGGCTTTTGTGATGAAAGGTCTCTTTTGTGCTCTAGCAACTTCTGCTTTCAACTTGTGCTTTCCACTGATCTCTTTTGGTCGTAATTCCCTTCCTTTAAAAAAATGTTGGTCTTGGTCTCAGTCTGGGTCTTTTCTTATCATTTGGTTCGATATTATGGTAATTCAGTTATTGTGTTAGGAATTACAATAACAAGACCTAAAGTTTATTACTGAAGATACAATAAAAACTTATAGTTGAAACGCTCAAAGTTGATAAGTGATTCGACAGGAAGATAGTGTGGTTTGCTTTTTCATTAGGGCTCCAAAAGTTTGTTTCGAACCAATTGAGACATTATTGAAGGCAAGGACCACTTGGTATCATCTTCACCAAGTCGATCATGAACCTCTTCTTCACAATTTGGCAACTTGTGTCTTTGTTCTTAGCAATGTTTTTTCATTACCCACTTGTCTTGATCCAAAATAGAGCTAGCGTAGAACCAAATTCACTAGAATTGTTTGTTACCGTGTTCGTATGATGTTTGTTCATACTTGGGTGATTGTGAACGAATATAACTATTTACGTCCAAATTTACACTTTGAACAAAACAATAATTGTCTTGAGTAAATACGGCTCAAGTCAGTGATCCATATCACGTGCTATCAACGAGCCCAAACCCTGCGAGATAGATACAGTTCGTATGAAAGGTAGACTTCATGCGTAGAAGTTGACTTTGCGTAGGGGAAGACCAGTTCACATCATAGTTCTTAACCAACTAGGTGGGTTTTCTTAACAATACTTGTATGTGTTCTTGTATCCTTGCTTAGGACAACTTAATTCATTTTTCGTAACCATCTTTCTGACTCTTAGTAAAAAACAAGGTGAGTTTTCTTAATCACACTTGTGTGAGTTTTTGGTCCCACACTTAGGACACTTAATCATTTTTCGTAACCACCTTTCTGACTTTTCGTAACCAACTATTTGAGTTTCCTTAACCACACTTATGTGAGTTTTGTACACATGCTTAGGATACTTAAGTCAGTTTTCGTAACCTCCTTTCTAACTTTTTGTAACCAATTATTTGAGTTTTTTTTAACCACACTTATGTGACTTTTCATACTCATGCTTAGGGCACTTAAGTCATTTTTTGTAACCACGTATATGACTTTTCATAACCAATGAGGTGAGTTTTCTTAACCACACTTGTGTGAGTTTTTGTACACACGCTTAGAAAACTTAAGTCATTTTTTGTAATCTCTTTTCTGACTTTTCGTATCTAACTAGGTGAGTTTTCTTAACAACACTTGTATGAGTTTGTGTACCCTTGTTTAGGACACTTAATTTATTTTTTTTAACTACCTTTCTGACTCTTCTTAACCAATAAGGTGAGTTTTCTTAACCACACTTATTCGAGTTTTCGTACCCATGTTTGGAACACTTAAATCATATTTCGTAAACACCTTTCTGACACTATGTAACCAACTATGTGAGTTTTCTTAACCATACTTGTGTTAGTTTTTGTACCAACGTTTAGGACACTTAAATCAGTTTTCGTAACCTCCTTTTTGACTTTTCGTAACCAACTATGTGAGTTTTCTTAACCACACTTGTGTTTTTGTACCTACGCTTAGGATAATTATGTCATTTTTCGTAACCTCCGTTCCGATTTTTCGTAACCAACTATGTGATTTTTCTTAACCAGATTTATATGAGTTTTTGTACCCACGCATAGGACACTTAAGTTATTTTTCGTAATCTCCTTGCTGACTTTTCGTAACCAACTAGTTGATTTTTCATAACCACACTTGTATGAGTTTTTGTACCCTTGCTTAGTATACTTAATTCATTTTTTGTAACCACCTTTATGACTCTTCGTAACCAACAAGATAAGTTTTCTTAACAACACTTATGTGAGTTTTTTTACCTACGCTTAGGACACTTAATCATTTTTCGTAACCACCATTTTGACTTGTCGTAACCAACTATTGGAGTTTTCTTAACCACACTTATGTGAGTTTTTGTACTCACGCTTAGGACACTTAAGTCATTTTTCGTAATCTCCTTTCTGACTTTTCGTAACCAACTAGATGAGTTTTCTTAACAATACATGTATGTGTTTTTATACCCTTGCTTAGAACAATTAATTCATTTTTCGTAACCACTTTTCTGACTCTTCGTAACCAACAATATGTGTTTTCTTAACCACACTTATGCGAGTTTTTTACCTACGCTTAGGACACAATCATTTTTCGTAACCACATTTCTGACTTTTTGTAACCAACTATTAGAGTTTTCTTAACCATAATTATGTGAGTTTTCGTACTCACGCTTAGAACACTCGAGTCATTTTCCATTACCACCTGTCTGACTCTTCAAAACCAACTAGGTGAGTTTTTTTAACAACACTTCTGTGTCACACCCCGACTCTTTTGAAGTTAATAAAAGTTACCTTTCACAGAGATTTACGAGTTACCGAGGACTTTTAATTTCGATCGGTAATTCGATAAGTTATCGCTCGAGTTAATTTTCGAGTTTTTAAAAGTACTCCAAATACCTGAATTGATGACTCGATGTGTAGTACGTGTCGACACGAGTCTCCTGGTATTTTCGGAATATTTTTTAGAGTTTCCATCTAATTCCTACGAATTTCCAAAGTCTTTGGTAATTTCTAGATTTTAATTTTCTGATTTTAAGCCAACTTTTAATCTTGGCCTTTGATCTCATCTATTATTGGAGCCTTGGATCGGCATATATAAAGAAAAACCAATCTCTCCATTCTCACCTTTTCTGTCGAAAAGAAAAGAAACAGAAAGTTCGAGAGATAAGGCAGACGCAGGCGCGTCGTCCGCCCCAACCCACTGTCGCCGCCGCGGCAGGCCGCGCCTGGCCGTCGCGCCACCACCGCTGGACTTGCCTCACTCTCCTCTCTTTACCCATACCCACCAATCTAACATTCACTCACTCTTTTCTCTGGTTTCAAAAGTCAACCTTTAGCCCCAAATCGGCTCTTCCTCCGATCCATCCTTCTCCGGCGAGCTCGAGTCTTTCCAAGGTGAGTCCATCCCTTTTCCTTCGATTTCGAGCTCGATTAATCCTTGCCTTTTAGTTTTGTGCCCAATCTCATATTCCTTCTCCCTGGGTTTTCAGCCGCAGCGACGCCGTGATAGGGAGGAGGTGGCCGGAGCAGCTGCTTGGGTTCGAGGCAGCAGGGCAGGCTGAGTCTTGGTCTCGGTGGAGAGTGAAGGAGTCAAGGAGGAGTGTACTGAGGGAAGGATAGAAGGAGCAGAGGAGGAGGCTGTTGTATTCCACCTTGGATCGATCTTGGAGGTGAGAGGCAGTCTCCTGGTTTTGAGCTGCTGTGTTTTCTTTACTGTGTTGTTGAACTAGTGTTGATAATCTGCTGTTGATATTGATGTTGTTGACTGCATGTGTCGATAACTTGGTGAATCGAAGAAACGGGGAGGTTATGGCGAAATTCCGGCAAGACAACGGAATCCGACGAAGATTCCGGTGATGCAGTTGAACCGGCAGAATGCCGAAGAGGTAGAAACCGAATCCCTATTAAGCTTTGAGTCGAAAAGTGTCAGTTGAACCGTAATCGGGATATTTACGGAAAATTGGACGTAAGTAGGAAGTTTCCATTTTAGGAAACTTCCCATTTTAAGGAAGACTTACCAATTTAGGAAATTTTCCATTTTGGGAAACTTTCCCTTATTGGAAGGTTTCCATTTATGAGAAGATGTTAAATCGGGTTGAAAAGGTTAAAGAAAATGTAGAATTCAAGTTAAAGGTTTTGAAGTTAATTAGTGAAATATGGGAATTATATTATGATGACCACTCTAGTGGTTGAGGGAGATGTTGACTCCTATTAACGGAATTGTCAAGTGGATCGTGGAAAAACAATCGGATAATTTTATTATCGACGTATCGACTCACATTTAGTAAGAGAAAATACTTACGCTAAGGTGGCGTAAACAGAAATCAAACTTCGAGTCGATAATCGGAAATAAGTGTAAAGTTTGAAAAGTGATAAAGGAAAGTTCGGAAACTGAGTCGGACTTCCGGTAAAATGAGATTGAGAGTCGATAACCGGGAAAGAAAGTTAAAAAGGTTAAAGTGTCATAAAAAGGAACTTGGTCAACATGTGGTCAAATAGGAGTTCCTGGTCAAACTAGGAAAAGACCAAGTCAACGATGAAATGACTAATGTATTGGGTTTGTTGGTACAGTCTCTGATCGGACGTGAGACGGTCTCGACTACGCGGTTAGTTCGAGAGTTTCGCTCGAGGAGCTTTCCGAGCGGGAAGAAGGTCGCAATAGTACTGTGAGTGGACATATCATTTTTAAATGAATGCATGCCTTAATTATTGATTTTATTGCAGGGTTTTATGATTGTTTCGAGAATTAAATTTTCCTCGGGTTCTTGAATGTTTTATTTGGATTTATGCATATATGTCGAGGAATGGTTTTACTTATTTGTTTTGGGAAGAGTATTTGAGTAAAGTATTGTTATGAATTTTAATTAAGGGTTGTCCAATGAATATGCTAGCTAGAGTAGCGTGAGGGCGCTACTAGAGCTCTTAGCTCCGACCCTAGCCTGAGAGGTCAGGCAAACTACGTAGTGCACTATGAGGGTTGTCCACTATCATTTTACCTAGAGCTCTTAGCTCCGACCCTGGTCTGAGAGGACAGACAAGCCTGAGAGGTCAGGCTAATATCATAAGGGTTGTCCATTACCATTTTACCTAGAGCTCTTAGCTCCGACCCTGGTCTGAGAGGACAGACAAGCCTGAGAGGTCAAACTGATATCATAAGGGTTGTCCATTACCATTTTACCTAGAGCTCTTAGCTCCGACCCTGGTCTGAGAGGACAAACAAGCCTGAGAGGTCAGGCTGATATTATAAGGGTTGTCCGTTATTATTTTATATAACTAGCATAGCGTGAGGGCGCAACTAGAGCTCTTAGCTCCGACCCTAGTCTGAGAGGTCAGACTTATTATTTTTGTGAACATTTCTCTTCCCATATTCTTTACTTGTTTATCTTATCATGCACTTGTGGGAAATTCAGTATTTTGTGGGCATGCATAATTGATATTTTAATCAATAAATTTTTGGGAGAGCATTAAAGGAAATAGAGTTTTTATATTTGATTTTCGTCCACTCACTCTAACAGTTTTTCAATGTTTCTCCCCTGGGCCCTTTGTTTTCAAATGCCCAGTGGTGCAGGGTTCTAGAGCGGAGGTCGTGCGCGTACAAGAGTCGAGGCATAGTCGATCAATCTGTCGCTGCTGCAAATTCATTAGGATAATCTTCTTTATAGTCTGCTCTGATTAACCTATTTTAGCTAGTTAAGTAAGTTAGGGAGCAGGATGCCTTCATGAGTTAGGGTTTATTGTTAGATTCTCATGGAAGTGCTGAGTTGGAGTGTAGGAAGGGTTGGCCATTTCAAGGGGGTTTCGGTAAGAAGTTCCCTTGAGGTGGTCCCCGCAGGTTTTACTTCGAGTTAAAGGGATTTAACTCGGGGTGGGTCCTGACATTGTGTGTGTTTTTGTACCCTTGCATAGGACAATTAATTCATTTTTCGTAACCACCTTTCTGACTCTTCGTAACCAACAATATGAGTTTTCTTAACCATACTTATGTGTTTTTTACCCACGCTTAGAACACTTAGTCATTTTTCGTAACCACTTTTCTAACTTTTCGTAACCAACTATTAGAGTTTTATTAACCACACTTATGTGAGTTTTCGTACCCACGCTTAGGATACTCAAGTCAATTTTCGTTACCACCTGTCTGACTCTTCGAAACCAACTAGGTGAGTTTTTTTAACAACACTTTTGTGTGTTTAGTACACTTGCTTAGGACACTTAATTCATTTTCCGTAACCACCTTTTTGACTCTTTGTAACCAACAATGTGAGTTTTCTTAACTATACTTAAAAGTCATTTTTCATAATCTCATTTCTGACTCTTTGTAACCAACTATGTGAGTTTTCTTAACAACATTTATGTGAGTTTTTGTACCCATACATAGGACACTTAAATCATTTTTTGTAATCTCTTTTCTTACTCTTCGTAACCAACTAGGTGAGTTTTCTTAAGAACACTTTGTGAGTTTTTGTACCTTTGCTTAGGACACTTAATTCATTTTTGTAACCACCTTTACGACTTTTGGTAACCAACAAAGTGAGTTTTCTTAACTACATTTGTGTGAGTTTTTCTATCCACGCTTAGGACACTTAAATTATTTTTCGTAACTACCTTTCTGAATTTTCGTTACCAACTAATTGAGTTTTCTTAACCACACTTATGTGAGTTTTCATACCCACGCTTAGTACACTTAAGTCATTTTTCGTAACCACCTTTATATCTTTTCGTACCAAACAAGGTAAGTTTTCAAAACCACACTTGTGTGAGTTTTCGTACCCACTCTTAGGACACTTGCATTATTTTTCGTAATCACATTTTTGACTTTTCGTAACCTATTATGTGAGTTTTCTTCACCACGTACATTAATGTGAGTTTTCGTACCCACGTTTAGGACACTTCATTTATTTTTTCATAACCACACCTTTCTAACTCTTCGTAACTAACTATGTGAGTTTTCTTAACCACATTTAAATGAGTTTTTAAACCCATGCTTAGATCACTTTGTTCATTTTTGTAACCACTTGTTTGACTCTTCGTAACCAATGAGGTGAGTTTCTTAACCACACGTGTGTGAGTTTTTGTATCCACGCTTAGAAAACTTAAGTTATTTTTGTAATCTCCTTTCTGACTTTTCGTAACCAACTAGATGAGTTTTCTTAACAACACTTGTGTGAGTTTTTGTACCATTATTTAGGACACTTTATTTATTTTTCTTAACCACCTATCCGACTCTTCTTAACCAACAAGATGAGTTTTTTAACCACACTTATTTGAGTTTTCGTACCTACGCTTGAGACACTTAAATCATTTTTTGTAACCACCTTTCTAACACTACGTAACCAACTATGTGAGTTTTCTTAACCACACTTGTGTTAGTTTTTGTACCAACGCTTAGCACACTTAAGTCAGTTTTTGTAACCTCCCTTCTAACTTTTCGTAACCAACTATGTCAATTTTCTTAACCATACTTGTGTGAGTTTTTGTACCCCTCTTAGGACAATTATGTCATTTTTCTTAACCTCCGTTCTGATTTTTCGTAACCAACTATGTGATTTTTCTTAACCACACTTATATGAGTTTATGTACTCACGCATAGTACACTTGAGTCATTTTTCGTAATCACATTTCTGACAACTAGTTGAGTTTTCATAATCACACTTATATGAGTTTTTGTACCCTTGCTTAGGATACTTAATTCATTTTTCGTAACCACTTTTCTGATTCTTTGTAACCAACAAGGTGAGTATTCCTAACCGCACTTGTGTGGGTTTTCGTACCCACGCTTAGAACACTTAAGTCATTTTTTCGTAACCACCTTTCTGACTCTTCGTAACCAACTATGTTAGTTTTCTTAACCACACTTGTGTGAGTTTTGGTATCCACGCTTAAGACACTTGAGTCATTTTTGTAACCTCCTTTTGACTTTTCATAACCAACTAGGTGAGTTTTCTTATCAACACTTGTGTGAGTTTTTGTACCCTCCACGCTTAGGACACTTAAGTCATTTTTTGATACCACCCTTCTAACTCTTCGTAACAAACTATGTGAGTTTTCTTAACCATACTTGTGTGAGTTTTTGTAACCACCCTTAGGACACTTAAGTAATTTTTGTAACCACCTTTCTGATTTTTCGTAACCAACTAGGTGAGTTTTCTTAACCACACTTGTGTGAGTTTTCGTAACCACCTTTCTGGCTATTTGTAACTAACTATGTGAGTTTTCGTAGCCACACTTACATAAGTTTTTGTACCTACGCTTGTGACACTTAAGTCATTTTTTGTAACCATCTTTCTCACTCTTAGTCCACCAGTCAGCTTATGTTATCAAAATGTTAAGAAGATTTAAATGGATAAAGTACATCATGTTAGCACTCTCATGATCATATGCAGCCTTTATTCAAAAAAGGATCTATTTCGTCCAAATGATAAAAACAAAGAAGTCTTAGGGGCTGAATTGACTTACCTAAATGCAGTAGGTGCATTACTGTGCTTAGCTCAATGCATAAGACCATACATCTCATTTGTTATAAACTTGTTAGCTAGATTTAGATCATCGCCCACGCAACACCATTGGACTGACATAAAGACAATCTTTCAGTACTTAAGGGGTACGATAAATATGAGCTTGTTCTATCCCTATAGAAATGCACAAAGAAAGGCTTTCATTGTAGGAAGCATGGACACCACCAGTGAGGATGCCACCACTTCTTCCTTCACCCCTACACTAACAATCCATGTTATGTGTTGGTCGGTTTTGCTGATACTGGGCATCTCTCTAACCCACATAAAGGTTGTTCCCAAACTAGGTACGTCTTTACCATGAAAAATACCGCGATATCTTAGAGATCTACAAAACATACTTCCATTGTTACATCTTTGAATCATGCTGAGAATATTGCACTACATGAAGCTATTAAGGAGTGCATATGGTTGAGAGTCATAGTTGCATATATTCAAAGATCAAGTGGCATAGAATCAACCACAGATGAACCTACATACATTTATGAGGATAACGCTGCATGTATTGAGCAGATGAGGCTAGGTTATATCAAAGGCGACAACACCAGGCATATTTCGTCTAAATGTTTCTATAATTAGCAACAACAACAGTTATTCAAGATCCAAGTGAACCAAGTTCGATCTAAGAACAATGTGGCAGACTTATTCACTGAGTCACTAGCCAAATCCACATTTAAGAAGCATGTGAAGAGCATAAGATTGCTCAGCTTATCTAAGCTAACCTAATTGCTGGAATTAGGGGGAGATGGAAACTTCAGGGGAGTCTGACATACACATTAATGTTTCTAAATGTGAATGACACATTGTACTCTTTTTTCTTGAGCAAAGTTGTTTTTATCCCAAATAGTTTTTAACACTTGACAAAGTTTTAATGAGACAACATAGATAAGTGTCATATTATCTATGTAATTAATGTAATCTAGTTATCTGTAATCTCTTATAAAATGAACTCTCTCATTCTGATGATATATACATTTTTCTCCAAAAACAAAAGTTAAAATTGAGTGTGTCTTACGTTGCCAACTATTTTTTGTATGTTAAAAGATGCAGATGATGATTCCTAATAAAATTGATTGTTTAGTCCAAAAAATAATAAGATTGATTTTGTTATATGCCCTAATAAGAACACAGAAAAAACACTATAATTGTGCGGATGATGTTCCAAGCTAAGCTTAACAATAACAAAGTATGTATGGTTTTTCTTAGGGTAAATTCCTCTTATGGTACTTGAAGTATGATTATTTAGACAATTTGATACCTCATGTATAAAATAAGACAATTTGATACCTCATGTATCACTTAGTTTTCTCATATGATACTTCCGTTAAATATGGACATGTGACTTGCACGTGTGGTTACTTTAAGAGTTTTTTTTCTTCATTATAGTCATACCTTTCATTTTATGCATTTTTTACCTTTTCATTTAGTTTTTAAATCAAGTTTCACTTTAAAATTGAATAGCTTGATATATTATAAAGAATAAAAAAACCATGCACTATACATGACCTGACCGTCGAAAATAACACATTTAATTGAATTTTTTTATTGTGTATCTTCTTTAATTTTGATAGGTTTTCTTTTATATATATATATATATATATATAATTCAAACAATGTATAATATATGTTTTTAATTTTATGTCAAATATATATGTATAATGTATGGAGAAAATTATATAAACAGTACACCAACTTTACTCCACTCATGATTAAGGTATCTGAACTTTGTTAAATAACACATTAGTACATGAACTAACAAGTTAAGCTTAATTTTTGTACATGCTGTTATAACACCGTTAAAAGTTACTGTTTTTTTTTCTGAGATCTTTTTTTTTCTTTTAAAGAGGATCAAAGAATTTTACTCATACCCCCATGATGACTCGAACCCATTATTTCGTCAATATGTAGTGAATGTGCTTGAGATCTCTCTCTTGCTAATTCTCTAATTAACCTCTATTGTTCTCTTAGCAGCAGACAACTATACAAAATTTTTTTCTCCAACATATACTAGTAAGTAGCAATCCAAAAAATGAAGATTAAATTGTAACCAAAATAATTTTTCTTTTAGGTATCAAATCAGTTAACCTATTTGATCGTTAACACATTTTATTTCTTTTTATTTCAGCTTTTTTTTTCTATTATTTAAAGAGGATCAAATGATTTCACTTCTACCCCATGGTGACTCGAACCTATGACTTCGTCAATAGGTAGTTGATGCGCTTACCACTGTGCTATAATCACTTGATCAAAAACATGTTTGATCATTAACACCTTAATTAGAAAAAAACGATCCTCTTGAAAAGAAAGAAAATAAATGTGTGGATTTGATACTGATTTGACAGTTAGAAGAAAAAAAATCATCTTTAAAAGAAAGAAAAAAAGATCTCAGAAAAAAAAACTTTAACTTTTTACGGTGTTATAACGGTATGTAAGAAAATTAGGCCTAACTTGTTAGTTCATGTACGTACTAATGTGTTATTTAACAAAGTTCAGGCACCTTAATTAGGAGTGGAGCAAAGTTGGTGTACTATTTTTGTAACTTTCCCTAATGGATGATTGAGGATAATATTAAATTTTGAAATGAAAGATATAAAATATATATATATATATATATTAATGTCTTATTTGGAAAGTTATTAGTAGAATGACAAAAATAACCCTTAAATTAAATACACGTACAAATCAATTTTTAATATTTAACAGTAATGTTGACGGAAGTATCATATGAGAAAACTAAGTAGTACTTGAGGTACCAAATTGTCCTCTTTTATATATGATGTCTCAAATTGTCTAAGTAGCCTTACCTGAAGTACCATAAAAGGAATTTACCCATTTTTCTTACATAAGAAGTCTTTCTAATGAAGACCTCTAAGTTGAGGACTTTTGAATTAATTGTTTATTAGACCAACTTGTTGATCAAATTTTGACATCTTAACTGTTGAAGTTATAGATTTATATAAATAGATCAATCATGTAAAATTTCAGCTAAATTGGTGATCGTTAAGAACTAATTGTAGATCAAATCATTGGACGAACCAAATCTGTCAAACATGAACCGTTCAAGTTCATAATTGGTAAATCATACTTATGAATGTCTTAACGATTTTCAATTTAGTTGAAAATTTACAGAAATGATCACTCATAAATATTTATAAAATGAATGGTTAAGATATGGATATAAGATCAAAAAACAGGATAAACCGAAAAGTCTTTAAGTAGTCCTCAACTTAAAGATCCTCACAAGAATGGCTCTCTTCTTACATAAAGCCTCCAAATCGGTCATATATAGATACACAACAGACAATGTATAGCGACACAAGGGACACGTCTGTCTGATCTCGAGGCATTTGAGAATGCATCCACGCCACTGAGCTTGAGGATCTTAATTACTCTGGCTGTAAGCTTACTTGGTGCAACAATCAATATAGTGGTACTCTGATTGTGTAGTTATGGGAAATAATGGATAGAGTTATGGGAAATAATGTTTGGCTCTCCAAATTTTCTAATTGTGTAGTTAAGTTTCTGCCTCAGGGTATCTCCGATCAATCTCCTGCTTTTGTCTCTCTTGGAAGTGCAGTCCAGGGTAGAAAACCTCCTTTCAAGTTCTTTAACTTCTTTACTGAGAGGGAAGAGTTTCTTCCTATTGTTTTGGCAGCTTGGAACACTATTGTTGGATCTTACCAATATCAAGTTGCTAAGAAGCTTAAAATTATTAAAGCTGAGCTTAAAAAGCTTAATCGTGTGAAGATTCAAGATGTTTCTGTCAATGTCACTACTACTAAGGATGCTCTTGATGCTTATCAGAGGAACTTGTATTTTGATCCTAATGATCCTATTCATAGACAGAATGAACGACAACTGTTGCAGGCTTACTCAAATGCCCTTATTTGTGAGGAAAGTTTCTTTAGACAAAAATTCAGGGTTCAATGGCTCTCTTCTGGTGACAGGTGCAGCTCTTATTTCTTTAAATTGGTCAATAAGAGACGTCACAAGAATCGAATTAAATCCATTTGTTGTGAGGATGGGTCTGTTGTTAGCTCAGATGAGGATATCAAAGCAGAAGCTGTTGGGTTCTTCCAATCTCTTTTTGAGGGTTATAGGTCCTCTCCTAGGCCAAATTTTGGTGAGTTTCAGAATATTATTCTCAATCCGCTTACTTCTGATCAATCTTATGCTCTTGGTTGTGCTTTTTCTGATATCGAGATTAAAGAAGTTTGCTTTGCTCTTCATTCTAACAAAGCTCCTGGCCCTGATGGTTTTAATGCCTTCTTTTTCAAAAAGACTTGGCACATTATTGGGGGTGATATTATTAAAGCTGTCCAAGAGTTTCTTTGTTCTCATAGGCTGCTCCGAGAGTTCAATGCTACCATTATTACTTTGATTCCTAAAGTGTCCAACCTAGCTTCCATAAGTGATTATAGGCCCATCTCGTGTGGCAATATGATTTATAAGATTATTTCCAAGTTGTTGGCTAATCGGTTGAAATCTTGCTTACCTTCTATTATAAATCACACTCAATCAGCCTTTATTGCTGGAAGAAGAATCAATGATAACATTCTATTGTTACAGTAGCTGCTGAAAAACTATCATAGGAACTTGGGCTCGATGAGATGTGCAATTAAAGTGGATTTTTTGAAGGCTTATGATACAGTTGATTGAGATTTCAAGCTCTTATGGCTTTTAATTTTCCAGACTCTATGGTTAGTTGGATTAGATGTTGCATCACTAGCCTTAGTTTCTCTGTAGCCATCAATGGTGAGCTTGTTGGTTTCTTTCCTAGTAATCATGGTTTGAGACAAGGAGATCCTCTTTCTCCTTACCTGTTTTTCATTGCTATGGAGGTTCTTTCTCAACTTCTAAATCAGAAAATTCAAGCTCTTCCTTCTTTTAGGTACCATTGGAGATGTGAATCTGTAAAGCTTTCGCATTTAGCCTTTGCAGATGACCTTTTCTTATTTTGTGGTGGTGATTACCAATCTGCTCAGGTTTTAAAAGAGACTTTAAATTCTTTCTACCATCTCTCAGGTGTGGCAGCAAATGTGACTAAGAGTAACATTTATCTCGCGGGTGTTCATTCTGATGAAGCTTCCCACATTATAAAGGCTTTCCAGAAGGTTCCACTCCCTTTAGGTATCTTGGAGTTCCTCTCATTACCACAAAGCTTTCTTCAAGTGACTGCTCGCCTTTGATAGAGCGTGTGGTTTCAAGGATTCAAAGTTGGGAGAATAAGTCGCTCTCTTATGGTAGTCGTCTGCAACTTGTTAAATATGTTCTTTGTAGTTTACAGGTTTTCCGGGCTTCTCATCTTTTTTTGCCGAAAAAGATCCATAATTTAATTGAGCAGAAGTTAAGATGTTTTTTGTAGACTGGAAGGTGTACATGTCATTATTCTGCTAAAATAGCTTGGGAGGTTGTTTGTACTCCTACAAATGAGGGAGGTTTGCGAATCAAAAATCTCCACATTTGGAACAAGGCTTTAATGACTAGGCACATTTGGATTCTCTTTAATGATGCTTCTAGCATCTGGTCTTCCTGGATCAAAGCTAATTTCTTGAGAGATAAAAGTTTTTAGATGGTGTCTACCTCTCGAGTTTGTTTTTGGAATTGGAGGAAGTTGTTGAAGATCAAGGATCTTATTCGTCATTTTGTTAGGCATACTATTGGAGATGGAAAGTCTACTTATTTCTGGCATGATTATTGGCATTCTTTTGGTCCTTTGCTGCCTAGGTTGGGGTCTGGTGCTATGGTTAATTCAGGTATCCCATATAATGTCTTGGTTACACTACAAAAAAGGACTTTGGTGACGAAGAGAGCAGAAACAGGGCGACGAAAGCAAATTCGTCGCCTAAGAGGAACATTTAGGCGACGAAAATATGTGTCGTCACCTAAGAACCAAAAATCGTCGCATAAGGTAAAATTTAAAGCGATGAAAACTGAAATCGTCGCCTAAGGCCATTCCTTCGTCGCCTAAGGTCCAGTCTTGGGAGACGACATAAAGTTTTGTCGCCTAAAGCCTAACCGTCGTCGCCTAAGAGGGTATCTCTTAGGCGACGACGGCTTTGTCGTCGCCTGAGAGGGTCATTCTTAGGCGACGACATATTTGTCGTCGCCTAAGGTCCGAAAACCATGGGCGACGACGTCCTTTCGTCGCCTAAGAGGGTCACTCTTAAGCGACGATTTTTTTTTAACTTTAGGTGACGAATTTTTCGGTTTCGTCGACTAAGGTTATTTTCGTGTTTCATTTATTTTTATTTTTTCATTGTGATTTAACCTTATGTTTTTTTTATTGTTACACCATTTCGTCGGCTAAGAGTATCCAAATAAATAAAATAAATTAAAACAGATTGAAATTAAATATTAGGGTTTTAATTTTTGGTAAAAATTTTATACCGGTGGATGTACCTCGTCGATTTGAAACTATTCTCAATTGAAGGTCCGGCCAAATTACGTGATTTAGAGGGTCGAATCGTCGTTTCCGTCCATTTAAGGGTTTGACCGCACGGTTTGACCGTACGGATTGAACACTTAACGTTGTCGGATGGACTTGAATTTTTTCCCACAAACATAATTCATGATGGTGCGCATATCTGACGGTCGGTTTTCCGTTTCTCATGTTCGATCATCAAAATCACAACATACCTACTAATGTTGTATGACTTGTTTATACAAGTGTGGAGTTCAAGTATCGTTTTTAATACAAACTATATGTAGAGGCCTCAAACGTAAAAAGTCGTGAAATAAGATATGACCAGAACGGTGAAATACGTCTACGGCTGAAAAATCACGGTATTCCGGTAAAGTCTCGATGCCGGTTGTTGGGGTCAACGCAATTTTATCATATTTCTCCCTATGTGTAGCCCTATCTCGGGTGGTTATTTTTGGTAAAACTTTTATGCCGGTGGATGTGTCTCGTCGATTTGAAACTATTCTCAGTTGAAGGTCTGGCCAAATTACATGTTTTAGAGGGTCGAATCGCCGTTTCCGTCCATTTAAGGGTATCTCTCTTAGGCGACGACATAAGTATTTCGTCGCCTAAGAAGGTTTCTCTTAGGCGACGAAATACTTATGTCGTCGCTTAAGAGGTCGGGTATAACCAAAGTCCCTAATTTTCTCTCCCTGTCTGATCTGCCTCCCTGTCCCTCTCCTCCGCCTCCCTCTCCCTCTCACTCCCGCACTTCCACTCCCTCTCCTGCAGCTACCGCTGCCCCTGCCGCTGTGCCGCCGTCCCCCAACAAGAATCGGATTTCATGATTGATTTAGATGATATTGAATTTACTTTGGACTAAATTTATATAGTTGTACGTTTATTAACAATTTAGATAATTTGTAATGAAAAATTTGTTGTTTTGTTCTTAGAATTTTTTGTGTTGTTATTTATATTTTATACAAATTTACAAAGCTAAATAAAAAAATACAGAAAATACTTCAGGCGACGAAATAAGGTATTTTTCGTCGCCTAAGAGAGGTTTAGGCCACGACTTTTGCACCATTTCGTCGTCTTAAGATCACTTAGGCGACGAAATATACCACTTTTATCGCCTAAGAGTTTTTAAAATTTTTTTTTTAAAATATAAGACGACGAATATACATGTATCGTCGCCCAAGGTATAACACTTAGGCGACGAAACTAGCGTCGTCGCCTAAGATCTAGACTCTGAAGCGACGAACAATTTTTCGTCGCCTAAGAGCGAGACTCTTAAACGACGATGGCTATTTAGGCAATGAAATGTGTGTCGTCGCCTTAACTTAACTCTTAGGCGACGACAGGGAATTCTTTCGTCGCCTAAGATCTTGAGCGACGGACTTCGTGCGACGACGCTTCGTCCCCTAAGATCTTGGGCGACAAAATTTTTTAACAGGGCGACGAAATTGCTTCGTCGCCCAAACACTCTGATCTGGTAGTGTTAGCTCTATTGTGATGGGTGAGTCTTGGAACTAGCATCTTTCTATGAATTCTGCCATTCTTAGAGTTGCAAATAATCTAGAAGGTGTTTTTCCGAATTCAAATTGTGAGGATTTTTGTATTTGGTTAGCTTCTTCTTCTGGAATTTTCTCTACAACTTCAATAATGGATCAGATTCAGATTCATCATCATGATGTTGTTTGAGCTAAGATAATTTGGTTTACCAATAATATTCCTAGAGCCAGCTTTATTCTTTGGTTGACTGTTCATGGTAAGGTTGCTACTTTTGATAGGATCATTACTTATTCTCCTCATATTAGCCCTCTCTGCCCTCTTTGTGGCCTAGTTTCACAAAATATCAATCATCTCTTCTTTGCGTGTTCTTTCTCGATGCATATTTGGAGGAGTGTTTTTTGTTCTTGTGGGGTGACTTGGTTGAACCTCCCTTGGCCCTTATTGATTGAATGAGTTTTTTCTCGTTGGGGAGGTAAGTTTTTCTCTTTCACCATTAAGAAACTTTGTCTTTCTGTTACGGTTTACCTTATTTAGAAAGAGAGGAATAATCGTATCTTTAGAAATGAAAGATGTACCCCTTCTGTGGTTCTCAAAAATATTATCTCCATGATCAGATGTAGGCTCGTTTTTATTAAGTTCAAGACTTCTAGTACTAACAGATTTATTGCTGGAAAGTGGAACTTAGATATCTCTTAAACATTTCTCTTAAGGTTTGTTTGCTTTCCATTAGTTAGTTTAGACTCTGTTGTTTCGTAGTTCTTTTTGCCTTTGACTTCGGTTGTACTGTGCTTGTCCTCCCTTTTTTTGTTTAATATACTCATTTATTTACCAAAAAAAAATGTGCACAGGGTAACTGGGTAACCAATTCATCGTCCGCAGCTTGTGCAAAATCCTCCAAACAAAAAGGACAAGACAACAATTATCACAACTAGAGGAACCCCTCGGAGAGCTGCTTCAACTTTCTCAAATAAGATCTCAATAATACATTGTTTTTCCTCCTCGTCTGTGAAACCTAGGTTCTCGAGCTTCTGACCAACAACCTTATACCCTCTCCTATATTTTTCGAGACTAGACAAACGAAAGGTTGTTTGTGCTTTATTTAGTAGCTCTGGTGTTTTTTTATTGTAAACGCAGCCTTGCATGGAGTGACTTAATATGATGGGAAGGACGTCCTTCTCATGTCTTCCTGATAATAACTATTCTGCAGCTTCTGTTTGCAATGCTCGTCAGCAAGGTATCGTATGCCGCATCTTAAGCTTGGAATAAGAACTTGATATGGAATCGATGAGTAACTGTATATAGCCAATTCAGTAGTCCTCTCAACCAAGAGAACTTAAGAGCCTCTCCTCTTCTAGCTAGGATTAGGAATTGCTTACCAAGACCAATTTGTAAAGAAAAAAGCAAGTCTTTCTTACGCATTTTGTAAGAGTTTTCCGTCTACAACCATTAGGGAAAGCTGAAAAGTTTGAAAGGTTGAAAATTATCTAAATCAAGGCATTCCAGGCTTAGGCATAAGACACCTCACGCAATCAGTTTAACCAAATTTGTTGGGAAACAAACAGCTGAGCAGGATATCAGCAATACAAGACTGAGCCTAACAGTACTGAATGAGGACAGGAACTGAAGAAGAGTAGGATTTCCTTCGATTTCCTCAGCATACAATATTTCAACTTGTTGCAGAATTCTAATTCTAACTCACGAAATGACAGAAGAAACTCTCTCGCTCGCATAAGATATTTCAACTTCCTGGAACATCTGAAAACAACGTATACTTATGAACTTCATGATTCATAAGCAGTACACACCCCAACTTCAAACTACAACGCAATCAACCATCTGCCCTAGCTCAACCAACAAAATCAACACTGTTAAATTCAACATTCAATACTCCAAATCAACCCAAGGAATTCTTAATTCCACAGAAAGCAATTACCTCATAGCTAATCAAATCAGCTCAACTTCTAATCAATCTAACAGATATATTCACAAACTCGTAATATTAAGCAGAAATCAAACTCGAAGGTCACATAGATTGTTTGGCCGATACCTTCCATTCCTAAAACCAGAAAACCGAAGCTTCTGAATCCATTAACACCTGCAATTTGACGACGCGGTTGTCACATAATCAATATAAACCCCTAAAATTCAATACATAGCTTCTTCTCTTCATCCTAACATTGACCATACCTTGTACAAGTAGCTCCTGGAAAACATTGTTCCGTGAACTCATCAATTTTATACTACTTTGCTGCGCTCTGGCAAATAGTGGTGAAAGTAGATAGTAAGGTTCCAGTTTCCATAATCATAAGATCCCGTTTTGAAATACCATGCACTTGCCAATATTGCCAGCCCACTACAATATGAGGGATATCACCATTGAGCTGTGGGAAGCTCCATGAGGAAGAATAGACCATGCTTAACTCTGATGTGAAGTTTCTCAGGACAAACAGAAGTTATAAGCAACCGGGTAGTATGTGGTGCGAGATTGTAAGAGACATCAGTCACATCACCTTTATGAGCAGCCAACACATGGTTGAGTGATGCATGAGTGAATATTGTTGTACACGTCTGTACCACAATGACCAACAAGTAAAACACCAATTTTTACAGTCGGAATATTATTTCAGTTGTACACATTAAAACCACTGGAGATAAAATTCTTAAATGTCACAACTGTCCCAAGCATGACAGTGCGACCTGGCATAACAAAATTTCAGTCCGCAATGTAGTGACTACTGTTCTCTTCCCAACGCCTTGTAAACCGGCCAATAAAATAATACTGTAGTTAATTTGGGCAAAAGCAAGTTGAGAGACATCTTCAAGCAAGTTCATAACACCTGGAGATGAAATGTGTTTTCGGAGCTCAGACAATTCATGCTCTAAAAAACTTAACTTCAATCACACGCCAAACTGCCAATAACAGTTTCAAAACACACGCAAGGACTTCACATAGAATTCTATTAATAAACATTAGGAATCAAGGGACTGTGAGCACACCTGAGTTTTATTTTCAACATTCAATTTTCTTTTTAATATAGTTCACCAAGCAAATTTTTTTCTATTTTCAATCTAAGTTATAACTACTTTAATAATTATTTAATATATATATATATATATATATATATAATGAGTTAATTAATGAAAGCTATTAAGGCTCCCGAATTTGTTTTACTTGGAGACCAAGAGAAACCCTCTATATAAAAGAGAACAACCTCCACAAACACAAACAAAACAAAAGACGCAGAAGTAGAACCAGCACTAGAAGAGAAAACAAAACAAAGACAAGATGCCGAAGAACAAAGGAAAGGGAGGCAAGAACCGCAAGAGGGGAAAGAACGTAGCCGACGACGAGAAGAGAGAGCTCCTCTTCAAAGAAGATGGCCAGGAATACGCGCAGGTCACACGCATGTTAGGCAACTGCCGACTCGAAGCCAGGTGCCACGACGGCGTCACTCGCCTATGCATCATAGCCGGCAAGTTACACAAGAAGGTCTGGATGGCCACTGGTGATATTGTCCTCATCGGGCTAAGAGACTACCAGGATGGCAAGGCTGATGTGATTCATAAGTACATGGCGGATGAGGCTAGGTTGCTCAAGGCTTATGGGGAATTGAATGACAGTTTCAGGCCTAATGAGGGCGGCGACGTTGACGACGACGTCAACAGCGACGATGGGTTTTTACATTTTGAGGATGCTGATGTGGATAGAATTTGAGTGTTGCACCCTACTAATTGGGATCGTATTATTTTGTTCTTTTAAGAGATTTTGTTTACAATTTTATCGTTTTATTTTTGTTGTTGAACTTATTTAGACCCTAATGGGATCTGTTTGTTGTTAGAAAAAATTGATCGTTTTTAACATGTATTCTTCTTCTTTGTTTATCACAAGAACAAACCCTATTATAAACACTAATATGTGTTTTCTGGTTCATATTTGATTAGTTTCAATTTGTGTTTATAAATCTTGGTTGAGTCTTTCACATTTCATGCTGTTTTCTGGTTCGTATTTAATTGTTTCAATTTGTGTTCTTGATAAATCTTGGTTGTTTCAATTTCCTGGTCATCAATTTCAACGGAGAAGGTTGGAGCAAAAGTCAAGGACTTATCTATTGTGATGTTATTGCTACACTGTTGAATCTTAAACAGTACGTAAAAGACAACTGGTACACATTCTGTGTGAAAATATTCGGACAGTAAAATCCTACATTTGGAATCTAAAGAAGTTTCTGATTTAGTAGAGTTACAAATCCTAAACCTAAATCCGAGTCTGTGTCGCCCGGTCCTGCTCTCCTTCACTAGCACAAGCATCTTCATCATCATCCTCTGCCACCACTAATATTGTACTCTTGTACTCCCAGGGTATATGAAAGCTCCAAGCAGGCATAGTGTGATAAGATTAAGAATCATCGAGTGGAATTTCAGCTCTTCCTTTCTGACCCCAGGTGAGAAGAACAACGCTTGACAATGGAAACAGTTCTCATTTGTAGTTTCTCCCATCACCATTACCTCTCTGATCTGGATATGCTAGGGGCAGAAGATCCTCATTTTCCATCCTGATAATTCCTTGCAGCCTCTGATCTGGCAAAGTAATCAACTCCCCTGTTAAAATAAATAAAAACATCATAAACAATCCCAATGAAGCATATAGGTTGAGAGTAACATCAAAGGGTCTGAATGAAATCTTCCAGGACTTTGTCATAAGACAGTAATTGAATCTTGAATTCTACACGCTTCTCCCGTCATGAAATCCCAAACCAAATACGAACAAAACAAAAGAACAAAAGAATCCCAAACAATTACCTTTGGATGTGTGGTGATGAAGGCTGATCAGGTGAAGATTGTTGAGTAGGGCCACCATGAAATCTTTGTTCCTCAAATACCGCACCCATCCGACTCCCCTCATTTAACTGTGGAACTTCATTCAAACCAGAGAAACCCACTGGTCCAAGAGACCCAAACTCCAGCTGGTCTGCTGGTGGTGGCCCATAGCCACCATTATGATCATAAGGATACATCATGACAAGAGAGGGCATGTTATGTCCATTTGATGACGCCCCATTGGGATTCATGCCTGGTAGTGGATACATGCCATACGCCACGTTAGTGGAACCACTCTGTGTAGTGCTTGAGCGGATAGGACCATTTTGGGATTGATGTGAAGGAAAGGAGTCATGTCTATGTGAGCTCCACGGTCTGTCAGCACGGCTCTCACTAGCTGCCATACGGTCTACTCTTGTATTCGGCTTCTCAGCTTGGCTGCGACTGTGGTTGCGCCCAGAAGCTCGTGACTTTGAATTGGCATTCCAGTTCCCTTCTCTATCACCATAGTGGTCATTTCTGTCGTAATTGTAACTCCCCCTTCTTGCACTCGAAGTATGGCGGTCCCTTACAGAAACCTTCTACAGTAATTTAAAAGGAAAAAGTTAGAGATCAATTAAAAAAACAGCAGGATCCAATTTATCACCTAAAACAGTTTTTGGTATGGCAAAATTTTTTTTCTACAACCAAAGCTGAACTTTTCATAAACCAAACTAGTCTAGGTACAACATACTTTGAAAAGCAACTGAAAGGACCCTGCAACTAAATCAAAACAATCCCCCTCCAACAATACTAGATATAAGAATAAGAATAATAGTAACAATACCAGAAAGAAAAAGAAAGAAGACAAGAGAGCTCAAGATAATACGAAGGATCAGGTTACACATTATCTTACAGGATTTGGAAGATAGGTTCCTGTCCCACTGCGGTATCTTGGAATCTCATTGACATAGTGTTGATACACACTAGCAGGTCTGTTAGAAACAGACTGGAGAGGTGCAGCAATAGGAACAATACGAGGGCCATAAAGCTGGGAGATAAGATTCATATTGGCAGAGAGAGGTCTCCCAGGACCATCCCAAGGCATTCGCCCTTGCAAGTAGACAGGGGGCACCATAACGGGCGAAGGATAGACCATAGGTGGCATATGCTGAGGATTTTGGCACAGCCGTCCATATATCAAATTCTGATAATGGCTCAAAAAGTCACTGCAGAGGATGTCCGATTTATACTCAGAAGGCTCAATTGGAGCAACCCTTCCCATGGAGTTAGAAAGTCTCAACTCAGGTTGATTGAATCCTTCAGCTGAATCAAAGTTCTGACCAGAATCACTTTCTGGTCCATCCTCCCTACTTAATTGGCTTGAAACATCTGAAGTTCCTGCATCTGCTAGGAAATTGTGATATGGTACCATTGTAACGAATGGAACTGGGGGTCCTGTAGGATAAAAATAGGTAGGACAAGAATCAATTGTAGATCTCTGATGTGAGCCAGGCCCTAAGAGCACTGGGAAAGGCATCACCGAATCTGATCCACTTGTTTGAGATGATTCAGAACCAGGCACTTGATGTCTTGGAACATGCAAGGACGCAACAGGTTGAGCGAGCGTGCTTCTTTCTACCATTTCAGCACCTAAACTTGTTGGAAGATTCCAATCTTTGTTTTCATCATCTGCCTGAGTAGAAGAATGTTCAGATACACTCTTACCTTTCCCATATGAGGTAGATGGAGCTGTTGACATTGCAGCTTTTCTACTTCGTTTTTCTCTTGTTGACTTGGACACTTTTGCTGATGATCCTTCCCAAGAACTCTCAGAGGAGGTCTTGCTTCTTGCGGAACTAGTATAAGTAGCTGACAATGACCTAGAACTCACTCTATCATCAAAGTATACCTCATTTCCCCGGTTATCTTGATACTGGAAATCATCGACATGATCTTCCCTCATCGGATCTCTACCCTCTTTCACGGACTTTTGGTGAACTCGCGTAGAACTTACAGCAGCACCTATTCGAGATGAAGTATGAGAGTTATAACCATCTGAGGTTGACTGCTGCCTATCGTCTGCCTCAAGCATTTCCAAACCTCCATTATCATGATCAAATCCACTAGTAGATCCCCTATCCTGGTTGTGCCAGAAATCATGATCAGTTTCACTTGAGTTCAGTTCCACAGAACCAAGATTTTCATTACCAGGATCCACCGATTCTTCAGGATTTGATGTCACCCCCAAGCCAGGGAAATAATGAGTTAAAGGCGAGGGAACAACAACTTGCGGAAAATGCATATTCATTCCCCAAGGACTCTCCATCAAGGGAAAATTTGTGGGAAACATACCACCCATATTCCTAGGATATCCCATTGAAGCAAGAATAGAAGGCGGGATTGGGAATGGTAACTCAACGGAACCAAAATTCAGCGGAAGATGAACCTGTCCATTAAAACCATGAGCTACAGAAGATGCCACCATGTTAACAAGATCTTGCTCCTCCTGGTGCATCCCTTGCGTCCCTGAAATAGATGGAAAATCATCAGCAACAGTACTCAAACTGGATCAATCCTGGTAGCCAATATTCAACTCACCCACAACATCAGGACTTCGATGGGATGATATATGGTTAGTAGATGAAGGATCACCAGCTGAAGATCTAATTCTGTGGCTTGCCAAAGTATCAGCTTCAAGGTTCTTCCTCCTGCTATTATCCAACCTTGTGGAATAAGTTTGGCTTTTCCCACTCTCTGGGCCCCTATTCCACCGACCTTGAGAGGGAACTTCACTATATGAATCAGTAAGCTCAGGACTGGAGCGTGTCCTTGCAAAGAGAAACCTCCCATGAAGGTCATTAACAATGCTATCAGGTTTTCTCTGGCCTTTATCCACATGTCCACCCAGTTGAGGATTGACTTCCTTTCGAATCTGATCAGAGACCCTCACGAAGTTCATGTTCACATGATTGTTTTGGTTTTGAGCATCAGTTACACTAGACAAACCACTGTTTCTTGATGTGCTTTCTATAGGATAACCACCATGCTGAGAGGAAACACTATGTGAACCACGTTTTCCCTCACCTTGAGTATCTCGACCAGAGGAACTTTCAGTTTTTTGGCTGCTTAAATTGTTCCTGCCATTCTCAGACCCCGGCAAGTGGTCTGCATTTGAAAGTCGCAAGCGCCTAAGATCATTATATGGTGCATCAGGTCGATGACCACTTCCATGTCTATCCCAAGTGTTAAGAAAAAATTGATTTACTTCAAAACACAGATCCTCTTTTGCACAATCAAGCAACCTGGCCAGCCTTTTAGCGCCAAATACAAATGCACTGCGTATCCTAAAAAAGTTGCCTGCAAATTGCACCGTATATCAACACCAACAATATGAACACAGTTTATACCCTACAAGAACATGTAAATCCCCAATAGATAGACGATAGCATTAGACCAGTTGTACTTTACAAAATTATCACATTAAGCAACAAACATTGAGCACTGACACAATTAAGATTACATGTATACACAGTTAATACATGGGTATTTGCAACTTCAAATTTGACCATCATTTTTCCTTGTACAAATACAATATCATCTAACTAATTCCAACACTGCTCTTTCAAGTGGAACAGCCTCTTTTTCCTTTCCCAAGGTCGTTTCCCACAGAGGCAGTCAAATTCAAGTACCAATAATTAACTAAGCGACATACTTTCTACTCCAAACCAAACGCGAAACTGGGATAATTGAAGATAATGTGTTACAAGCACCAATCTAAAAGCATATAGTTTCCAAATTACATACCTTTACTAACACTACGTCCAAGGTTGTTGTTGATTCTCAAAGGATCAATAACATTAAAATGTTTGGAAACAAAAGCTTGGCCCTGATTTTCTTGACCACCAGGGAAAACAGCATACACTGTGCTACAAGCATCTAGAAACAATTTACTCAGTAGTAACTCTCCACCATCTTTTCGAGGAGGTTCGGCTGCACCATAAACAATAACAAACTAAGCCGAGAAACATAATAACAAACAAATTATTAAAAATTTGTTAAGCTGGAAAAATGTGAAAATAAAATTGCTAGCAAATTATTAATACCAGTTACATCTGGAAGAGAACTAGTGGGCACAGGACCCCATAAGCTAACACAATAGTTTTCCCAGTCAAACTTACTGAAGAACTCTAGAAACCGATACAAAACCTGCATAGCAAAGAAAACTATTCAGAACCATCCACAAATAATAATGCAAACATAATCTGCAAACCATAAAGAACCATCTACAAATAATAATGCGACTATAATTTGCAACAGTAATGATAGGCACCTCAAGTGGTCCAGCAAAGGAGTTGTTGAAGACATGAAAAATGTATAAAACCAATGTCTCTAAAGCGTATGTAGAGATAAGTCCATGGTGAGCGCCCAGTATTCGACTCTCATAATAACACCAGGCCTTTATCAGTATAATACTACGCTTGAACAAATGATTTTGATTGATGAGATGATCGACCTGCAGAAGCAAATAAGACAATAAGTCACAGCATATACATATTTAACAAGAGTGTTATTTTCAGATGCACCATTCACCAGCTCAAGGAAACATAGGGTGCACAAGCCTCCAAGCTGATTAAAGGATATGTCTACCACAATGTTTTCCACAAGGCACTTGATTATCTTTACCTACACATATACAAAAAGAAGTATTAATGCTCATGATCCCAACAAAGTAACCCCAAGAATAGAAAGGATCAAGTATTGTACTAATGATGAACAAGGCCAAAAAATCTTTCTCAACATGGAAGAAACAACAAATATATATAAATTATAGCATATACTACATTAAAAAGTAGATGCTGCTAGGAGGAACCTACTTCGGCCTGAATGTATTGAACCTCTTTGACACGAAATTCAGCATTCTCATTCTTCTCCTCATTCTCCAGCATATCACGAACCTGATAAGCCCATGAGTCTTTCAAATTTTGAGTCTTGCTGAAGGCTGTAAGATCAATATCCCCATCAGGCAAATAGGTCTTAAGGGGTACAGACCCAAAAGTGAACACCTGCACACAATCATAAACATATTAGAATTATAATACTAATTTGAAACATGAGAAATATGAATCTATGGAGCTAGTTAACAGGCAAGCTTTTTTTCCTAAAGAAAAGAGAGAAGAAAAAGCTGAGCCAGCAATTATCCATAGCAGAGTATCATAAGTCCAATTTTTCCAACATGAGAAGCATGATGGGATTAATCAACGTCGAGCACATTAGTTGAATTCAAAGAAGGTAAGGGATACACTAAGGACAAAACAAGAGGCTGCCCAAAGGAAGAGTTTGATTCATATAGATGCTGTAGGGATTCAAACAAGTCAAAAAAAACAGAACTCACTATGCTGACCAAGCCTGTAGGTAGGCGAATGTAATTCCTAATGATGCGGCCTAATCAACCTTTTTATTTTCCATTCAGATGTTCCATGAATCATAGCATTAATATTTTTTCTTCTCTTTACTGTCAAGATGCCTACAGTTAAAGACCACACCTACATGTCAAGATGAACTTTCAATTGTTCCTTAGTAATGCAACCACTACTTACAGTCAGAAAAGCATAATCTCTTCTTGAAGCAGAGGTGAATAAAAAGACAAGGCAGCTCATTAATAGATGAAGCCTTCTCTTATCATCTTGTGCTATGCCATTTCCCTAAGGTCCAGTCTCAGAGTTTCTATAATGTATACAAGTCATCAGGCCCCCCTCTCAGCCCCCATTGGCTTTAGCTACTAGACTTAACCTCTCACCCTAGTGCTTCCAAAGAATATCACAACGAAATACTTCATATATGCCGGGGTATCAAACACATAAATCATGCTACGACAGCTTTGTAATGCAATTTTCCACCCTACAAAGCTAAACAAGCATTCTACCCGCAAAAGACAGTACAGTGTAAACATTTTGTTAACTATGTCGAACCTGGCATGGGAAGCACTTCATGATAAGTCGCTGCACATAATAGGCAACAGCATTTCGGCGTTCTTCTGAAGGTGGATTGGGCTGAATGCAGGCAATAAGCTCTGCAGTTCTCTCCTCCGCCTTTGACCATCTCTCCGAATCCAACACTCTCATCACGGAGGCAGCTTCATTGGGCAATAGGCCATTTGGCAATAGCCCACTTGCTGGCTGTGCCCACCCTTCATGTTCGCCCATGCAAGCTTAATTTTTCCCTTCACTTCCACACCAATACCTCTACCCTTGTACACCCAAAATCCGAAAAGCTCTGTACTTTCCCCCTAATCCGAAAAACCCACAACAATTACAACAAAGGTGAACCCCTCCACCCTAAATGAAGCTTCAAAACAAACCCAGATAGAGGATAATTTTGCTATAAAAACCAGCAGATATATGGGTATTTCAGGAAACAAAAATCGAATCCTAACCAGTAGCTAAAAGTGAAAAAATATATATACATATAAAAACCTAAACTTGACTATAAAACACAGTCAAAATCGAATCTTTAATCTGAACAAGGACGAAACTCTAAAAACAGGAGCAGATAAAATTAGGGATTGGGAAGGAAGGATGTGGGTTAATGTGGGTTATGATAATCCTAGTGGAATCCCAATAGTATGGAAGTCTCGACCAATCAGAATAATGAGGATTGCGATTTTAAGCGGGCTGAGGTAGAAGAAGAGGGACCAAGAAAGAAATGTGGGCAAGGAGGAACTTCAGATCAAAATTAGGTTTTTTTTAACAAAACAAGCATAATTTTTTTTGGTTACAAAACAAGCATAGAATTTGGATTGGAGGAGATTGTCAGGTACATTTTTTGGTTTCCTTTTTTTTGCTGAAAGAGGAGGGAGGTTGTCAGGTTTTTTTGGTAATGGGGAGGTTGTCATGTTGGGGTGATGGACTGAAAAATTTCTCATTTGTGAGGGGTTTTTCAAATGGGAATTTATTGGAGAAGAAAAGGAGAGATTCTTATTTTTTGGCAACTTAGAAAAGGAGAGATTCAGAGAGACGAAAGAAATATAATTGGGAAAATTAATATTTTGATGGTTATACTTGGTTTTTATTTTAGATTTATGAATCTAAAAGATACTAGCCTTGTTCTTCATTGACAAAGTATATGATCAAAAGAAGAAGTGCTTTGTGTGTCACAAGCATGATCAAATGGTTCATTCGTGCCATTTGATGCAGTTTATAAGAGAGGGAAAAGAACACATGGCTTGCTTGTTAATCACTTTTCCATGAAGTGGATTCGATTCTTAACTTTCAGCCTTCGCATACTGTGGTTTTCAGTTCTGAAACTATGTGTGCTTATTCTAATTGATAACACAAAAGGTGAAAGAAAGTTTCAGACCTCTGCCTTTTGGATTTGCATGTGTGATCAGTTGGGGATTATAAAGCCAATATATGTTAACCACCCTTTTCAAAAGGTGAAAGAAAGTTTCACGCTCTACCTACAGATTTACAATTCTCATCTCAATCTACCCTCCCCCCCCCCACAATTTTGGGCTTTTGAGATTTGGGATTTCTCCAAATTGAAACTTATATTCTGCTCGGACAATATTTTTTTCTCATCTAATTCAGGTAAGCTTATCATAATGTTTCTCTTATTCGATTTGTTGTTTTGTTTCTCTGCAGCTTCAGCATTGGTTGATACTCTCTGTAGTTTCTGATATACTTCATATTGAGATGTTGTATTGAATAAATTTTGGGCAGAAAAAACCTGGTGTTTTTGTATATTATGCAAGGGTGATCCAGTTCTGTCAAGGCAGTTACTTTTTCCACCATATCTCTGGGGTAAACAAATTATAAGATCAAATCTGGGATCTGAATCATAAATTTAAGACATTTTCAGTTTACTCAGGTTTATTGGAACATATGAATGTTTACTTTTGTGTAGAACATGAATGAGTAATGGTATTACATAATGGACAAGTCCATTTGTAGATGATCAGCAGTTACAAATTATAACTATAAAAAGAGGGGTTGTATAACCAAAATTTGAAGTGCAAATAGAAGTTCAGTGCACTGCTAGTAGCCATGCTTAAAGATTTGGCTACTGATTTTCTTTCACAAACTTTGGTTCTGTTTTGGGTTTGCTAGAACGTAGCTTTTCTTGGGTTTACTTCGGAAGTTTCGCTGACCGCTTTAGTACTAAAGTTGGTGTTTGGGTTAGTTTTCTAATTCAGTAATGGAATGAAATCTAGAATATTGGTAAAGAGGATTTCCATGTTTTGTGCTCAGTTGGGGATTATAAAGCCAATATATGTTGACCACCCTTTTCAAATTTCCCATGTCATTCTATTGTTTATAATTGAATGTTGATACTTTGTGCCATTCTGATTTTGATCAACTGTTTATTCTTGTACATTCAGGTAGTTTCCTTTAAGCCTTGTGCTAGTTGTTTCGATGATTTTACATTTTATGCAGTGTTATGGTCAACGATGGCAACATAGATAGGTAGCTCAGGGGTAAGAGATGTGGATTGAAAAGAGACTAATCCTCTACTCCACTCTTATGAATATACTCTACATGCATGTACAGAAACCCCAAAAGAATGGTCTCAAACTCCTGTGAGAACCTCCTTCGTCACCAATCTGCCACTCTCCAGAGTATTCTCATGGTTCCATGTGTGTGGAGATGGTGAAGTAAGTAGCGGCCACAAGATATTCCTCTGTCTCCTAGCACTCCGAATGTAGGTTCTTGTATGTAGCCTAAGGACACCATTCACAGCCTTTAGGTAATTGCTCGAGTCATGGTCTCGTAAGATTGTACCTTCTGAACCATAAGCTGTAGGATCGCTAAGGGTTTCTAGTGGATGCGGGTTGTTTAAGAAGGCCCTAAGGATGCTTGAAGAGTAACCATGTCGAGTCTTGTCCAAAGCATAGAGGTCACTCCCCACTGGGAGAAGAGGATGTGGCGGAGATGAGTTTTCATCAGGTTGTAGAATGAATAGTTTACCCATAGGAGAATACAACATTTTCTGCATAAATGTCAGGGAATAGAAGAAGTGAGTTACTAATCTTGGCCAAACTTGGAATTTAGTAAAAAGTTGATCATACCATGATCTTGTGATATATGAGTATGTGATGCCAGTGGTATTTAGTACTTGCCTTTTTTATCAGACAAGGGTGTGATCTAAATGAACCACTTAACCGCTTGAGGAGCGTAGCCACATGGTTTGGGTAGTTGCAGGAGAAGGCTCTTGGGACAATATCTCTATGCATCATCACACAATGGATCTGGTTCTCATCCACACCCAAGTCGTCTAGTATTTTCTGGCCTCCGCAAAACACAAATGGTGAGCCAAATGTCACAACTGGCCTAAGAGTGGAGGGTTTGACAATCTTCTTGGTCAGTAACATCAAGTGGACTAGAAGAGAAAGGCTTCCTCCAAGAGAATGGCCAGTGAACTGAAGCTTTGCACGCGCCCCATATCTCTTCAAGTGCTCAATTATTTGTGGCAAAAATTGCTCATACATTCCCTTTGCTGCTTCATAGATTCCTCTGTGGACAAGTACATTCGTTTCCTGTACAAGAATTTAAGGTTCGTTAGTGGTTTCTCATTTTCTTCCAAGACAGCAGCCACTAAGGAGTTATGTATCTTATGCTTACCTCAAACTTTGTGGGTTCAAAGAAGAGGTTTGCCTGCCAGGATGCAAGGGAGTCCGAACCCTGCAAGTCATGAACATTTTGCTTAGCTACAATTGCACATCTCTGTGTCAGATTAAAGTGCCATCTAGATGAAGGGGTAAGAAATTACCTGGATCACAAAGCAGCGAGTATATGTATTGGTGTCATCACAAACAAACCATTCGCAAGGTGCAGTTTGGGGGGACCGAAGGTCCTGTGCTGTTTCTTGTTTTACCTTTTCCCCTGCTGTAACCATGAGTGTCATAGTTGATGCAGTTAAGGAAGCAGCTACCTCTGACTTAAGATTTCTGGGGGAGCTACCTCCATCTTGTTGTTGTAGTTGATCTGCATTTCTGAATGAATTCTCTACATCACCACCATCCATGTCACGCGAGCGGACATAAGATGCTGCTGAGGCTGCGATTTTGTAAGCAACAGATGGATGACATGAATGCTTCTGCTCAGAGTCTATAGCCGCCTCTGAACTGGATTCTTCATCAACTACAGGTACACGGGTAGAGACCTGTTCGAGTTCTTTGAATTTCTCTGCCTCTGCTTTCTTTTCTAGAGAAGATGTTACAAACTGTAGGCCATAATATCTCTTCAAATCATCAGCCTGCACACACATGCAATGATTAAATGATATACTAATGATTTTGAACATCTCTACTTTTGAATGTAAGTGTATGATTTATAAACTTTTCTTTAGAAAGACATTAGCATACCTTGATCAGTGGTATTACATATGCCAGGTTGCTCAAGAAGGCTAGCTGAGAAAATTGTTTGGTATTAGACCATGGTACCTTGACCAAAAACCGTTCGAAAAATTTGGCAGTCATCTCTTCATCATCTTCATCTGTACTATAATCCACTGAGCAACCACCCTCTCCACATTCACAATCGCCATCTTCAACTTCTTGACAACCACTGTCTTCATCCCCAACCTCTTTTTGCTGCCTATTCTTCCATTTACTTCTGATCTCCACAAGCCTCTCCACCCAATTAGCTCTCTTTATCTCTTGATCTCCTTCCCCGGTCTCCCCAGAGTTATCGACCATTTCCATTTCCCTCTCCGCCATGCTCATATGCTTGCTCGTGTCTGCATCAAACAAAAATGATCTAACCGAATTTGGGAGAATGGAACTCGTAAACTGAAAGGGAAAAACCCCCGTAGACCGGCTGTTCTTTAGTTTTGGTTGCACTGATGCAGCATGAATAGGCTTGATGCTGTAGCAAGGATGGTTATCAGAATAAGGCCGCCGCATACTGGCACATCTGTCAAGGTCTTTGCTTGACTGTGATCGTCGAAGACCACTCTGCTCTTTAAAGACGTCTATAGACCTTGTGGAAGCTGGAGAGCTAGGTACAAATAATGAAGTGCATGCCATGGTTGCAACAGACTGCAAGTGAAGTTCAACAAAGCTATTGGTAACTTCCAACTTTTTCCAATGGGTATTATACTATCAAAACTTACCCTGAAAGATGAGGATCGAAGTAGGTTAGCGAACAATGTCTAACTCTTAGTGAGATTGGCTATTCGGCCATGTTCTGGCAAGTTCTTGAAATTGTATTACCTTGTTGAAATGGACTTATATAAACAACTACCTCCTCCTTGTTAACAACGGAGAAATTTGGAAACTACCATTATGTACACAAAAGCTATTAACTAGTCCATTGATCACTATGGGTTTTGAAGTCATTAAACATGCTATTTAGACAAACATCTCTATGATTTTGGACAAATCAATACATAGTAATATTCGAGAACATAATGAATCCATCACTATTATAGATAGTTATATGCTTTTAACTATGATTTTATCGTAAAAAAACCAATGTAAAGTACCTAATTTAAACATTAGGGTTTGACCAATAACAAGCTAAAAATGCATTTTTGCTAGGAGATGATGACCACATTTCTTTGGACAACATTGTCGAGAATTCCATACAACCTTATGCCAAAAACAAGTCTCTGTTGGAGCACAATAGATACCCTTCACAACGTTTTTACCCTTTTTGATGAAAGTAACAACTTCTATAAAGAAGCTTTCATTGATGTACAATGACTCCAACCTTATAAGGGAAAGAGTTAGGTTTTGATCCAAAATTATTCGGTGCACCGTCACCGCCCGTGATCCGCTCAATTTACATATTCTGATTATCTCCTCATCGTCAGATATGTGCACTGTTCACTTTTGTTTTTCTGTTTTTTTTGTCTTTTAACGGTACATGAAATACTCTCCTGGTTATAATAAGATGTTTCATGAGCTTTATGAGTTGTTTCTTACACTCAGCGTTTAAGCAGGTGAGTTTTTTGTTTTTAGAAACAAAGGTTTAATTACTTGCTAGCGGGGTCGAGCAGCTTCGGCTTTTTGAGACAAAACACCGGTGCTTATAAGCGAAGCAGGTGGGAAGCAGCTGTACCAAACACACTAACCAGCTTTGCTTCGAAACAAAGCTGACAAAAAGCCCTACCAAACGGACACTTAAAGTGATCGAGCTTTGCTACAAGCTCGAAATTGTTTCTTCTGGTTTCTTGCATTGATGGGGTATAGTTGTTGCAACCAATTAATATGAAACAAAAAAATGGTTTCTTCTAGTTTCTTGCATTGATCCAATTTCTTTGGGCACAAGATTATTACTCCTCTTCAAGATGAAGCTATCAAAAATCTTATGCATCGGGCAAGGTTTAGCTGTTTTAGTAATTCGAATTAATACGTTTCATTAATTTGGTAGTTTTAGTAGCCTTTTTCAATGGTTTACCTTGACTCACCCCATCGATCGACAAGAATCTCTAGCTAACCAAAACTTAGGAGTGCCCGCCCTTCCAATTAAACTATCTGTATAGGAATTGCACTTGTTATTCTAATCTTTGATCTAAGATTGTTTTGTTTATCTTTTTGAAGACAACAAACCTAGCCATGACTGTTATGGTCTGCTTGAACATTCTAACTTGGACATCTACTTCTACTACATCGATCTTTTCTAGTAATTATCGTGATTAGGTAGTTGATTAACGGAAGTTAAAGCCGACCCCATTTCTTTAAGAAGTTTTGAGTCTTAAAACTGTTATTGTTTATTTCTTGATATATAAGGAAGAACTATATATGATTGAAATATTAAAATGAGTATATAAAAGTTCGTGATACCATGATCGCCGTTATATATGAGAACATTTCAATAGCATAAAAACAAACTCGGACAGAAGAAAATAAGTGTAAAAAGTTTCGGCCATCAGTAAAAACATAAACCATTCCATGATCAGTTAATTATATATACACGCCCCAAATTTCAATTTTCTCCCAGCAAGCATCCATCACAAACCAAGTGATTCTAGTTTTTCTCTTATTGGGTTAAGTGTTTCGAAGATCTAAAACTAGCTACATACATATCATTATAAGAATATCTATATTTCTGCATATTTTCTCTATTTTAGGGATGGAACAACTTGAATTGGGTAAATTATTCCACAGTGCCGTTTTTTGTGTGTTCTAGCTAGCTCTTTGAAATGAATTATATATGGTGCGACTGTTTGAACAGAAAAAAAACGCAAACAAATAGCAAGAGGAACATATCTCCCACTGATAAAGTAGTCTGGGGTTCAACTCTAAAACCAATTGGCAATAGAGAGAGTAGCCCAAACCCTTATAAACCCACAGGCAAGGTCCCATATTCCCGATGTGGGATATATATCTCAACACGCCCCCGCACGTGTGGCGAATCTTTAAGCCTAACACGTGGACAACAACTTGGGTGGTCGTGGAGTTCGTGTGGCCTTTTGGGCTTCACACGTGTACGTGGGCAACCCGCTCTGATACCATGATAAAGTAGTCTGGGGTTCAACTCCAAAACCAATTGACAATAGAGAGAGTAGCCCAAACCCTTATAAACTCACAGGCAAGGTCCCATATTCCCGATGTGGGATATATATCTCAACACCCACACAAATCATAAAAACATAGCCTTATATAAAAACAAAATTCCAGAAAATGCAAGGAACAAAGACAAAAATAATCATGCTAGACCCAGAAAAGAAGTATGTGAATATGGTACCTCAAAACTTCGCCGGCGAGATTATATGCGCTCGAACGCTGCCTTTTACAATATCACATATTGTCAAGAAGACCGTAAACGCTGAAGCAGGTGGCCATATAATGGTCAGAGCTCCGACGATGGAGGATATTCCGGTTAAAATGCTCGAGGTGATCGATATCTGAGAATGTACGTGCGTAGGTTGATGAATACAAATTGAGTGGACTTAGACGCGATTCTGAATAGTTTGATGCTGATCGATCTTGATGACTTGATATAAGGTTTCAGAAACCTCTTGATTTCCCTTGATCGGGTTTTTTATCTGGGAGTAATTAAGATCTGGCTTTTACTATAATTTTGGAGGAATTAATATATATGGAGGAGGTTACATAAACAGCCATGAAGAGTCTGTTCTCCTGGACTTGATCGAGGAGCTGCCACCTTCGAATATATTTCTTTATGTCCAAAATGCCCTCATGTTGTTTGCCAACCTTAATCCACCATTAGTTTTTAAGTTAATCACTACAACTCGATCTGGCAAATTCCTTACCGTTGATTAGTTGTAAAGGAAATGTAGGAGATCGACAACCTGTACATCATATCAAAACCTTCAGAGCTGCTCAGTCGTAAGATAGGCGTGCGAGACGAAACGACGACAGTCGTCTGATCTTTAATGAATTGATCATGTCCATTTGATTCCTTTTGCTCTGTCTGTTTGATCAATTCATTAAAGATCGGACAGTTGTTGCCGTTTAGTTGTAAAGGAAATGTAGGAGATCGACAACCTGTACATCATATCAAAACCTTCAGAGCTGCTCAGTCGTAAGGTAGGCGTGTGAGACGAAACGACGACAGTTGTCTGATCTTTAATGAATTGATCATGTCTATTTGATTCCTTTTGCTCTATCTGTTTGATCAATTCATTAAAAATCGGACAGTTGTTGCCGTTTTGTCCCGTACGTCTATCCCGCGCTTGAGCGGTCCTGTCAAAACCTTAGGGCTAAATATTTTCACATGTTTTATGTAGTCTTAGGTTATATAGGGAAATTGAAAGGACAAACTACTTTTCTGCTCCGCAAAATCAGGAAGGGGTAAAGTTTTAAGGTTTGGTTTAGTTGCTTGTACAGCGGCACAACCACGCCGATGTTGGCTTCTGGCCTCGTCGATGTTTGGGTTCGTTGCCGAACGGACGTTTGTATTGTTGGCGGCATCGGTGGATCGAAAAAGGGAGGCTGTCATGGTGGCGGACCGAGAAGGTTGTGGAGGGTTTTGCAGATCGGTGTTGCAACGACAAGAAGGCCTTGATGTCGTTCATGAGAGGTGACTCGGGTCTGTATGTGGTGAGGTGGGGAAGAGGGAGGTGGTTGACGAGGAGGATGCGGCGACGATAGTCAAGATAGAATTGGTGGGCTACGGTCTGTCCTGGGTTCGACTGTCATGTCTCGTTTTATGAAGATTCTTGAAGGTTGGTACTGGTAAGGTGGGTTGCGGATGGTATTGCTCCTTGGGTGGCGGTTGGCGCCTACACCGTGGCGACGAAACTGCACTAGCTGCATCGACTAATTTTCTTTGGGCTGATTCCTTGGTGGCTAGTCTTTAAGGTCCAATGTTTTGTTTTGGGTCTGGGCCCACTATGGGCTTAGGTCTAGTTGTTTTATTTTAGTTTTTAGGGGTTTTGGTTTGGTTGGTTGTTGTCCTTCTCTTTTGGACGAGGGTGTTAGGTTGTAGGTTGTAGGTTGTTTGGTCTTGTTGGTGGTATTGGTAGGGCCATGTTTGGTGTCATGTCGAGGGTCTATCAGTTTTAATATCAGTATTTTTCTTGTTGTCAATTCAATGTAATGGAGAGGTTACACTTGCATATATGCTGACGGTTTTGGTATAGTGTTTGGTGGGGTTGTTTCTTCTTGAGGTTGACTGTAAGGATGTATCGAGACTTCTGAATGAGGTTAGGAGTAGATTATATTTGGATCTGTTTTGGTTCATGGTCATGTAGCAACAGGTATGTGAGTGAGGAGAAGGTGAGGACTTGTTGTCCACCATCGAAATCTACTATAGTTGTAAGGGTTGGTTATTATGTAAAGTTACTCTTCTAAAAAAAGGTTATATACGTGTAGTTTTACAAGTTAATGTAACGTAATAAATTTACTTTGAACTCACATATGGATAAATTATATCACTCGGGACATATCTTTGTTTTGATTACAAATTTACAAGACTTAATTTGTGTTCATGCATATTTGATTATTCATGAGATTTACGTGGGTTAAGAGACTTTGCTTTAGAAATGAAAATATATGACATGTGTTCCAGTATATTTGGGCATGTGTGTATGTCTTAGGTTCATGCTATGTATACGGGTTTGTAGGCCCAAGTAGAGAGGGCATATGTATTATGTAAACCCTAATCCATGTAGCTCCCTATATAAAAAGCTCTTATCATATCAATAATACAGTTATTTTCTTCTAGAACAGTTATCAGCACGTGTCTCTAACATAGAGCAAACAGCCACATGAAACAAATGAAAAAATTCTGATGGTTTTCGCATTCCGTTCATAGCCGTCACGACAAGTGAGATATGCATGTTTTAGAGAGCAGAGATCATGCTGACCCGCCACCTACTGTGTTGTAACTTTGTCTGAGCGCTGTGACTAGCTCTAGATGAACTAGAACGCAAACCTCTAATGACCAGAAAGATATCTGAGTCTAGTTTCTGACGGTTTTCACGGGTCGTTCATATCCATCTTGACATGAGAGTTATGCCGGTTTGAGTGTGCAGAGGTCACTCTGGCCGAGAAGTAGTTGTACTCGGAATTGCATTATACGCTTTGTATTTCTTGAGCTGAGTCCTTGTGTGACTATGTGCTTATGTCTCTGCCTTTTGATGTGGGCATGGAGATCGAGTGTCTTGCAGATAATGAGACTACCAACATCATCTTGAGGAATCGGCAACTGTTTGTGCACCTAGTGCCGTGTCAAACATCTGTGACTACCATGATTGGATCATCTCCCGTAGTGCAAGGTCGAGGTTCAGCTGAGTTCCTGCTGCCGAATGGCACTCGGAGTCATGTTGCATATACTCTATATGCATTGAAAGAGAATCAAACTTTGTTGAGCTTTAAGGACATCCGCGCCAATGGTTTTCATTTGGAAACACATTACGAGAATGGAATTGAATTTCTGTGTATAACTTCAAATGAATGCTGACGTAAACGCATATTGGAGAAACTAAAGGGTCGTTCTAGTAGTCTGTATGACACTAAGATACGGGTTATCGAATCCAATGCAATCGCCAAACATGATTTTTGGGACTCTAATTCTTACATGCTTTGGCATGATCGATTAGGACACCCTGTAAGAGATATGATAAAAAGATTTTGAGAAACTCTCATTGACATCCTTTCTTCCGGTTCAAGAGGAATGCATTGGAGCACGACATCACCATTGAGAGTGACGGCACCGTGCCCACCAGAGGCAACCCCCGATTGACCCCTAGGTCCCCGGTGCACGGTTGGCTGGGCACCTCCCAGAAGGCACTGAGGTCTTCGGTGTGCGACACCTTAGGCACCACTTGACCGGCATTAAGGCCCCCGTGTGTGGTCCCGTAGGCACCGGCCCCTGACTCATCAACAAGGGTGACGTGTCTATGTCCTCTCCTGAAGCGTCGATGGCTTTTTCTGACGCTCATCGGTCATTTTACAAAGCTTGTTCTTTAGCTAAGTTTGTACCAAGACCTCTTATGCTAAGGCAAACACAAAGAACATTCTATTTCTCCAGTGTATCCAAGGAGATATTTATGGACCCATCCATCCAGAATGTGGACCGTTCAGATACTTCATAGTTTTGGTGGATGCATCAACACGTTGGTCCCATGTCGCGTTGTTGTCCACACGAAATGCTACATTTTCAAAACTCTTGGCACGGATTATAAAGCTTCGGGCTCACCACCCAGACCATCCCATTAAATCAATACTGATGGACAATGCCGGAGAGTTCTCATCAAAGACTTTTAATGATTATTGCATGTCGATTGAGATTGAACTTGAGCATCCCGTCCCCCATGTGCATACACAAAATGGTCTTGTTGAAGCTATGATCAAACGACTTCAATTGATCGCTAGGGCATTGGTTATGCACACAAACCTCTCTATTGCATCATGGGGTTATGCAATATTGCATGCAACAGTACTTGTTCGTTTTCGACCTGCCTCCAACTAAGAGCTTAATGCATACCAGTTGGTAACTAGATATGAGCATGACTTTTCACATCTACGCATCTTTGGTTGCACAGTCTATGTGCCGATTACACCCCCACAATGTAACAAAAAAATGGGTCTGAGACGACGTATGGGTATCTATGTTAGATATGATTCACCAACCATTGTCAGATACCTAGAGCCCTTAACATGTGATGTCTTTAAAGCACACGTTGTTGATTGTCAATTCAATGAGACCATCTTCCCGTCATTAAGGGGAGATGGGAGCGTCAACGCTCATATGAAACGACAGGAATTGTCCTGGTGTGTTCTAACCTTGTCTCATTATGATCCCCGCACTTCACATGTTGAAAATGAGGTGAAGAGACTAATTGACTTACAGAATGTGGTGGATTTGATGCCCTACTCATTCATTGAAATCGCAAAGGTGACGAGGTCAGAAATTCCAACTGTCAATGTACCTGCAAGAATAGAAGTCTCAAAGGTGGGCAAGACTACCCCGGGTCTGAGCATGGCTGATGTCAATGACGACACCATCAACCCAAGTGGAGGGGTAGAGGCCATGGCTCCTCAGAGGAAAAAGGAGAGGCCACTTGGTTTCATTGATACGCGTCTTTGAAAGAAGAAGACACCAAAGGCACAAACTAATCCTCTACACATCGACACTAAAAACCCTTCTAATAAGATTGTTTCTGACTATACTTATGTCCTTGAATCGATGTCGGTATCACTGGGGGACGCTCAGGAACTTCATCGGTGTCAGGAAACATGGAAATCTCAATGTGTTGTGAAAACATCTTTGAGTTGCTGGATCGATCATCCATGCATGTCGATGATGTATTTGCATATTCCGTTAGCTCAGGAGATCATAGAGCATAATGACATCGAACCACGCTCCGTTACCGAATGTGAACGTAGAGCAGCTTGGCGTAAATGGAAAGAAGCTATCCAGGCGGAATTGGATTCCCTAACAAAGAGACAGGTATTTGGGTCAGTTGTGCTAACCCCAATGAGAAGAACGAGGTACTTAGATACAAAGCTCGCCTTGTGGAGCAAGGTTTCTCACAACGCCCTAGAATAGACTATGAGGAGACATATTCTCCCGTGATGGACATCATAACTTTCCGCTACTCAGTCAGTTTGGTAGTGTCCGAAAAACTTGACATACGGCATATGAATGTGGTTACTGCGTATCTCTATGGGGATCTAGATACAGAGATATACATGAGATTACCTGATGGTTTCACATTGTCTAAGTCAAGAGACTCTAAACCACGTAATGCGTATGCTATTAAGTGGCAACGCTCATTTTATAGATTGAAACAATCCGAACGAATGTGGTATACTCGTCTAAGTGACTACTTACTTAGAAAAGGATATAAGAATGATGAGTTATGCCCTTGCGTATTCATAAAGAGAACGAGTTCTGGATTTGCGATAGTAGTCGTATATGTTGATGATATGAATTTGATCGGTACTCTTGATGAGATAAGAGAAACCGCGGCTTATTTGAAATCCGAGTTTGAGATGAAAAACTTGGGAAAAACACGGTTCTGCCTAGATATTGAGCTAGAGCATTGAGCTTATGGAATACTTATTCATCAGTCTGCATATGTCCATAAGATGCTCAGGCGATTTAATATGGATAAAATGCATCCAGTTAGCACCTCTATGGTCGGTCAAAGTTTGGATGCAAACAAGGATCTATTCGGTCCTAGAGATGATGATGAAGAGGTACTTGGAGCGGAGGTCCCTTACCTCAGAGCAATAGGTGTGCTACTGTACTTGGCTCAGTGCACACGACCAGACATTGCTTTCTTAATAAAATTGTTAGCTCGATATAGTTTTACGTCAACGCAACGTCATTCGACCGTTGTAAAGACTATTTTCCGGTATCTCAAAGGAACCATTAACATGAGCTTGTTCTTTCCCTATGAGGACCCAAGAATGTCCGTGAATGAGCACGGTGTCCCTGAGGGCCTCGGCAGGTCACATGACCGTGCCAATGCCGCTAGCGCCATAGGTGCTGTAGTCGAGCAAACCTCCCCTTATGCTCCCGGCACCGTTGCAGCCTCCTATGCTGAAATACCGAACAATGTGTTGGTTGGTTTCGCAGATGCGGGATACCTATCTAATCCGCATAAAGGAAGGTCTCAAACCGGTTATGTATTTACCATAGGTAATACAGCGATATCCTGGAGGTCTACTAAACAGACTCTAGTGGCAACATCTTCAAACCATGCAGAGATCATTGCTCTTCAGGAGGCCTTGCGTGAATGTGTATGGTTAAGGTCTATCATCAAACATGTTAGAGGAACAAGTGGGTTGAGTTCTACCACTGAGAAACCTACATGCATTTATGAAAACACTGCAACATGTATAGAGCAGATAAAGCTAGACTACATCAAGGGTGACAATACAAAGCATATATCACCGAAGTTCTTCTACAATTAGCAACATCAAGTCTTCCTTAACATTCAAGTCAATCAAGTGAGTTCAGAAGTAATGTTGCAGACCTATTTACCAAGTCTCTGTCTAAATCTACTTTCGACAAGCATGTGAAGAGCATTGGACTACGCAAGCTGTCAAGCCTCTCTGACTGAGTTATTCATCAGGGAGAACCTCACATCTCGTTGAAGTAGCATGGTGCGTTGCACTCTTTTTGTCCTTCGTTCAAGGTTCACTTTTTTCCACAGGTTTTTGTACTTGGCAAGGTTTTTAATGATACAACACTAGAAGCACCATATAGCATGAAGACGCACGGCACAAGAGGGGTGTTCCAGAATATTTGAGCATGTGTGTGTCTTTGGTCCATGCTATGTATACGGGTTTGTAAGCCTAAGTACAGATAGGGTCCATGTATTATGTAAATCCTAATCCATGTAGCTCCTTATATAAAGAGCTCTTATCATATCAATAATACACTTCTTTTCTCTTTAAACAACATGATATTTTGATCTTGTTGATGCGATCAACATGACTAAATATTAAAAAAACTAAATGTACAAATTCGAGTGATAAACATTTTGTATCGAAAACACAAACCAAATATGACAATGTGCAATCAACCAATCATCACCTGTATCAGATGCATACATGTGCAAAGTGCAAACAACGACATCAAAGAAAGGGAAAACTATATATAGTTGGAAAAAATTATGTGTAGACACATAAAAATTCAACAAAAATAAAATCGTTGAATAGTCAAACCACATATGGGTCTGATATATCGTATACGTGGCACGTGAGTCAGCAAAGTCAAATAGACGTCGTAAACGACACATGACGACATGTGATTGGTCGGTCAATAACAGATTTGTCAAATCCCGACTAAAATAAATATTAAATATCACCCGTCAATCAATTGTCGATGACATTAAATTGATTGTCGAGATTAAAATCAGATATTTAATAAAATCAATCATGCCTTAACGTGAATAATTAAATCAATTAATTAAAGATGATTTGATTAATTATGATAATTATCAATCAATCAAAATTGATTGATTCAATTATTACCGATAAGGAATGAAATTCATTCAACGCCTTCATTACATATGCCATATACGGAGGAGTGTCAACAATATAAATACTCCCTCTCATATCAAGAGGAGGACTTCCGACAAAAGAGAACAAATCACCCCCGAGAGCTCAGAAGTCTCCAAAACACTTGTGAAAAATTATCAAGCTTCCAAATAGCCAATTCCTCACAAGCCTCAAGCCTATAAGTCATCAAATCCCGAAGAGTCGTCAAACTGCTAAATAGTTGATCTCTTCACCAAATTCAAGCCTAGAAGTCGTCAAATCCCGAAGCGTCACTAAGCTTCCAAATAGTCGATCTCTTCACCAACTTCAAGACGAAAGACAAATCACCACGTGAAACCGCTCGTGGATCAAACCGGATCAACATCAAGCCTCCACGGCCCTTGATCGACCTTCGTCTTCAAGTCTTCAACAAATCAAGACTTCCACAAGCTCTTAGAGAATTAACAAGCACCGAACACACGTGCCGATTCATCCACCATCAAAGCCGAAGAATGTTCACCACGTGACACTACTCGTGGCATAAATCCGATCAAGAACAAGCCTCTACGGCCCTTGGTCAACATCTTCTCCAAATCGTCAACACGACAAGAAGATCAAATCCAATCCAATCGATTCAAGATTAATTGTTTGTCACCCTTGGATCAAATCAACATCGGAGATTAAATCAGAGGACGTTCTTGTTAAAAGAATACCAACAGAGATTGTAACCCGCAAATTCATTAATACAAATATATTATTTTGTACACGTGTATTTCTGTTATTCGTCACCGAAATTTTCGTGTTTACAATATGTTGAGAGCAATCTCATTTATACAAAGGAGATGATTAATGAGAAGCAACATTCATTCGCTTGCTACAAGCTCATGCGAGGCAGCAGAGAACAGAAAACTACAAGCTCATGCGAGGCAGCACCACTGTAACCTATGCAAAGCTGACATAGAAAGGTTTGTCCAGACCTTCATAAATCGTAACCGACTGTTAAAGCCCCACTGCATTTTTCCCGGCCAGATGTGCGGTTGCATGTAGCACCCGACCACACTAGCTTACACATTTCATCCACCGGCTGGTTGTACTGCAACCCGGCCACCTCCATCCTCCTCATGTTTCCCTCCATTTCCAGCGGCACCGCGACCTGACGTGGAACTCCGGTTTCCTCTTGTTTAGTTTTTCCATTGCGCCGAGTGGCCACATTTCCTTTTAGCAGAGCTTCTGTCAGTGCCGAAACGCCGGGCGGTTACTGGCCCTTCTCGGACTGTGTGTGACTCGGAAATGGAAGAATGTTTAGGGGTTCGTATTATTGGACTGGAGTGACGTTGAAGGAAGAAGAGTCTAGCTGTAAGACATGCTATGTTTGGGCTTTGATTTATTCGATGCAAGAGACGGATTTTTGTATCGTCGGGCCAATTGGGTATCATCACACAAAATAAATTGATCCATTTGTTACTATGTTTTTATTATGATTGGAAAGGAGATAGTAAGTCACCTCGATCGGTTACTTCACCACATTAGTAACACATCTATTTTGATTGAGGTCCACGAGACAATCCTGACAAAGTATTACTAATCTCTTGTCGTCGTAGACATACGAATCCTGAAAGTCCTTCAAACTTGTTGATCATAAATTGATAGGAGTTGAGACTATGCTGGGTTCCAAACCTCTTAATAAAAAAATAGCTTGAGAAACTTTACCACAATGGTCGTTATTTGCAACTATGTTTATAAAAGCATTTCGCAATTAATTGTTACGATTATACGACCCGATGTAATTAAATAAGGGTGATGTGAGTGGTCAGTGGTTTCGTTTTAGTTAACTTCACTTGTTTGTGTTGGGACCCCTGAATTCCAACCCGCCATCGGATCACGATACTATCAAAGTGGTCAAGCATTTCACAGTTTTCACTTGTCCGTAGATTAGTTCTTAAGCCAAAGAAGCTTTTAGGATGAAGAAACTAAACATAAATCTCACCGTAGCCTATATGTTCACCCCTTTAGGCTTAGACGATAATCATCCTAGAAATTTCAATTTCAGATTTTGGCAGATGCATTTGGTTCCTTTTTTGGTCGTTAGATGCCTTTGGTTCAATCCAAGATTTTCAGATGCATATTCTCCATTACTTTCGATTATGCCATTTCCAGTTTTGTATACTGGAAAATACTCGAACCTTATCCAGCCATCATCTATGCAAAGTTGCAAATCCAGCCAAAAGAAACCAGTACCGAATCTCTCAGAAACCAGTTCATTTTAGCTTTGTACCCGAAAGTGAAACTTCAGGTAATAAACAAAGAAACCAATAATTACAGCTAGAGGAAATAATCATCGATCGAAATCATCGGATTCTAGGGTTTGTAGTGATGAGACATTGAGACCCAACCCTAAGGCGACACGATAGCCTCTCCTGCATGCCTTGATGGTTACGTTCTTCTTTGGAGGTTTGTAGAATTAGAATTTTGGTTTACTTCATAATTAGTACTAGCTAGAATTTTCCGAAGCAATGGTCCATTTTCCAGAAATTTGTTGTGTACGTCAAGTCTGTGGACTAGTCTATTAGCTTAGTAAATATATCTTATCGTTATTTCAATCTCTTTCTCTACAACATTCGGTTAATTATGTTATTCATTTGTTCAGTGACCAGTACCTGAGTAGAGTCTATTATATTAGTTTAGTAAAAAATAAACATTATATACTATTTTAAAAAAAATGAGTAGTGTATGTATAAAAAAATCTAATGTTTTATGTCGTTAGATTTTGAGTTTATAGTTTTAGTTCATCATTTTTTTAAAAAAAATAAATAAATTTAAATAAATACTATAATTTAAGAACTGACTTTAATGTCTGTATATATATATAGAACTGAAACACACAATAATTCGACAATGCTTTTGGTCTGTTAATTTCACTCCTCTTTCAAAGAGAGAATGATTTTTTAGTTGAGTGTAATTTGTAATCTTCTGTTTCCAAGGTTAGCATTTAATATGTTGTCTGTCATGCTAGCCAGAGTGCTCTAGAATTCTCTGTATTGAGTCTCTACAAGTCTATAGAATCCTATCCTTAGTATACAAGTTGTCTGTAGCTTTACTGAGGGGAAAAAAACCAATTCATTCATAATCTGCAGGAGCAGCAGCTCTGCAAGACTAGTTGTAATCTCCTTTTGCTTAATGCAATTTCAGTCTCCAAATTTGTCATTAGCTCACTAAGCTTCCGCTCTACCCCCAACATTATTTTCATCGCAGGACCGAGACAAATTTTGAGATTTTACTTTTGATTAATGTTCAACAATTTTTATTTTCATGCTAGCTTGTAGATGTGAATCATGTCGTGTTTCTGCTCAAAGAATAGCCGGACTGCACAATATACAAATTAAAATTAGTTAACTCGTCACTGTATAAATATAGTGTTATTTGCTTCTTTTTCTGAGCAATATTATGTCAGCTCTGTGTTATCTCCACATTTAATAATTTCTAGATTTTTTAAGAATTGAAAAGCCAACCCGTTTTGTATTGGATTACACTAGGAGAGGGAAACACTATAAGAGGGTTTTTTCGTCGTATAAGACCTTAAACGACGAAAAATTCGTCCCATTAGATTTATGTCACGAAACCGTAAATTTTGATAGCATCAGTTCCCCTTAAGGGACAAAATGTTTTGCGTCGCATATGTTTATGCGACAAAATAAAGTCGTCGTTTAAACTTATGCGACGAAAATTTTCATCGTATGGACTTATGTGACGAAAAATATTTCGTCGCTTAAGAGTTTTCAGTAAATAAAAAATTAATTTTTATTTTTGTTATAATTTAAATTAAAAAATTATGATTTTTTTTGTTTTGCCGGATCGAGGTGGTGGTACGGTGGTAGTGGCGGAGGAGGTGGTGGTGGTACGGTGGTTGGGGTGACGGAGGAAAAAGAAGAAGAAGAAGAAGAAGAAGAAGAAGAAGAAGAAGAATAGGAAGAAAAAGGAGGAGAAGAAGAAGAATAGGAAGAAAAAGGAGGAGAGGAAGAAGAAGAAGAAGAAGAAGAAGAAGAAGAAGCACAAGGTGGTGGTGGAGGAGGTGGTACAGTGGTTCTATAGTGGTTGTGGTGGCGAAGGATGAAGAAGAAGAATGTTGGAATAGATTTGTACCGCTCGATGATACGTATGTGCAGTGTGTGTGTTATGACGATGCGCTGTGGTGGAATGTTATGGCGACACACTATCTATAGTGGTTCACCTCACCTTCGGTGGACAGGGCTACGTCCACTTAACTTGTATTAAACATTACACGACGAATCGCCTTAATCAAGTGTTACAGAACGCTATCTATTGTATATTTTATCTATTCAATTCCAACATCCCTTTTGAGGATAAGGGAGTCTCATATTTATAGAAAGATGAAGCTCCCTCCATTTACATATTTTTCATGTGAGACTATATCAACGAAATGTGTTACGTGGGACATGTCGGTGAGGCCGGCGGTATGACTTCCTAATGTCTGATCGGCGAATTCAGTGTGTCGTTACGCAGCTTATATGACTGTCTTCATGACGTATGTTGTAGTTAGTTATAGTTTGCGAGCCCACATAAAAAGGTGTTACTTATGCTTGGCAGTAAAGGCATATAATGCCCACTCCAACAAGTCCTCGAAGTCCCCAAGTAAGAGAACTTTCTTGGTTAGAGAGTTAAAATCAAGTCTTCAAGCATAAGTAATATCAATGTGACACCTAGCCTTACCAGTCCCCTAGCTCGTCAATCAAAAATGGTCTTGCTGTCTTTTTGTTCTTGTGTTGTCAATGGTAAGTCTTACTTTTCTTGCGTGTGGCGACGTCTCGCCTTTTGGCGCTGATGCCGAACTCTCATTTCTTGCATTTTTGCCTATTGCGCTAATAGTGTGCTCTCGCCAAATGATATTTTTTTTTTGCACACATGCAACAAAGAGAATGCTGGTAGTGGATCACTTACAGCGATGGGTGAATCAGTAGATGTCAGAGACACATCATGTGAGGACATTATTAGCCCACAGCGATATGTCAGGGACACATCGTGTGAGGACATTGTTAGCTCACAACCCTCACATTGTTAGCTCACAGCGATATGTCGGGGACACATCGTGTGATGACATTATTAGCTCACAGCGATATGTCATTGAGTGGAGAATATCTACACATGTGGCAAAGACACAAAGAATACGAATGCACGAAAGTTCTAGAACTCTTACAGCGATACGCAGTAGAGGAGATGTCGATGTATCTTGTGAGGACCGTGAGTGCTTACAACGGTAATAAAGCAGTGGAGATTGAATAGTCCAGTGGCACATGTCACTTTTTTACTGGGTGACGTTCGGTTACCAACATTTAATGGGCGTCATGGTAACCGAGATGTTGTTCCGATTTCTGCACCATTTATGGATTTCTGTGAACACGTGGCACTCATCCAACAGTTGGAGCAAAAACACGAAACGGTTGGCGTTCGTTTGGTGTCAATATATATAGGGGGAGGGGGGAGCTCAGGTTTCAATCTTTATTTGTGCAAGATGAAGCTCTGCCGATTTATTGAGAGAGTGCGAGGAAGGAGGGACTCGAGTGCACGTATAATCAGGTTTGTTCTTCTATCTTGTCCCTTATTTATGCGTATTGTTGGGTAGATCAATGCGATGGTTGGATAGGTTACTGAGTTCAACAGAGGTTGAAGTATAATTTAGGCTAGATCTAACTATGCTGACATTTTTAGGTTTAGGACGTTTGTGGCGGATGTCTGAAAAGCGAATCGTTGTAGCGGATTCAAAGAAAGCCGAGTCCCCGAGTAATTAGATTGCGCCATTAAATCCCGTTGCCAACTTTATTTTGGGCTTTCAGCCGTCCCCAGAAGCGCAGACTTTTAAGGACTGGCTGGAATTATTCGTTCTCAGTGAACTGACGAAACGTGGTCAAGGTTGTGAGCAACCAAATCCAATAGTGATAAGTGACCCGATGGAGGAGTATATGACGCGTCCTGACGGTCATGAACATTATGAGAAGAGGCAAAGCGAAAAATCAAAGGCGAATCCTGGATGCGGGAAGGCAAGTTCGTCAGTGCGGATTCACGTAGAAGCGAATCATGTGTCATGGAGACTCGTAGAAGCGAATCATATGTCATGGAGACTTATGGATGGAACTGTAGTAGACGAACCCGCTGTTTGATTGCCTGCACAAAGAGTGGAAGATTTGATGGCGCATCATAGGATGCCTCAGATGGTGGTGTTACGCCATATAGAAAATAATGAGCTAACAACTTAGCTGTCAGAAAGCAAAGCGCTAGTGAGCAAGGTCCTGGTTCTGCATGGGCTGAAGCTTCCTTTTGACCCATGAGTGTACTATATGCTGATCGAGCTTAGAGTCGTCCTTGGACAAATGAGTTTAAACATGTTCAAGATCTTAATGGCGATGGCCGTGGTCTGGGAGATGTGTGGCTGTCAGCCCCCTATAATGGCAGAAATCAAGCACTTCTACGACTTGAGATACTCAAGAAGAAGCGGGAAGCGAGGGACATCGACATTAATGTTGTGAAATGATAACCAGAAGAAGCGTCTGAACTTGTGTATCGAGGGAATGCTTGAGTCTGAAAATGAATGGTACGCTAATGCGTTTGTTGCTATCAAAGGCTGGGAGTTTGGAGGTAGTGACTCTTGTGGGGGTTCGCCTTATAGGTTGAAGTCTTGCTCTCAAGCGATCCGGGATGGGTTTCGTAATAGCGATATACTATTATATGTGTGTGTATGTATATGTAACATGTTTAACATGTTAACTTGCTTGTGCAGAAAATAGAGTGTTCCCGCTGTCAGACATCGCGAGAGAGACTACGTCGTGTAAAGGTACTTTGGATTGGAAAGTAGACTACTGATCAACGTATTGTTACATGCTGACCCTGCTTGATTGCTTGCAGACTGAGTAGATCTCCAGGTAGATGTCGCTGTCATATCCATGGAGTGAAGATTAATTTTCTGCTTGTCTGACATGTGCTTGTTATTTGCAGTTGGTGGATTCAAGGTTGGGCACCACTCCAAGTCGTCTCTTCAAAAGCTGTATCTAGAGTTTCTGTTGCAGTATCCTTCTGTTGACACTGAAGAGGAATCCGTAGAGAACATTTCTTTTGGCAAAATAATGAATGCCGCTGCTAGACGTGTGTTGCATGAACGTGCCCAGCTGGCCAAGTTAAGGATTACGGAGGGCGATGTCGTCCACAAGGCTGCTAAAGAAGTGGTGGTTCCTGGTCCTCTTCACACTCACCAAGATGGAGCGTCTTGGGAGTCTTTACCGCCCCATCCGCCAATTGCCCAACAACGTGGGGAAGGCGAGCCCTTGGAAGATGAAGGCAATATCGTCGAGGTGCAGAGGAAAAGGAAGTTGGAGCGTGCAGCTCTTGCTGCATGGGAGAAGAAAAAGCGTGCAACTGCTTCTGGCCATGCTCCCCCCCCAAAAGGGCGAGGCCTGTCGAGGGGATGAAAGAGGTCCAAGAGCGTACCGTTAGAGAAGATGAAGAACAGCCTGTTCTTACCTTGGCTGAGGGACCCTTATTCCCGGTGGTGGAAGCGCTTTCCCAGGCTCTGCCATATGAGCAGTTGCTAGTTCAGGCTTTCTGCCAGTTCACTGGCGTGGGAGGTCTTGAACGTCCGGAGCAACCGGATGAAGAGGAGGTGGTGGGAGAGGAGAAGGAGGGGCTCATAGAGGTGATGGCTAATTCCTTTAAGGCTGTAATTGCGACCGGTGGAGCGGAGTCCGCCCAAGCCCGGCACATGAAGGAGATGTAGAACGCGTTAGTGGTGACCAAAAGAGAGTTGACGCTATTGAAGGTCAGGAATGTCAAGTTGTCTGTTGATCTACTAGACCAAGAGCAGAAGCTCGAGAATGCCTGGTCCAAGGGTTTGGAAGATGACACAAGAGTAGATTCCATGAAGTCCGAGGTGGAGCGGACTCTTCGCCTTCTGAGTTCCGCCAAGCAGGAGGTGGAGTCCCTGCAACACGCTGTTGCTACCAAGGTGAAGGAGATGTAGCAAGCCATGGTGTCGAAGGAAGAAGAGCTAAAATGTGTAGTTGCCAGCTATGAAGCCAGAATGCAAAAAACCATAAATGACGCTGCTGCAGCCAATATATAAGAGCTAATGGACATAGGCTGCATCGACTTCAATAAGTACCTAGAGTGGGAGCAGGCTCAAGCTGCAAAGAAGGGACAACCCTTTGGGGTCTAGTCTGCAGATGAAGGTAAAAGCGTATCCTCTGAATTATCATATAATAGCGATAGGTCAGATTCTAACCCTGAAACTCCTTCTCCTATTCAACAAGAAGAAATATGACAACGGAGAAAGACATGGCAGAGAGAAGGAAAGGAGCGAGCGGATTAGGAATAGGGACTTGAGGATGATAAGACGGTTTCTTGCATGAACACGGCCTTACGTAAATCATCTCTCTTGCTTAATTAATGTAATAGCGTTATGTTTAAACAACGGATTGCTTTATGTATCGTGTTGTTTATATAAATCGATTTTATAAAGTTGGTATTCCATTGAGTAAATGAAATCACTAGGAGTATTATTTTGTTCTTAGTGGTTTAAACTTGACTGTCAAGATTGAAACATTGTGTTAAAGAAAAATAACTTAAATAATACTCATTACATTTTTAAGTGGTGTAAGGCCAGTATAAACGAATGGGAGATATCAACTAGATCGTTTATGAGAGTGAAATATAGAAACACACGATTTAGTGGTTCACCATTCCTTTTGCTGGAATGGTTACATCCACTGAAGAGTTTATTATATGAATTCGCTGTAATAACAGTTACATTAATAACTACAAAAGTTTACTACTCAAGCGTACTGTGAGTAACAACGTCTTAAGTGTTGCGTGTTCCAAGGGTGAGTGGAAACCTTTCTGTCCTTGTCCTTAATGTGGAAAGTACCTAGGCCAACGGCCTCTACGATCTGATAATGTCATTCCCAGGAAGGGCGTAACCCTTTGGCTTTGGGGATGATTTCTTTCATAACCTAATATCTTTTATGGACGCTTCTATAGCGAACTCTTTTGTTGTAGTAAGCAGCCTCATTTTGCTTGTTTTGTAAATTTTGGAGACGAGCTTTGATACGTTTTTCTTCTAACAAATCTTTGTCGAGCAGAAAACCGTGATGATTTGTTTCACTGTTGAAAAGATCAACTCTGGCTGAGGAGCACATGATTTCTATTAGGAGTACGGCCTCAGTGTCGTAGATCAAGCAGAATGGCGTCTTGCTGGTGGCCTTAGTTGATGTTGTTCATAATGCCCATAGTACTTTGGGAAATTTCTCCGTCCATTGGCCTCTGCGATCATCCAACTTCTTTTTTAATAGCGTCTTCGTTTTCTTGTTAGCTGATTCGACCTAGCCGTTGGTTTGTGGGTGAGCGATTGAGGAAAATATAATTCGAAGACACTTGATAGCTGCCCATTCGATGAGCTCATCGTTGTTGAATTGGGCTCCTTTATCTGTGATGATTATATTGGGCACACCAAATCTGTAGCAGATGTTCTTCTAGATAAAGTTCTTGACCCTGCCTGTATTTATCTTGACTAATGGCGTTGCCTCAATCCATTTAGTGGTGTAATCAATGGCTACAATAGCGTATTTGTATTGGCTTTTCGCTGTTGGGAGTGGTCCAATGAGGTCTAACCTCCAAGTGGATCTCAGCCATGAACCAACAATTATGGACAGCGGTTTAGGTTGTGCTCTGGGTATGGTGGTGAATTGTTGGCATTTGAAGCATCCATTGGCTACTGCTTCAGAATATTCAACTTAGGTAGGCAAAAAATAGTCATATTGCATTGCTTTAGTGGCTAGAGAGCGATATCCGGAGTGGTTTCCGCTTTTTTCATTATGTATCTGGTCCAAGATGTCATTTTGATGCAGCGGAAAGTAAAAGGATAGGAGATTTGAATCCACCAATCTGTTTTTTGATCTCGAATCTACGAGAGGTTCTAGAATCCACCAGGAATTGAGATAAACTCAAAGGGTTTTTATAAAATCAAGGTTATCAAATACAACTGATAGAGGCTCCTTATATAGGAGTAAAGAAACCCTAAGACAACTAACAATGAAAACCTAAAAACCCATGGATTAAAACAAAATAAAGTCTAAAACAAATTAATTAAAATAAAAATAAAATAATAATAAAAATAAAAACTCAAAAATAATTAAAAACAGTCTTTTAGAAGCCTAACGAACTTAGATGTCCGGAAATAATTTACAACGATCAAACGGTTCTCTAATCTTTATTTTTCGTCGGAAATCGACCTCCCTTCGTTCTACATCACCTTTCCTTCCGCCGGAGTGATACATTTGAGATGGGAGAACTTCAGCCCACATCTGTATAATTTGTCATTCATAATGTTATACCTTGTCACTCTTCGGATCAAGGTTTATGTTGCAGCTTTGGTGGTTGGGAGAGTGCCTTCTTTTTTGTTGTAGTTGCATGGTGGTATACTTATGGATTTGATGTGCCAAAATTGTAAAGAATTGCAATAATAATTCTTTCATTGACCACAAGCTCATCCGGGTGTGAGAGAAATTTGAGCACATTTCAAGGGATACACACAAAGAAGAGGAATAGGCTAGATACCTCAAGGATGAGTAAGTTGGTATATGTTCAATTCAATGACCAAATCATCAACAAAAACCGAATGAAGGATAAGGGGAAAGAGGTACTACTTGCCAAAGAAGCACAAGAATGGCTTGTTAAAGGTAATGTCATTAAAGATATGGAAATGCATGAAGAAGTGTCCAAAATGGGTAGTGAAATACCAATCTGAGACGTAAGAGAGCTTTATGAAGATGATTTTGTCTCGGAAGATAATGGAGATGATGAGTTTGAGTTTGAATCTAATGATGAGAGAGTTTATGATGCATGAGCATCTCAATCTATCTTATAAACACTTATTTTTATTAGTTTGTACTTAGTAGTTAGTATTATTTATGTATTTTCATTGTCAAAATAATCAAATGTTTTTATTTCTCTAGTTTAATCAGTACATTTTGAAGTATAAGTTTTAATTTCGTAAGTTTATTTGGTATATTTTGAAGTATATGTTTATAAATATATTAAATTTAATTGAAAATTAGCAAATATGATAAATCTGATATAATCCGATATATCTCGATGTATCTCTAATATATTCTTATTTTACAAAACCGATACGATGCTGATAACCGTTATTTAGACCATTGGGTAGGGATGTCGCTATCCTGGCTAAGGAATCTGCTTCGTGCCGTTTGCGAAATTTGAGAGATGATGTAGGAGGGAAATTTTCCCAACAGTGTTTTTGGCTTAGCCCACATATGCTGTTAGTTAGGAGTCTTTTGTTTGAAAGGAGCCTATGATCTGATTGACAACAAATTGGGAGTCGCTAAAGATATTGATGTCCTTTGCGTCAGAATCAATAACCAAAAGCAGTCCGGCAATCAATGCTTCATATTCCGCCTCGTTGGATGATTGGAAGTTAAATGGCGAGCACATGAAGACCAGCTAGACGGACGTTGTGTATGGAGGAATGTACATTTGGAAGTTAATCAAAAAACAAATTTTTATGTGATATTAATAAGTCTAATATTTTTGTTGTATATGTAGGTACAAGGAGTGGAATAACGAGTTAAGGACCCACTGGACTACGCATATGGGAACGGATGTTCTGGTACCCCTACTGAGTTCCAATACAGAGAGTATGAGTGGCGTTGACTTCTGACATCAGAATTCAACAACCCTTATAAACAAGTATATAAAAAATTAATTGGTTAAATTATCATTAAGTACGTCCATTATTAAATATTTTATTTTTTTTCTTTGAAGGCCGTTTCCCGAGCCAACACTCAGAACCGACAACGCAGCACCAAAAACTAACATGTCTGTTTAAGACCGTTCACTGTCATGATGGACGAGGCAGTTAGGGAACATCCAGAAGACAACCGGTATGTCTATACATACAAGAGGGCATATCCTGATGCCCAGAAGGATATTGTAAGTTATCTTACGTTTTTTAATTTTACATATACACACACACACATATAATATATGTGTATATGTGTATATGTAAAAATGTTAATTAATTATTTTTTACATATCAAATTAAATGAAGGTGATGCATGCTAGTGACGAGGTGATGAGTACTGCAGTGAGGGAGACATGACCGGACACGCAGAAGGAAGACATGTCTGAAGTCATGTCCCGGATTGACACTTCAGATTAAGGGTCAGGACGAGGATCATGGACACAGCCTTCCCACCGTAAAGAAAAAACTTCTACGGTCAGGGTCTAGAACAGAAGGGTGAGGGGTCCCTGAAGACCACTCCAAGATTTCAACGAAATGTAGCCTCGACCAGCAGCAGGACGACTCAACTAGAGTCGGAAGTTCAGAGACTATGAGAATAGCAAGCCACTCAGGTTGTCACTCAGGATGCCTATAATGTCGGCCAGATAGCCTATACTGTAGCACCCCGGGAGGGGAAACTACAGTGGCCACGATTTTAAGCCAATAAGAAGCCAACACGTCCGAAGGACTAGCCAACAACTTATTAACCTAAAGTCGTAGGCTTTTTAGTAAATAAAAATAAAATTAAACTTTAAGTAGAGTGGCACCAAATAATTTCTTGAAACATTCATCAGAGTTTTTCCAATTTCGCTGAAGGTAATCAAATTAAAGGGGTCAATTAAAAAACTTTAGCGACAACAATAAAAATATAAAACAAGGTTAACAATTCAGGGTGACACCTTTACTGTTTATGTAAAAAGCTTTGGTAAACGACCCGAAGGATAATACAGGAAAAGTGAGTACAACTAGAACCAAACATCGAGGAAGGAATGAGGCACCACACACACAACTCTCTCTATCTATCCCGTCACAGTATGCAGTGTCTGCAAACAATCTGTTGTAGGGGTGAGCGTCGTCCTCTCTTGCTCACATATAGGCCCACCAAGGATAGGTTTGAAAACCATAAAACCATATATATATATACACGTATAGATTTGAGCTCTTAATAAAACCATTTAGAAAAAACCTTGGCACACAAAAACATCATTTCATATCTTTCGAGAAAAAATGTGTAGTATGCTAAAACAGGGACCAGAGCGCTCAATGAACAATACAGCCTGCAGGGCTTCACGAATCTCTGTGACCGAATCTCGGGTTTGTCTATACAGCTAACCGGGGCCAACTACCTATGCGTCTGAAGACAAATAGTAGTGAGAGTATCCATTTACTGCTAATGCCCAACAAATCTCTCGTAATAGCACAGCGCACTTACGTCTCGCTTAACTTTGTACGAGACGAGCGTAAGTGGGATAATTAAAATAAGCAAGGCATTGCCCTCCGGAGGTTCACGGTCATCGACACTGTGGGGGTGCTATATATTAGGTCCCGTCACTCTCAAGTCACGCACCGGAAATCAGGACAACGGTGCTCAACATATCAGATCATCATATAAAAATCATTTACGTCTAGCCTCGGGTTTTCTTGGTCCAATCATAAATCATTTATCTTTTAATATAAAGAAAACTTTCCCGAGGCATCGACCATGAGCATACAAAATCATGCACTTTCATATGTAGGCAAAACCACTAACAAATGAGGGCTCAGCTTCCCTACCTGGAATAGCTGTTCCTTATGTAAGCTCTAGGAATCCAGGAACAGCCTCGGTAATCCGAGGTCACCTCGTAAGCTACCTTGTCCAAAGATTCACTACAGAATTAGAGTAGCTTAGCAACCAAGAAACAATAACAGTCAACATACCTCAACATTCCTAGTTTGACCAGGAATGACCACATCGACTAAGTTGACCAACCAATTTCCTTTTTAAATCTTTAACCTTTTTGACTTTCTTTTCCAGTTATCGACTCTTTGCTCATCTACCGGAAGTCCAACTTAACTTCCGAACTTTCCTTAACCATTTTAATCTGATGTTAGGGTGTCACATAATAGTTCATTGAATTACTATAGACACCCAACGTGTCTCATTAACCAATTCTTTAACCTTGAGTCGATTAACTGATTTACGTGAATCACCAATTTTACTTGAAACGGTCAACTTGACACTTTCAGAATTCTAGTTATCATTTTTCTGATAACAATTCAACACTTTACCAATTTAACCAAATTGTGTCAAACTTCAAATCTTTACTAAACCGTTTTTCTGAAAATAGAACATTCCTAAAATGGAAACTTTCCCAAAATGAAAACTTTATCTTAATGGAAAGTTTCCCAAAATGGAAAGTTTCCTAAAATGGAAATATTCCAATTACGGTCCGTTTCCGTTTTTGTACTTTTTCTTATACGTAACTTCCAATTACGACTCTTTACTCGACTAAACGGAAACAATACACTTTAAACATGAGTCGAAGACTACCTCTCGGCATTTCAGTCGGATTCACTGCCTCGTCGGAATCGTCACCGGATTCCGGTCAACTTGCTGGAATTTCGACAGAGTTTTGCCGTTTCTTCGATCACCAAGTTCTCGACAACAAACAACAAAACAACAACAATCAACATCAATTCAACAGCAACACTGTAGCAGAAGCATTCAGACAGTTTTTAGAGGGAGAAATTCTTACCCTCGGCTTGCCACTGCCCCGAAACCCTGCCTCTGCTCCCAAACACCAATCCCAGCAGCCTCCCTGCTGCCCACCTCCTCCTGGACCCATACTAGCAGCTCCTCGGCCTCCTCCCGTCCCCAACACTGTCTCGATCAAGTAGAGCTCCTGCATCGATCCTAGAACACCAACAACAGCCCTTGAACTCTCCTGGACTCCATTCAGCATCTAGAGAACCTTATTGAAGCTCGAAGAACTCTCCAAACTCGGAGAACAGATCGTCGCCGGAGGAGGAACCGAAATCCAGAAAAAAAAAAACAGTGAAAATAGGGGTTTTCGATTAGGGCTCCAATCTGAGGTTCAAGGACATGAAAAGGAAGAAGTGCAGAGGAGAAGAACCTTATCTTCCACGCGCCAAAACTCCGTCTGGTTTCTCGGAAATCGAAGAACTCTGGCGAGTTTTCTCCTCCTCCGATCTCCCTCCATGGCAGACGCCTAGGTGATCCAAGGATTGAGCTAGACAGAGGAGAAAGAGGAGAAGAGAATGGTGGTAGTCCGCGGGCCTGTGGTGGCCGGAGTCGCCGACGCTAGGAGGAGGACGCCGGAGCAGGAGAGCTCTAGGAGAGCCGTTGACCCGAAGGTGGGATCTTTGACTTCGGTCAAAGGTCTCACCCCTTTTTAAAAGAAAATGGACGGCCATGATTAGATCTAGAAAAAATCCAACGGTCTAGATTTAAAGAGGGTGAAAAGTAAAAGGTAAAATGGTAAAATTGTTTTGCCAGAATGGTAATTAAAAGTTACCAGAAATTTTGAAAAATCACAGAAAATAAAACGAAGTTCCGAAAAATATTCCGAAAATACTGGGAGACTCTTGTCGACACATACTATAGGGGTGGGAATTTGGACCCGAAATCCCGATCCCGAACCCGTCCATCCCGTACCGATACCGAACGGGACGGGACAAAAATTTCAGATACGACGTCCCGATACCGAACCCGATCCCGAATTTCTTAAATGGGTCGGGATCGGTATAGGCTCTATCCGTCCCGATCCCGAACCCGTCCCGAACCCGTCCCGAATTTTCAGTAGAAATGTAGCTATTTTGCCTATTTAGAACTAAAAATTGCATATTTTCAAGATCGGGATCGGGATTGGTCCCGACATGTCCCGAATCCCGACCCGTCCCGTACCGAATTTCAGGATCGGGATCGGTATCGGGATTACTATATTAACTTCGGGATCGGGATAGGTCAAATCCCGACCCGTCCCGTACCGATCCCAGCCCTAACATACTATGACATCGAGTCATTAAATAAGGAATTTGAAGAACTTTGAAAAACTCGAAAATGGACGTGGTCGTTAACTCTCGAAGTTACCGAATACGACTTAAACCTCGGTAACTCGTCATTAACCACGGTGACAACATTTGGGGCCTCACATATACTACCGCCGTACAAGACTATAATGTCGCGGTATACTCAACCCAGTAGGCCCAGCAGCAACAGATGTTCTAGTACTTGCAAGACTTTACAGTTGCTCAGGTTCATGGTTTTCAGCTTCTGCCCATGCCTACGCCTATATCGCTACCTCAGCTGCCACAACCTCCTCAGCAGGAACCCCTAGACTCGGATATAAATTTAGACAATATAAATTTTGTGTAGTTGAATGATTATATAATTTTAAGTGTTTATGAACAATTTTTTAATTTTTTTTAATGAAAAACGTGTTTTGTCACCATTTTTTGTATTGTTTGTCATATGCAATTGTTTTGGTGTATTTTGCAGGTTGCTTGGAATGATAATTTAAAAATTTCAGGGTTTTTTTTACTAGAGTAGACTTATAGCCGACGAAACTTGCCATAATTCGTCAGTTATAGTATTTTATTTTTTTTATTTTTTAGGGTTTAACGGACGAATTATGACAAATTTTGTCGGCTAAAATATTTCAAATTATTTTAATTTTTAAATTATAACCGATTTTATTATTTATTTAAATTATTCTTTAACCAACGTTTTTTTTAAAATTTTTTATTAAATACTTTAATCAATCATATCTTATATATTTTATAAGACACAATAGTCGACAATAACTTAGTTTCCTCGGTTAAATTCATAATCAACGAATAACTGACAAAAGCTTGTTATAATTTTAACCGATGAATTGTTTTGACTAAGCGACAAAACGTTTTCGTCAGCTAAATTGTTTATGTTGTAGTGTGGGGATGCCTGCCTCTAAAAGGTTTGAAAGCGTTTTCTTTCAAAACTCGCAACTTAAAAGTATAAGATGATTCCAACGCATTGGTGCTATGATCTGATGTTGGGTCCCTCCTATTGTGCTAGATATGGTATGATTTTATCAAATTGTTTGAAGAAGAATCAAACTATCTTTGCTTGCTTTGTTTTGGGACTGAGTTTCGCTTACGAGTTATTAAAAGCTTTTTACTGACAGAACCCAGAGAAACCCAGACTCTCAGAGAAAGGCTTGGCTGGTTTTTTTGTCGATCTACTGAGAATCTCTTGGATGTCAATTGCTAGAAGAGGTTGAAGCCATTCTTGTGCCTGCAGTGAACACTTCTCTGATAGTTGGAGTGATTGATAAAACGATATTGATTGTAACACTTGCACTACTCACAAGCCAATTAGTTTTCTGGGTATGCCAAATCTGGTTCATACTGGAATGCAAAGCAAGATCACCTTGAATCCCAAATCTGGGTATCACTTGTTTAATGAACCCCAGCCACTAAAATTCAATTTTTCACCATCATTCTCAAAAATACGGACGACCCATTTCAGATTTGAAGCTTCCGAGCAACTATCCATTTGAATTTTTTTTTCTCTCTCTTCTAGACTCTCACCACCTCCTCTCATCACCTCCATGTAACCAAACCCCCTAAAACCCAGTTTATTTTAACCCAACAAGTTGATCTTAAAAATGATGCGACCAATGGCAGGTTTGTGCTTTATAAAATTGCCATTGTCGGTGGAGAGTGGACTAATCACTGTATCTCTCCCTCACAAGCTAAGCTAAAGCATAAAGCTTGTACTGTACCTTTTTTTAGACCAAAGCCTGTCTTTGGGAATAAAATAAAACAAAGACACAAATAGAGGGAGCTTTTTCACTCTGGAAGCATCTTCTATTCTCATTTGTGAGTTAAAGGAAGAAGCTTTCTTGTTTTGAAGGTTGAGAGAGATTTGTGATATCAGAATGAGCAGCGGTTGTGGTGATTCAATGGAGGCTCAGTACATAAGGAGGCACCATAGGCATGAGCCGAGAGAGAATCAGTGCACTTCTGCTCTGGTCAGGCATGTCAAAGCCCCTGTGCATCTTGTAAGTGTTTCTATCTTTGGATTGGTTTATTTGGGTTTTGAGTTGTTTTGGGTTTTGGGTGTTCGTTTGTTTTTGGTGTTGAAGATAGGATTTTTGGGATGTGGTTGACTTTTGCTGGGTTTTGGAGATCTGGGTGATTGGGGGTTTGAGCTGGTTTTGATTTTCTGTTGCGGGTTTGTCTGGGTTTTGTTTGTTGTGGATGAATTGGGTGAGTTGGGTAAGTGATCAGCTTTTTTGGGGTGTTTTAAAGATTGGATTTGATTTGATTTGCTGTGTTGATGAGTTTGTTTTTGGGTTAAGATTGTTGGATTCAATTGGTTTTGGTTTGTTTATGATTCGGCGGATTACTACTTTTTAGAGATTTGAAGTAATTGGGTCATGAAAGTAGCTTGCTGTTTCATTTGCTATGGTTTATCTAATTTGGTTGCTGAAAAGTGAAAGGTTTTCCTCACTTCCATGAATAGTGTAACATGTTTGTTATATATCTCAGTGTGTAAAATTGTTGATGTTTTAAGATAAAACTAATTGAAATTTAACAATCACGTTTCTCATTTGTGCCGTTTTTTGGATTAGCTGTTGAATTGAATTGGTGTTCTTTATTAGGTGTGGTCTCTGGTCAGGAGATTTGATCAACCCCAGAATTACAAGCCCTTTGTTAGCAGGTGCATTATGAAAGGGGACCTCGGCATTGGGAGTCTTAGAGAAGTGAATGTTAAATCTGGGCTTCCAGCAACAACCAGCACTGAGATGCTGGAGCTTCTTGATGACGATGAGCACATTCTTGGCATCAGGATTGTTGGTGGTGATCATAGGCTCAGGGTACGTATTCTTGTATCTCTTTCCTTCAGATGCTTCCTTGTATCCTCATAATACCTTTATTTTATATAGGGGAACTGTGCTTTCTTGGAAGAAATTTTTAGAAGCACTTCTAATTTAGCTGCAGCCTGCTTGCACTCTTGCAGTTTAATGTGAAACTTAGATGGTTATGATAGTTTGTTGATCAAATAAATGCATGGGAGTGCTGAAGTGGGAAAATATTTCAGATATGATTTTAGTTCGGTCTCTGTACAAAGATGGTAACAGTAGTTTCTTGAATTGTTTGCTTGGGTTTCAGAGCTTTCTGATGAATATATCCATTTGGGGTTTAGGGTACGTAATCTTAGTTTAGACTATGAACTCTAATATTAGTAATGCATAAAACTTAGCAGCAAAATGAGTCTGGTTACAGGTAATGACATCACTGCTCATTGGCCTGGTTATTCCTAACTCATGGAAAATGGGGTTTAGTTACATCTTTCAATGCTTAGAAAATGTTTCACTTTCTAATTCTGGAAAGAGTAAATTGAAATGTATAGGATACTAGGACAAGTACAACAGCTTATAGGTGATATGTGGCCCAAGAAATGGCAGGTATTCTGAATGTGTCTGGATATAAATTGGTAAATTGTAATTAAGAAAAGACAGATTCTTCTGCTTCAAAACATCTGGGATTCTAAGCGTTGCATTTATCAAGTATGCAGATGGTTTATATTTCTCAATTTCCCCCTAGATTTTACTTATTATTTTTTCACTCTTGTAATATTTTGTGTTTATATTAGCCTCATTTATATGATCTTGAAACTTGCAGAATTACTCATCTATTATCACCGTCCATCCTGAGGTTATAGATGGGAGACCAGGGACACTAGTTATTGAATCTTTTGTGGTGGATGTGCCTGATGGAAATACCAAGGCTGAGACATGCTACTTTGTTGAGGCCCTGATCAGGTGCAACCTCAAGTCTTTGTCTGATGTCTCGCAGAGGATGGCTGTCCAGGATCAAACAGAACCAATCAATCATTAGTGCATTTGGGAGGCGAAACCGTAGCGTGATGACTAGTTATACCGGTTGTCGTTTTTGTCTCAGATGCTTTGTATAGTAGGAACTTTCCTTCCATTCACTGAAGTTTTGGGAACACTGCTGGATTTTGCATTTCTGACCGATGAAGATCCTTCTCTTCCAATTTTTGGAGTCTCTCCCTCTGAAAATTATGTTGGTGGTTCCTCGTAGTTGTGTTTGAAGGATGGACTTTCTAGGTTATAAGCTCTCCATGAGTGGAAGGGGAAAGTTACTGTGAATTTTATTTTTCATGGTGGGTTTGTGCATGCTGGTACAAATGTTAGTATATCTCCCTATAAATACTTTTCTTGGCAGAGAGATGTATCTAATCTATGGACTGGAGTTTTCATCGTGTAGTGCAGGAAGGATGGATATTCAGGGGAAGCACCACTTCTTTGTTGTTTTGTGTATACTTCTGTATTTGTATTCGTAATAAATTATTGTAATTGCTGATTGACTTGTGTTTTTTACAAACTTTACCGCAACCAACCATTTTGAACTTCTTTAAAATTGTTTTTGCATATTTAGTAATGAAGATTTTCTCCATTCCTTGAACAATTTCAATTCCTTGAACAATTTCAATTCTTAAAAAATAATGTAGGATTCTCAAATCACTTATTTTATATTTTTTTATCATATCAGAATTGAAATTTGAAATTATTTTTTCATAGTTTATAGTAAATATCAAATTATTAACATATAAGAAAACAATAAGTATGTTTGATTTACTTTCAGTTTTGGTGTAGAGAGTATGATTATTTTCATTCTTTTGAAACCCTCTATCTGTGAAATAAGAATTGATATCACCATATCAAGCTCTTAGGGTTTGTTTTAAACCATGAAGAGTCTTCTTCATCTTGTGGTTGCTCCACAAATATTTCTTCTTTCAACACTCAATTTAGGAACGCTGATTTGACATCTAATTGGTGTAAGAACCAGTCCTTTTGTGCTGTAATAGAAATAAGACCTTTTATTATCTCATGTCTTCCAACTGGTGTTAAAGTTTCATTAAAATCAACTCTAGGTAACCGTGAATATCCATTTGCCATCAATCTTGCTTTTTTATCTTTTTCATAGAATCATCTACATTTAGTTTGGTTTTGTAGATCCACTTCAAACCAATGACATCATTATTGTCTGGTTTATATATCAACATGCTCTCATGTGTTGTTTTTCACAATCACATGTATTTTCTCATTCATTATCGTTCGCCACATATTCTTTCACAACTTTTCAAATCTTTCAAGATCAAATAAGCAGACATTGCAGCTTTAATACACTTTATTCAAACTTTTCATCCTTATTAGTGTTAAGTTTGATATAGATTGAGCATTTGAAGGTGCTGGTGATGGTTTTTCAGGACTTTGAGGTGGTGTTTATTGCGGTGGATTGAGTTCCAACTGTTCTGAAACATTTTCATTTTAAACAGTGTTATCTGACACACATTGTTGCTGGATTGAGTCTTGCTTCCAATCCCAAGTAGACCTGTAAATAGATCGGATCTGGACCGGATTGACCTAAATCTGGGTCTGTATAGAAACTTTAGATATGAATTTGACCCGTTACCTGCCGTATCCTTAATAGCTCAATCCAAATCCGGATCTAACAGATTAACGGATACCCGACCCGTTAATCAGATCCGTTTATAATAATAGATATTTCAAATTTTAAATAATAATTTCATAATTTTATCATAAAACATTGATGAAATTTTATAATAAAATAAAGGTTTACATCAAAGTTGAATTACATATCTAAAATACTCATTCATGGTAAATTAATATAATTGAAATACTTGACCTCAAATGTTTTTAGTATAAATAACATATGTATTAGCAACCTTCAACTTCATCACATCATACTTTAGAGACAATTTAGATATAAATGTTTATATTAATTATCTAGATAATTATCATATTATTTAATTAATTTTAACTGATCGGATCAACAAAGATCTGGATCCGATCCGTTTAGTAAACGAGTTAACGGATCCGAGTCTTGAATGGATTAACGGGTCAAAATTTTGATCCAAATCCGTTTAAAAACTATGGATCCGAAGCGGGTCCGAATAAGATCCGGTTCATTCATAAGTCCAATCCCAAGATGAATTCTTACTGAAGATAACATCTTTACAGATAATTATTATTTTTATATAGAGCCTAGCCCTTTGTGAGTGTATTGTATCCCATTAACACAAATTTTTTACTTGATGCATCTTCCTCAAAAGTTTTGGGATATGTGCATAGAAAATTGAATCAAACACCCTCAAGTGATTTACACTTGGTTTTCTTCCACTCCATTCTTAAAATTGTGTCATTCACTGCACAGTTGTAGTTGAATGTCTGTTCATCAAATACACTACAGTATTTACTGCTTCTCCTAAGTATTCCAAAGACAGTTTCTTGACATACAGCATAGCCTTCGTCATTTCAATGATAATTCTATTTTTCCTTTCAGCAACCCATTTTCCTGTGGTGTATAACTTATTGTCAGCTTTAATCTTCACAGAACTTCCCAAACTTGTTTGATGTGCATTCATCACGTCTATCTGATTTTAGCTTCGTGATTTTGATATCAGATTGTCTTTCCACCATAGCTTGAAACTTCTTGAACACAACGAACACATCTGACTTCTGTCTTAGGAAATAAACCCAAGTCATTCTTGAACAGTCATCAATGAATGTAAAAAAATATTTGTTACCTCCGGCCAGTAGTCGTTTTCATAGGACTGCAGACATTAGAATGGACCAACTCTAATGGTGCTTTCGCTCTCCATGCTTTCCCTTTAGGAAATGAAATAATGTGATGTTTTCCTAGTGCGCATAATTCACACATTTCATTTACTTCTTTGATTTTTAGCAATCCATGCACTATTTCATTTTGATGCAACAACTTTTCAGACTTTGAAATTCAAATATCCTAGCCTTTGATACCAAAGTCAAGAATATTCCTTCAACTCCATTATTTTTGCACTCTCAGTTGCATACTTGAGAGTCAGATGAAAACTTATGTTCCTCTTCATTTCTACTTATATCATCAGCTTCTTGCAATTCTCTCTCTCTCAAAGATTTTGCAAGTGTCATCACCAAAATGTAGGTGACGATACTTGTGCTCAACAAGTTGACCAACACTTAGCAAATTTGAATTAAGGTTTGACACCAACATTACATCTCTGATGAACATTCACTTATTTTTGGTTTCAACATCAATGCTTCCCTTACCTTTTGCATCCACCAGGCTTCAATTCGTCATCTTCACTTTTGTAATGTTGTTGTAATCTATGTCATAGAGTAAATCAGCATTCGTCGTCATATGATTACTGCAGACACTATCAACGAGCCAGACATTTGCATTCGCTACAGTGTCTGCTCCATTCACAGCTGTAGAAATCTCATTCGTGGTTGTAGAAATCTCATTCGCGGCTAAGGATGTCTCATTCACGGTTGTGGAAATTTATTCGCGGTAGCATAAATGACACATAATATATTAGAATCTTGTTGTCATTCACTGTAGATCGCCAGTTGATTGTTTCTGTATTCACAATCATTCTTGACATGACCATACTTGTTGCAATTTGAGCACTTTGATTTCCCTTTAAACCAACATTCGCCGATGTGTAGCTTATCACGAGATATGAACATGGTCTTCATCTTAATAACCCGGAAATCAAAGTTCTCTCATGTGAAGATAAGAACTCTAAGTTTTGAACCATTTTCTTGTGTCGTCATCCCAGTAGCAGAAAACTAATATATATATATATATATATTGATCTAACAGATATGGTATCAGTTGATATTGATCAACAGAGCTCTGATACCATGTTATATTTTGAAGATGCCTATACTATGTATTTTGAAAAGAGTACGATAATGATCGATTCGTTGTAGTGGACAAGACATAAGAAAACTCAATTGAATATTAGAAGCAAATGGTTGCAACAATATCTATAGTTCGTTGAGCGTTTCATGTCAAGTATCAAAGGGAAAATTCTAGGGTGAGTTGATGCATAGTATGCATCAACTTTGTTGTTAAATTGTAAAATAAGTTGTTAAAGTAGTAATATTTGTTCTTAAAGTGGTAAAATGAGTCATTAAAGTTGTAAATTTATAGTTACAACATTAGTGCTTATATGTTCTTAAAGTAGTAATTGAGTTGTTAAAGTTGTAAAATTGAGTGTTTATCCCATTGAGGACTCATTTTATAACTTTAACAACTCATTTACCACTTTAAGAACATATAACCATAAATTTTGTAATTACATCTTTAAGAACTCATATTACAACTTTAATAACTAACATTACTACTTTAACAACTCATTTTACAACTTTACGACAAAATTGATGCATGGTATGCATCAACACATCCTAAGCTTATTTTCCCAGTACTGTGCTCAAAGCCGTTGAAAGTGTGGAGAAGAAGATTAAGGCTGATCTTTATCACGGTCGTCTTCTTGTCCATCAACTGGTAAAGCCTGTGAGTGCTCTATTTATTAAATAATAAATTACCAGCTTCAGATTTGCACTTCTGCACAATTCAGCTCAGCAGGCGAGGCAATATAACTGTGCCTTGAAGAGGACTAGTATCTTGATTATTGGTGTTGGTGCCTCATATATCTGTAGATTGGCGGCCATGAATGGAGAGTTGCAGAATTAATCGATCGGTTCTCTGATAGCTTCTCGATCTGCGGTGATGCAGAAAAAATGTTGCATTAATTCACCATCATACATATGGGGAGGGTAAGGCATATGAACCATATATAACATCTTTTATTGTTGGCATTAATAGCGTTCATGCACTGTAACGCAAAAGCAAATTAATAAGAACAAAAAATTTCTTGCCACACCAAGTAGTATAATCCTTAAACGTACCAACTTATTATGCAGGGTTATGAAACTATGAAAGTGAATAAAATATTACAGTACTTCTGTATACATATAATTCTATAAATTAAAAACATTAATGTTCTTTAATATATATATATATAAGAACTGGGAAAGGAAAAACCTCGACGGCCACAAATTTTGCAGTACTACTTCTCCCGTAGCTCAAGCTAGAGATCGATCAAGGCAGGCCTTGTCACACCGCCTCATCACTTCCGGCTCCATCGTCTAACTTAGTGCATGGTCTCGCCCACACACACCATAAGAGATGACAGAGTCGGAAGCCCTTGAGGGGGAGGGAAAAAGCAATGCCTTGAAGCTTCAACTTCTTCATGCATATAAGAGATCGAGAGAGAGAGAGAAAGCTAGAGAGCTCTCTAGAATCTTGCTTCTCTTTCAGTGTGAGCTAAGCACGTATTTATAGGCTTATACATAGGTCTACAGGTGTGTGGAATTGTATATGTGCCGGTAGTGTATTTTCTCTCACGAATTGTTGATGGTGAGAGAGCTTTATACATATATACATGTATACATACACCCGACACATACATTATCTTAGGCGGCATCTGTGGCACTTGATATGAGTGAAAGAAGAAGATATTCCTCTTGCCCATGAGGCCGGGTCTCGAAAACCAACTTGGACAGAAAAAAACTACCGGTAATTGGAGTGTTTGTGCATTGAAGATCGAATAAAGCGAGCAGTATGTATATTAGCCATATCATATATCGATCTCTAACCATAAAAGGAAAACTTCCTTATTCTGAGTTCTCATATATATATGATCAATCAGATGAAATTCCCATTATCTTAAAAGGTTCTGTAGGCGAATCCCTATCCTTTGACCTTCTATACATTACTACAGATTCATATCTTGATGAAAATCTAGGATGAATCCGATCTGCGAACATATGCAGCTTAGGACTAAGTAAACTGGTAATGTGTTCCATATACTATAGTGAAAAGCTCTAAACAGTCCTACAAAGAAGAATAATATATATATATATATATATATATATATATATATATATATATATATTCTGCTACCAACTTCATATAAACAAGAAAAATACTTGGGTCCGATCAAGTAGTTCGTTAGACTATACGTCACCGTCACCTCAGGTACGAGAACCTGTGGAGAAGGCCGACATAGGGACAGAAGAGAAACACTTAATTAACCAGTTCTTTATTAATTCGTGTCTAAACCTCTCCACTAATCAATTGGTTTAACTCAACCTTCAAGGGAAGCGGTGCTATGCGGCACATCGTGCAATCTCTAAATAGCCTTCGGTGTCATTTGGTGGAAATATGTGACCTGAGGTCCTGCAATTCTAATTGTTTATAGGACAAAACTTCCATCCGATCTAGATCGGATGAAGTTCCCCGTTCGATCTCCAAGTTAGGCTATGTGTACAATATCAATCGTAATCTTAACGTTCAATAATTGAATTAACCAATGAAGATCATCTATACAAAAAATCAATGTAAAAAAAGATTGTTTACTTGCCTGAATGCATCAAACCAAATGGACAGTTCCTGAGGTTTTATGATAATCTATTCATTTTGTTCGATGCATTCGGGTGAGCAAACAATCTTTTTCTACATTGATTTTTTGTATAGATGATCTTCATTGGTTAATTCAACTATTGAACGGTTAAGATTACGATTGATATTGTACACATAGCCTAACTTGGAGATCGAACGGGGAACTCCATCCGATCTAGATCGGACAAAAGTTTTTTCCTATAAACAATTAGAATTGTAGGACCTCAGGTCACATATTTCCACAAAATGACACCGAAGGCTATTTAGAGATTGCACGATGTGCCGCATAGCACCGCTTCCCTTGAAGGTTGAGTTAAACCAATTGATTAGTGGAGAGGTTTAGACACGAATTAATAAAGAACTGGTTAATTAAGAGTTTCTCTTCTGTCACTATGTCGGCCTTCTCCACAGGTTCTCGTACCTGAGATGACGGTGACGTATAGTCTAATAAGCTACTTGATCGCACCTAAGTATTTTCCTTGTTTATATGAAGTTGGTAGCAGAATATATATATTAATTCTTCTTTGTAGGACTGTTTAGAGCTTTTCACTATAGTATATGGAACACATTACTAGATTACTTGGTCCTAAGCTGCATATGATCTATATATATTAATCTAAATATTAAATAGATGAGACGTTGATATGTAATCAAAAAGTTAATCTAATGTTTACTTTCTCATATATATTAAAAAATAAATCTGTTAATAGAATGATCATATATATATATATATGTTGTTAACCTCAGAGAAAAAGAGAATAAATGGAAAGAAGATTTGATGACCGATTGTAGGGGGAACAGAGCTTGTACTATTCTTTCTTATTACTTTCTCTTTCCATCTTTGAAAACTAATTACATCAATATTATATAGTTTTCCTTTCTTCATATATATAATTTTTTTCCTGAACTTTTTCCACTCTTAGTAACAAACTTCCAAGTCGACTTTTATGGTAGTTAAAACATAATTCCAAGTCGACTTTTATGGTAGTTAAAACACATTATGTTTAGATACTTTAAAAGAATAACCAATGCTGAACATTATAAAGACTCGGTTACGTTGAATGTGTAATTTGTTTATGAATTATTGTTTGATTTCATATATCAAGAAATATATATATTTTTACTAGTATCGGCGATGAGATTATCATGCAACAATTTGAAAATATAAAATCTGTGTGTCTCACCAATTTAAAATTTCTGACTACGTCACTGCTCACTAATTATAGTGATTTTGCTGATGACCCAGTCAATTGTATGGGAACCTTCCACGCCGATACAATAAATTAATTAGGAGCAAAGAAGAGATTCTAACGATAAGTTTTTCGTAGTTTTAGTATGAAGTTTCTCACACATTGTTGAAAATGTAAAACTAAATTAATTTAGCCTCACAGAAATACATGTGGATTTTTGCCACCATGAAAAATTTCTCACATTAAACATTTATATTTACAAACATTAAGTCTCATTTACTAATTCAATGTAACTACAAATTTTCGTTAGTTTTAGTAAGAAGTTTACTCACAAACAGTGGCGGAAGGACTGTGAGGGCTGGTAGGGCTATAGCCCTACCGAGATTTTGTCCGAAAAACCCGTAGGTATATATACCCAACTAACCCAAGCGTCCAGCATATAAAAAACACAGATCTGAGTCGTGAGTCGTCTCTCCCAGCAGCCCAGCACTCCTCCCTTCCCTCACTCCTCAATTCCTCATTCTTCACGACTTCACCGACAGGCACAAGAAGCGACAGTGAGATCGGCGAGAAGCTTTGAACCTTGCTGGCGATCTGAGGGCAAAACCCTCACCGTCCTTCCGCCACTGCTTCGGAAGCTTCGAAGTTCGAACGGATCGAAGGAGTTGCAGCGCGGCGGTGCTGGAGGGTTTTGCTAGGAATCCTTCTGTTGATTGGGTCCTCCTTGAATGGTAAAGTTTCCATCTTGAATTCTTGATCTTGTTTTTCAGTATTGGGTGTCTGATCCCTACTACTGATTGTCTGATTCTCTGTTCATTTTGTTGGGTTTTGCTAGGAATCCTTCTGTTGATCTGGATGTTCCATTGGCATCAGTCATGGCTGGACATCTACAGCGGCGTGTTGATGGTCAGGGTTCTGCTGAGTTGGTTCCCCAATATTCCTTGGGACCGTCAGCCTCTCTCGGCGATCCGGGACCTCTGTGATCCCTACCTCAACCTGTTCCGCAACATCATCCCGCCCATTTTCGACACCTTGGATGTCAGCCCCTTGCTTGCTTTCGCAGTTCTGGGCACGCTCGGGTCGATCCTCAGCAACAGCAGGAGAAATTGTGGGGCTTTCAACGGTTAGTGAGCTCGTTTTGATCAAAGTAGGTTTTGTTATAAAGTATCCGAATAGGTTTGATAATCTTTGTTCTTATTGGTCATAATGTGATGATTTTTGGATTCAGTATGAATATATAGAATTTAGCATTTTGTGTCATGAGATTTTCATTGTGTCGTATTTGTTGTTTGTGGTTTTCCATTGGTTGTTGGATGTTGAGCTGTGAATGTAGTGATAGGCAGGCTATTTTGCAGCTCCAGCGGTTTAGTTACTTGACAATGGGGTGTGTGTAGTTTTATGATAAGTGAATTCGTAGAAGGGATTGAGAAGAATTTAAAACTCGTAACATTTTTTAGGTGTGAAAATGTTTGAACTAGTTGAAGAATCACTAGGCAACTAGTTCACTTGGTTCAAATCGGTGGGGCAATCTAGGGTTTCCACTCAAGGATGCCTGTCGTTTGCCTTTTCAACTGGGCATGCTAGTGACTGTATTTGTGTTTGGGTCATGAAAGAATATATGGTGTGCTTGACTCATGGACTAAGCTTTTCCACTTTAAGTTTTCAAATCCGCCAGAGGGAGATTGAGGTTTCAGAAGTGTATTGGTTTTGGAAACCAGTATTGTTGCCTAGGTATACACGACAACTGAGGTTGATGAATATTGCTATACCGATGTAAAGGGGTGAAAAAGAGTTTATGTAAAATATTTACATTGAAGCTGGAAGACGACTTTCTTGATGATTTGATGGTTCTTTACATTGAAAAAGAATTTGCTGATAGTATAGATAATGATTCCGTAATTGAGGAGTTTGAAAAGTTAGGGCCTCAGAGGGTAAAATTCAGTTAGTTTTTGTTGTTGTCAATGTTATTTTACAGGGTTTTGGTTTTATGTCCTCCTTGTTGTATGTTTTGGATTATTATATTAAAGACTGGGTTACAAACCTCAAACAAAATTTTTTGTGTTCTTAAAAATCAGCCCTACCTATTTAGGATTCCTGGTTCCGCCACTGCTCACAAATCGTTAAAAATGAAACAAAAATATATATTAGCCAGACATAAATACACATGTGGATTTTTGCCACCATGAAAGATTTCTGAAATTATAGATTTCCATTTACAAACATATATTAAGCCTCATTTACCAAATCAACTAAACAAAAAGTTTTTGTTAGTTTTAGTGGCTCTTGGATAAATGTGAAATGCCAAAGTTATATTGTTTATTCCCAAATTTACATTTTGAATAAAACGGTAAATGTCTTGAGTGAATATGAGTTAATCCGTGATTTACGTCCCGTATTATTGACGAACCCGAATAATATTGGGTTTATAAGTGATGGCCCTACAAACCGCTAAATCCTATAGTTCGCGTGGGATAAGAGGACTCTAGATCAAAGGACTTAAACATGCATGCGAAGGGATGCATTTGTATACAAGAGCATGCGAGCTAAAAGACTGCATACAAAAAGGACTGAAGATGGTCGCGCGCTGTGCAAGTTTCGTATGCGAAGGGGAGTTCATCTCTTATTTGATTGGACTAAGAGCTAAGACTCCTTAATTGTTTCAAAAAAAGACTATACTTGTGCATGCATGCAGAGATAAGTGTTGGTTAAGGACTCTATTCCTTAATTGATGTATATGATTACGTGGTGCACCTAGTAGTACAACTTCATAGGGTTTCCAGTCAACCACGAAGGCCGAATTGATTATGGAGATTGCTGGAAGGTCCAATACGCATTCATCTACAAGTTGGCAAGCCTCGTATATTTTTAACAGATTATAACCGACGAAAAAATTGTTTTAACAGATAAAAATATATTTCGTCACCTAAAACCTCATTTTAGTTGACGAAAATTTAGCTTAGCCGACGAAAAAAAATTCCGTCACCCTGTTTTTTTTCTGTCAGCTATAATATTTATACTGGTAGTGTATAAACCTACACAAGTACTTGCAAGCTAATTCTTTAGGGCTTCTAAATTATCGTTTTTTCTCTTTAACGACAGTTTGCAGACAATCATGTTGCACAAGATATGAGAATACCCTATGCTCTTTTCTTAGTTTTCGTCTTCTATTTTTCTTTTTTGAACCTTTTAATTTTTTATTTTAACTTATATAAAAACCAAACGTTGGGCTGAGCCTCCAAAAAAGCTAATATAATAGTTAGGGCCGGTAGGGAAAACGATCGATCAAAAAGGACAAGCAGACCAACCCCTCTAGGACAACTATTTGTACATTTATTTTAAGTAACATCAACGTTATACATTTATAGTGGAACATGGTTTGGATATATTGAGTGGATAATATTTCTGCACCCATGTATCACAGTTTCCAAAAGGACCACAAGGCATAAGAGACGATGATCTGCTTCGACATTTAAATCACCTCGATCGTCTTTAATTTACTTTCTTGGTAAGAGTACGTAGTAAAACTAGAGTTTGAAGATTTTGCATGGGAATTAATTTATCCTGAGGGGAAGAAGATGAAGTTAAATCTGTACATCTGGGACAGTGGAGGCGAGATCTAGGGTTCGTGTGTGTGTGTATATATATATATATATATATATATATATATATATATATATATATAAGACTAGCTAGCTAGTTCACATGCAAAGTACCTCATGTTCTATCGAGTGATTCGAGTCCGCATGCAAGAAGATTGTTGCATCTTCACACACACGAGTAGAAAAATTTCCTTACGCGACGGAACTAAACCAGCGTTTAAGATCGATTTTCCGTCACGTAAAGCTTAAGCGACAGAAGGGTCATCGTCTAAGGATGGTTATATTTTTGTACAGCGACATAAATACATATTTTGTCGCTTAAGACATGTACTTATAAGATGGGAACATGTACATATGCGACGTAATGTGTCCGTCGTTTATGTGTGTAGATTTAGAAAAAATCGCCGGTGGAAACTCCAGCAAGGCGAGCTCGTTCTCTATTCCTGCGTTCGTTCTTCTTCCTAGCTCCTAGTCTTCACCTTTTTCCTGGTCTTCTTCTCGTCTTCACCTTCTTCCTCTTCTTCTTCTTCTTCTTTTTCTTCCTGTCTTCTTCCTCTTCTACTTCTTCTTCTTTTTCTTCCTGTCTTCTTCTTCTTTTTCTTCCTGTCTTCTTCCTCTTCTACTTCTTCTTCTTTTTCTTCCTGTCTTCTTCCTCTTCTACTTCTTCTTCTTTTTCTTCCTGTCTTCTTCCTTGCCTTCACCTTCTTCCTTCCTCTTCTTCTTCCTGGCCTCCTTCTTCCCTCTCTTCTTCTTCTTCACTTGATCAGGAGTTTGAAAATTTGAAATTTTGCGTAAGCGAGGAAAAAGTTCTTCGCTTAGGTAAGTTTCAAAATTTTGATTGCATTTTTGAGCGTCAAATGGTGAAAATTTATTTAGATAAGTTTCGTCGCTTAAGTAATAATTTTCGTCGCTTAGACAACTTTCAAATTTTGGACATCAATTTTGAGCCCCAATTGTACAAAATTTTGAAATTTTGCTTAAGCGACGGAAAGTTTTAAAGCCTTCATACTTCTGTCGCTTAAGAGCTTCTTAAGCGATCGAATTTTAGCTCTTAAGCGACAGGATTTTTCTGGTCTTGAAAATTTCCGTCGCTTAAGAACTTTTTTCTAGTGGTGACAATAATCTTTATTCCTCAGTTAACAGTGTTAACGCTTTTGCTGTTTGACATTACATTTCAGATTGGAAGTAACTAGAACTAGCTAGCATTAAGTACGTAATGACTGGTATTGTAAGGCTGCATTTGTGTAATTCAGCATTTTCTTCAAACAGGGTAGAAATGATCAAAAACAAGAAAGAACATGCATGGTCCAGAAGATTTTATGTTATTGGAAATGGTCCTCCAACCTACTGCTCTTTCTTTCTTATGTTCATCTTTCATGTTGAACAATAGCTAGAATTGAATATCGAAGTATTGCTGCCATAGTTCTAGAGTGTTAGCTATTATATATGGGAGAAAAAGTTCTATTCTAGTTCTTTTATCAATGATTTAATTTTGAGAATCTTGATCTAACGATCACAATCACAGAGATATTTCTTTACCTACATAGGAAATGCACGGAAAATTACAGAAAACGGCCAATGTGGTAGCTTAATTATTAGCTTTCGCTCCCAAGTCCCGACGATCAGCGAAGTATTGTCCTAACAATTATTCATTTTCCAGTGGAACAGTCATGACAGTTGATTAAACAGTTAAGCTAATCATGTTGCTCATCATGCACTAGTGATTGGTGCTCTACCTGATTTGGTTCTTCTAGTATGAAATGAGGAAAATGGACAAAAATGGCACCTGCGCGCAACAGGGTATTAGAGCTAGCTGTTTGAACCAGTTAAGAACCGTTAGCGCTAACTAACACTGCAAAAACTCTCTAAGGTGAGTAGTTGGGTGAGAATCAGTTGAGAACTAACACTGCAAAAAGTCTCTTAGGTGAGAACTATATTTGGTGGGAAGAATATATAGTTAGCTTTCTCTTTCATTTTTACTAGTCTGAGTTGTTCGATCTGGTTGTATATATCAAGTAGCAGCCAGCTTGTGGACCTGTGGATCATTATCTTTTAGAGTTGTCAAGATATTTGCATGTGTATGATCCAACTCGTCCAAGCATACGGGCGTCTTCTACAATCATCGATTGATCCGGCTAGTCTGGATATTGATCTAATCTATTTCAGTTTGCCCTCCAATCTTTGATTTAGCATCTAACTTGCCCCCGATCCTGCATATATTTTGGATTGTCCTTTTCATTTCTTTGAGGGGTTTTGGCTTCATGTCTCGCTCCCCTTAGCTATTCTATTTTCATCTAATTATAACAATTTTTTCTTGCCAGATCAAAACGGAAAGTATTGTTTGAGAACCAACCAACCAGGTTTATTGAATCCATATTGTTTCCCTGGTTGTGGTCCTTGAAACAGTTTCTCAGTGGAGCGTAAATGTGAAATATATATCCAGACCTTAAACATAACAGACTGAACGTAAGAGTACGTGTTGGAAGTTCTTATATGAAAGCAACAATAAGATGCTATTATTGCTTTCAGCAACGAGAAGATCGAGCCATCGAGGTCCTTCTAGCTGCCATATGAGTCCTGAAATTCCTTAACTAGCATCCTTTTCTAATAATTAATATTTCACAGTTACATATCATGTGTCCCTATATCATATCATATCATCAATAATCACAACTTACAGGTTTACAGAAACGACAGATTCGTAGAAACAGAAGGAGTATATATCATAAATGATAATGATTTCCAGTAGTTTTGTGCTTCTGTGATCTTCCATATCTTCGATCGTCTTCATCCAACATTCTTCTTTGCCACTCGAGTAAATCAAAGCCAATTCGTATGCTCAAACTACTACGTGCTGATCTCGATCTGCATCAGTGAATAATTTGCATGCTTCATTCGATTTGCTCCTCGATCCCCATCTTGCACAGTAAAATTAAAGCGTAATAACGTTTCGCATTCTCATATATATGTGGGTATCATACCTAAGGTATGTACTCACACAAACACTCGGTAAGTTTCTTCAATGGTTGGACACGAATGGGAAGGAGGAAACCTAGCGCTAGTAAAGGTCCAGGTTATTACCAAATCATCAACGCGTTACACCACACCTAGTCAAGATCTCTGCCTTAGCCTGCAGTGTAGTTAAAACCTACAACCCTGTACGTTTGTGCCATTCCTGTTCGGACTGTTCTAAAAGAGCCAAGCATTGGAAGAACACTATAGCCTGCATGCTGACCACAAATCAAGAGGGGAACGGAGCTTATGCAGTTGCTCCCAAACCCTAATTACAAACAGGGTACGTAACCTTAGACATGCGCGCAGGTCCGATCGACATACCATTATACAGTACTATTATCGGAACCATGCATATATATTGCTCCTTCATGACACTTGGGATCCCATATACTTCTCATTTTTCCCAACCATAAACCTGCACACCATAGAAAAGAAAACCCTTCTTGGCTTCTTCCTAACCCTGGATACCAGATGTATCATCGTAAATCAACAAACGACATAAACAGTAGCATGAATCGAAAACAATACTTGTAGATATATAATTATACATATAACTAAAAGAAGAAAATATTGTAGAATTAAGATGGTCAAATTGGTTCGCTATTAATGGACACTCAAATTAAGATAAACCAACAAACAATTAAGCTCCCAATCTTGGTCTCATCTAATTGGTTCGCTACTAACAAACAATTATGCTATCTTGTCCTTTCCATCACTCTCATTTCCTGCCTTCCATTAAGTATTTGCTTTTGGAAATCTCAACTGATAAACAAATTTGAAACTGATAAGATGAAACGACACGTTGCCGTCGGCTAGCCACCCTAGAGCTACCGGGCCAAAAGATCTGAGAACTTGAAAGTGAGGACGGCAGCCTACTTCAAGCAATTCATGTAAAGCAAAACCTGCACAGATCGAGTACTGGTATATATTAAACTAGAATTTGTAGAAAAGCTGCCAGAGGTGAATTATAGTGAGCTCTCTGTTGAGGCAAACTATAAAGTTTACTTGAGTCCATGTTCTTGTTCTCGCAAAGATACAGAATGAAATCAAAAGAATAAGACATGATCTTAAAGTTAATTTGGCTTGTTTCTAATTGACCTTTCTAATTGTCCTACCAAACATTCATCTATACAAGAATCTTATCTTGGCCTCAACCTATAAAAGCTGTTTGAACTAAATCACGAATGGTAAAGTTATTCACAAACCTTATTATGTAAAATTAGGATAATTAATTATCCTTTTAGTTTTTCTGTTGGACTTATATGACTAGAAATTAGAATCAAATCTCGTTAATTAAGTACATTAGTAAAACCCCGATTAATGCTTGAAGTTGATCCAAAGAGAAGAAACAAGAAGAAAAGAATTGTTCTGGTCTTAAACTTCTGAAAATTCTGCTATCCACATGATGCATGCATATACGTCAATTTTTTTTAATTTAGTTTTTTATTTTATTATTTTTATTTGGTTTGATTTCGTTACCGTCAATTTCAACTCCATTTTTTTTCTGTCATTTTCTAAAACTTATAACCTTTTTAAAAAAAATAGTAGATAACCGGTGCATATCTCCAAACCGCTATCCTTAAACTCCTTAAAATGTATCGTTTTCATGATCGATACTCGTAATTATTTCAAAGATCGACTTTTCTACTTCACCCTATACTCGATGTCGCTCAGTGGTAGCTGGGACTCAAAAGGTGATAGATACAATGGCAGCAAGCTATTATATATAAAAGTCGAACAACTTTTTTGAACGCGAAGTAGGCTTTGTGGATACTTCAACAAGTTCTCTCCCACGCAGGAGAACTTTTAAGAAAAATATACACATTAGTAGGACTAATTGGTCAAAAATATTAGCAATAGCATGAGGTTTATTAGAATATGATATAGTTCACCGCATGCTTTCACGATCGTGGTAAAAAACGTCTCAAGTTTAAGGGAATATAGGGTGGGTTTGGTGCAGCTGGGCTTATAAGATATAAGCTGACTTTTAGCTTATAAGCAGAAGGTGGGTGTTTGCAGCTTCTCCTTTTTCCCTCAAAACACTTTATACTTTTTTAAAAAGTAGCTTATTTTTGGACTTACCAAACACAAAAACCTTTGATTTTTAAAAACAAAAGAGCTTATAAGCTCTTCCAACCACATGAGTGAAGCTACCTTGATAACCATACAAATTAACCTCACAAGTTCCCGCAGTGAAAAGTAACTCTTTCAAATACTCGGTTAACTCTTTCAAAAGGTTGCAGGTAGCCCAACGACATGCTATTTGGGCATTGGATAACAGATTGACAAATATTCAACATTTTGATGCCACTTGCAAAGACATTGACACAGAACAATTCCTTGTTTTGGACCCAGAAAATGTACAGAATGAAGTTTTGAGAAGCATTTTATGTTCTTAGGGAATTGGATTGTTTTTTTTTTGGTCAGAATTGGATTGTTGATTCTAAGATATTAAAGAGACGTGTGTAGCAGTCTCTTTTACCTGAGATAGATATTTATGTGTCTGTCAACCTGGCAGGTTCTCACTACTACACTCCTTAATCCTAGCTCCCCTAATTCTATTAACTACCCAAATCTAAATCCAATTTAGTAAATACTTAATGATATCCTTAAGTACTACCTGGACCATAAACATCTCCCTATTTAATTCCCTTAATTGTGATTTATATTCCCCCTATTATTTTGGCCCTCTCATCCTAGGACTTTGGCTTGGGACATTGGGTGTTTGCCACATCATCTTAGACAAGTGGACACCTCAAACACTAATAGACCGTTTTGCCCCTGAAGGGGCTCAAGGTTTTGGGCGCTTCGTGTGATACAATGAAATAACAATATAATTGTCATCTAACCAAATGAAACAAGGTAAATAAGATGACAATTATATTGTTTATAAATTAACAAAATAAAATAATAAAAAATTAATTTTAATTAATTAATTGTATGAACATGAACAAAACCATAAAATGACAAATTGAGGATTTGTGAAGAATTCGAAGAATTCAACCAATAGAAGTTTATTGAGTCTCGTGTATCACACGATGTCCTTAAGACAAATTACGGCGTCCCAATTGATGCAAGGACCTCAATACCGCTTGGTCTCTCAAGATAAAACGACAATCAAGCTCAAGTTGTTGCACTACGAACAAGAGCTTCAATGAACTAGGAAGTGTCTTCAAACTATCACCAAATTTTGAGAGAACTGAGTAGGAGTATAGAAGCTTTTTGGAGAAGAATTGTGTTGATGTTGGTGTGTTCAGAGTGAAATATTGGTGGTATTTATATAGTGTTGGGAATCATCTACGAATTGATGGCTTTGTGTCATACCAATCATAAACATCCTTAATATGTCTGTTACAAAAATATTAACAATCATAACCAGACTTAATAGGTCTGTTACAGATTGATGGTGATATTGAATTTCCGTAACAGCTTACAGACATGAAAATGTCAAAAAATAAAATCCGTCAATTCAAAAACAACATGGGCTCTCGGACCACAAATTTGAGCAGCATTCGTGTCCGTATGTTGCGCGGGCCCAAGTGAAGAAATTGGGCTTCCAACCTAGGATTTGCATCCCCCTTGTGTTCATGGGAGAGAGCATAGGTTCTTGTCATAGTTACATCTTCAAGGTGTGAGATTCTATTTAAAGCTTTGTTCCTCTCTTACTTTTTCAATGTGAGACAAACTTCATTTTCTCATTTGAATTAGCCACTTTAGGTGACAATTTCTCATTCACCCCACAACCAAATTATGCATATGAATACATGATTTTATAGCCATTGATGATCATTACATTGTCAAATTTCTCATGCCATTGTTTTGGAATTTGTTTCAAGCCATACAAGGATATTACCAATTTGCACACTTTCTTCCCTTGACCTGGGGCAGAAAAACCCTCAGGTTATTCCGTGTAGATTTCCTCCTCCATCTCCATACAAGAATGTAGTTTACACATCCATTTGATGTACTTCTAGCTTACGTAAAGCCGCGATGGCAAGCATCATCCTAATAGATGTTATTCTCGTCATAAGAGAATATGTGTCGAAATAGTCCAGACATTCATTTTGCTTGTATCATTTTATGACAAGTCTTACCTTATATTTGTCTATGGTCACATCTGCTTTCATCTTTCTTTTAAAGATCCATTTGGAATCTAAGTGGAAGATCCACCAGTTCCCTAGTGTGATTTTACATAATTGAGTCTATTTCACTTTTAATCTCTTCTTTCTATAACGGTGCATCAGTGAACCATATTGCCTCTATATATGTCTAAGGTTCATTCTCAAACATATATGTCAAAAAATCAGAGCCAAATGATTTTTCTATCCTTGCTCTTTTGCTCCATCTAGGTTCTACCTCTTCATGATTTACGTGTGCCTGATTTTCCTGAGTATTTGACTTAATTCTAGAAGAACTTAATTATTCCTTAGATTTTCATGAAAATATATTTTCAAAAAATGAAGCATTTCTCGATTCTATGATCGTGTTCTTGTGTATATCTCAATTTCAAATTTTTGCACAATAAACCGATACGCGTTGCTATTTTCTGCATATCTAATGAATGCATAATCAACCGTTTTTGGCCCATTTTTTATTACCTTAGATGGAGGGATGACTACCTTAGCTAAACATTCCCACACTCCTAAGTAACCGTAGGATGATTTTATTTTTTTTTAAAATTTATAAGTAATTTAGGGTTTAACTCAAAAACTAATTGGTAATAAAAAAAATAATCTAAACTCTTATAAATTTACATGTAAAATCTGATATTCGTGATAAATATCTTAACACTTAACAAAGAAAGATATATGTGTCTTTTAGAGAGCCATGAGAGGCTGCAACAACCCTGTAAACATGGACTGAGAGACAACTACAAGTCAACATGATGTATATTTTGTTTGTTTGGTAGGACCTGCCATTCCTTCTCTCTTCTCTCTTCTCTCTTCTCTCATTGCTTTGCTGCTCTCTCTCTCTCTCCTTTGCTTTCTTAAAGCGGTTCAAAGATGAGCAAGCTCTTCTCTCGGAGGAGCCATTTAAAACTGAGCCCTGTTTTTTCTCTCTAGGAAAACCAAACCATCTTGGGAAACTATTTAAAACCCAACCCAACCTCCCCTCCTTAATCTTATCACTGTTACAAATTCTACTTGGGTTCCTCTCCCTCATGTCTATCTAGCTCATCTCCCTGTGTTCATTCTCAAATTTGACCAGCACTGCTCCCAAAAGTCCTTGTGGAAAAAGAAAAGCTAGAAGCTATGGACGTACGGCGCCGCAGAAAACAAGCCAAGACTAGCAGCAGTTCCTTCTCTGAAGGCAAGTTTCCATCACCTTCTTCCTCATCACTCGATCAAACTTCTGGGTTCTTCCTCTTTTTGCTTAACTTTTAATGGGTTCTTCTCTGTTTTGGTTTATCTGAAATGGGGTTTTCTTTCTCGAGTATCACCTTCTTCCTCACCACTCGATCAAACTTCTGGGTTTTTTCTTCTTTTTGCTTAACTTCTAATGGGTTCTTCTCTGTTTTGGTTTATCTGAAATGGGATTTTTCTTTCTCGATTGTTTTCTAGGATATATAGGTGCTAACCTTACCAAATTTACACTCTGTTTGAACCTTTCCTTCATTTCTGCATATAATAATATGATACTCCATGCTACATCATTGCTGGTCCATATGGTTTTTCACTTTTTGGTTTTTATTGATCAATGTTACTTTTAATATGATCTATCTGTGTAAATCTTCTCTGTCTCACTCTGTTTCTCTGTTTTTGCATGAATTTTAATAATGGCAGAGGTAAGCAGCATTGAGTGGGAGTTCATAAACATGTCGGAACAAGAAGAAGATCTCATTTGTAGAATGTACAAGCTTGTCGGAGAAAGGTAAAACTTAACATGTCAAATTAATCTTTTTACATGCAAGTCATTGTTACCCCCTTATCAGTCCTTGTGTACATTTGGAGTAAAAAAGAGAGTGATGTTAGCCTTATAAGTTATAACAAAGGATAAGAACAAATGTCGGACTCACTCTATTTATTAGTAGTTAGTAGTGACGATACATATCGATTTGCTAGGTTCATTAATGTGACACCATTGCTGGGTAAACGCTCCTATTACATTGTTATACTACTGGTCCACTACTACTACTACTCTATCTAAATTTGTATACGATGTTTGTTTCAAGTATATGGTTTCTGTAGTTCGAGATAAAACTAGCTAGTTTTGCCTTCTCGCTAAAAGACATACCTAACTATCATTATTATCGAGTAAACATGAGATTAATTTGGTGATTATTTTGGGACTGTAATTACAATGTAAGCAGATTATGAACACGATGCAGAACGTAATGAAGTGATTAATCAGTTACAATGTAGAATGTCTTCTAATTGAAATCTGTATAGCTCAGGTGGGCACTTATAGCCGGGAGGCTTCCGGGCCGGAAAGCGGAAGAAATAGAGAGGTTCTGGTTAATGAGACATGGAGAAGTATTTGCAAGTAGAAGAAGAACAGAGCAGGAGAAGTACCAGCAAACCCAGCAACTATGTAATAACAATAACAAGAACAAATCTACTAAGAATATCAGGAGATACATTTCCTGATCATGTCCGATCATCATCACAGTAGGACTTAGAACTAGTTAAAAGAAATTTAATTTCAAATTCTGGAAATTCTCTTATGTATCGAGCTACAAGTGAACTAAGCATTTATTAACAAATTTCAACCGAAATTATACTTAATTTTTATTGATAAATGCAATTCAATCATTCATTTATGTTGATTTAAGTATATCTTGATACACTAAATACTCTCTCTTTAAATTCATGTATTATTTTTCTTTCTTTTTCTTTTTTGACCACCTACCTATGTTCACAAGTTATGTTCAGAAGTTAAGGTAGTCGTGACTTACGTCTTTGGTTAATTCTATCTAGACTTGTTACCTTTCTCCCTTTGTCTCTCTCCCTCTCTCTGACACACTAATCCACATGACACAAACACAAGCACAGACATCATTGGAGAAGGATTCAGAAAATATTTTGAGGTTAGATACTTGGAGATCCCCTATGTACTTGACATTTATGGTTTTGGCCAATATTTCTCCTTTGGTCATTTAAAGCAGTTGATTTGTCTCTATCCTCTCTCTTCCTCGTTTCACATTAATTCGGTCATTCACATATAGTCTATATCTCATAATCATTCTTGCAGTGAAGTTTAACATCTCCACCCACCCCCTTCCCCACAAACCCAGACATATATGCATCCATGCATTCATTTCAAAATCTACAGAACCAACTCCATCACCCTATCGTTTGTTCAAAATAGCCTATGATCGAGCTTGTAAGACTCATGTGCAATTCGCTAAAAGAATTAATCCCTAATATGTCCATACTGTTTCAAAGTATTAAAATTCCGGTGCCTAAAAATATTAAACTAACTCATTAAATTGTATACCTTCCATGATCTAACAATTCCAACTCAAAAATTTTAGTAAACACTAGAATTATTCTAGGTGCTTTGCTGGAAATAGTAATGGAATAGTGGGGCAACAAATTAACCCTATTTAGTATCTAATGTGTTTGGTCTAGTGGAAGCATGTTAGACTGCAAGTAGAGCGGACGCTGCAAGGTTACTCCTGATAATAGAGGTTCTCGCTTCGAACCCTAGCTTGTGAAAAACATCCCCTGGAGAGGGGTCATATCTTAAATTGTTCAACAATCCCAGAGTGATAGCTCACTTAACAACCATATTGTGATAAAAAAAAATAACGCTATTTAGTCCAATAGTCATTTTCAACCTCAAACTAAAACCAAAAATGTTGAACTCATGCGTTGGTGCACTTGTTGGAGACTTAGAGGACATCGTGGATGTATGTATTTATTAGATGAACGACACATTTCTTTCACGGGGGTATATGGGGTAGCATGTAACGTTCATCTTTTGTGCTGTATGTTTCAATAAACGAGTTTAATTTAGGGTCTTGTCAACATTTTCTAGCTCGAGTGCTAAATGAGCTGCAAACACAAATGAATGTTGAGAACATTGTGAAGAAGAAAGAGAAATGCCTCGTTGTTGAATTTAAACCCAAGAACTTGGAAGTATATGGAAACCAGTTGTCCAGCCGTGCTTCACTGTCGGATTTTAATATAATTGCAATCAGGGCCCAAATCTTGGCGTAAGCGGTACTGGCCCAAGCTCTAGATTATCTCTTTCGGCTATATTTTACTTGGCACAATGGGAATGAGCCTACTATATAAAAAGAAATTGGGCTTGGAAATTGCGCCTAAATACCCCTTATTTTTTCTCATTAAAAATGGACGTGCATATACAAAAATTCGTGGATACATGCACATAGATATTTATGATCCATAAAGTTGATATTAAGTTAAATACTTATCTTAAGCTACATAGAATTATAGAACATAGTTACATATAGGACTGATATGATCGTTAGAGCAAGATGAATAATACCAATGAATAGTTTTAAGATTGGTGTTGATAAAGTAGTATGAAGTTTACATTTAAAATCAATTGGTATTAGAGAGAGTAACCCAATCTCTTATAAACCCACATGCAATGTCTCATATTCCTGATGTGAGATTGATATCTCAACACGCCTCCACACGTATGAAGAATCTTCAAGTCTAATACGTAGACAACATTTGGGGTTGACGTTGAGTTCGTGTGACCTTTGGGACTCACACATGGACGTGGGTAACCCGCTCTGATACCATGATAAAGTAGTATGAAATTCAACTCCAAAATCAATTGGCAATGGAGAGAGTAGCTCAAACCCTTATAAACCACAGGCAAGGTCATATTTTCCCGATGTGGGATTTATATCTCAACACGCTCTCGTACGTGTGGTGAATCTTCAAGCCTAACACATGAACAATATTTAGGGTTGACGTAGAGTTCGTGTGACATTTGGGCTTCACACGTGGACTTGGACAACCCACTTTGATACCATGATAAAGTAGTTTGGAGTTCACATCCGAAACAAATTGACAATGGAGAGAGTAGCCCAAACCCTTATAAACCCACAAGCAATGTCTCATATTCCCGATGTCGGATTGATATCTCAACATGGGTTTCATACACTACCAGAGAAAGTAGTATAGCCGACAAAAAAGGCCAACGAAGGCTTTTTCTTCAGCTAAAGTGTACTTTAACCAACAAAAAAATCTGTCGTCGGCTAAAAAAATTCGTCGGCTATAGTGGACTTTAGCCGACGAAACTCTAATTCATCGGTTAAAGGCTACTATTTCGTCGGCTAAAGCTCTTAACTTTAGCCGACGAAGCATCTTTAGCCAACGAAATTTTAAAGTATAAGCAAAATTTTTTCAGCTAAAATTCCTTATATTGACTGTTAGGATCGAGCCCTTAACATTGTCGGATCAAGTTGAATTTTTTCCTATACATGTATTTTATCATGATGGTCATATCAGACGGTTCGATTTTCGTTTGTGAATTTTGATCATCAGAATCACAACATGCCTACTAATGTTGTATAACTTGTTTACTAAGTTTTAAGTAAATGTTTCATTTCAAAAAAAAAACTCTACGTTGAATTTTAAAGTATAAGCGAAATTTTTTCGGCTAAAGTTCCTTATATTGACCGTTAGGATCGAGCCCTTGACATTGTCGGATCAAATTGAATTTTTTCCTATACATGTATTTTATCATGATGGACATATCAGACGGTTCGATTTTCGTTTGTGAATTTTGATCATCAGAATCACAACATGCCTACTAATGTTGTATAACTTGTTTACTAAGTTTTAAGTAAATGTTTCATTTCAAAAAAACTCTACGTTGAACCTTCAAACTCAAAAATTCGTGAAATAAGATATGACCGGAATGGTGAAATACTTCTACGGTTGATAATCACGTAATTCTGGTAAAGTTTCTGTGTCGATAGTTGTGGTCAACGTAATTTACCATTCTTTCTCCCTATGGATAGCCTTATCTTCGGGGCTTATTTTTTTAGTAAATTTGTATACCACTGATTGTGTCTCATCGATTTGAAACTATTTTGAGTTGAAGGCCCGACCAAAGTACATAATTTAGACGGTCAAATGACCGTTTCCATGCGTTTAGGTTTGACTTACTAGATTGACCATCCGGATCGAGTTCTCAACGTTATCGGATCTCGTTGAATATTTTATCATACATGTATTTCATCATGATGGTCATATCAGACGGTCGGATTTTCGTTTGTCAAGTTTGATCATCAAATTCGTTGGCTATAGCAAAATAAATAAATATAGCCGACGAATATATTTAAAATTCGTCGGCTATAGTGAAATAAAATAAATATAGAAGACAAAAATATTTAAAAGTCGTCGGCTATAGTAAAATAAAATAAAATAATTAAATATAGTTGACGAAAATATTTAAAAGTCGTCGACTATAATGAAATTAATAAAATAAAATGAAAATTAAACTGACTATAGCCGAAGATAATATTTGAAATTCATCGGCTAAAGTACTCTCAAAATTTTCAAAATCCCCGCCACAAATTTTAAACTCTAGCCGACGACATTTTGCATTTCATCAGCTAAAGTACCCTCAAAATTTTTAAAATTCCCTCAAAAAATTTTGATTATTTTCTATATCATTCATCTCTCTTCCTCCTCCTTCTCCTACTCCTCCTAGTCCTTCTCCTCCTCTACCTCCTTCTACTCCTCCGGCGGCAACTCCTCCACCGCGGCTCTTCCTCCTCCTCCTCCTAATCACCTCTGGACAATGGTGTGGTGGCGGAAAAAAGAAAAAAAAATTAATCAAAAGTAAAAGAGATAAAAGAAGAAAATAAAAAAATTATTTTTTAAACTTTAGCAAACGAAATACAGGCGACGAAATGCAGACTTTAGCTAGCAAAAATCAAACTTTGGTCGACGAAATTAAAACTTTAGCTGATGATTTAGATTTATTTCGTCGACTAAACTTTCCACGGTCAAATATTTTTGACCAAGGGTTTGCGGTTTATTTGACAAAACTTTTGCGTAATTTCGTCTGCTAAACTTTCCACGATCAAACATTTTTGACCAACGCTTTGAGGTTTAGCTGACGAAATACCCGTGGTCGGCTATAGTGCAAGACTATAGCCGACGAAATACTCGCAGTTGCTATAGTCTAGGACGAACCTTCGTCGGCTATAACTATAGCCGACGAAATTTTTTAATAGGCCGACAAAAAAATTTCGTCTGCTATAGTAGTTGTCCTGGTAGTGTAAATAAGATATATGTCTAATTATAATAGAATTAATTGCAAAACACCGCCTGAACTATCATCAAATTTTTATTTTCATACTTAACTATCAAAAACTTGCATTTTGATATCCTAAGTTTAATTTCGTTTGTATTTTGATACCTTAACCACTAACACCTTTAAAATTTAAAGGCATTTTCGTTATTTCATCAAGTGTATCATTTTTTACATTTACTTTAACAAATAATTTATTTTTTGAGGTTATCAAATACAAATAGAACAATTTACTTTAGCCAAAATATTCAAAAAAAAGTAATGAAGCCATACATTTTACCAGAGATTTCAACAACGTCAAGGTCGAGCCGTTGAGCTGGCAAAATAAGATCGAGAGAAGCCTCCATTGTCCACCAAATTTGGTTCTTCTCGAACGGAATCCATCGACGTCATCTCGTACTTCTCCATCAGAGTCGATGATGAGCGGCTCCTCAAGTTGTCGTCGTCAAGAGGTTGTCGTCGAGTAGAGTTGGCGGCTGATAGGGACGACAGCTCGGGTGAGAGAATTCGTGAGAGAGGCGCGCTGGGAATCCGTTGACGATGAATCAAATGTAGTCATTCATAGAGAGAGAGAGATTTCATAGAGGTAAGCTAGGTAGAGAATATGGGTGTGAAGTTGGTCAAGGGTATATTAGGTATGAGATAAAAAAAGAGTTGATGTGATTGGATTTGAGGTGGACTTACCTGAATAAAAATATTTAGATGAACTTATAAAGATGAAAATGAGCAAAATGAGACTTCAATGAAATTTTCTATCTAGGGTTGAAGATGCCCTAACCTTAGTTGCCAAAAAAAAGATACCCTAACCTTCTACATACTCTCTCCGAAGTACTTACTACGCACAGCTCGCGGGTTTTTTTCGATGAAATGTTTAAGCATTTGACTAATCAAATCGCGAACCATTCTCTAAACCCACCTTTCCTTTGCATGGCTACGTCCCGCAGGTTAATGTGTTTCAATTCAGTCTATCTAATAATCTAGCTTTCTGTATCCATCTTCATATTCAGGAGCAGGGTGTTTGGACTTAGGAAACCCTAATATCACTCTCGCTTTCTCTACACACGTATATAATCACTGACTTAGTTAATAACGATCTGATGATGACAGATCTAATCTCATGTCTTAATCAAAGATGAAATTTACTAATTAATGTTAAACCCCGTGAATTAATACTCTGACCGACCGAGTCCCTGAAACCGAGTGCGAATGAAAAACAGCACAATTCCCACCCAGGAGTAAATCATCATCACTAGCTAGTACTAGTGCCTGTAACTCTTTACTCGGCCTCGACCTCGACCTCGACCTCTACACAATCACTGGAAAATTATATATGCTAGCTGGTGCAAATTAAGATGGCTCTGTAATTGGCTCTCTTTGACATCGACAGCAACGGAAAGTTGTTTTGGAATAAAATGGCCAAAAGGTTTCTCGATATATGAATGATAGCTGGGCATGCTGATTTGAAAACGAAATTGTTGGAGTCTTTTGATTAATTCTTACGAGGTCATGAATCTAATTGTTGGAGCATTGATTTTAGAGGTATTTGATGTTACATCCAATTTAGTAGACTCATTTTAAATTACACACATTTTTAAAATTATTTTAAAATACATTGAAATTTATTAATTAAGTTTGTTTAAACAAAATAAACCTATTATTTAGAATAAATAATAAAACATATTTTTTTTCTAGAATTACAGAAGTTATCGTTATCTCTAATCGTTAATGAAATAGTATCCCATAAATATATGAACTCTAACCCCTATCCATATACCCTAAACCCTAACCCCTATCCATATACCCTAAACCCTAAACCCTAAACCCTAAACCATAACCCCTAAACCATAACCCTGAAACCCTATACCCTAATCTCTAACCTAAAACCCTATACCTGAAACCCAAAACTCAATTCCTCTATTTGTAACCTAACTTAAAGGTTATAAACAAAATACATGGTTGATACCTATACCATAAGCACAAATTAAAATGTAGAAAAAAAAATTAAAATCAGAATGGTCAAACCGTCAGGAGAAAAATGGTGACAAATTTTAGTTTTAAAAATAAAACTTATAAGACATGTTAAATAATTTGAATTGGGTGTAAATTAAAATGAAATATGTGAATAAGTTTATCTTAAAATATACTTCATTTTTAGGTTTTTCTCTAATTTTCTCTTGTTTTTATTTCTTTATTTTTTACAAACACAAGCCAAACGAGCTAACCCTGAACTGTCTCCAACCAATTTCCCACCGCTGCTCATCTCTCTCAAAAAAGTTTCATCAAATCTTTAAGGAGCTTAGGAGCTAGATGACTTAACATTTACAGTATTAGTATTCAACTAATGTTTAGTTTCATACAGTAATGAGACTTGAAATGTGCCTTGAACTTGGTCTATAAATCTATGTGACGTTTATATACAAATTCAAAGACTTGCAATTGAGCAAGCTTTGTGTCCATATACATATGCACAGTAAAAAAGGCTTTGAAAGGAAAAAAGCATTCACCAAATCATGTATCATCCTTGCTTACCCTACCACACAACCACATAGAACATATGGAGCCATATCTAATCGTACCCGTGTAAACGAGGGTCTCTAAATTAGGCCAAAAGCTTCGTATACCCCATGAAAGGGGTTTAGGTTTTTGGGTAGCTTGTCCTAATTGGAAAAGGGGTACAAAATAATGTCCAAAAAGGTAAAGGAAGAGCCTAAACGGATAAGTGTCCTGTCTTATAAATTTTTGGAGGCGATATATAATCTAAAAGGATGTTTAACACATCAACACATTGGTTTCACAAGATACACATACATCGAGAGCGTCATTTTGACTCATCTACAGTGGCAGACTAGGATTATATAGGCATATTATAGTAAAATTTTGTTAAATTAATATTTAATTAATTAATAATTTTGTTAAAATATTAATTTTTACCGGTCTCAAGTCGAGGACAACATAATAAATTAATAATTCGTTAAATTTATAAAATAATACAAATACGAGAATTCATATAGACTCCAATGAATATATAAATTAATAATGTCTTAATAAATAAAATTTATTACACATTTATGGAGACTTGATCAAGAATGAGTCAATTATGACTTGTTTTTTCTTTATGCATTTCATCTGTCATCGTTGATTTTTTAACTCCTTTGAGATGAGAAACCATTTTTATGTTTCTAATGTGTTGTGTAACTATGGTTTTTGTTTATTTAAATAGTGTGTTGTTTATTTAATGTTCATCTTGTGAACTTGTATAGTACATCGAACTTACATGATACATTGAATAATATAGTACATCGAATAAAGTAACTTATTGAACAATGTATTTGTAATAAATTTGACAAAATAAATAAGATTTTTCTATAAATTAATAAGTTATTAATTAATCAATAAATTAATAACTTATTAATTTATCGATTAATTAATACATCGCTAAATTAATAGATTTTGACAGTCCCGACCTTATTAATTTAAAGAGGTTTTACTGTATTATATTATATATATTTTAAACTACCGTGGGGGCATATTAGTTTAGGCTAATATTTAGTATGTTAGCAAGTATATCACTAATTAATCCTACTATACATGAAAACTCAGTGAACGCATGAGCCCTCGCTAGCCCCCTCTAGGTCTGCTAGTGCTCATTTACAACAAATTATTCACACCCAAACCCTAAATCCTATAAGGCGGCAACCCCAAGTGCCACCATAAACCCCAAATTGATGCCTTGCATTGATCCCAATCTCTTTTTTGCAGGGATCACAACCTCTCTGCATCCCTATAACCACCATGGCCCCCAATCTCTCATCACTTTCATCCTCAATCTATGTTAAGTTTTTCTCCTCTCGATCCAAGAACCCTTCCAGCTCTTTCGGTTCAAGATACACAACGAGCAAGAAGAAGATTGTTGGTGCATAAAATTTCTAGATTAGAGATTGTCTCACCAATAATACGAACTAGAGCAGAAATTATCTTGAAATGCTCATTCGTCTACTAGACCAGATAGAGGGTACATATAAAAGACATTCTAACGTCCAAGTCAATGTCTAATGTAAACGAGTGGAGAAGCTAGGATCATAATGAGATAATCACCTTTTGAGGCTGAACGTCGCTTATATAATTATGATTTTCTTAGAAAACAAGTAACATATTAATGTTGTAATGATATCTGCATTCATATCTCGATTTATGACGATAATTATGACTTACTTATGATTGCATTGATGTTTATACACTTATAGTTGTACTTATTACTTGAAACGATATCAAATTCATTATTGTATTGATGTCATGTCACATAACTGTTGTAATCGTTGTACCCAATGTAACTGACAATCTTATGCTACATTCAACATCGCATTCATTGTATCCATAATGTTCGTACCTTACTTTCTTCTATCAATATACCATTTACTTTGCCGAGAATCTTAGGGAGAAATATTTCTACCTCCCATAAAGGTACAAGAGAAGTCCCCCACATGATATGCTGAGTAATATAATACTTTTTTGAGAATACCACCCTACCTACCAAGAGTTATCACTTGGGTTTTTAAACAGTAAAACTATTCCAAGAGCAATAAATCTCAACGTAAAATAATCAAGGTATATGATTACGAGTTGGGATGTGACATGAAGGGTCAAGAAGGCCAGGCAAACATTAAAGAAACAAAATAATTATGCTTCAAATGAAGTCAAAGATGGAGGCTGACGTATGTAGTGAGTCAACACTCGGTAAGTTTTCTTGTTGCCTTGGTTGCTGAGAGAGCGTAGAAAAGAATGGCTATTAGTTTGGATCATATTAGTCTTGATAATGTTGATCAATTCATGGGTGTTTGTTTTGTTTGGCAATTTTTCTTAAAATGTTGCATTGGGTAACTTGAATAGGTATCGTTCGGTGACATGATTCTGAAACGGCGAAGGCATGGCCGATAGTGTGCTGGTTAAGCCATTCAGGGCTTCTGGGTTTTTGTTTGAATCGAAAGACGAAGGTATCTTTGTTAGACAAGACGAAGGAGAGAGGGTGAGAGCCAGACAAAGAAGATGAAACTACCAACCTATCCTGAGAAAAATGAATAATAACTTGAGGTTGACACAGTTATTGACGGCATGTACTTAAATCAGGTTTGATTCTGAAATTAATGTACTGATGAGTTTTTTATGAAATGTGAGAAACCTTAATTATCAGTGAGGAAATGTTTATGTACTATTGCTAGAATTTTCCCTGTTTATTAAAGAAACAGATTATGGATTTTTAATTTGTGATTATTTATGTCAATGACATTAATGACTGATACACTTGAGGAGAATAAAAAACCCTAAAACATCTGATGTCAGAGTTTGAGGTGAAAGACTTTTGGAGACCAAATCTTTCCTCGACTTAGAGTCATGCAAAGTGCAAATAGAATTTTGGTCCATTAATACAATTACATCTAGAAGATGTTGAGATGTTTTAATGAGAATAAAACAAAGTCCTCAAGAACGCTTATAATCATGTGAAGTCTAGTTAGACTTGTATCATCGTGATAATGATATCAAAGACATATTAAGTACAATAGGCCCATTATTGAACTTTGTTAAATGCCCTAAATCGGACATCTCATCCGAAATGATTTTGTTAGCTAGATATAATTCTGCGCCAACACGCCGTCCTCGTAAATGGCTTTACTGTAAAGAATACAATAATCTTAGAGGTATATGAAACAAAAAAACTCTTTAAATTATGTTGTCTGTTAAGTTATTCGAGAAGCATGATCAAAGTATTAGTTTTACATAGTTTGTAGTTTTTAGAGGCATGGAAAAATTGTGTGCATCTAATATCAATGATGCAATTCTGTTGTTCACATATCTTTCGAAAAAGAAATCAAGGGTTGATACATTGGCCAATTTTGGTGTTTCAAGTATAGGTTTTGTCACGCCCCGACCCAAGATTACCTCCCTAACCCTGGGTTAGGACGTGCGGGACCCAACTCAAGTGAGATTTACTCGAAATCCCCCTTGAGCCAGGATAACCCTATTCAAACAGTCCAAACGGCACCGGAATAAACCTCAAATCGGAGATTATCCTGTTTCCCACATTTGAATCTCAAATGTGCCATTTAAAGAACCTAGGGGTTCTAATAATATTTGTGACTGCACCTGAATCCCGGTCAGGCTGCCTACGTACCCTGTCTTTTCAGGGATCAAGCCACACGTAGCTCTTGTGTAAGATTCACCCTAGCCGGGCAGAATCCCGCTTTTCTAATTATCGGTCGATTTATTAGTATGGATAACAAACATCTAACGCGTATCCGGAGTTTAACCTCTCCGCTAAGGTATCCACCGACCATCTATCTGTCGGGACTATCCCAAACAATCCACCATACAATTATACAACAGGATTTCACAGCAATCGTAAAGAAATAACAACATGCACACATAAATATATAATAAAACATAGTGGCAACCACGTAAATAAACCAAACCACGGCATCTAAGATATTTCCTCCTACTTGGCATCTCTGAAAATAACTATAATTATCAGGGGTCTTTATGGAATTACCATCTCAATGGCATTCCTGTAATTAGCCCAAAACTGTTAGGGCAATATGGACAGTCTAGCCTTAATGGCAGTTTCGTAATTATACACATCAGTCAGGGTTATTTCTAGGATTTCTGTCCCAAGGGCAGCCCTGTAAATATACAAATATGGCAGGGGTATTCTGGGAATTCCAGCTCTAGTGGCAGTCCAGTAATAAACTCAAACTACCAGGGGTATTTCTGGGATTTAACCACAATGGCACCCCTGTAATTACTCTAAACTGCCAAGGGCAGTTCTGACATTTCCTATTCATGGTAATTCAGTAAAAACCCAGATCTACCGTGGTAAAAATCCAGAGATTTACCCTCTCTTCCCGCCGATCACCTCTCAGGCCAAAATCTCAGCCTACCTGGCCGGACTTCGCCCCTCCCTGCAAACCTAGCCTCTAGGACATCTCCAACAATCCTAAACACCTAGGCACAGTGTCAAGAGTAGATAGAGGAGGTTAATACCTCTCGGTACCGAACGGGACCCCTGCCTCCTCCTCGTCAGAGCTTCCCTCCACCTCACCACAGCTCGACAACCTTCCCTAAACACCGAGAACTCGACTTGCTGGTGTTAGGCTCCAACCTCCGGTGGGCCGAGACGTGGTCTGAAACGGTGGGGTTCGCCGAACCGATCAAGAACAGTGGTGCTTGATCACCTTCCACAGTGGGCAAAAAGCTTCCATAATAAGGGGGTTTTGTAGAGGAGAAGGTGGCAAGTGTTTTGGTGATGGTGCGCCGTCTTGGGGTCGACAAACGAGGGTGGTTACCGGAGACGACAACCGGGCTCGGGAGAGGTGAGAGGGAGAGAGAAAGAACCGGAGAGAGAGAGAGAAAACCGAGAGAAAATCCCTCCCCCCCCGGTCAACACACAAAAAGATATATATATATATATATACCCAACACCAACGGCCCAGATCAATCTCTGATTGATCTGACGGCCCAGATTTTGTTACAGAAGTTACCATGAATAGTAAGAAGATATTTTTCCTATTTACTTTTACCGCACGGTAACAACACTTTATTCCGCATAACTTTCACATACGAACTCCGATTAATTCATAGGACATACCCACAAGTTCGTATTAACGTCCTCCACATCTTTCCCGAAGGAAACTCCCTCAAATTCTCGACTTAACGCAAAGTCCTCTTTTTCTACGATAAAGTAACTTATCATTTGTTACTTCCGTAAATTCGATAAATTCGTAACTAACAACTCATAGCTCCGGAAAATCTTCCGGACATACCGGGGATCCCGTAATAACATAATCTATCCCTCGGGACATTAATTCTATTTTTCCCCAAAACTAAGAATATCTCGATAATAATTCGGGGAAAATTAACAGTGCGGTTAACATTCCCTGTAACTCGCCTAATCCCGGTAAAAATGTTAATTTCGGGACGGGGTGTTACAATCTACCCCCCTTATAGAAATTTCGTCCCCGAAATTTCCTCTGCGAAAGGTAAAACCAACTGTCCAGGAATGTCGTCAAGTTCCACCGAACAGAGCTTCAGGAAAACCAGAGTCACAAGCTCCAAGTATCATTTTCTTTAGCATTCAGAGTCTCCCCGCATTTGCAATATGGAAAACATAGCTACACTCGCTTAAAACACTAGGGTACGATACCCTAGTCTCATCCTTTTCATCGTAATCGACTCTATAAGACTTGCCTCTTAACTCTTCACAAGCTAATTTCCAAAATGCCAATTTCGACAATCCGGCAACTTTCCCAAACGTAACCCAAACTAACTTGAAGTCGACTCGAATGCTCTACTTACACGACTGCCACACTTGGCATTTAACACCAAAGTCTTCCACATGGAAGGGTAAAAATGCTACGGAGAGGGTGATGTACCATATATGTACATCGGTGACACCCATCTAGCACGAGGCCTTTTGGGAGCTCAGTGGCTTCGGAGGGGATGGGAACTCCGAAGTTAAGCTTGCTAAGCTTAGAGCAATCCCAGGATGGGTGACCCCCTGGGAAGTTGCTCTGAGAGCTCCTGGAAACAAAACCGTGAGGGCCGGCGGGCCCAAAGCGGACAATATCGTGCTACGGCGGAGATGGTCCGGGATGTGACAATTGGTATCAGAGCCACTCTGCCGAAGGGTGCGAATGTGCCGACGAGGACGTCGGGCCCCTAAGGGGGGTGGATGTAACATCCCACATCGACCAACGGAGAGGGTGATGTACCATATATGTACATCGGTGACACCCATCTAGCACGAGGCCTTTTGGGAGCTCAGTGGCTTCGGAGGGGATGGGAACTCCGAAGTTAAGCTTGCTAAGCTTAGAGAAATCCCAGGATGGGTGACCCCCTGGGAAGTTGCTCTGAGAGCTCCTGGAAACAAAACCGTGAGGGCCGGCGGGCCCAAAGCGGACAATATCGTGCTACGGCGGAGATGGTCCGGGATGTGACAGGTTTTACTTGGTTTGATTCATCTGCGAATTTCATTAGTCAATTTTTTGTAAGAGATAAATTGGGTTTTCCCAATTTTTGTTTTCGTTAAGTGGATCTTTAATTTGTAAAAAGCAGAATCTGTCATGTTTTTATTAAAAAAAAACACAACGCCACCACCTTACGTCAACCGCGTGTAAAAGGAAGGAAAGTTTTCTTGATCTTGTGCTGCTTTCATTTGGGTGAGTTTTGGGTGAGGAAGAAAGTATTCTCTTTTGACGATTTCAAATTTTGGGTGATGATATATTCTTGTGCTTCCTTATCATTGGAATTGTTGGGTGATGGCATATTCTTTGTGTGTGCACAGCAAAACCTCTTTACCATGCTCCGTCGTTGGCAGAGCTCTACCGAAAAACAAAACTCTGGTTTTGCATTTAAGGCAATAGCTAGATCCAATCTCGTTCGTCGACCACTAAAGGAGAGGTTTGTGGTAGCTACGGCATGGGGAGTCAATGGATGCTCTGGAAAAGCTACGCAGAACCTAATCTAACTAATCCAAGATCCTTGGATGTCGAAACAGTTGTTGGCTGTGACGACTAAGGGTCTTGATGACAGCGAGAGTATGCTGACAAGAATGAGCCTACTGAGGATGAATCTGACGAAGGAGCTGATGTGGAAGTCATGTCCAAGAACACTGAATATCCTGATTGCTCCTGTGATTGGGAAGAGAATTCAATCGGGTCTGATGACGCGAATGGAACTAGTTACAACAAGGGAATCATGGCTGCTGAAATTTCATGAATGGTGACCGAAAAAAGTGGTGGTGCTAACCTGGAAGAGAACATGAGTAGGGGCGGCTACAGTATGGAGTTGCTGGTGGAGGCGATGCCTTGGCCGCCGTCAACATGTCTGCAACACGCGAAGCATCCCTGGTAGGGTTTGGAGATGGGCTTGAGTCTTTGGACCTGAGTCTAAAACTAAACCCCTAAAATGTCAAATTTGGAATTGGGCTTTTAAACCCGATTTTAAATTGATTGTGGCTTAAATCATGGTGTTTGGATAGCTTAGTAGATTGAGTAAGCTGATCTCAACTTGATGGATGCATAGGGCTTAGAGTTCTGCAATTGAGCGCTTTGGTTCTGATTTTATGTTTCTCTAGTATCTTGTATAATATTAGTTTTATCCTCTGCTAAACTCACAATAAGTGAGCTAAATGCTTAATGTAATGGCCTTATTATGTCCCTTGAGGTTATTGTAATCTGCTATTCTAACCTGAGTTTTATATGAACGACATTTTATTTCAAAAAAATAAAAATGGAATTGTTGGGGTAAGGAAATGTTAAATGACTATTTTGTTCAGTTAATCAGAGTTATTTGATAATTGATTTTTGATTTGGATACCTCTTTGACACATTAGACACATATAGCCATTTGTAATCGTACACGTTATCGCTGATACCCTTTTTCATTAGCAGCGATATAAACCTCCATTGCTAATGAATAGAGGAATATAACTATATGAAGAACGAAGAGGAATATAACTATATGTAATGATTGTAATCGTACGCATTATCGCCCATACCACTTTTCATTACCGGCGATGAAAAGAGGACAGACTAGAAATTAGGGTATAGCTTTTACCCTCCTCACCTATATTTTCCATGAAAAAATGAACAGTCATAGATTAGGAAACCCTAGAGGATAAGAGCAAGACTGTTCAAAGATTCTTCCGGCGTTCTTCCTCACTAGTCACTCAGTAAAAAATTCTTATCCATCAGGTGAAATTTCACCGGACTGACGTGGCAGCATCTTAGTCACCTATTTCAGTTTGACTGAAACGAGTGACTATAATACTGTCGCATCAGCCGGATGAAATTTGACCAGACAGACTAAAGAATCTTCCGTCACTCAACTAGTCTCTTTTGTTGTTTAAAAGCGCATGTTCTGGAGTCTACCGAAGGGTTTGTTATCTGGGCTATCAGGGGCACGTGTCAAGAGCTAGTGCCAACACGGTTTCATGACATCTTTATCTCGGTAACTTAAAGCATGGGTAAATATGGGGATTTGTATTAGGGTCGGGGTAAGTGTTGAGTACTTGTGATTACAGATTGACTTCATTGCGTATTTCCACATTGATTGATTGTTTCAATTTATATCTCAGTCCATTTGTCGCCGTTAAGTTTTAAACCACCGTAAAATACATTAACGTTCCAAATTGATTACAAACGGCTACCGAGCGAAACCGTATCAAAATACTAGACAGACAACCCAGGTAATAGATTCTCTGGATAGATTCTAGACGCCTCCTTTTGAGAGGGGTTTTGTGATTCCATGGGATTTTTTCTTGTTGGATTTGAAATGGTCAGCAATTGGACTTTTTTCTTCCTTTCCTTTGCTCTCAATTCTATAGTCTAGACTACCCTACAAGTTCATAATCACCAGAAAGCTAACTGGTCCAGTTTAGAGATTAAAGAACTATTTGCTGATCTTCAGTCAAATCTGTCTTTTTTTCCTTCTCCTTTCTCACCCTCCCCTTAATACCCCTCTGCCCTCCTCACACGTTCACTAAGAAATTGAGACACCTCGTACTTTCTTCTCCATCTTCAATTCTTCATTATAAGTTTATAACCACCTCCCTCTCTTGGTCCCTATATAAGCTAAACCAACCCATCAATCCTCCTATGGAGTTTTGGTGTTTCTGATCACAACCCACCTTCACATTCAACCATCTTCACTAGTTTGAAACACCCCTCTGCTCAATACTTGAACATTCCAAATTCTAGTTCAAGCATTTTTCTGTCGCTTATTTCTAAATGGAGAAGAGGAAGAGTATGTTGGGTTATTGGGACCAAAGGATTCTAGAAAGTGAGTTAACCCAGGGAAAGGAGCTGGCAGAGAAGCTCATGAATGAATTCCTCCACCCTTCATCATCCCAAGAAGAAAATGATCTACTGCTTTCAAAGCTGCTGTCTTCATATAAGAAGGCACTCTCTGTGCTCACAAGGGATCAACTTGGTTCTGAAGGAGAGTCTAAGCAAATCCAAGGGATGGACTCACCTTGTTCATTCAGTGAGATCTCTGACCAAGATAGCAAGAACAAGAATGTCTTCAAGAAAAGGTACTTAATTTGTTGAGTTGTTTTGTTAAAAGAGTACTGTTTAGCTATCCAAATTAGAAATGACGAAATTTGATCTGGTTCTGATATTGTTTTGGATTATTGGGTTTTGCAGGAAAACAATGCCCAAGAGGACTGAAGAAGTGAAGGTTTGCTCTGGAACAGGACAAGATGGGTCTCTTGATGATGGCTATAGTTGGAGAAAATATGGACAAAAGGATATCCTTGGTGCTAATTACCCAAGGTGAGAACTTCAATCCTTCAAAATCCATATGATCATGCTATTATAATTGAATAGACAAATAACAAAGCGTGAAATTTGGTTTAAGTGGTTTGAATCTTTGAGGATCCACCACCCAAGTGGCAAAGTCCCTATTGGAAAATACCTTTTGCTCATGATTTATTCATTGGTCTCTAATATCAAGCACATGAACTTCTAGAATACCCAAATATCATTTATTTATTTATGTATTTTTGTTTGTTTGGCATGATGAAGTCAAAAGAGTACTTTGAACTTATCCAAATTTTACCAAAGGTGGATATTTCTATAGAAACCTGGCTTTACATGTTCATGAATGCACTCACTAGCACAACTATTCAATAGGTACTGCCTTGTGAAAATTTTTGTCAATCTTGTTTTGCTTGGCTGATAGGCTTTACATGTAGTACCTCTTAGCATTAAACTCTCTCATACTGTTCTGCGTCCTCATGAACCAGAAAACACAAATTACGACAAGGAGCACAAAATAGTGTCTTTAGTTGAATTAGGCAACATGGACTATATTGATGTTGAAATACACCTCGTGAGCCTCTCAATTGATTCCTTTCGGTTGCTATAGTAGCCTTTATCTCAATGTCAATGAACTTGGTCTGAATTTGTTTTAGTTGTGTTCACAATCAATTCTTTCATGTCCTACCATGATGTATCTAACTTGTTTTGATCTTGTATTGCAGAGGCTACTATAGATGCACACATAGAAACACACAAGGTTGTCCAGCCACAAAGCAAGTTCAGAAATCAGATGCAGACCCAACAATCTTCATGATAACTTATACTAGAGAACATACATGTCACCTAGTCCCTCAGATAAAAGGAAAGCAGAATGTGTCTCTTAAACAAGAAGCAGGAACACCCAAACAGACACCAGAGAGATCATTCAGCTTCGGCCTAAGAGTTAAAACTGAGAATTTAAACACTAGAGAAGAGGTAAAGGAGATATTTCCATCATTTCCGTTCCCTTCCACACCGATAGAGTCCGAAAACAATGTGGTGGGAGAACATGTTTTCGCTGGAATAGAGAACGATTTCATGGATGGTAACTATGCTCGAACATTCAGGTCTCCAGCAACATTCGAATCAGACTACTTTGCGGCAGTGTCACCATGCCAGTTTGGACTAGTAGGCAATGATGTGCAGACTTCAGAATCTGATCTCACTCATGAGATACTGTCGGCTTCAAATTCTGTGGCAAACTCACCAATGGGGGAATTTGGTTTCTCACTAGTGGATTTGGATTTTTACTCATTTGAAAAAACCCAGAATGTAGTTTTCCCTAGCATTAATGTTCCTCACCCTTAGAGAAAAAAAATTAGGAAGGAAATGTTCAAACAAAGTGAGCTTTCCAGATTTCACTGCCTAGCTAGGTACTTCAATACTTAGAAGTAATGTGTAAGATGTACTATTTCGAAGTGTGTCTTTACCTTTTTTTACTTCCAAGTCTCATTGAATTACAGTTTCTTTGGTCCAAGAGGACATGTAGTGTTGATTGTAAGAAATAAAGTTGTCTTGCTCTTGTTACATGAACATTTCCATTCTGAAACTATTGGCCAATACACACACCTCGCACAACTTAAACCATTTTACAACACTTGAACAAGCAATAATGTAGTTCATAACAAGATGAAGGACAAAGGACTGGCAGCAAACTCAGTAGAATCATTTATTGGCAGGCTGCAAACTCACCCAACTTCTTTGAGCACTTAAAACTCTCATTCAATATCATCTTGGCATCAAACTTATACTCAAATCCAATTTGTTTTAGCTTTGTGGAACCCAAAGAAATCTCCCTCCCTAAATCTTCTACAAATCTGAAATCAGACAATGTAAGAAGAGAATTTACTGTTAGCCATTATAGAGGTGAAGGTCTAGTGAAACATAAAATGAGACTAGTAAGTGGTCACGTTTTAAATATAATTAGTATCACAACTACAAGTTGTAACAATCAGTGGCGGACGTAGGATTATATCTATATGGATGCGAAATTTTTTACTACAGTAGACACGTTATGTCTATAATAATTAGCTTAACAAATACAACTTACCCTTCACCTATGCTAATTTCTGGATGATATTTTTTCCAGTGGGAAGCTATTTCTGCAGATGACAGAAATGCAGTAGCACATATAAATCTGCCAGTGATTGAGGGCTTCTCCATGCATAAAATGTGTGCCTCACAGACATCTTCAATGTGCACAATTGGGACTTTACCAAGCAATTCCTCCAAAAATCTCAGAACCTGATACCTTGCCTTATTGTTTGTGACTTGTGAAGTGAGCACTCCCACGCTCTCAGTTAAGGTAGGGAGAAGGGTGTCCCCTCCCACAAGGCCACAAGTAACGCTGACTACTTCAAGCTCAAGATCACCATTCTCATTGCGCCTCAGCAATTCTTTCTCTGATAAGGTCTTTGAGTGTGTATATGCCTACAATGCAATACAATATGATGTAATCTGTACTTACTATACGAGATATGAGATTCAAATGGCATATTTCATCCATCTATTCTTTTTGTCCAAATAAAAAAAAGTCTCCTTAAAATGAATGAAGTATAACCTTAGGTCTTTCAGTATGTTAAAAGCATGCAATACATTTGAGTCCAAATAAATGAGACTCAGAGTGAACATTATTGAAGCACCGTCATATTTATTACACATTACGCTATTAATATTCTGTTGACTAATAAATGTAAAATGTTAACATAAGAGTTCTCTCACAATGAGATTTGTAGTTCTAGTGGTGAAGAGTATTTACTTTAGATTATCGGTTCCGTGTTCAAATTCTGTTTTCTAAAATATCAATTTTCTTTTTATGCTTATCAGTGTTTTCAAAGGCGTTTCGGGGCGGCGCTCGGGCGCGCCTTAGGGCGGAGCGAGGGAGAAAAGCCCCACCGGTTCTTTCGCCGGGACGCCGCTGGAAAGGCGACCGCCGGAGCGACGGGGCGCTGCAGAAGCGAGGCGAGACGAGGCGAGAACCCAGGAACCCAGAAAAACAGTAAAACAGTGAAATGAGAGATTCGAAATCGAGGCTCGAATCGGACATCAAGAGGCAAGGGAAGGAAGAGGAAGAGGAAGAGGAAGAGGAAGAGGAAGAGGAAGAGGAAGAGGAAGAGGAGAGGAGAAAGAATATACCAGTCACGCGCCGAACCGTCGCCTGGATCGCCGGATTCCGGCCGTTGACCGCCGAACGCAGTGGCGTTCGATCTCCCTGCATGGTGGCTGATTCCGGTTTCTGAGGGTTGGGTCAGGTAGAGGAGAAGGAGGGGAAGAAAGTGGTGGTAGAGCGCCGGCCAGTGGTGGCCGGATGGCGACTGTGACGCGGCGAAGGATAGGGCGAAATCGCCCTCTGTTTCGGAGGAACCGATCGGGGAAAATCTTCACCTCTTCCCTATTTATACAAAGATAAACTGCTGGGATCAAATCCCATAATGATCTAACGGTCTAGATTAAGTGGAGGTAAAAAGTAAAAAACTGAAATGGTTACTCTTTTTACCGAAATGGTAATTAAAATTACCAGAAACTTCAGAAATTCGTAGAAAATAAACAGAATGTCCGAAAAATAATCCGAAAATACCGGGAGACTCGTGTCGACACGTACTATGACATCAAGTCATTAAATCAGGTATTTGGAGAACTTTTAAAAACTCGAAAATGAACGTGGTCGTTCACTCGCGAAGTTACCGAATGTGACTTAAACCTCAGTAACTCGTCATTAACCACGGTTAAAACGTGCGGAGTCCTACAGAAGATCTTACTTTGCCTCCCCATACTAATGAATTGAACATTGATGATTGTGATGATATTCATGGTGTTAGTGAATATGATGCGGAAGATTGAAGTGTATCTTTTTAATTAAGTGTATCTTTCTAAACCCTAAACCCTAATTAGAACCTTGTTTTTGAACCTTGTGAAGTACTATTTGAGGATGAATTTATGGTTGTAATAACAATTAAATATTTTTTGTTATGTATTGAGATTATATGAATTTATTTATTATTTGTTGGAAAGGCGGTCGCCCCGTCGCCTCAAGGCTTTCGCCTCGCGGGGCTTCCACAATTCGCTTTCGCTTTCGTTTTCGCCTTTGAAAACATTGATGCTTATTACCTTCAATAATCCCTCATTGGCGAAAAGATTGAAAGAAGTCCAACAAGACTCGTCCAACACTTCTTTGAAGCCATTTCCAGTCTTTTAATGGTGATGCAGCCACCACAGAGGCTGTGTAAATGAGTCGTTTTACGGTGCCTGATTTGATGCAACACTCCACAATGCTCATTAGGCCAGAAACTGCTGCTTCAGAAGTGTCCTTGAACTAATGCATAAGTAAACAGAAGGGCATTAGGAGCTCACTAATTGAGTTCATCTAAAAGCAAACATCCGTATGGAGTTGCTCTAGAATTGAGACCTGAGAGTTGAGAGTGAACCCTATATGAAACAAATGAAACTCTATCTCATCATTATAAACAATGAAACTCTATCTCATCATTATAAACAATGAAAGACTCAGAATTTCTAATCGAAACTCGATGAACCAAATTAAATAGTGTGGCAGTGCCATTCATTTACACTTCTCAAGCTTAAATCAAACCTGAGTATGTTTGGGATCATGATGCAAAGGGGTAGCCATGTGGAAAACACACTTGCACCCTTGGATTGCTGGCTCAAACTGAATTGGACTATATATGTCAGCTTCAAACAATCTTAACCTGTTGTGTTCGCCATTAGGAACAAGACCCTTAAGAACTCCCACTTTACAGGCATCACCTGCACCAAAGAAACGTTAAAACCAATAGCACATAATCATGAATCCGATGAAAAACAGAGAAAGCATGAGAATTAAGGAGAGAATAAAGAGACCCAGGTTTCTCAATGTTGCATGAACATTATATCCTTTCTCTAAGAGACTCTTCACAAGCCAAGAACCAAGGTAGCTTGAGCTTCCTGTAACACAAACTCTCGTGCTTTCCATCGTCCACAGATTTGAGTTCAATTTACTAACGGCAAAAGCAGTACATATGAGGAGTCATAGATTGGCCGGCCATCTGCATAACTGACAATTGTACCGGAGGCGGAGGGACCTAGACCAAAGGAGGATCTCATACACCAAATATATGTTTTAGAGACGAATTAATAACTACTGTTTTTCATTAGTGGCAGTTTTTTATTATGTCTCTAATACTAGAGAGGAACAAAATTGTGTCCCTACTACTAATAGAGACGGAAATATTTTCCACTACTCAGTTAGGCGCCAAATTAAAAAATTTGGAGGTATAAATTTGGGAGCTAAGAATATATTTAGTGTTGTAGAATAATATTGAGAGAATGAATTCTCCTTATCTTATTGATAGAATGAAGCCTCTTTATATAGGGAAATACATGGGTCTCTTAGGATATTACATGAGCCAATGAGTCTATTACATGGATATGTGTAAAACCCTATTACAACATGGTTTACTACATCAAGCCCGTATACAAGACATGAACCAAGACACACATATATGTCAAATATCCTAGAATACTCCTCCTTGTGTCGCGTGTCTTCATGCCGGTATGGTGCTTACAGTGTTGTCTCATCAAAACCTTGCCAAGTAACAAAAACCCTATGAGAAAACTAAATATTGGTTAAAGGGAAAAGAGTACAACGCACCAACTACTCCATTGAGAACTCGCCATGTGATGCTCCCCCTGATGTGTACTTCAATCGGATTTTCTTGATGAATGGTTCATTCCAACATGCTTCTCAAGAGTAAATGTGAGCAAAGACTTGACCAAGTCTGCCATGATCAACCACAAATGGAGATCAATGGTCTTAGCGGTGTATGCAATGTTGCCTCGTTAAAAACCCTGTCAAGCAAAAACCCAGTGGGACAAAAAGCTTAGACTAAGAAAAAAAAGTGCAACATGGTTGACACAAACAACCACACCCTTCACATTTGATCATGACATGTATATGCAAGACTTTCCTTCAAATCTGCATCTTCCCCTGATCTTAAGATCATTCATAGGGCGCTTCCGGATCCCTAGTGACCACAGAGCTATTTTGACAACCTGACATCTGTATGCTCTTTCAACATGTCTCAAATGTGACATTACTCAGTGTCAGCAACTATGTGCACGATGCCTAGCAGCTGTGTGCACAACGCTCGGCAGCAGGCGTGCACAGTGCTCAATAGCTGGTGCACAGTGCTTGGCAGCTACGTGCATACCTCTCGGCAGCTGGTGCACAGCGCTCAGCAGCTAGATGCACAGCGCTCAGCAGCTAGATGCACAGGTGCACATATAGTGTCTGGCAGCAGTGCACAAGCAGCGCTCAGATAGCCCTCAGGCAGCGTGCTATATGTCCGGCAACTCGGCCACTAAACTGACCGGTGCCTAGATCATTATTCCGCCTCCGATGCATCTCGATTCATGCATGACTAGCTATGACATATGCAACAACCTTTCTCTCATGCCATAGGGATTAAATATGTCAGATACTCTTAAAGTATTCAAGTGATGTCTTTTGTCATATCATTGACATTGCGTGGGCGCAAAGCTACTTAGCTTTATAATGAATGGAGGAGAGGTCAAGTCTTTCTTTTGATTAAACAGATCAGTCTCTCTTGGAGTAAAGACCTTAACTAATCATTGGAGCATACACTACCAGAAAAAAGACTATAGCCGACGAAATATCTAAAAACAGGCCGACGAAATTTTTTTTCGTCGGCTAAGTTAAAATTTCGTCGGCTAAAGTGGCATTTTAGCCGACGAAAAAAAAATCGTCGGCTAAACTAATTTTTTCGTCGGCTATAGTTAAATTTTAGCCGACAAAAAAAAATTTCGTCGGCTAAAGTGCTTTTTTCGTCGGCTATAGTATGTGAACTTTAGCCGACGAAATTTGAAAAGTTTAGCCGACGAAATTAGGGTATTTCGTCGGCTAAAGTAACTTTTAGTTATAAAATTGTACTACGGATATTTCGGTGTCTGATTGACTATTGTGATACCAATCTGGAAGCAGAACGGGCGTAGGAGTAAAACTCATTGTATACAGGCTTTTTTGGCCATCCGAGTTTGTTTAAGGCTTCAAAATGAAGTTTTTCTAAACGCTTAATACACGAAAATGTCCATATCTATACCTATATGAGGTATTTTGGCCGAACCTTCAACACAACAAACACTCACCATAATGAGACGCAACTTTCCATCTAAAAATTTTGAGACATTTACCCCTCCATGATAGGCATCCCCGTATAGATAAATAATGGTAAATAGTAGGCATGTTGTGATTCTGGTCATCAAAATTCACAAACAAAAATACGACCGTCAGATATCATCAATATGTTGAAATATATCTCTGGTAAAAAATTCAACTTTATCTGATAAATTTAAGGACTTCATCTAGACGGTCAATCTCGTAAGTCAAACATCTATATTGTATTGACTGCAACTATCAGCACCGAGACTTTACCGGAATTACGTGATTTTTCAACCGTAGGCGTATTTCACCATTCTGGTCATATCTTATTTCACGACTTTTTTGCGTTTGAAGTTTCTACGTACAGTTTGTTTTAGAAACGAAACATTTACTTAAAGCTTAGTAAACAAGTTATACAACATTACTACGCATGTTGTGATTCCGATGATCAAAGTTGAGAAACAAAATTCTGACCGTCAGATATGATCATTATGTTGAAATATGTATATAGGAAAAAATTTAACTTAATCTGACAATGTTAAGGGCTCGATCCTTACGGTCAATCACGTAAGTCAAACCGCTTAATGCACGGAAATGGTCATTTGACCGTCTAAATTACGTATTTTGCCCGGACCTTCAACTGAAAATAGTTTCAAATTGATGAGACGCAACCAGTGGTATAAAAATTTTATGAAAAATAACTACCGGAGATAGGGCTACCTCTAGGGAGAAAGAATAGAAAATTGAGTTAACCGCAATTATCGGTACCGAGACTTTACCGGAATTACGTGATTTGTCAACTATAGACGTATTTCAACATTCCGGTCATATCTTATTTCACGACTTTTTTTCGTTTGAAACTTCTACGTATAGGGTTTAGGGTTTATGGTTTTAGCCGACGAAATTAGGGTATTTCGTCGGCTAAGGTTAAATTAATAAATAAATAAAATAAATAACTATAGCCGACGAAATTAGGGTATTTCGTCGGCTAAGGTTAAATTAATAAATAAAAAAAATAAATAACTATAGCCGACGAAATTAGGGTATTTCGTCGGCTAAAGTTAATTAAAAATTCAAATTTTTTGGCGGGGATTTTTAAAATTTTAAATTTTTTCTACTAAAGTTTAAAATTTTCTATATCTTTCATTTTTCTCCTCCTCCTCCTCCTCCTCTTCATCTTCCCTCCTCCTCCCTCTCCTAACCTTCTTCTCCTCCTCCTCCTCCTCTTCATCCTCTCTCTCCTAACATTCTCCTCCTCCTCCTCCCTCCTCCTCCTCCTCCCTCCTCCCTCTCCTAACCTTCTCCTCCTCCTCTTCATCTTCCTTCCTCCTCCTCCCTCTCCTAACCTTCTCCTCCTCCTCCTTCAAATCCCTCCTCCTCCTACTTCTCTAAATTCTTCTCCTCCTCCTCTCCCTCTCCTAACCTTCTCCTCCTCCTCTCCTCCTCCTCCTTACTCTTTTTCGGTGTAAAAACGAAAAAGAAGTAAAAATTTTAATCAAAAATACAATAAATTAAAAAAGAAAAAAATATGAAAAAATTAAAAAAAAAAACTATAGCCGACGAAATACCCTAAAATTCGTCGGCTAAAGTTTTTTAAAAAAATAATAATTACATAAAAAATAATAATAACTTTAGCCGACGAATTTTAATAAAATTCGTCGGCTAAAATTAAAAAAAAAAAACTATAGCCGACGAATTACCCTTAAATTCGTCGGCTAAAGTTTTAAAAAAATAATAATTACATAAAAAAAAATAATAACTTTAGCCGACGAATTTTAATAAAATTCGTCGGCTAAAGTTAAATAAATAAATAAAAATAATAGCTATAGCCGACGAAATTTAATAAAATTCGTCGGCTAAAGTTAAATAAATAAAAATAATAGCTATAGCTGACGAATTTTAATAAATTTCGTCGGCTAAAGTCCAGAAATTAAGCGACGAAAAATTTATTCGTCGGCTAAATAAATGACTTTAGCCGACGATGAACAGTAATTTCGTCGGCTATAGTGTTGGCCGACGGATTTTGCCCGACGACTTCTTAGCCGACGACGTGTCGTCAGCTAAGACTTTAGCCGACGAAATTTAAGGTTTAGCCGACGAAAAAATTTCGTCGGCTAAAGTGGTTGTTCTGGTAGTGATATGAAGGTTCCACTCTTCTTCAGAGGACCTAAGCCGATTGATGGAAATACATCATCAATGCACAATCGATCGACTTCAATACGAGATTGTGTCTTTCCCAAGATACTTTTCATTCCAACATCAGATATCCAGTATATACTGCGATCATTCAGAATCAATACGCAATGACATTATTCATCATATCTCATCCGAAATCAAGGAGTCATGTACTATGCATCAAAAACACTTTGCCAACGCAAGCTCCACTTGATTTGGCTTATGAAGTCTATTTAAGATCTTCATGCATATCTCTGATCCCATAAAGATGTCACTATTATCATATTCATAGGGCTGCATGTACAGTTATTGGGGAACTTCCAAACTGACAAGGTAGTGTAGTGCAATAACATCCATTACGAGAGTACTTCTCATCGTAGTCGATCTCAGTGCGTGTTTATGAGAAACCTTGAGCCATAAGGGAGTCTGAGACTCTTGTTCTCACTACACTAACTCACAAAGGTTTACTTGATAGGGTTTACACTTGCGGTGTCGGCAACACCTGCCCAAGGACCTATCCCTTTGTATGGGTCGCATCTTCCTATTTTAGGTCAATACACTTTGTCGCTTTATCAACAAAATGTGGTTCGATAAACTCATCATCCCATGTCCTCATGTACACTAGTGTAGTCATTATAGAGATCTCTTTCTATGAATTGGAATTTGACGTTGATGCATTTCCTAACGATAGTCACAATTCAGACTAACATGAGACAGAGTGAGTATCACTGATCAATAGACCAGTAGTGCCAAACTCGCTTTCTCTCTCAGTGCGAGTGTATATCGAACCCAAGGTCCTCAACCTAACCTTCAGGGAGCCACAAGGCCTAGGACACCATGTTGCCACATTATGACGCCTTGTACCACAACGCTTGCAAGCTGAAACTTTGTGACTCTAATACGATCGCTGACACTATGGCAAACAGCGTTCCAGTACTCGAAATCAGCCCAAACGTTTGGCATGGGGGTAGGGTCATGACCATCTCAATATGATCGCGTTATGGCATCAAGACCACCTCAATATGGTCGAGCCATGCCCTCTTGGTAGAACATCATTCCTTACAAACATATGCAGCATTAATCTCGTCATTATAGTTCTATGGGAATCATGTTGAGACTTAGTGGTAACCAACCACGTCATTCACGCCGTTCCCACTTGAACCCTGGTGTTCTATCTCCCCCTAATGGCGAGAATACAGTCTCAAAGTGACAATCCGCAGTGTAGCGGTTAAGGAGATCGTCTGTCAAGGAGCTTAAGGTGGAGAGCAATAAAATGACTCATATCCAACCTAGAACATATTCATCTCATGTGACACATCATCATTGGGCAATGTGGCAGTCTAATTTGGCACATTGTGGAACTCAAGGCTTGGAGATCCGTTACTATCCAGCCGAGTTCAAGGATTACAACTTCTTGTCAATCCTAGCACATAGTTACGAGCTGTCGTGCATCAATGCAATGATGGTAAGTCATGGACGAATCAATACATGTCTGTATGTCCCTCTTCAGGGATGGGTAGTGAGCCCATAGATACATAAGCAGCATGTGGTAGACGATGGTGCAACACATGACCGGTGTGTTAGCCTTCAACCAACACCATAAAAGCGTATACGGTATCCATATGTTGGTTGCATCAGTCTACATATTCCCTCTTTGGATTTTCAATAAGAATGATATCTTTTGTGGCATAGCTTGTCTAAGTCAATTGTCTCAAATCTACTTATTGGTGACACCTTAGGACTCATGCTCTTCTCCATGATGCTCTCAATCAGCACTCATAAGAATTATACACAAAAGTCTCAATCATTCTCATCATGGTAATCGTTGATGTGTATGTTCATAACACACTTCAATGTTCAATTGCCACTCTCATCATAAAGAGGGTATTTGTGACTTGGATCATCGAGCCAAAGACATCAAGAATTGATTCAACTATGTCATAAATGATGGTGAAGATCCAATCAAACTTAGTCACAAAAAGGATTCACAATCTGCGAAGAGTATGCAGTTTTCATGTAGTATGACCTATACTCACTAAAACAGTCATAACTCTCTCGTCTGGATGGATATGAATGAACAGCTTGAACCATTGGAAACTAGATTCACATAGATTTCCAACGATATAAAGTGCGCGTTCCAGTTCATCCGGAGTTGATCTGGAGGCTCTGACGAAGTTAAGGGACAGTAGGATACAGTATGCCATCTGGCAGCATGACCTGTACGCACTTAAACTATCATAACTCTTTCGTCGGGACAACAATGAATGAGCCTCTTAAACCACTGGAAACTAGACACACGTAGCTTTTTAATGATATAAAATTCGGCTCCTAGTTCATCTGGAGCCATACAGAAAAACTCTGACGAAGTTACGATACAGTAGGTTCAACTTACTGTGGTCACAAATTTTGACATGATGAAGCTTTCAACTTTAATGTGGCATCGTAGGAGTTCTCCTCGGCCAAAAGTAAAGTGTACATATGACATTACAAGTCTTCATCTTCCATGAAGGATGACATTTGGTAACAGCAACATGGGGGATCCAAAATCAAGAGAGTAGGTAACCTTTGTGAGGTTAACCACGTCATCCGATGATGGAAAATCTGTTGTTAGGTGAAGACTAAACCAAGAACATTGGCACACCTTCATGTGCATGATCATGTCATAGTGTGAATACACTTATCGAACCAACGATTTCATCGAGGTCTCATCATTTAGTTTGGAGAAAATCAAAGAGCCCTTCATGACGTCAAATGTCAGAGGCATCCATTTGATGTTCCTTACACACTTTTGTACATTTCTTGTAAGCATTCATTCTTTTGCTCAGGATTGTGTGGGTAGTCCCACTGTCTGCAACGCACTCAATTTCTCTACATAACTTACCTATCGAACAAGGTAGATATGTGAGAAAAAGACATAAAAACCGAAGGCAACAATCAAAGGCAACCGTGTGCATTGCAGAATTTCTAGCAGCCTGACATTTGCTCACTAAAACAGTCATAACTCTTTCGTTAGAATGGATATGAACAAACCGTTGGAAACTAGACAGACGTTGCTTTCCAGTGATATATGGTTTGCGTTCTAGTTCATCCAGAGCTATTCACAAAGCTCTTAGGAAGTTGCGTTCTAGTTCATAGAGTTGTTCAGTGCACGGATCCTTGTGTTCAGTGCTAACATCCGCCTTCCCCTAGTTTATCTCACTCCACCCTAAAAACAAATTATTCAATTCAGCTTGGAAATTGGTTACCATGCCAAAGTCTGCAACGGTTCTGTGGTTGGGAGTTTTGGATATTGGAAGTGAAACACAGCTCCACAACCTCAATCTGCTCTATCAATGATTCAACCCAAGTTCAACCAATTCAAACATCATTAATCTTTTATCTCACAATCACATCACTCCTCCAAATCAATCATTTCTAGCCATATGCAGTCGATTTCCCATTCACCTATGATGAGAACAAGGAGCTCATTGCTTTGTCGAAAGGCACAAGTTTGACGGTACTCCGGTGCATCTCGATCAAAATCGATATCGGCATCAACTTTGTTCCTCCGTTGCGTGTAGACCCCGACGCATCTTTCTCGGTGAGCCGATCTGCAACCTCGACGGACTCCATCTTGGTTGTCCTGGTTTGAAGAGTGGCTGTCCTGGTTTGAAAAGAGAGAGAGAGATGGGTAACCATCATATTCTGCTGTTAGCGTCAGGTAAGTATGAATTTACATATATACCCTTGTGATTTAAATTATATGGACACTATCTTACCACATGTCATAGGCTCGTACATGTGTACGGTACTACCCATATATTTTAGCGTTTTATATATAAAAAAGGTTTATCATGAGTATTCTATGTAGAATACTGTTAATCGTTAATTTGTGGACAACAACAAACAACATTAGAATGATGTTTTTCTAAATTCGAGAGATTACGGTCACACGTACATACATGTGTAGAACATGACTTTTTAACAACTCTCTTATCAAAACCATACAAACATGTGATTAATTTCTTGTTCACATGAGTGAATTTTGAGATGTCTTCACTTTTTCATGATCATAATCTTTCAAGTTCTAGATGACTCGAATTTTATCTTTTAATCTGTCTTGTTTCCAAAGGCGTATAAAGTCAAGCTTGACCTACACATCAATAATCTGTATTAGCTCATTGACCACAAACAATATAAGCTCACCTAGTCATCTACGCTAGTTTTTATCATTCATACACGTCCTTTTACCAACAATAGTTTTCACCTCAAATGGTTTGGTTTTTCATGTTCATACATTTTTAAACGAATTATGCAACGTTTTAAGGTCCAAATACTCATTCTATTACACGAAATTTCTTTCTTTGCTCTCACTTGTTTTCTTAGATTTTTCTCTAGCATGAATGCCAACCTCCACCAAGCACCATCATAAGTGAGTGCCCATGACTTTTATTGTGTGATGTAATCAAGTTGGGTCCCCTCTCCATTGGCTTATTAGTCACTACATATGGTGCTCTGTGTGTAGCTATACCAACATCGTGGCTGCACCCATCTCGATCACCAACCTCAATATATTACACACAAAAAAGAAAACCCCGAAAGATATACAGTGGCTCTTCTCTATGCACCATATATTACAGTCAACCCAACTAAGTATCATACTAGCATGTAGGTTTTAGACCATATTACATACAAATTCAAAAGGAAAAGAGAGAGAGAAAAAAGTAGCTAATAATTGAGAAATGAATACTAAATTTTAGTTGCATACTAGGGTTTTCCACTTTGTGACCACATCGGACAATGCCTTTGTTGAAGCCCCTTCATCGCTCAGAGACTTTCTTGCGGCATCTTTCAGGTCTTTCATTCGGTTTCGAAGTCGCTTACCTTCCTCGCCTTCCATTAGACCCTTAACCACCATGGCGACTTCCTCCCTCTCCACGAAGCCATTCTTTTCCGCTCGTGGCCTTAGCGCCACTTTTATGTCGTGGGTGAACATAAAGGCGTTCATTTTTTGCTCCGCGTACAAGGGCCATGCCACGAGAGGGACACCATTCGCGACGCTCTCCAAAGTGGAATTCCATCCACAATGAGTGAGGAACCCACCGGTCGATTCGTGTCCTAGTATCTGAGCTTGTGGTGCCCAATTCGGCATCACAAGTCCTCTCCCTCTGGTCCGGTCCAAAAATTCTTCCGGCAAAAAAGCCAGAGGATCATCTGTACTATGTACACTGAAATAAGTGGCGTTAGCAGCTTCGTCACTAGGGCTCCTCACCACCCACAGAAACCTTTGCTCACTCATTTCCAATCCCAAAGCCAACTCATTGACCTGTTTATAGGACAGGGTCCCACCACTCCCAAAGGAAACATATAGGACCGACCCACGTGGCTGCTCATCCAACCACTTCAAACACTTACCCTCGTCGGCAACGGCATTGGAGTCCAACTTCACCAACGGCCCGACCGGATAAACCGGCGGCTTCCCCAGTTCCTTCTCCTGCAAAGCCTTGAGAGCCCCAGGCTCCAGCTCCATGAAGCTGTTTACCATTATGCCCTCCGCTAGCCTGTAACGCTTGGCATGGTGAAGCACCCATTTGTAGGCCTCGTCCTTACGATTCTGAACCGGGTCCAGCAGCTCCTTGCCGGGAATCGGCACACACCCCGGAATCTTCACCGGCTCCTCCATCTCCCAATACTCGCAAGACATCGTTTCGTCCAGCTTCGGCAAGTATAGAAACAACGACAAAGCCATAGCGGTGGAGCAATAGAAAATATAAGAGGAGATATTAAACTCTCTGGCCACATCAAAAGCGTCAGTGCCGAAAAGATCCACCACCAACCCTACGAGCTTCGTCCCCTGACGGCCTATCAAAGACTTGAGCGTGTTTCTCAGATACGGGAGCGAACGAGAGACGGTGAGGGAAATAAAGGTCTCCATTTGAGTACCGGAGGGAAGGTCGTCGAAGTTGACCGGCGGGAGGAAGACGTGGTCGATGGCGGGAGGGAGAGCGTCGAGGACGGACTTCTGTGCTTTGGTGGGAGGACCGTCGCAGGGGACGATGAACGTGACGGTGAAGTTGTGACGGTGGACGAGCTGCTTGGCGAGCTCGGTGAGAGGGATGAGGTGGCCCATTCCCGGACTCGGGTGCATGGCGATGTGGAATGTCTGTACTTGCGCCATTTTTGTAGGTTAAACTTGAATAGCTGGTTTGTTTTTGTGTAACTGCTGATGGTGCATTATATAGAGATGGTGAGGTTGAGGTTGTCAAAGATTGTAAGAGACGAGGATAATTACGTCAATTATGTGCTAATAATTCGCATATTGGAAACAATGTGACTTGGCAAACTCTACAATATTGTTGGAGAATATTTAGGAGGTACGGCAATTTCTAGATAGGAGAGAATTTTCTATGGAAAAGGGGTTGCCATGCAGTAAACACACATGTGAAAAGGGTGATGTCATTCTACCGTAATGCTTATGTTATCAACTATTGATGCCGTTACACTTCGTTATCAAAAAAAGAGAATACAGTGTATAATTGAATTAGTAAGTAACAGTTTTTAGGTGACTTAATTCGTTAAAATGTTTGATTAATAATTTTTTTTAAAAAAATTAATAAATAAATAGGAGATTATGAGTTCGGCTCATGAAGTTGTAATACCTGATAAAAAATTACGGAAAGAATTAATTTAGACTATGTTATATATTTTGAAGGTAAAAATATTATTCTCCATCGTATCTACGAAATTTTTATGAGAAGATCAGATAACTTCCCTTTGTGCTATGTGAACAATGCAAGATCTTAGTATCGATCACTGTCACACATTGCAAAAATAATTGAGTTATTGTCTTTTTTGTTGAAGTGATCGATCGAGTTCGTTTTTCTTTCCAAATCATATGTAAAATGCCAATTGTATGTTCATCATATAACGAGAAATTCAAAATCATCATGTGAATACAAGACGATGAAAATGACGCCAACAAGAGCTGCCATGGCTTTAATTTGGTCTAAATTAACAAGACGTCCCAAATTTGATTTCTAGTGACAATTTATAGGAAAGTCGGAGGGAGGCCATGTTTTGGTACTCAATTGTCGTAATAGTGGTAGTACTAAAATCTCATTAGAGGACTAATGAGTTCAAATCTAAGAATAATTAAGAAAGGCTGGCTGGCTACATGTCAAAACAAAAAAAAAGATAAAGACTGAAATATCTTTTTATCTCGTAGAAGAAAGGCCGTGATGATGATGACCTTATGATGACGAGGAAATGACGCTAAAAGTATAATATATCATAATAATATATAGAAGATATTTAGACATGGTTTATTATGCTCTAATTGACTGCTTAATATTAGATGGCTGCTAGGTACACTTGTGAGTCGTCTAATTGTTTATGGAGTAGTTGCACTTATTATTTCCCTATCTTGTCTTGACAATATATTATTTTACGTATGCCTTAATTATTTCATTGTTTATAACAACAGACTGGGTGTGATCGATGCAATGAAGTCAGTTAATTAGGCGACACTCTGCACGCAATTACAAGATTATGCTACTGACACACATTTCATATTTAACTTATGGTTAAATATATGAGATATAGTTTAGTTTTACTAAAATAGTACCTACGTATGCAAACAAAATAATTTCACTAGATCCATCAAGAATTGAAGATACAAATTATGATATATAGATTTCTTGGATTAAGAAAGAAAACGTACAAAACAAACTACAAAATAAAACCTTGATTGCACATGTTACCACATGTACGTCGCTTTTGTGATACATTTCGTATATTGCATCTTCTAATTAGAGTATCTTTAAATTTTTGTCAAATTAGTTAAAATGTTATTTTGACTAACCTCTTTAAAAATGTGTATACATTAATAGTCTTTATTTTAGCTATTATTACATCAATATTATTCTTTAAATAAATATTAAATAGTTTAAATGTATTTATATATCACCTAAAATATCTTAAAATGAATGTACTAAATTAATATAATTAGTATCATTTAAGTCATCTTGCTAGCTAAATATAACTAACGAGATAGCTAAAAGTAATAATAGCTCAGATTTGGCTAGTCTGCTGGAGCACCGAAAATATTTTTTTAAAAACGAAACACGCTCTTAAATATAACTAAAAACTAAAATAAAAAATATGTTAAAGTTGCTCATATAAGTTATTAAAATAAGGGATAAGTTGGACAATGTTCTTCTATAGTTTTTATGCATGTGACTCTAAAATGGTACATAAGCAAATAACTTGACTTCATCAGCAACTAAAGATACAAGTTATTCTCATTAGGAAAAGAAAAGTACAAACATAAACCCCGATTGCACATGTTATATATCTTGTATTGCTTCTTATGATATATCTCGTATATTGCTGCTTGTGATCATAAGTTAATAAAGTTATATGGTGGACAACTAATATTATTCTATGTTTTTATGAAAATTTTTTGTATGTACGATCGTGTATGTACACGACACGATCTTAGTCATTCATAACAATTCATATGTTTGACTACCCATGTATCAATATTATATCCTCTAATCTCAATCGTTCACATGTGTCGTGTACATACACAGTTGTATATTGAAGATATTCCAGTTTTTTATGCATATGTCTCTAAAATTGTACATATGCAAATAACTTTACGGATCAGTGATTACCAAAGTGAAGTCTGAATTCAGTGAATTGAGATACAAAAGTTATACAAGAAAGGAAAAGTAAAAAACAAATTACAAACAACAAGAAAATGACCCTAAGTTAACCCTAGTTAAATCCATTTCCATTCCTATTTCTTCAACTTCATTACCAATTCTGACAATGCCTTCATGGAAGAACCCTCCTCACTCAAGGCCTTATTAGCAGTTTTCTTCCATCCATTCATCCTCTCTTGAACCCTAAACCCTTCTTCCCCTTCACTAGTAGAATCCGAGACCTATGCGACGAAACCATTTCGTCGCATAGGAGCACCTATTCGGCGCATAATAAACCTAAGCGACGAAAACGTCGTCGCATACTTACCGTCGCACTGGTACCTATGCTACGAAAATGAAGTATTCGTCGCAACAGAATACACATATGTGACGAAAAATGTTTTGTCGCTATATTCTTATGCGACGAAATTTTTTAACTTCAGTGACCAAATATTTCGTCGCATTAGTGTTTACAAAATTTCAAAAAAAGAGCGGGAAAATTTCGAATGTGAAATTTTTTTTTTAGTTTTTTTACTCCTCCGTCGACCACCCACGCGCCACCACCACCACTGGCCTCTATCCACCAAACTCACGCTCATCGACAATGGCGGCTGTGGCTCCTCCTCATGCATGCAGGCTCCACCGTGACTGAGGAGTGGCTCGAAAATGAAGGGGGAGTTTTTCGACTGCAGAGAGGAATTCTCGAGCCTGGAAAAGTTGAAGATTGCTGTGGAATTGGAGGAGGATTGGATGTCAGAGACTATCGCAAGAATTCGAGCTCACCTGGAAGAGGAGATGGAACGGGCCCAATATGTTGTCCGCTGGACGGTTGTGGTGCTTGACAACGTGTTTTACCTGGCGGCGGAGATGGGAGTTGAGTTCAAGGAGTACTACTCGGCGGAGATCGACTGGGTTATTAAGCGCTCGCGCAAGGCCCTCGACAAGCTTCCAGCCGGCGATTTCCATGCCACCGAGTCGCTTGAAGTTTTGGATCAATGCCTGCATTCGGGAGAGAAGGAGAGAGAATAAAAAGAAAAAAATTGAGTGGGAATTGAAATTTTTCAAATTTTCTGAATTATTTTGCGGGAAATTTTTTTTCAAAATTTTTAAAACTTATGAAACGAAATTATACTTTTCGTTGCATAAGTGAAAAACTTATGTGACGAAAAGTATAATTTCGTCTCATAAGTGAAAAACTTATGCGACGGAAAGTATAATTTCGTCTCATAAGTTATTTTCGTCGTTTGGGTTATGGATTCGTCGTATAGGTGACAAATTAAGCGACGAATCCTTATTTTCGTCTCATAAGTTATAATTTTGGCGACAAAATTATTTTCGTAGCATAACTTGAAACTTATGAGACGAAATTAAATAATTTCGTCGCATAGGTCTCGGATTCTACTAGTGCTTCCATTTTTTCCTTCACAACTCTACAAGGTCTCTTCACATCCCACGTACCATACTATTTTCATTCGCTTTCGGTCTCAGTGCCACCTTCATACCCTCGCACAAGTGCACAACACATTCGCGTTCATCTTCTTCTCTGCGTACAAAGGCCAAGCAATGAGCGGGACACCATTGGCAATGCTCTCGAGGATCGAATTCCATCCACAATGACTCAAGAACCCACCTATCGAACCATGGCTGAGGATCTCATCACTCTGTGGCGCCCATGATGGCACCAAAAGAGCCTGACCTAATCTAGTAGTCCTCTCCCTAAACCCCTTTGGTAAAAACCCTAAAGGATCTGTTTGGCTTTGGACACTGAAAAATGCTGCATTAGAAGCTTTGTTATCAGGACTTCTCACAACCCACAAGAACTTGTTCCACTCATTTCAAGCCCTAATGCTAGTCATTAAGCTGTTCAAATGAAAGAGTTCCTCCACTCCCAAACGACAAACAAAACAGACCCTCTTGCTTGTTCATCAAACCATTTCACACTCATGCTCACCCGGTCCATAAGATGAACCGGTTTGGATGATCGCTCCAATTGGATAAACTGGCGGTCCACAAAGCCCAATATCATTTTGTAAAGTGTTTTTAGCATCTGGCTCCAATTCCATGAAGCTGTCAATTAGAGCACCCTCAGCTGAATCAACGCTTTTGCCAAATTGAAGAAACCATCTGTATGTTTCACTCTTCCTGTCTTGTAATGGCTCCGGAAATTCATCTCCAGAAATTGGAATGCACCCTGGTAACTTAACATGCTCATCCATGTCTTCGTTTCACAAGAAACCATTTGGTCAAGCCGAGGCAAATGAAGCAACAAAATTAAACCCATAGTCATGGAGGACCAGAACAAATATGATGGGACATTGAAATCCTTGGCAACATCAAACGCATCAGTGCCAAATAAATCAACAACTAAGCCAACTACACTGGAATTCGCAACCAACGACTCGAAAACGTAACGAATTTGGGAAAGGGAGCGAGTGACAACAAGTGTCATCTTAGTTTCGGTTTTGGTTTCTGGTGGGAGGTCATGGAAATATCAACAGGAGGGAGAAAGAAGTAGTTGATGGAAGTAGGGAGGCTTTGGAGGAGGTTTTCTGGGGTTTTGGGGGAGATCCTCCACTGGTGGGAATAATAAAGGTGATGGTGAAGTTGTGGTGGTGGACTACAAGCTTGGCAAGCTCTACAAGTGGGATAAGCCGATAAGGTGACCCATGCCTGGACTAGGAATCATAACTTGTTGGGTGATGATGCTTTGTGGTCGTTTTCCATGGTGGCAAGCTTTGAAAATGGCTGTGAAGAAAGATGGGGGGAGCTGAAAGAGAATTATATATGTAAGTAGTCTCTGAAGTAAGTTGGAGAGCTTGTAGCAAATTCTGGAGCATCGACATTTAACGACACCAGGAATAGATAGTTGCTGAAGGAATAGGTAAGCCTTTTATTTCAAGGAGGTTTCCAGATCGAGTGCTTGAGTGGATCATCAGTAATAATTGTAGAGCCTAGGTGTACATAAATGAACAAAACTACACAACTCTAGAACACTGGAATTGTTTGATCATCTGGTAGCTGTCAGCTTATCATCCTGTCACACCCTTGAAAGTGTCAATGACTGAAGGTACCAGTAGCCTAAATATCTTGGTTAATTAACAATACTTGAAAATTCATTTGTTAAAACTATAAGAACTAAAAATGAAAAAAAATAGGTTCTATTCATATCTTAAAAAATGTTACTTGAACATCTCTATTATTTCAAGTTAAAATTGAATTTGTCAACTCATATAAAATTATCAATAAATACGAATCAATAAAATTAAAATATAAAAAATGTCTTAATGACCGATTTGATCATTACAACAACTGTCACAAGAAGTACAAATTCAGAATTATTCACAATCGATAATTAAGTAAAACTTTACGAATAATATGAAACATTATGCAATATGTAGACATTTACACTTTGATTTAATTTTGAAAAACGATTCAATTTGTAAACAATTTTTTACCTTATCTTCTCTATCAGAATATTTTTAAATATCGTTTGAACCTATTTATTGTAATCAATGATGAGCTTCACAAATTTGAAGAGTTATTTATTCACTAATTGTTTGTGTGAACAAATTAACAAGCTTGGCATGATATCACTAATGATAGGTTTACCAATTGGATAGATTTTAAAACAAAATACGATTGTCAGATATTCAAAAATCGAAGAACATCTAATGGCATCTCCAACAGACTAGCTATCTTAATAAAAAGTTGCAAATTTAGCTAATTTTGTAATAATTCACCACTCTAACAGAATAGCTATTTAAAAGTCAAATCTAGCTTTTGCTGAAGTGAAATTTCATATTTTGCTATTTAAATTTAGCTTTCAACAAATTTAGCTAAAATAATAGCTAAGACTGTTGGAGATGCTCTAACCAGCGAATATGTTGGTATGAATATAATATTTTAAAAGTGAAACATTTTTATTGATTTTATTGAACGATGGACATTCTGAAAAAATTAGGGAGTTGTAAATAATATTTTAATCATTTGTAAAAGAAAATTAGAGATCTATTAAGCAAGGGGGTCTAAGTAACCTTTTTGGAGGTATGAATAGTTTCTTCTAAAAAAATATGTTTTGATCGTTACATTATTTAAAGATAAGAGAAAATGTCCATTTACTACAATTTTTAGACTCTATTTCTCATTCCAACAGTTTCTTAAAAACATTGACCATTTCAACTTTTAAAAAAAAGTTTGTGCCAATTCCAACAAAACTCATAACAACTCTAAACAACCTATAATTTTTCAGTACTCATGCTACTATTACCCATTAAAACATACTTAGAGAGAGAAAATTGAAGAGAGATGAGACATGGTCACCGGTCACCGGACTCTGGTCACCGGCCGCCGGAATCTCACAGGAATCTGGAATCAAGTTTACTAACCCTTAATAAACTCTCATTGAACCATAAACCACATTTCTATCGTCACAACAAACTTTACTACCCCATAATAAAATCTTACTAAACCCATAAACCACATTCTTATCGTCATAGCCAACTTTATTACCCCATAATAAACTCTTACTAAACCCGTAATTAAACTGCATTCCTATTACACAACCAACTTTACTACCCCATAATAAACTCTCACTGAACCCCTAAATCGCATTCATATTACACAACCAACTTTACTACCCCCTAATAACCACTTACTGAACCCTTAAACCACAATTCTATCGCCACAACCAACTTTACTACCCCCTAATAAACTCCCACAAAACCCCTAAACCGCATTCAAGTTGAAAAAAATGTTTTTCGAGGAGACGGTAAAGTTGAAACATACTTTACTAGGGGGTAGTAAAATTGATCCTGACGATTCAAATTCGAAACTAGTGATGGTAGAGAGAGAGAGAGAGAGAGAGGGTAACCAAAGCACCAACATGATGTCAAGGGCCCAAGAACAAACCAAAAAACTTTCTCTGGGCACCCGAGCCTAGCACCCATCACGACTGCCATCAGCGTCAACTCCAGGCATCCAGATCTAGGTCAACGTTGTACGATGATGGATGTTGAATGACTAGGCTGTAACGTCTTCAACTCGGAGCTGTTGAAAACTTCCACCGCGGACCTAATCTTCGTCCCACCAAAGCCTTGACGGCAATGGATATAGGCTTGGACAACAACGCTCCTCGCTTAAGTCTGGACGACGACGAGCCTCTGCCTTGACGGTGACGAACCTTGGCTTGGACGAGAGAGAGAGAGAGAGAGAGAGTAAATGAGACGTTTTTGTCTTATTATTAAAAATAGAGGGACGTTTTGGTCTTTTCGTTATGAAAGTTGAAATGGGCAATGTAAAACTCTTTTAGTTTGAGTAATCATATTTTTTTTTCCAATTTGTATGAAATGGTCAATACCCTATAAAAAATAACACATCTTTATCGATGATTATAGTCACTCGTAAACAAAGAAAAACTTGATCTCACTCCTATGTGATAATGTGGTGCACATTTTATTGGTGAAATGAACAAGATTATGAAAGTTTCGAGCGTTTTCATGTTTTCTTGGGTTGTTTTTTTCTTTTCCTTAAAATAACAACATTTGTATGGGTGGGCATTTTACACCGAAAATACTGTTACCGACCTGAACCGCACTGAAAAACATGATTCGGTGTCATTTTATGGTCACACCGTACCGAACCCCATAAAAGCGGTTAGGTTGCAGTTTGTGGTTATAATTCAAGCGATTTAAACCGAACACCGAATTAAATTTTCTTATTTTTTTTAATTTTTTATTGATGAAATTTAATTTTTAATATATAAAAAATCATTTATGTTCAAGTTTGTAGTTTGCAAGTTGTTGTATTTGCATGATAGTTGTTATGTTGATTTATTAAGTTATCAAATAAAATATGATGTTTTTGTTAGTTAATTGATATTCTGAGGACATTTGCAGACTTGTATGAACTCTAAATACATTCAAAATTTATTCATGTCTTATAAGAATTGTTGGGCAAAGATTTGGACATCTTTGTTTGTTAAAATAAATAAATCAGTTCACACCGAAACCGAATCGCACCGATAATGTAACCAAATTATTTAAAAACCGAAAAAAACGATTTGGCTACGATTTAAAATATTGAAAAACTGAATAAAAAACGACTCGATTATGGTTTGAGTCTCAAACCGATCCGAACTGAATTGCGTCCGTCCCTATCCATTGGCGACGACTTAAAAATCTGGAAGAGAAAAATGGGCCTGGCCCGAGCTTAAAACACCAACCACTTGGAGGCAGCCAAAAAGAGGCACCAGAAATCTGAGAGATTCGGCGAGAGAGAGAAGAAGATGATACACAGGAAATGGAGTCTGCTGACCGGCCCCGTAGCCGTACTGGGAGGCATCGTCGCCACGGTCGTCGTCACCCACTTCGTCTTCGTCGGTAACGTAAGTTCGCGATTTCTATTCGTTTCAGATAAAGCTGTACGATTTCGAGCTCTAGGGTTTCATTGATTCAGCTTTTATATTAAAGTCTTATGATTCAGGACGATTTGGTTTTGTGCATTAGATTTTGGCGCTGATATCAAGTTAGGAAATTGAGTTGGGTTTTCGGGTTAGCAAGTTATAATGGCTTGTGGAGTGTTGGAGATTCTGGGGTACTAAGTGTGTAGATGTAATTTGGAAAGTAGAGTAGAAAGTTGATTGTTTTTCGGATGTGATGGTTTCGGAAAACTTGTGAGCAGTGTTCAAAATTGGTGTAAGTTTCGGTGGGATGTTCTTCCTCGCTTAAAATTTGGGTGTGGAGCATTCTTGGATTTGTGATGGTGACAGGAGGAAAGAGATTGGAAGCCATGGAAGCCTGAGTGTTTTTTGAGGTAGTTGTATGCTGTTAGAAGAGCAGTAAAGTTGGGTCGGATGAAGGGCACCTTAGTTGAGGCTAGAGGCTTAGTTGCAATGAGAAGATGGGACTGATATTGTTGAGAGGAAAGCAGTCGGTTGTTTTGTTATATAGTTTCCTAGCTAGCTAAGGTGTTTTTTTTGAGGTAGTTGTGTGCTGTTAGAAGAGCAGTAAAGTTGGGTCGGATGAAGGGCACCTTAGTTGAGGCTAGAGGCTTAGTTGCAATGAGAAGATGGGACTGATATTGTTGAGAGGAAAGCAGTCGGTTGTTTTGTTATATAGTTTCTTAGCTAGCTAAGGTGTTTTTTGAGGTAGTTGTGTGCTGTTAGAAGAGCAGTAAAGTTGGGTCGGATGAAGGGCACCTTAGTTGAGGCTAGAGGCTTAGTTGCAATGAGAAGATGGGACTGATATTGTTGAGAGGAAAGCAGTCGGTTGTTTTGTTATATAGTTTCTTAGCTAGCTAAGGTGTTTTTTGAGGTAGTTGTGTGCTGTTAGAAGAGCAGTAAAGTTGGGTCGGATGAAGGGCACCTTAGTTGAGGCTAGAGGCTTAGTTGCAATGAGAAGATGGAACTGATATTGTTGAGAGGAAAGCAGTCGGTTGTTTTGTTATATAGTTTCTTAGCTAGCTTGATTTGTTTGTGACTCATGTTGTAGCATAGCAATGATGATGCTAGAGTTTGACTGTTTCACTTTCTTAATTCAAGATTTCGGACTCTTAGCTTTGTGTATCTATGTTTGCATATATGAGCATTCTTCTGTTTAAGTATTAGAGCTTGTGTTCAAATTAGAGTTGGATCACTATCTTAGATTACCTGATTCAAGGATTGGGCTTTTTGTTATTTACATAATTACTGTTTCATACTGGTTCCATTCAAGTATAAGATTTAGGCGATGTATGTATTGTATGTTTGTCATTTGCTTAAAACATGTAGGAACATTTTCGAAAGTGGTGACAAACATCATAACTTTCATTTGTTAAATTTTTGTGCAGGATCGATTTCTCAAGACGGATCCACGGAAAGCAGAAGCTGTCACTTCTGGCAAATAGGATGAGGAGGATGAAGAGTTGCATCGTAATGGGACTTTGTTTATCTGCCAAACATGTTGAACAGAACTTTGGTGGTGTTAGAGTCTCAGGCATGACTTGTTAGTTAATAAGCTAGTATTGCAATTTGGGTTCTGATTTAAGGTTGTGGAGTCAGTTCATGAATGTGGATTGTGTGTTTCAAGCTAATAATTGACCAAATTGCATTGCTTTTGTTATATATTCAGATATTCACCATAAAATCATGTATCACTATCCATTAATGCCCCCAAAAGAATAATCATCTAGAATTCCCAAACTCATTATTGTTAATTATAGATCCTAGGTTTTGATATACTTGTTTTATACATTTTCAACTTCAAATCTTCTTGGGGAACCTCCTTTTTGCAGGAGAAATCTTTCCTTGCCAGTCTTGACAACAAAATTGATTCCTGTTCAAAATAATGGTTTGATCATTGATTGATCAACAATTTCATCATCAAATCATTCCAGGAATCTATAGGCCCAGGCAAGCACCAATGTAGACAGTCAGTCTGAACTCTGGCATTTTTATCCTTGGCAAATGGCTGGAACTGCCTGTAAGGACCTGGATGCCCATCAGGTCTCAACAATGAAAGGTGTGTTGTGTCCAAAAGCGTTAAACTTGCTCCCTCTTCGGGACCTTTGGCTGAAGCCTTCTCAAATTCTTCCAACTCAATGTTACGCATCATGGTGTCTACATCTCTCGTATCAATTTCACCTTCCTTGAATGGCACTGTTCTATTGCAATACCCTCCACTAAACCACTCCCCATTTTCAAAGTGGTCGGGTGTGGTGGTTCTGAAGAATACAAATGCTTTATGATCTGAACCCTTGATGAAGCTGAAAACTTGGCGGAGAACATTTCGATAGGCATGCTCCAATCCTACCTCGGTTAAGTTCTTTCCCGGGCAGTTATGACAGCCACTGACTGTGTTGTTTTCATGGTATATGGCAGTTTTAAGGAACCATTTCCCACCAGACATGACTACGTAATCCAAGTTGCTGTACTGATCCGTCCATGTCTTGTCAAGTTTGTCAAGATAAAGCTGGATCTCTGAAGTGGAAACTCCATTCATGTCTTCAAAAATAGCTGCTTCGACGAGGAAAGGAGTCCAGATGACTGAAAGTGTGAAGTTGTGAGAAGGGAAGAGCCATGTCTTAGACCTGTATTCTTTGTCATGGTATACTTCAACAGCTTGTTCCACCTGTGGGACATAACCACTGAAACCTGATCAACATCTTGTTCTAGACCAGAGAACCAAAATCCAATAAGAAGGAATATATGTAATGCAACAGTACAAGGCAAATGTAGGTCCTGTATCTAGCTACCAAATTTGGGCTTTAGTCTAAAAATGAGGCCTTTAATTCAAGTTACATCTTCTCTGATTGTCATAAAAGATCAAAGCATTACAAGTAACAACATAAAGTCATAAACATTGTTTAGGTAGGAAGTAACCGTCTTTGTTGCTAAATAATTGCGTAGGAGATGTGCATACATCGATCATCATGAACGTCCCACATCGAGGTCGACACTGAAACTACAATTATGATCCCAAATTCTTGGTAGGTAAACCAGCTAGAGAAAAAGACTGACCAACTTGAAAAGAAGTGGTCTACATGCATATTTGTGTAGCTGTAGCCCACAACTAACCTCATTTCTGTTGGATTTGAAGTAGGATTACTAATCATTCATAGATAAATATTTAGACAAAGCCTTGTGAGAGAAGCCAGAGAAGAATTATATGCAGTAATTAAAGTGGCACCTTTTGTGCCCATGATTAGTATAAATCACTCATGTACACAAAAACTCAAGGGAAAAATCCTAAATCCCAAAAGAGTTTCAAATAGTGAAAGTTATACTATGTCGAAGTATAGTTAGGAAAACAGGTAAGTAAAAGTTGTTTGTTAAATGGATTAAAATGTACCTGAGAGAGAAGGCAAAGCAATGACTGGACATGGTTACGAGAGATTGAATCACCGATGAACGCCCATGATTTGTTCCTCATTAGAGAAAGAAAACTATGTGCATTGAACTTGGGTAGCTCACAGTCTCTTGGATTCCACCTCCAGTAAAAGTAGGCCGAATCGGGGCGCCCATTCTTCATACAATTCTGATGAGACTCTATCTCAGGGCAACTCTCATTGGTGTATCTTGGCCCTGATGGGTCTGGAACCCAATCTCCAGTGAAAATGTCACATTTTACTGCAAGTACATTATGTAAAATAAATCAATGTCCACAAAATTACAATGGTTTTTTTACTATAGTTAGTTCTCATTGCTCAACTGTAGGCATCAAAGGATTTTCATACTTGAACCAAGTAGATGACAGATGAACTAGTTGGATCACAAGGCTGAAGAAACATCAAATTTATTACATAGGAAAAACAAATGCAACTAAAGAACCAAAGAAGCAGAAGTAAAGATTACTAAAATCAAGTCAGGAAGTCAGATTAGAGAGATGAGATACTTCAAACAAATTTTAAATGTAGAATTTTAAATTCTTGCATGTATGATTGAAACAAAGTAAAGGTACATTTATTAAACAAAAATAAAATCAATCACAAAAGGAAAACTTCTCAAGCCGATTACTGAAACAGTGAAACATGCTTCCTATCGAAAAACGCCAGAAAGTTCTTTACTTTCTGTAATTTGCATCTCCACAATCATGCATGGATCAATGAAACAAAGAAAGTAAGAATTGCTTACCATTGTCAGATTCTTGGGTTATATTAGTTTCAGTAAAATCAATAGGAGGAGAACGGGGCGTTTGAGCAAGGAAAGAAGAAACAGGGGACTCAGTTTCCTCTGATTCGTGCTCTGTTTCAACTGGAGGTGGCAGTGGCTCTAACACTGAGATATATCGAATCGAATCGGAGAAGAAGAGTGGAAAAGCTAAACCCACTAAGAGAAGAGAAACTGCAAACTTCACAAACACATAATTATGTTTGTGAAAGGATGATGGTGATGAAAATGGGTTTGATGATGAAGACTCAAACCTCATTTCCTTCATCATTTGGTGTCGGAGAGAAGCCAAGAAAACACTCTGACGCAGAGAGATAGAACAGAAGACTAAAATGTTGAAATGAGAAACTGGTTTTGAGTTTTGAGGTGGCTAATGTTTGATACAGAGACGTGTTGTCTGTACACTGGCGTGAGAGCAAAGAGAGTTGCTCAGCTTTTGGGATATGATATTGCTCTGTTTGGTTTATTAATTTATTTTATGAAATTCTCGATCTCAGTTTATCATTTTCTTTTGTGTAGAAAAATGATGCAAAAATAATAGATTGTGAAATAGTTATGACAAGTTGAAAATAGTATAAACAATTATTAATTATCTAAGATATTCGAAGATCGATATTTCACACACAATACGATTTTAAATAAAAGAATTTAACGACTCGACCAATTTTCTCTCTCCCAAAACAAGGTTAGGGTTTTTTGGTTCTCAGTTATGTGGCAGGCTCTGATCAATGGCGGCTTAGATAACAGCGATGACAGCGAGTTTGACTTCCAAACTCTCTCAACAAGTGACATGAACCTGTTGATCTTGGAGATCTATGGCCCTTAGAAGGGTTTTGTGACGCAGAGGTTTTATCTTGTCGATCTGCTTAACACTGCCATGGCGGTGACTTTTGATCATTCCGTAGCTTTGTGCGGAACATGTGGAGGCTCCCTACTCCGATGGAGATCCAGGAAAGAGGAGATAGGTTTCTGTTTAACTTCTCGAGCGAGAGATTTGAATCGGGTGAAGAAGGGAGGCCCATGGTGCTATCAGCAAGCCTTGTTTCTCTTTAGCAACTACGATGGATTTTCAGATATCTTGAAGGTCCCTTTGGACTTTGTTTGGGTCTGGGTAGAGATTCAAGGGATTTCGAATGCCTTGACAACGGTGGCGACAACAAATTTGGTGGGGGAGACAATTGGTCCGGTGTTGATGACAGACCAACGCAATTTTCATCAGGGAGCGGTACTGGTTAGGGAAAATTTTTATAGATGAACTTGGTGACAACGCAATTGGTCCTGCTCTACCATTTTCAGTCTATATCTGACACTTCCGGACATGGCGACACAGCCCGACACGGTTAGAACCGTGTCCGACACGTCACCCATTGACTAAGGCTGGGCACTTCATACAGCAATCCTGATCTCGTCCCGGTCCCGTATCAAAAATTAGCGGGACGAGACAAAATTTTAAAATGGTTGTACTGTCCCGTCCAGATAGTTTGGAAACTGGACGGGACGGGACAGTCCCAAAGTATAAATGTACTTGTATTCGATCATAATCGTTTAATTTTTAAGGTGTATAATATCTTACAATGAACTCAAAAACACTCAATGAGACGTCCAAAACTTAAATATAAATTCACAGTACTAGTTTCATACAACAAGAGTTAGATAATTCATTCACATTTGGTGATGATGATCATATGAAAGATATCGACCGCCACAATGAAGCTATATAGTGATAACTGGAGCTCCTATGATTTTTCAAACTTGAAAGTTTTCTCGACATCTTAATTAATTAGTTAAATACAAATTATAAATATTTAATTAATTGGTTATTGATTCCCTTTTTATTTTTACAATTTTTGTTCGTCTTGTACTTATAGAGTTAGGAGTGTACGTAGAACTAGGACAATTATATCATGAAAAAGTAACACCATAGAATATATGCATATATGAGAAATTAATACATAATAAAACCCTCATCAATATTGGATAAATTCATATTGACTTTATAAAAATAGATATAAAATTTCTTCAAGAATTTAAGATCAATTTATCTCTTCTATATTTTTTTAATTTTTTTTCTATCATTGAGGGATCTTGGTCCCGTCCCAATCATGTCCCTGTACCGAACGGGATCGTCCCGTACGAGATACGTTTTTTAAAATATAATCTCGTCCCGATAATATATTTTCGGGATGGGACTGGATTCGGCGAATCTCGTCCCATGCTCAGCCCTACTTTGTTGACCAACACCAGCGAGACGCGACCTCATCCTTTCCGACACGGCCTCGAACTTCTGCTGCAAATTTCCAAACGTGCAGGAGATAATATCAACAGTTGAGTTGATATGATTCATCAGTGGGTTTCATGATTCGATCATATCATGATATGATCTAGTTTTGATACCAAAATTGAAAATTTCTTAAGACCACACACTTGCGATGGAGGATAACGGCGGGTCGGCGGTAGGCCGAGGAGGATACCGGACGGCGGACTCCTTGACGTTTCTGGTTTGAGAGATAAAGAGAAAGAACTCAGAAATAGAATGTGTGAGAGAAAAAAGAACACGCACGAATGAATCAGAAATAGGATTTTAATATTGGAAAAAAGATCTTGGCCTTTGAATATTAATGGATGGTCAAGATCTTTTTATAAGAGGTGTTAGGAAGTCTCTCAAGAGGATCCCATTTCAAAAGGAAGGTAATTAAACATACTCATACAATTACACTTCACACAACATATTTTAGTGTTTTTTATATATTAAAATATTAATTATTTGTCATGTTTAAGTCTGGTTGAAAATTAAATTTTTAGAATTTGCCGTGTCGTCATGTCTCCGTGTCCATGCAACATGGACTGGATATTATTTAAAACATCTATGTTTGACATTTGTGTTTGTATGATCTCTCCATCAATGGAAATGTTCATTTTCTTCAAAAAAAAATTGATCACTATTTAACCAATCAAAAATAGATAATACAGTTCTTTTTAAATAGTTTAATTTTTGTAATAGATGGTTGGAAATGATAAGAATGAGTGTCATTCTTAATATGACTTGATGAAGAAGAAAAGGTGGTAGACATGTGTAACATCTGCACTGTAGAAAACAGCAAAGGATGAGAATGAGTGCCATTCTACTTATATTATGGGATTGTGAGGTTTGTTGCGCATGCTCTACTTCACTAGTGAGAGTGTTTTGAGATAAGCAAGATGTGAACTTTGGTCTGTAAGCAGTGGTTAGATTATTTCAAAACAACTGGTTGAACAGCTTCAGTGGATAGCTTACATCCCAAGGACCACCTTTCTAACTTTATATTTGTTTTTGATAAGGAAAGAAGAATTATTATCATAAATGAGTTGGCTGAATTTGAATTTTTGTAGCTGAAACAGTCAAAAATTTCTGAAAGGTTTGATTGGTCTCTTGTGCCCTGATATGTGGTTGTTCGACGGCGGCGGCCTCACTTGTGGAGGCAACGTCTCGGGTCTGAGCGAAATGAGAACTGGGTACTGCAACTACTTTGGGTGCCGAGAAAAAATCTATTGAATATCAGATTCTTGGGTCTCCGGCGAATCGAATCTGAGTTTTTAAAATTTCTATCAAAACGCTAAATCCTAAACCTTTTGTATTCAGTTTATCTTTTATCGAATATGTAATTTTAATATAAATTTTGATAAAAATTTCATTGAAATTCAATATTTTTTTGATATATCCATAATTTTCAATATTTTTATGAAAACACCAAAATTTTCATAATGTTGCTATTTTAGTTCTTGAGTCATTTACGGTCCAGCTAAACGTAACTGTCATTTCACAATCACATTCTGTCAATTGCTATGCGCTGGCTTTGCGCCATCTCTTCTATCATCCGCATACTGCAATCCAAGTCTGAACCAGTTTTCTTATCTTCCGTCTGTTCTCATCCCCTTTACTACTCGGAAACCCCGCGCATAATTGGCAAATGCACAAAACTGAGAGTTTATGGATTTGCAAAATCAACATTTGAACAAGAATTTCCAACTTCGGATTATATAATAGGAAGAAAAGATAAACCAAACCATATACAGGAAAAATTGGAAGTCAGCTGAAAGAGAAACCTACTTGATCTACATAGCACAATCATAGCAGCACAAGATCATTTTGATGTGCCGAAACGTAACTAGTCTACTTCCAAGGAAATGCATTAGACTTGAGACAAAACCAGCTTACTAACCATCCTCAGCAGCTTATCATTCATTTACTGTAGTCTACAATACTGTGCAGGATCTGTTCTTGTGTTTCTTCTTTTCATGATTTTACTTTCTAGCTAGGGATGGAAAACTCGAGATTCTACCCAATGTCAGAAGCAGTCAGTAATTTCTGAAGCTGATCATGTAGGTACTTTTGGAGGCTTCATTCCAAATCCTCGCTTCACCTTCTGAACCCTGTAGGAAATGTCAAAGGAAACAACATTAGAGAATGTGTAAAGACACTCGTGGAAGTGATACTACACTAATGACATTATGATGACAAAATAAACTACACAAGACACTATCTAGTATCTACTGATAATGATAACAGAAATATGTTACTCTCTAGTAATAACTATGAAACCATCATATTATAATTTGTACTTACGTTGGGGCAAGCTTTCCAAGGCTATCAAGTTCTTCACCAGTATCCTCATCAAGAACTCTCCCCGAGATCTCAATGATGTAAGATCTATCTCTGGTAGTGGGAAGTCCTCTACCGGCCAACAAATCCAAATCCCTTTCGTGAAGCTCTCTTCCGTTTACAAAAATACCAGTATTTCCACCAGCACAGTTCTCTGGCATCGGGTAATTGAACTCTTCAATAAATGGCTGCACGATGAAAAGAATTGTTCAATACATTAAACAGGTAACAACTTCAACTAATAACTTATGCACTGATAGTGGTGTGGAATCTGTTTTTCTTACAGGAATTATGCCTTGACCAGGCCCACCCATGATACCCCAGAATCCTGCTCGGAAATCATACCTGTTTGGCCAAGTATACAAAACAAAGACATTATTACCAATGCAGTAGAAGAAGTAAAGGTTTATAACATTATCTTTCAAACAATGCTTCCAAGCATGTAAACTATATGTGTGCAAGGAATTGGATTTACAGCATAACAACCGAACCAGAAACACCACGGATATCCAATAAGTACAATTATCTGGTACAGTTCAGTAATGAAACTTGAGAACAAGACAACGACTTTTGACCATGATATTACACATTCTTTAATATAAAAAGTGGCAATCATTAACAGAAGGAAGAACATAATTAAATTTCATTTATCTACCGGAAATGTTACTTCTGTCAGTCTCTAACACTAAACCACGATAAGTCTTAATTAGCTCCTCCATTTTTTTCCAAAAAAAAACTAAGCTATTAGGATGTAGTCCAAATTTTATTATAAAGCAAAGCAAATAATTAACAGCATGCATAGAAATGTACCATGTGTTAGGGAGTGCAAACTTACCAATATTGTCCAGGGTGGACTGTTCCAGCAATCTTTTCAGCCTTCTTCAGAACACGGTCTGGTATGGGATGCCCATTGATTGAAACATTGCTACTACCATGTTCATTTGTCTGATTTGATTTGGAAAAATCTCTAAAGCTTTTCTTTATGAAGCTGGCAATGAATGAATCACCACCCTTGTTGACTTTTGGCTGATCCTCCTCTTTGCTTGCATCCCACGAATCTTGTGAAACCCCAGTGTTAGAGTACTCATTGAATGATACATCCATTTCAGTGGCCAACGATGTCTCTTTTAAGGAATTTTGTCTAGAAGCAATCTTATTGGGCTTCACCTTCTCTTGATCTGAGTGACTACTTCGGTTTTCCTTTCCAAGGCGGTTTACCATGTTATTACCTGAGTAATCAAAATGATCCTGCAGAGGTAAACCAGGAGGCGGTGGCGAAAAAGTGGCTTTGATAGGCTGCTGAGCAGAGTTTGTGACATCTCTTGGAGCAACTGGAACTTCTGGGTTGCAGTCATCCTCAGAGGTACAGGGAGATGAAGAATGAAAGGTTTGCATCTCATGAGGCTTGATTGCTGTTGAACTTGGTAGTGGAAATGGTAGAGCAGGTTCTCTATCTATAGACTGAAAATCATAACCAGAATTATCATAATCTTCAGAAGAGAAATGAGCATAGACCCGGGAAACATGGCCATGAGAACTTGAAGAACTGTTGTTAACCACCCCGTTCAAGCTATTATCGACTTCTGAATGATTTTGTTTCATTTCAGCATGTTGAGAAAGAACAATCTTCCTATTAGAAACTACAAAATCAACTACAGTAGAACAAGCACCACATCGTATCTTCTGATGACTCTTTTCCATAAGCAATACTTTCTTGGGCAGCTGCAGAATTTCAAAGCAATTGTTGCATGTGACAAATGGAGCACCACCAGAAAATGGATGACATCGCCGACCAACACTGGCCAGCTCCGCCCTTGGAGGACAGGAATTAGCAAAACTGCCCATGTACGAGTTGAGGTCATTTGGCCATCTTGTATGGGGCAGTGGAACTTGAAAGGGTGGGGGAACTACAGTCCTATGTCTGTAGTGATCATTAGGACCAAGCAACCCAGGGTTTTCAGGATGGGCCAACATGGGATTGCTAGGGAAATTGGGGAACCTTTTACCTTGAAAAGCAGTGGGTGGAACTGGTGCTGATGACCGCCTGTGTTTTTCATAGCAATAGAAACAAGAGCAAGAAGGTTGGTGGAGCATTGCATTATATGGATGCAGCTCGTATGGATCAGAATGATTTTCAGCATACTGTCCTGAAAAGTATGGATGGGATGGCTGTTGGTATTGCCTAGGAAATGGATGAGGAGCCCCACCGAGCATTTGGTGTCCATAAGGATCCCCATAACCCAGAAAATTGTTCGATTTATGCATGGAAGGCTTGCAGCTAGGCATAGAGGTTTCATGGCCATTGGTACAGGGAAGATGCTCAGGATATTGATTAAAATGAGGGTGTCCTGAAACATGTTTATCTGGTCCAAGGTACTGCATAGGTCTATTTGGTCCTAAAGACGCACCTGGATATGAAGTGTCAGAACCACCATAAGGATCTGGAGGAGCCATTATCCCAGCAAGAGGAGCTTTCTCTTTTGACTTATCAGCTATATCACAAGACCGACTAAGTTGATCCCTCAACTCATCCAGCTTCCTCAGAAGCTCAGCTCGATCTTGTTCAAGGGACAGAACTCTCGTTGTCCCATCTTGGTCATTAGATTTCCTCAATGCTTCCCCTATCCTGTGAGAAGACCCCAACTGGTAATTTGATGGACCCTCGTCTGGATAATTGGAAGTCGAAGACCTCATACCTTCCACATCAGTTCTTGGATTTCTTCGAAATCCCTCTTTTGCACCATTCTCCTCGGCTTGCCAAACTGCCATCCATGCTGATCTTCGGCTTAAGCTCGTGGAACAAAATCCGGAACTCAAATCTCCATGTTCTCTTCCCATCACATTTCTCACTGCATTCCCTGCTTCATCTTCTTTCATGCTCATATCAAGGCTATTCTCTACAGCCCAGTTATCAGTTGCAGCTTTGCATGGCCTCTTACATATCGCAGTATCTTCCTTCTCTAAAACCCTTTGATCAGATACCAAAGAGCCTTCACTTGACTTCACATCTGCATCAGAAACATCACTTAAAACAACAACCCCTTTATCATCTGAATTAGCCAATGTAGCAAAAACTCCTCCCACCGTTTCTTCCTCCGACTTCTCTGACAAAGTATCCCCATCTTGCCTGTTCTTTTTCGCTGTAAATTAACCAAAGAAACACAAAATCCGATCCTCAATTCTAAAGAAACACCCAAAAGAGCATCATTTCTTTCAAAAATAAACAAAAATTTGCTTTACTTTGGTTGCAGAAAACAGAACGCTGTTGAGTTAAGAACCTTGCAAGTTGCATTCTTTTTCAGCTATAAAAAACTCAGCCCCACAAATCCATCTAAATGATTACACCCTTTTTCTGTTGCTGTGTGTTTTTGGGTCTATAACATATCAAATTTCATGCCCAAAACCCCTGATCTCATTTTATTTCCTATCTTCATCATAAATTGAACACAAATATCTACAAGAATCACAACTAACAACATCATAAAACACATAAAACTTAACTACCAAATTCAGTAATCATAAAAGTCACAACATAAAAATCCAATCTCTCCATGAAACTCCTCACAAACAAATTTGAATCAAAAACAAAGAGGAAAGCATACCTCTAAGAACAGCACCACAACCACCACACTGATACACAGAGTAATCAGCCAACTCAGGAAGAAGATTCTCACACTTTGGGCACCGAACCAATCTCACTTTCCCACCAGAATCCCCCATTGCTCATCCCCAAAGCCAAAAACCCACCAAAGCCACCAAAACCCAGACAACCCAAAACCAAACAAAACCCAACTGTTCACAGTCAAAAGTGTGAAAAGAACAAAATGAAACAAGGGGTTGGTGCTGTTGGTCTAAGCTGAGCTGGGTCTGGGTTTTAAGGAGAGGGTTTGTTATATAGAAAACTCAAAAGCTGGGAATATATATATATATTCTGTGAGTGAGTGAAAGATAGGAACTCTCTTTTTCTTTTTACAGCTTTCTTTCTGTTTTGGAATCAAAGTGAGAGCCTGAGAGAGGAAGGTTTTGTGGGGACACATAGATCAGAAGTACTTCTACCACAACTGAACAGAAAACCATGAGACCAGTTTGAACTGAACAACTACAACAACCACCCCAGAACTCAGCTGAGCACAGCTCATGTGTTCTGGGGAGTTCTGCAAGTTTTCTTTTATGGTTGTGTTTTTTTGGTGAGAGCAATTAATATGAAGTGACAGAACAAAAGAGTGTCTTGAAAAAGAAAGAGAGGGAGGTTTGGTTTTAGTATGAGGAATCAGAGAGGCCCGTTTTCCATGGAAGTGCTACTACGCCGTTTTGGGTGTGAAGGGATGCCGTTTTGGGAATCGCCGATTGTCTGTGGGGAGGGGGTGAAAGTAAATCGGCGACTTTTTGGTTGGAGGTGGACTGGTCACTAAGGGTGACCCTTCCTGGGACACTATTTGAGACTGTTGGGTTTAGACTTTAGCCCTTTGGAAATAGCGGGAATTTTATGAGGGTTGGATTATTCAGCTCGTGTTGGGTTCGTTTTGGAGACCAGAAAGCTGCATTTGTAAGATACAGTATGCATCATAATGTGACGAGTAGAGTGGTGTTCTCGCACAGTTTATTGTCTTACATTTCTTATAAAATATTAAAAGTTAGAGAAAACTCTCAAAATGTTAAAGAATTTCAAGCATTTCTCGTACACATGTTTTAAATATTGAATAATTTATAACGGCATGTACAAAAATTAGGTTTAAGTTGTTAGTTCATGTATCAATGTGTTATTTAACAAAGTTCAGACACCAAAATTATCAGTGAAACAAAATTAATATACTGTTATTATGATTTTTCCTATTCTGATACTCACCAAGATTACTAGTCAGGCTTGTCCCCTACACAATCCACTACATCCCTCTTTATCTTTAACTTTGATGCTTTAACTTTAGCACAAGGTTCTCTTTAAATTTCTTCTTTGGGATTTTTTTTCAATTTCCAACTTTGGCTGGCCGCGACCGGTCAGAGGAAAGCACTGTTTTGGACGATGTGAAAGTGAGAAGAAAAAAAGAAAATAACAAAATGAAAGGGAACTGACAAAGCCCAAAACGGACGGCTGTGATTCACTGCAATATTACGACGACTGACCGGACGTCACACCGCAGGTGATCCAGACCCTACTGTATTGTAGGCATATTCTTATCAGTACCTGTTCTTGGCATGAACGTCTCTTTCACTGCCAGGTTTTGACATTTGGGCAAAAGATGAACACAAAATGATGGAGATCTTCCACAAGAGGGTCAAGTTAATGGTAAATATGGTAATTAATGTTTTACTTTTGTTTCGCTCCAAATCCGTACTCAGGCTCAAACAACTGTGTCGGGTAAAAGAGTGGGTTTCTTTGGAATAATCACAGGTTGTGACTTAGATGCTTCTACCATGTGAGTATAAAGGCCGGGGCCGGGCTCGGCGGTGCAACCACGGAGTTTTGACCGAAACCACCGTTTGTCGGATTACGGTCCGATGATTTAAATGTATATGAGTTTCATGAGTTGTAGTTGGTTGATGAAGTAGAACCTCATTGTTGCATTTGTATGGATCATGATGTATAACGAAAGAGTGTCGTTTTCCGACAGAAAATAAAGATTGGAGAACTATTTGATCGTAACAAATTATTTCCGGACATCTAAGTTTGTTGGGCTTCTAGAAGACTGTTTTAATTATTTTTGATTTTTATTTATATTTTTATTATTTTGTTTTTTATTTTAATTAATTTGTTTTGGACTTTATTTTATTTTAATCCATGGGTTTTTAGGTTTCATTATTAGTTGTTATAGGGTTTCTTTACTCCTATATAAGGACCCTCTATCAGTTGTATTTGATTACCTTGATTTTATAAATAAAAAAACCTTTGAGTTTTATCTCAATTCCTAGTAGATTCCAGAATTTCTCGTGGATTCGAGATCAAAAATAGATTTGTGGATTCCAATCTCATATTCCTTTATTTTCCGCTGCATCAATTGGTAATCAGAGCTTGGTGGATTCCTGATGAGTGATCTATCGATCGATTCAGAAGCAAAAAAAAACTGTATCAAAAACAGGCGTCACTGACCCGACCAGGAGACGAAGGCGTCCTTCGTCCTTTCTACTGCTCTTCTCCGATCCGACGACAGCGCCACCCCAACCCGGCGCCTCCCTAGCCCAAGATTCCTCGCCTGGGCTCCACCTCCGGCAACTGCATCGCCACCCAACCCGGCATCTCCCAAGCCTAAGGTTGCCCCGCCTGGGCTCCACCTCCGGCGTAACAGCTTCGTGTCGTTCGGCGCCTCCGGCGTAAGCTAGAAAACCGACCTAGAAATCGGCAGAATTCAGAACCCAGAAAAACTGGGTTTTCTGCCGTGGACCCGATTTTTCAACCCGACCCGGTGATTTGAGCCGACCTGTTAACCCGAAAAAACTTGCCTGACCCGGTAGCCATTGACCCGACCTGACCCGATAACCATTGACCCGACCCGGTAACCATCGATCAGATCCGATCCAAGTCAGCAACCCGACCCGCCCCAGACCAAAAAAACAGGAAAAGAAGAAGAAGAAGAAGAATAAGAAAGAAAGAAAAAAGGGAAGCTAGCATGGAACGTTGGATATTTACCTTACCAGATTACAATGATTTCAGAACAACGTGTTTCATCAAAAACAAGGTATGGTCAACAATAATTGATAGTGATTTGCATGAGAATTTTGTTGCAAGCAAGGTTGTTCATTCTCTTCAATTACCAACGGTGAAGTTGAGCAATCCATTTTGGATTGATGATCGTGCACATGTGACAGAGGTTTGTAAAGTTCCCATCTCTATAGGAGAATTTTATAACGATGAGGTTACTTGTCATATCATTGATATGGATGATAGTGATGTGTTTTTTGAACAAGATTACAATCAAGCCTGCAAAGCTTGAAGTGTGTGAAAACAATGTTGAAGAAATCACTTTACAGATTAAAGAAGAATTTGCTCATGTTGACTCGGTTGTCAGTATTGAAGAAACCTCGCCTCATATGAATTTTTCAGAACCAATGGCCATTCAAGAAGACAATTTTGTGAACCATGAAGACTTATTTCAAGTTGCATTTGACAAACTCATCTATGGTGTTGGATTCATGATTGTGCCTTCAGAGTTTGCAGAGTCTCCGGCTTCTACACCACAGGTTCAATTATTAGATTTATTATTGAGTTTGTTTTCTACAAATTATTCTTCTTTATTCAAGATGAACTCGAGGTCGAGTTCTTTTGAAGTAAAGGAGTCTGATGTAGAACGAAGGGGGGTCGCTTTCTGACGGAAAATAAAGATTGGAGAACCGTTTGATCGTTGCAAATTATTTCCGGACATCCAAGTTCGTTGGGCTTCTAGAAGACTGTTTTAATTATTTTTAAGTTTTATTTTTATTATTTTGTTTTGTTTTATTTTAATTAATTTGTTTTAGACTTTATTTTATTTTAATCCATGGGCTTTTAGGTTTCATTGTTAGTTGTCCTAGGGGTTCTTTACTCCTATATAAGGAGCCTCTATCAGTTGTATTTGATAACCTTGATTTTATATAAAAAAAACCTATGAGTTTATCTCAATTCCTGGTGGATTCTAGAACTTCTCATGGATTCTAGATCAAAAATAGATTGGTGGATTTCAATCTCCTAACTCTTTATTTTTCGTTGCATCAGATCCGAATCGACTCTAAACCATTCGCGACTAGTCGATTACATTGCTATAAAGACCTATTCATCTATAGAAATTACATCGTTTGAGAACACTATAGCTATTATGTTCCAACTACGTCATATTTATCTACAACTTGCCATTTTAGCAAAAGAGAAAAAAAATAAAAGTTGAAAACTTCAATTCCTTAATCATTAAATTTGTGCAACTTAAATTACTTTATTTGGAATTCATATCAAGTAAGGAGTCATCTTTGTGTCATATATGCACATTAGTGTTAAGGGCGTTTTGTATCATAATCTCAAACTCATTTTTAGTCAGTCAATATGAAGGACACAAAACAGTGAGAGAGTCTGGGATTCTTCTCAACTTCTCCATACCCACCGTTGTTCCACCTCCAAGTTGACAATTCCTCAGTGTTGTTCCTCCTGTTCTATTACCACTGCTTCTTCCTCCTTCCTTTACTTCCTTATAACATTTCCAACTACCTTAATTCCTATCTACCTATTCCACTTTCTTAAACCCCTTTTCTCCATCTACCCCACTTCTCAACCCCACACATTCACTTCCCTTGTCCTTTGCTTATGTTCGTCTTTTTCTGGCTCTTTAAAATCTGGGAGTTAGTGGTCGAGCGGTTCCAATCAATAATGGAAGATCTTGTGGGTCGCTTTGCAAACAACCTTGTCCTTACGGACGAGGAAAAGACTGAGTTTGTTCTGGAATCTGATGTGGGCAGAGCTAGACAGACCAGACACTTACTGGTTGGGCAGGTGCTGAGCCGTAAACCCATTTGCAGAGGAGGGCTACTGAAGATATTCAAGAATGTTTGGAAGGATAATGGCCTTCGTGTGGGCGGTTTAGGTGACGGCAAACTGATTTTTGAAGTTTCTTCTGATGCTATTAAAACAAGGATATTAAGAGGTTGTCCTTGGTCTTTTGATCGAGCCTTGTTGGTGTTGGCTGATGCCAATGGAATGGGTAGCCCGTCCTCAATTCCCTTGACGGTAGAAAACTTCTGGGTACAAATCCATGGCCTCGATCCTGATGATATGACTGAAGAAGTTGGAAAGCTTGCAGGCAGATGTTTAGGCCATTACAGATGGACTGATCCTGGTGATGAGGGTGTCTGTGTAACTGAGTTTTTAAGAGTCAGGGTGGGAATTGATGTTCAAAAGCCTCTTAAGCGGGTTATCAAGCTCAGGATCAAGGATAGGTCAAGGTATTATGAGATCAGGTATGAAAGACTCCCAAATTTCTGTTTTATATGTGGTCACCTTGATCATGTTGAAGGTGAATGCAACAAACGGGATTGTTCTCTGAGCCTGGCTCAACGGAGGCAATTTGGTGATTTCTTAAGAGCTGAGCATGAAGGGCCGATCTTCAGTTCCCGACATCAGCAACGTTTCTTTGAGCCAATGAAGCCAGCATGGTCTTTGATGGCACCGGATTTTGTTGATTCAGTCTCTGGCTGTACTCGATCAAGGGAGGACTTTGAACAAAACCTGGTTCAAGGAGCCGGTTCAAGTGGCGAGCTTCCCAATGAGACGTCGTCTCAATGGAAAACAGGGGTCTTATTACCAATTCCAAGGCAAAAGAGACGTCGTATTGGAGAAAAGCAGGGTGTAGACTCTGTGAAGCCACATGGGTCCAGTATGGAGATTTGCACTTCGGAAGGGAGCACGGAGAGTAAAGATGCGGCTGAAATTGACCCTTCAGAAGGTAGTGTGAAGGGAACTCAAAAAATCAATGCGCATGTTCTGACCTCGACGGCGTTGGAGAGTACTTTTGCTCTGGCAAAAGAGACACCTCCATGTGGCTCTAATATGGCAGGGAGAAATGATAGCCGGGCAGGTAAAGAAAAGTTTCTATCTGAAAAGCAGTTGCCCATCTCTGGACCCACTTTTTCCAATAAGCCCAGGGAAAGCCCAATTTCTTCCGGTGAGCCCAAGAGTAACAATGCCAATAAGAAATTGGGGCCTGTCAAGAGAAAGCCTTTTTGTGTTGTTGTGGAGAGACCTCATAAAGTACGTGTGCCCTCAAATTGGAAGGCTCGTGCAAGATTGGCTTGCAACCCTCTTCGCTCATCAGAAACAAAACCTATAGCTTCCTCTCTTACTGCTACAGTAGAAAAGAATTCGGTTGGTTTCCAAGAAAATGCTAATAGAGGAGAATTGGCGAAGGAAGTTGTTTGCCCATCTGCCTCAGCAATGGAGATCTCTAAAGCTACTGAATCTGATGCCTATTGGGCTGACACCGTGATGGGTTCCGGTTCTCGAACCCATCACGAGCAATGTTAGTTCTGTGCTGGAACGTTCGGGGACTTGGCAATCCTCGAACGGTGAGAGCCTTGAGAGAAATTCTCAGGGAAAGAAGGCCGGACTTAGTTTTCATTATGGAAACTAGGAAGACTGTTGATCAAATGGATGGTGTTTTGAAAAAGATTGCTGGATCCTTTGGGTCTTTTGGGTGTTTTTCTGTTAATAAAAGTAGAAACGGAGGTGGCGGCTTGGCTTTACTGTGGAGGAAGGATTGGAAAGTGAATATTATCTCATCTTCAATTGGTCATATTGATGCGAGAGTCACAACAAACAATAATGTTTCTTGCAGATTTACCGGCTTCTATGGTCATCCTTGTTCTCGCCTCAGATTTCATTCTTGGGAATTGCTGCGGAGATTGGCTAGCGTCAGTAGGGAGCCATGGATCGTTGGTGGAGATTTCAATGAGATTCTTAGGGATGAAGAGAAAACAGGGAAGAGATGTAGATCCCTTAGCCAAATGCTCGACTTTCAGGAGGCGGTTGATAGTTGTGATCTTAGAGAAGTGGATGCTGTCGGCAGTAAGTTCACTTGGGATAACAGAAGAAAAGGAGGTGACAATGTGAAAGAGAGGTTAGACAGGGCTTTTGTGAATTCTGATTGCTTTAATTTATTTAATCAGATTCGTACCCGCCACCTTGCTTTTAGAACTTCTGATCATTTGCCAATCCTCATTGAATTGGGGGAGCAAGTTGGGAGGTGGAAGTGGGTTAAGAAGAAAAGAAGGTTCTTCTTTGAGAGTTTTTGGACTGATTATGAAGGCTGTGAGGAAACTATTAAGAAGGCTTGGGGAGGAGAAGGTAGTGTGAATCAGAAACTGACAGCTGTTTCAAATAGTCTCATGAAGTGGAGTAGTCAAACTTTCGGTCATATCCCTTCTCGGATTAGAAAAGTTCAAGACAAGATAGAGGTAATCCAAAACCTTGCTAACTCTAGTGGCGCTGATGAGCAATTGGACTCGCTGGGGTGCGAGCTGGATGAACTTCTTGAGCAAAAGGAAGCTATTTGGAAGCAGCGTAGCAAAGTCAGTTGGCTAAAAGGAGGAGACCGAAACTCTAAATTTTTTCATGAAGCTGCAAAAGAAAGGGGAAGAAAGAACTTAATCAAGGGAGTGAGGGATGAAAATGGCAACTGGAAAGAGGATGGAGAGACAATTGCAAAGATTTTTGAGGAGTATTTTAGCAAGCTTTTTACCTCGGAATATGAAGGAACGGACCCATTTTTGTTAAGTGCCATTTCCCCAGTGGTTGATGATGAGATGAATGATGACCTTTGCAGACCCTTCAATCAAGAAGAGATTGAATTCTCTTTACATCAGATGTACCCCCTTAAAGCTCCGGGTTGCGATGGTTTGCCTGCCCTTTTTTACCAGAAGTACTGGAATGTGGTGAAGAATGAGGTGGTTGATGTTTGTTTAAAGGTGTTGAATGAAAATGGCAGTGTGAGGGAGCTTAATCATACTTTGATAGCTCTTATTCCAAAAACAAATGATCCTCAGCTTGTGACAGATTACAGGCCTATAAGTTTGTGCAATGTCATCTACAAACTCATTTCAAAAACCTTAGCAAATCGTCTTAAAGCTGTGCTCCCTTCCATTATCTCTGAGTACCAAAGTGCATTCGTTCCGAAGAGATTAATCACTGATAATATTATCTTAGCTCATGAGTCCATCTTTGCTGTCAAAAGGAGGGGAAAGAATGGAAGGAAAAAAGATGACCCTTAAGCTTGACATGGCTAAGGCCTACGATAGGGTGGAGTGGGGATTTTTGGCGAGTGTGATGGAGAAGATGGGTTTTAGAGAAAGATGGATTTCTCTGATGTTAAATTGTATCTCAACGGTTAGCTACTCTGTAGTTTGTAACGGTGAGCCTAAAGGTTTTATATGCCCGCAAAGGGGTTTAAGGCAAGGGGACTCTCTTTCCCCTTATTTGTTTCTAATTTGTGCCGAGGGGTTATCAGCTTTGCTCCGAAGGGAAGAAGAATCTGGAGGTATTCATGGCGTGAAGGTGGCTGATGGAGCTCCTCCCATCAATCACTTGTTCTTCGCCGATGATAGTTTGATTTTTGGGGATGCTACAATGAGTGAGTGCAAGCGGCTGAAGGAAATCCTAAGTATTTATGAAGCAGCTTCCGGGCAAAAAATTAATTATGGAAAGTCTGCTATCTCGTTTAGCGCTAGCACAAGTGAAGAAGAGAAGGCTCTCTTAAGTAATGAGATGGGAATGAAACTAGTCGCTTACCATGAGAAGTATCTTGGCCTTCCAACTGTTTTAGGGAGGGATAAGGGCAAAATCTTGAGGAAGGTAAGAGAAAAAGTGAAGAACCGGGTGGAGGGCTGGCACAGTAATCTTCTGTCCCTAGCTGGTAAAGAAGTTTTAGTAAAAGCTGTTCTCCAAGCTGTTCCTACCTACTCAATGAGTGTGTTCAAGCTTCCCCTTGGTCTGTGTGATGAGCTGAATGCAGTGGTGGCTAAGTATTGGTGGGGGAAGAAGGGAGGAAAGGGGGTTCATTGGAAGAAGTGGGAGTTTATGTGCAATGCCAAAGAAATTGGGGGATTGGGATTTAGGGAGTTTGGAAAGTTCAATCAAGCTATGGTTGGTAAACAAGCTTGGAGGTTGATTGAATTTCCAAACTCTTTGGCTGCTCGAGTTCTAAAAGCTCGATATTTTCCTAACAACTCATTTTTGCAGGCAAATTTGGGTAGCAATCCTTCTTTTGTGTGGCGGTCCATAATGTGGGGAAGAGAGCTGGTGGAGAAAGGATGCATTCGGCGAATTGGCAATGGGGAAGCAACCTCCATCTACTCAGATAAATGGATTCCTAGGCCCTCCCTTTTCAAAGTTTGGAGCCTAGTGACCCTCAATCCCGCGGCTACGGTGGATGAACTAATGTTGCCTTCTGGTGGTTGGAATATTCCTTTGATTTACAATTCCTTTAACAAATGTTTCCGGGTAAACTCGTGGCCCCTTTAGCGGGTTGCACGGTTCTAGAAATAGCGAACTTCCCTGTACTACGAGTTTTCCTGTGTAAAGAACAAACACGTCAAAGGGCGTCCCCGGGTTTACCGAGGGAAGCCACTCCGATGCTTAAGTCAGACACTGTCAGATAAGCAGAAAACTCAAGAGTAGTTAAGGAATTGTCCGTCCCCTTACCGGGAGGTCCTCACCGGTATTTATAGTAGCATTAAAGGCAGCACTTTGTCTTTTTCCAATGTGGGAATGAACTCCCTTGCTTTGCCTCAACCTTACAATGAACTGGGCCCTGACAAAGGACCCAGAGTGGCTTCTCAAATCTGACTGGCCTTTGACCCTGTAAACAGTACTTCAAGCATAATAAACGATACATATTTAATAATTGACCACACTTGGTGTTATTTCTTGAATTGTAACCCGGTAAAGGAGAAATATTAGGTTCCACATATAAACAAGTCCCCCAAGTCCTCAGTCAAGGGGTACGCTTGGGTGGGGACTTGAAATCATTTCTTTACCGGGTTACAAGGGTATCATCCAGACCCGGTGTACCCAGTCCCCCAAGTCCGTACGCAAGGGTGCCCCGCAGACACGTTGACTATGGGAACTGAAAACGACGTCTCCGTGTTGTAGTGGGGGAAACTGAAAAGTTTTCGGTTTGAAGTGGGGGAAAACGAAAAGTTTTCAGTTTTGAAGTGGGGGAGACTGAAAAGTTTTTCGGTTTTGGGACGCGGCATGCGCGACACGTGTCGATTTTCTCGAAAAACCGAAACGTCCCTTCAGTGTACGCCTCTTAACTGTATAAATAGGGGGTGAGGGTGACAGTTTTGTCGTACCTTCGAAATCGAAAACTTTTCGTGCTTTTGCTCTCGTCCTCTGTTGTCGCTGTGCTTGTTGGATTTCCAAACTTAAATCGACCTCAAAATCCTTTCAAACCCTCACAAGTAAGGTACTGTTTTCTGTTCCGATGTTTTTGAGTGTTTTGGATCGATATTGTGTACTGTTTTCTGGGATCCAAACTGGGTTGCTGCGTTAGTGTGTGCGTTTATCGTTGTGGTCGCCGGGGTTATCTGGGTTTTTGACGATGTTCCCGTGTTTCTTGTTTTGCAGATGACAAACCCCGCAATGGATGCTCATGTCCCCGAGTTTGCCTCAGTTACCTTCACTGATGGGACCGCTCTCGACCCTCCCGGGTACTCGCTGACCGCGGAGGAGATTGTGGAGCTAAGGAGCAATTGGAAGATTCCCGAGTCTGTTGAAATTCGGACTTTAGAACCCGAGGATCAGTTCTTCGCTCCCGGGGATGGGTGGACGCTATGCCACGAGTACCAGCTACGTTGCGGTCTGTCACTCCCGCTAAAGGTGGAGGTGCAGTATCTCCTGGCTGCGAGCAACTTCGCCATCGGGCAAGTTGGCCCGAATATGTGGAGGCAGCTGCTAGGGTTGTGCGTGATGTACAAGGTGTTGAAGCAGCAGATGCCGAGCTACCACGAGTTACACGCCATGTACCGGGCCGAGTATTCCCGGAAGGCGGGTTTCAGTGGGACCATCCAACTGAAGTCCAAAGGGGTCTTCAAGAAGATTATCGAGGACCTGCCGACCTCCGTGAGTCGGACCTGGAGGGAAAAAAGTTTCTTGATAAGAAACTTTCAAGACCCGGGACACGCGTTTCAAGTACCGGGTGACTTCCAGCCACTGATGAGTAAGTCCTTCTTTCTCTCCGGATTCTTCTTTCTTTTCTCTTTCCCGGGTTATAATTATATTGTACGTGTTGCAGATGTTCCCGACATTCCTCTGGAGCCGGTGATGGAGAAGAGGATCCGGAGGATGCTATGGGCCTTCAGAGGTCAAGATGACCGGAGCTCGTACCGGCTTTGCAGGCTGTATGTGTACAGCCGTTACCGGTTGATGGAACTTCCAGGTTTGTCTCGTTTCCTTTACAATTTTTGTTGTTTACATGCTCCGGTCTAACGGGTTCTATCTTTTGTTGCAGCTCTTCTCCCGATGGAGTTCACGAAGCGAAAGAACCCGGGAATATACGACGGCTTCGAGGATTGTTTCCGGGTAAACTCGTGGCCCCTTTAGCGGGTTGCACGGTTCCAGAAATAGCGAACTTCCCTGTACTACGAGTTTTCCTGTGTAAAGAACAAACACGTCAAAGGGCGTCCCCGGGTTTACCGAGGGAAGCCACTCCGATGCTTAAGTCAGACACTGTCAGATAAGCAGAAAACTCAAGAGTAGTTAAGGAATTGTCCGTCCCCTTACCGGGAGGTCCTCACCGGTATTTATAGTAGCATTAAAGGCAGCACTTTGTCTTTTTCCAATGTGGGAATGAACTCCCTTGCTTTGCCTCAACCTTACAATGAACTGGGCCCTGACAAAGGACCCAGAGTGGCTTCTCAAATCTGACTGGCCTTTGACCCTGTAAACAGTACTTCAAGCATAATAAACGATACATATTTAATAATTGACCGCACTTGGTGTTATTTCTTGAATTGTAACCCGGTAAAGGAGAAATATTAGGTTCCACATATAAACAACAAAGATGATGCAGACCTTATCATTGGTATCCCAACAGGACAGAGAAATGACAGTGATCAGTGGAGATGGTTTTTTGGAAAAAATGGCAGGTACACAGTAAAGTCCGGGTACAAGTTCGCAATGCAGACGGAGAAAACGCTCTCAAATGTTGGGGAAGGATCAAATAATGAAGTCAATAGCAAGTTTTGGAGAGTCATTTGGGGACTTCATGTTCCCAATAAGATCAAGTTGTTCATGTGGAGAGCAGTTCATGACATCTTGCCATGTTCCTTTAATCTTCATCAAAGAAAGGTTATGGAAAGCCCCTATTGTTTTAGGTGTGGTACTAAAGCTGAGACTACCCTTCATGCTCTATGGGAGTGCGAATGTAGCCGGAAAGTTTGGAAGAAGTCCATTTGAAAAGAATCTGGAAAGAAACACCCCACTTTTGCTAGTTGGTGTGAAGCCTTAGTTCTTCATGCTCCCAAGGATGAGTTAGAATTATTTTCTTTTATAACCTGGCACCTTTGGACGTTAAGAAATGATCACCTTCATGGTAAGCCTAATTATCAGAGTCCAAATAGCATTATCTCTAAAGCTTGTTCTCTGTTGGGTGAGTTTAAGGAGGCAAACAAATTTAAGGGTCTGCAAAAAGTTAACAGAGAGTGTAAATGGCAACCTCCCTGCGAAGGGTTGTACAAGCTAAATACTGATGGAGCAATTGACACTAGAAATGGAAGAAGAGGTCTTGGTGCTGTTATTCGAAACGAGAGAGGTGAGCTTATGGGAGCTTCTGCTCAGCGAGCTGTTGGTACTTTCTCTCCATTGGTGACTGAACTCTTGGCACTGAAAGCAGGTCTTTGTTTTGCTATAGATTTGAGAACTCTCCCTGTGGTAGTTGAGATGGATTGCGCTGAGGCTGTTCGTCTTGTCAATGCTCCTGATCCGTGTACCGCTGCGGAAGGTTTCTTGGTGGAAGAAGTGAAGTCCCTGCTAAATGTTTGCAGTGGAAGTAGTGTCATCTTTAACCCCCGGGAATGCAACAAGGTTGCTCATGGCTTAGCTAAGTTTATTTTGTATGAAAATGAGGATATGTTCTGTATTGAAAATGGGCCGGAATGGCTTATGGAATTGGTGAAAATCGATTCCGAAAGTTGTAACCCTTCCTTCAATTAATGAATGGTTACTTTTCTTGATCAAAAAAAAAATTTTTAGTCAGTCAATAAGTAGATGAAGTTTAGACATTGGTTTTATTTATGATACATACTCTTTGCTTCCGAACTACGTTTAACCTCGGTCTTAACCACAACAATCTTCAATGTGATTTTGAAGATTATGTACTAACAATTCAATGTGATTTTGGTGTTTGGTTGAAATTGATCACAATTTGGTGTTGCAAGCTGGAATAATGGCACCACCCAAGCAAAGGGACCTAATATTAATTAAGACGGGGTCATGTGTTAATAATAACATGGTACTTGTTATAGGAAAAATGTAACCAGAATGATCTACTTATTTGATTGATACTTCTTTTTATACAAATAAAGAGATTATAAAGATAATAACAATGGCTATATTTTTTTGAAAAAAAAATAACCATTTTTGATTGATTATAAATTCTAAGAAATTGATCGGAATTGTACGGATACATACATTTCCTTATCATCATAGAATAAGTTAGAGGAGGTGGTATGTTAGAACAATTCCATTATACCCAAGCTCAATTATTTGCAAAATAAATAAAACCAAACTAGAAAAGTTGTGGAACACTAAAAAGAGTAAGAACCAACTAAAGAACCTCCTCATATCTTCTCCTTGTCAGCCACCGAAGGGCTAGGAGGAGGAGTGAGAAGGGCATAGCCAGCATCAGGAGCATCAAGAACCTGCACAGGCTGTTTTTTGTTCATGGATCCGAGACCACGTCCTCTTTTCTTCTTCTCTGAATGCACTTCAGTCTTTGGTTTCACCTGCACCATAGCTGCATTTTTTGGCTTCATCCGCTCTTTTGTGACAAAGATATTTCTTGAAGCTTCAAATAGGTTGAGAGAGCGAGATGTCATTCAACCAGGGAAGGCAGGGCGCTTCACTTTCTTTCCCCCTCCAAATTCCTCAGCCAATGTCATTACCTCAGTCATAGGATTTTTCAGTTTTGAAGGGGATCTTGTGCTGGTTTTCAGAACTGTACGCATGACAACATTTCTAACTTCAACTACCTCTACAATGGTCATATCAGGGTCCTCACCCTCCACAGTCACTGGTGCCATTACTAGAGAATTATCCATATCAACATCAATAATTTGCACCTCATGAAGCAGTGTAGTCCCTTGAGGAGACTTGTTTTCCAACCCATCAACAACATTATCACCATCACCATCACCATCATCAGCAAGATCATCTCCAATTCTCTTTTGCAGGAATAATAGTGACTAATTGATAACTGATTAAATAATTATATCTCTTAATCGTTAATTGCATAGTTAACTCTTCTCCAATTACTTTGGAGTTCATGGAATTATATATTCCTTCAAGAGTACTGATATTATGGCATAATTAAGAACAAGTTGTAAGTTCGATTTAATTTTAAGTGACGAGTTGTTTGTATGATCATTATGACGTTCAACTTGCTAATTTGGAGATTAAGAACTTCATAATTTTTGATTATGCACTTGGAGGCAAAGGAGTTACAACTTTCAACAAGAGAGACAAATTTTGCGGCACACTCATTGCCTAAACAAAACATGCTTAGCTTAGCCGCAAATGGTCGTGCTCTATGAAATTATATACTATATTGATTACAGTACGTAAGAAACTAAGCTGCACCATCTTTTTTTTTGAAATTAACTAAGCTGCACCATCTCTCTTCTTATAACACAAGCTTCAGGCCCTCATGATAAATAATCATTTCAGATTGCTTCCTAACCTAGCTAGCCCTCTTCTTCTCTTACTGGGTAATTCTAATAACAGAGTGCTTAGTCGACTTCTTTTCCACAAAGCGCCGAAGTACATCATCTTGGACCAAAATGAAAGAAGCAATCAAAAACCCCTGAGTCTCCATCAAACGAAAACTTCTTAAAAACAGCTACGTTTTACAAGTCGATAGTATTAGTCAGATTAGTACGTAGAATAGATACTGCTAACTTAATTTGTGTTTTTTAAAGCAGTTGCTTTCTTGAGAAGGAAGGAAAATGCAATAACTTCAGCTAGAGCAAATCCAAATCAGTTCTATATAGTTGGTGGCACATATATAAAACCAGAAGTCAGCAAAGAGAAACAAGGACTAGCTTTTAATCGATGAAATACTTCGATATCAAGCATAATAAGGTTGATATGATAGTCAACTCAGCTGGTTGTGGAATCCATTCTTAAAACTTAGAATGAATGTATGGTAAGCATCACTTTAATGATGAAATTAACTTAGAATAAATGTATGGTAAGCATGACTAAGCATCACTTTAATAATGAAATTGATTTAAGTGGCTGGCAACTCGGTTTGTTGAAATGATGGTTTGATAATAAGGTAAAACCCTTGTTGATTGTTTCCAAGGTCATGAGGTTTAAGAAATGTATTTTTGTTTGGTGGGGAGGTTAACTATAGAAAATTTTTGTATGCACGTCGTGTATATACACGGTGCAATCTTAATTATTTATAACAAGTTATATGTACGTTTGATAACCTATATATCAATATTATATCTTATAATCTTATATATTCGCATATCAGGTACATATACGACTGTGCATTTAAGAATTAAGATACTCCTCTTAATTACTAGTCTTCTTTTTTTCCTTTGGCAATTAGGTACTAGTCTAATTGGTTGATGTTGGGCTATCAGGATCTCAAGGTTCCTGACCTCCTAGAGGAAATTAGGCTGCTTTCAGATCTCTATATTTAACAATCTGAGCAGAAAAAACCAAATTGGGTCAAAAAAGAATACTGGCCCAAAGCCATCCGCAATTTCGGTGAACCGGGTGGCCACTGTTTGATTTTAGTTTTTTCTTTAGGACTATTCTTGTTTTTTTTGAATAGGGACAATTTTGTTAAACTTAAATAGATCGAACATCATTTAAATAGATTTTGATTGCCATCATTTCGATACTTTTTTTTCAATTATAATTTTGAAGTTTCATCTAGTTCTTTTTTTTTGACTAAAAGTTTTATCTAGTTTTTTACTAGTTTACTTACGAGTTACAACTATATCATTAAAAGATATTTGATTTAATTCATCAGGATACCATGAAATCCACTAACTAAAAGTCGCCACTTAGACAAGTCACCAGACAAGTGCAAAATGATTTCATAGTAACAACAAATCAGTTCAACTAGTTGTGATGTGAGCTCACAAAATCCATAGGAAGGTAATGGTGATGCTGCACTATAATCTTTGCTGACTAATCAATTTCATTGACCCTCTTATGTTTAAGCAGATAGTTAGTCTGCTGCTCCCAACTACTTCTAGTCCCTCCTAGTGATGAAGACAGCAACTTCATCTCATCCCTACCGCTAAAGAAAACGAAAATTCGAACCCCAATTAAATTGAAGAATGCCCTTTGCCAAAAACAAATAATAATAAAAATAAATTGACGAATGCACATAATGGAATTAAGCTACAGTGAAAAGATTTTCAGAATTATATAGAAAGCAAGGTTGGGGTATGAAATATGTGCATGAAGAGCATCTGAACAGACAAGGAAATATATATGATTCAGATTTAGATACTACTACGTAATGGGATCCAATGCATACATATATAAGATTTATATATTTTATTGAACTTGGTTCAGAAATAAGCTTGAATAACACCGAAATGCATAAATAGGAAAATATATATTTGTGCCTTCGATCCTATCTTGATTATTAACATATATAGCAAATATATAGAAAGTTCTAAAATGGGTGAAAATCTCTGAACTTGATGTCACCTGCATTCCTTCTTCTTCCTCCAGAGACCAAGCCTCCTGTAAATGCCAGAAAACCCAGCAGTCTTCATTTTCTTGGTCTTGTCTTTCTTTCCTCCTAACACACCCTTCCTCTTCCACATCTTCTTGATCCCCAAGATTTCGCTCAAGCTTTCCTCCATTGAGCTAGACCCTGTAGCATCCTTCATTGTAGTACTAGTAGTCGAGATCCTCTCCGATGAGGAGGAACGAGAGAACTTGCCTATGAACCGCTTCGATGATCCTCCAAGATATGGGAATGCTATCAGATGGCGCTCGATCAGATGGCTAACAGATACCAGTTCGTACGAGTCATACAAAGGGCTGCCACAGTCCCATATAGCCAACGCTGCTTCATGATCTTCTTTGCCTTCCACTGTTTGCTGCATTTGGATTTGAAATGAGTATCACAGAAAGTTCTAACTGGTACTAACAAGCAGATGAATTGTTTTCAACTGATGATGAACTTATAAGAGACGTTTTAGATTTGGGATGACAAGTGACAATCATGCATTATTCTGTGTAGGTTGGCATACCAGTGATACCACACCGTTCATGTTTTGGTGATACCACACCATTCATGATTAGGAATTTAGGACAAGTATTCAGCTGTCTTAAACTGACTATAGTGCCCCTTTAATAGGAAGATTATTTTCCATTTTTGATGTATATAATGGGAAATTCAATGTATATTGTCTTTGAGAAGAAACATGACAGATCCGACTGATTACTTAATTGAATTAGTTTATGATCAGATTTGTGTAGAGGGAGGAGTATCTAATTATTAGCAATTAAACAATTTTTATGCATGAACTTTGTTTGTATCTGACCCAGGAACACCGATTTTCTTCCTTGATTGATTGGCTATAAATGGATTAAGAACACTGCATAAGCACAATTCTGCAGTCCGAGATACTGCAAGGGTGTAAGATTTAACAGCTATTGACAAAAAGAAAGAAACAACAAAAGAAACAAATAGAAGTGTTTTTTTTTGAATTAATGAAATGCTTCATTAATGGTTCTAAAGGGGGTAAACCCAAAGGAAAAGAGCCCAAAAAGGTAAGTGATCGATTTCACTTTTGATAGGTGGCTTTTTTGGTAGAAAAATGGGCCTATTGTGAGGCAGTGGGTGAGAGGATTCATGAGGGTTTCCGGATCTGAAAATGGTATGGGATAATCGGCAGATTAAGAAGGAACAGATTAAGAAGGAACAAGGTCCCCTAAAGCTGCACATAAGCCAGAAAATAACCACATTGAAGGGTTTAAAACACCACACAATGGGTGTAGAGACGAACCAGAGCAAAGCAAGGTCGTGAGAATGAGAAAATCCAATAAGAGAACCCACCCAACTCTCTCGTCCTTCAATCTATATCTTAGACAAGAAAGAAGGGGAAAGGAGTAGAGGCTGCGAGATCTACTTTCTCTAGTTGAGAGAGAGGCTCCGCTCAAAATATTTGTTTCTTCATATATAGTTAAACTACTGTATACGGGAATCTTAGTGTTAATATATGCCTTGAATCAGCCATCTGGAGGTACCAGCTATTCGGGGATCTCGCTGCCCGGTCAGCGAGTTTGGGGTCCAGGGGCAACGCGCCCTGGTTTGGGGGTTCGGGGGCGCGAGCGAAGTTATTCCCGCGAGCGAAAGTCGTGCGAAGGATCTTTCTCCCGCGACCGAAACTGCCCCCGCGAGCGACAGTCACGCAAGTGAGATTGTTCAACCAGTGTCATCGGGGGCAATACCCCCAAGGCCCACGAGTCCCTGTTATGCTGGGTTATGGTTTCCTATTGGGTTTAGTATATAGGGTTTAGAGTCCCTGTTATACTGGGTTATGGTTTCTTATTGGGTTTAGTATATAGGGTTTAGGGTTTAGTATATAAACGACATAAACCTAATTGTATTAAGCACTCGGTGGTTGTGTTTCCTCAAGATAATAAAACTGTTCTCATCTGGTCGTGGACGTAGCTAACATATCGTTAGTGAACCACGTAAATCTGTGTTCTTTCTTTCATCCGTTATAACAAACTGGTATCAGAGCCCAGGAGGGGTAAAAATTCTGGGAAGAAAGATGTCTGGTTTGACCGTGAAGATCGATAAATTCACGGGGAGAAACAGTTTCAGTTTATGGCAGATCAAGATGCGAGCTTTGTTAAAACAACAAGGGATGTGGGCGCTGCTTGTGAAGAAGCCGGGAGATCCAGAAATCGCTGAGATGGCCAGTCTGGAGGAGAAGGCACACTCGACAATTTTGTTGTGTCTTGCAGATGATATAATCACCGAGGTCGCAGAGGAGGAAACTGCGGCTGGTCTGTGGTTGAAGCTTGAGAGTCTATACATGACGAAGTCTTTAACCAACAAGTTGCTTCTAAAGCGACGTCTGTTCAGTCTGCGAATGGAAGAAGGCACGACTCTAAGAGATCACTTAGATCAGTTAAACACAATTCTATTAGAGTTGCGTAACATTGATGTTAAAGTTGATGATGAAGATGCTGCCCTAATTCTGCTGGTATCTCTACCTTTGTCGTATGAGAATTTTGTGGATTCTTTTATTGGTGGGAGAGATATTGTGACTCTGGAGGAGGTTAGATCATCTCTTCATACTAGAGAGATGCGTCATAAGGCGACCGGTACAAGTTCAGACAGTCAGGCTACTGGGTTGGTAGCCAGTGGAAGTATGGGACAGGGAAGCTCGGGGAAGAAGAAATTCAAGAAACCAGTTTCAAAGAGTTCCAAATCTAATGATGTCTGTAACTACTGTAAAGAAAAGAGACATTGGAAAAACGAATGTCCAAAGAAGAAAAAGGAGCATGAGAAAGCATCAGGCACTGCTGTTGTAGCAGAAGTTGACACCAATTCTGAAGAGGATTTGGCCTTGGATGCAGATGCACACACACATCACAGGGATGCGTGGATTTTGGATACCGGGGTGTCTTATTACATCTGAGGCAGAGGAGTCATCTGGTACATCTGGCACTATTGTGGTGCATCTGGTACATCTGTTATTAACATCTGAGGCAGAGGAGTCATCTGGTACATCTGGCACTATTGTGGTGCATCTGGTACATCCGTGCTACTTCTGAGGTAGTGGAGTCATCTGATACATCTGGCACTATTGTGGTGCATCTGGTACATCCGTGTTACATCTGAGGCAGAGTGGTCATCTGGTACATCTGGCACTATTGTGGTGCATCTGGTACATCTGGCACTATTGTGGTGCATCTGGTACATCTGTTATGAACATCTGAGGCAAAGGAGTCATCTGGTACATCTGGCACTATTGTGGTGCATCTGGTACAGCCGTGCTACATCTGAGGCAGTGGAGTCATCTGGTACATCTGGCACTATTGTGGTGCATCTGGTACATCTGACACTATTGTGGTGCATCTGGTACATCTGTTATGAACATCTGAGGCAAAGGAGTCATCTGGTACATCTGGCACTGTTGTGGTGCATCTGGTACATCTGTTATTACATCTGAGGCAGAAGAGTTATCTGGTACATCTGGCACTATTATGGTGCATCTGGTGCATCTGGTACATCTGTTATTTGTGAGAGGATTCAAGTCAAGGTGGAGATTTGTTAATATATGCCTTGAACCATCCATCTGGGGGTACCAGCTATTCGGGGTGATGCTTCTGGTACATCTGTTATTTGTGAGAGGATTCAAGTCAAGGTGGAGATTTGTTAATATATGTCTTGAATCAGCCATCTTGAGGTACCAGCTATTCGGGGATCTCGCTGCCCGGTCAGCGAGTTTGGGGTCCAGGGGCAACGCGCCCTAGTTTGGGGGTTCGGGGGCGCGGGCGAAGTTATTCCCGCGAGCGAAAGTCGTGCGAAGGATCTTTCTCCCGTGACCGAAACTGCCCCCGCGAGCGACAGTCGCGCAAGTGAGATTGTTCAACCAGTGTCATCGGGGTCAATACCCCTAAGGCCCACGAGTCCCTGTTATGCTGGGTTATGGTTTCCTATTGGGTTTAGTATATAGGGTTTAGAGTCCCTGTTATACTGGGTTATGGTTTCCTATTGGGTTTAGTATATAGAGTTTAGGGTTTAGTATATAAACGACCTAAACTTAATTGTATTAAGCACTCGGTGGTTGTGTTTCCTCAAGATAATAAAACTGTTCTCATCTGGTCGTGGACGTAGCTAACATATCGTTAGTGAACCACGTAAATCTGTCTTCTTTCTTCCATCCGTTACAACACTTAGTTTTCATAGGTCTTGGATTCATAAAAAATCATAGGCATACTCGCCAAAATGCTCATTCCTTTTCCCACAAATTATTTACGTCCACATCAATTGATTACATTTTGGATTCGTATGATAAACAACTGGTGTAGTTTATCATCAGAATTCATAGATGAACATATGTTTGTGCTATCATTGCTATGCAAGCTAGAGATGATAAGTGTTCCAAGGATACCTGATATCTTTTAAGTATACTGTAGATCTCAACAAATTAAGTTGATTCAGGTTATGTACTCCACTACTCCATATATAACAACTTGTAAGATTTGATGAATCTAATTGCAGATTATATAGGTGTACTGAACCTAATAAACATATTGCTATCTAGCTAATATTCATTAGGATGATGTTTTTTTGAGAGAAGTGAGATAATTCCATTGGTCAAATATCATCACGATCAAAAGATCAAGTATGATTAGTGTGAAAACCATACTAAAAATCTACAGCTAAGAAATTAAAATACAACCTCAAAACTATATCAAAAAAGCGGATATGATAAACTAGAAAGTATTAACCATAAACTAGAAAGTATTAACCTCTAAAACTCATATAGCCCCTCAACTTTTAATCAAATAAGGTCTAACACTCAATGATGTACATTTCATCAAATTGAAAAGAAAGAGGAATTGTACAAATTTAAAAGATCTTTGCCCTAAATTAAAGCATGATCCAAATCAGGTCGAACACAAAGAAAAAGGACAAGAAGGCCAAGGACGACCCAGCCCACATCCACCTCCCAATGCATCAAACCCAATTGCACCAGACCTTATTTAGGGTTACAGAGCCGTCACTCTGGGGCCTTCCCCACCATGAGGCCATGATGGCCCTTGTACCTCCTCCGTAAAGCAGCCGAAGACGACCTTTAAGAAAAACTAGGTCGCTGCCTCAATGCTACGAACCACAAACCAGATTATTGTAGAATTACAGTTCTAAACCCGACAACAACCAGCAAATAGTAGTCACGACCGTAATAAACAAACTAGAACTCGATGAGTCGTCGTCAACCAGCTACGTCGTCAACCGAGTTGATCAATCCAAATCCCACCTGCCAACATCGCGCAACTGTCGTCAACCTACAAACTAGAGGTCCGCATGCGCCGCCATCGTGAAGACGCCGTCGTCGAAACCCTAAAGCTTCTCTGCTCCGAAAGGGTCAGGTGCGAGAAAACTTTATTATGTGCTAGAGAACCCTATTCATTAGGATAATGTTGTTTGTACATACTAGGTTAATTACCCGCGCCAGCGCGGTCGGGATTACCTAATGATGGTATGAGAATAATGAGTTAAAAAGTTACAACATTGTTGTGATGTTCCAAGTTAAGTGAGTATATTAGCAAGCACGCTCACAAAATATAAACAATGACTGGAATGACTTGTTTGAAAATTATTAATTTATAGAATAATGTCAACCATGAAACAAAAGACATAAAATGTACATATAAGGTCTGCACCTTTTGTTCATAATGATTCAAACCATGATTGTAATGTCAACTGATACATAATATATAGCAGCAATGTTGTAAATCTGGACATTCAGTCATGTAGGGCAGACTAATTTTTATTGATTATGTTCTTGATCACCATGAAATATTGAGTAGGGCTGCACCTCTGGACATTTGAATCTATCATGTACAAAGGATGCAGACCTTATATGTTATATGTATATTTCTTGCTATTCTATAAAACATTGGAAGTTGACAAATTATATTCTAATCCTAAATAAATGAAGTCATTGTGAGGCATCCTAGCATCAACATTTATCAACTCCAATTGGCACACATCAATCATAACTACTGTTTCTGCTACCTCACAATTGTGGTTCAGTATATGCAAATTTACTCTAGTTTGATCATATATATTGTATGCTTAACCCTTTGCTCTATATTATATATTCAATGCAAAGGTACACACAGATAAGAAATGCATACATAAATAGTATAACATACAAATTTGATATAACTCATATGAAGACTATAATTTGTTTTTCTTTCCCAAACTTGTCTGAAGTATTTCTTGGACTACTTTGCGGAATAATAAGAAGCGCATAATTTTTATGATTGTCAATGGAATACATCATGAACCAAGGAAGTAATCATAGTCAGCTACTACATAATGGACGGTGAAGAGATAGTTTTTCTATTGTAACAGAAACCAATTGCCTGGTATAACAAAAATCGCAAATTGCTCCCTTCCATATTACATGCATAGTAACTTGAAAGGACTGAAGCAAAACATAATGCAATTAAAGTACCTCTTCAGAGCTGATATACCAAGAATACAATAAGCTTGACTGTGAAACTTGATCAAAAGGGTCAAAAGGAGTTTCAACCTGCAAAAAGAAAACATGCAACAAACCATGTTTTATAGATTAAATGTGTACCAATCGACAAACCCAGAATACGAAAACCAATTGGTGAAACTTTCTGAGAGAAATCGTCAAGACCGATCTGAATTGGTTGGTTACCTGGAAAGATCAAATTCATTGAGATCCTAACTTGAAACCCATCCAATCAACCTTGAGGTGTTTGAGTTAAATTTGCTGAAGACCAAGGAAAGCAAATAAGACAATAGATCAGATATTCATAAGAGGTACCAAGACATGAATTAACGAAAGGGAACTTAAGGGAAAACAAAAAGAAAGAAAGGGACCTATCGAGCTGAAACTGAAGCACACGTTCACTACAAAATCCTTGTTTCGAAATTTTTCCGTTTGTTTAGAAATACTTGCACCAACACAGGATCCATGGATCCATGACACCAATCGAAGACAAACCATCAATCCCAGAAAAACAGAAAATGGAAACAGAAATCAAGTGTAGAAACAGAACTCACCCATGAACCACACAACTGTAACTGTGCTTCTATGCATGAACACTATATTCAATGCAACTTAATTTTATTCTTGAAATTTCTGATTTAAGCATTTCAGTCAAAATGGAAGCTAAAGGATATCCTCACCTGAAGAAATTACCTCATCAAGAATGTCCTTGAAGCGATGTGAATCAAGCTTTGGATATGAACAAAGCATTGAACAGAAGAGTCTGCAGGGGAGGAAACTGTAAGCACCTAATAGGAAATCCAAACGGAGAAAAGATGAAACACATTGCTATTACCTGGTCATATTTCCCTTGTACTTGTTGTAGAGCTCAATTAAATCTTTCTTCTCAGAATCAGATCCCCTATAGTTTGCCTCAAACTCTTCAATGTCATCTACAGTGACCTATAGATGCATCAGTTATCATAAAACTATAGCATATGGGGCAACATATTATATCCAAAGAGAACAAAATATCCTAACCCACCTTCTTATACATGGCTCAGAAATATTCATGCAAATTCTGAGCAACATCATTAGCAAGATCCTGCTCATGTAAAATGACTATCCATAAGCAAAAAACATGAATTTCCAAAGACACCAAGTTTAACATTTAACTATCCCTATCTAACATTTGCGTAGCAAAATTATGATTGAGTGATAATTTAGCAGCAGATAAAACCATCAAAAGCACTCACATCATCGTCGATGCAACCAGTCTGGTCATACATGGCTCGTTTCTCCTCATCCCTAAGAATCGAGATCACTTTTTGTGATTGCTGAAATTTCTCTTTAGCTTCCTATACAGCACAAACAATAACACAATTCACAACATAACCACTATCTCAAGAAAATTACAAAAATCGCAAACTTGATGGAGTCTCACCTCATCACCAGGATTCTTATCAGGATGGAGTCACAACGCCAACTTGTAATAGGCCTTAATTTCCTGCTGAGAAGCGCATCTCTCGACACCAAGAACCTACAATCCAAACCCCCAAATTCTCCAAATTAGGGCATCAAAAACCCTCATAGATCTAAAAAAGAAATTATTATCAAATCTGATCTAACTGGGATTTGATTCACAAATCCGAGGAGATTGCCAGAAATTTCTCCCAAAACAAACTTTGAAACTATTAAAGCAAGCATATTCAATGATTCATCCAAGTTCTAAAGCCAGTCAAACTACAGATGACATTGGCTTCTCTTGAGTAAGAGAATCATTTCAAAACATATTACACTCATCAACTTGAAAAATACAAAGCCCTGCAGACTGTGTAGTAACAAACCAAGTAACATAACAAATGACTAAATGGCTATATATTGTTCATTCACAGCACAAAAACCACATCACATAAGTGCTTACTTCACCAAAGGATAGAAGAAAAAATATATATGCAAGATATGATATCCTCAGCCTTCACTGAATACATAAAAAGGCAAACCATGAAATCAAATCCTTCACTTTCAGTCATAGACGCACTGTCGAGAAAAGCCATATTTCAAGTCTCAGCCAGTTTTAAGCAGGGAACAATGTTCATCGACTGGAGTTCCTGGAAGCCGCATTAAACAAATCAAATATTGCTAACTGAGCATAGACCAATGACATCTCAGGCAACTATTGAGAAACTAAAAACGGGAAAAAAATCAAGAACATTTCCATAACATCTGTCCATCATGGACATGGATATAAGCATGAGCATTCTCAGGTGTACTTGTGTGATGTTTGAACTGTAAGCATTCCATCCAAAATCAAGCTCAAACCTAATCCATACCTAAAAGTCCAATCAAATCGAAAGTTCAAACAGATTATCATGATTAGATCCTCAAGAAAAATTCAATTTCACTAAACAAACAAAAATACAAACGATCGAATCCGATAGAGATGCGATGCAAATCACACAAAATCCAAAGGCATTGTAACTCCTCGATCCCTAATCTGATCCAGATGGCCGGAAAATCAAAACGATCGGAGCAAAATAGGAGAATCAGATAGAGGAAAACTCACAGAGCTCGAATAGGTCAGCGGCGTCTTCGTATTTGGAGTTGAAGAGGACCCAACCGGCGAGCTTCTTCTCCGCTTTGCGTTCCAAATCGTCACCCCTCACGGCGTGTTGGGTGGACGCTAAGAAAAAGAGACGATCTTGGCGACGGGAGATGGAAAAGATGGAGAATAAAGCTTTGCACTGCCCCTCAACCGTTTTATTGCTAGGGTTGAAACCGAGGGTAAAATAATATTTCCACATATCATGGCTTGGCTGAAGTCGAGCCGAAAACCGGCTCCTTAACAACAGTGTCGGCTGTTCCAAGATTGTTATATAGGAAATATGTCTTAATTAGTTCCTATATATATATATATATGTGAAATGGGAGATGCTCGATAAATGATGTGTACCCTTTAACTTTTCATACCATTGTAAACTAAACCGCATAATTAAACAACGACATCATTTCACTTATAGAAGTAATGTATTCCACTTCTTCCCATGTGCTTGAACTTATCCTTAAATATCGTTAGAACCTCTCTTAACCCAGTTCCGACCTCCACTGATCAAAGCACAATGGCTAACTAAACTTCTTATGATGAATGGCAATCAACGCGCCTTGTATTGATATTGATCGACGCAGCTACGTCTTTATTTAATAAAAGGCTGGTGCAGCTGTCTTCAAGTCTTGATTAATGAAACTACTAAATAAGAAACATTGAGTATAAAACCCTGATTACAAAAATCTGAAATAATATCATAAACCTCTAAAATACTCATATATTCAAACATGCACCAACTAACAAAGAATATTGCTCTAATGACTACTCTATTTGCTTTGATATAGCGGTGATATCCTTGAAATATCAGTAGATATGTATCATGTTTACACATCCTAATGTCCAATTCTAAATCAGCTTTCCAGCTATGTTGCCGTCGTAAAATAAATCTGATGACACTCAGCTTCACCATGTCACTATGCGGCAACGACCATTTGACAAAACAAATAACTTGCTGCCTACCTAGAGCAGACAAGACACTTATAGTGCACCTACACACACACATCGCCTAACTAGCCCTTGCAATAAGCACAAACAACATAAAGAAAAATAACTTTAAAAATAACGATAACTAGGACATGGCCCAATGAAAAACCCATACCTAAACTTCTACCCATAATGGGCCCACACGCATAATCCAGGCCCAAAATCTAAAGGCCCATCATCCTTGGAGTCCAACCTTCCCAGCCCTAAGTTGCAGCTGCGTCAATTGCCCCATGTTGCCGTCAAAGTTGTCGTCCCACTGTCAGAATTGAGGTACAACCGCTATCTCGTCCTTGCCATCATCAAATACGGCAACACCAATCACAGTTCTGACCCCACACCATCCGCTCAATGGAGTGTCCAAAACCTGACCAGATACAAGCGTCGCGCTGCCATCCCTCAGGCCAACCTTCTAGAGATCAATCTTATCCCTCCTTGGAAACCGACCAACCCACCGCCATGTCTCAATAAAAGCAGAGATCTGACCCTGACATCGATCACTACACTAGGACTCCAAACCCTGCCCACAGCCACAACCTTGCAACCCTTGGTAACCGAAAACGATGATCCAAAAGATAACCCAACCTCAAACTTTGTCCCTTAGATCTGCCGAACACACAAACCTCCCGTCCGGCCGCCCTCCGAGAGAACCGGCTAGGCCATAAGGCATCATCGGCGCGGAAGAACAGCTGGACAGGAACAAAATAGCATAGCAACGTTCTCTAGGGATCAACGCGCGTGGAGCGCGTTCTCTCTTTTTGCTTAGCGATGTTAAGTTTGTAACATATCAAACAAAATTCATTTTTTAAGAAGAAAAATAAATTACAATGAGGGGTCTCTTAGCAGACGTCCAACACAAGAAGAATCTAAAAGAATAGTCATCTGAGCCTGTGAGGGAACACAATCAAACCAACACTTCAATGACTGAAGAGAGTGGCCAACCGAGACCAGAGCATCCGCAAGAAAATTCGCTTCCTTGAAGCTACGCCTTTGTTGGAGTTGAGAGTGGTGAGCTATTGATGGAACAATTGCTCCTCTAACATGAAAGAAATTCTTTTAGTTCATGATTTTATGTAGGAATGCATTATCATACATCAACTTAAAATTTGGGTTAGATTTTTGTCTGATATGAAAGAGAGTGATCTTCATTCTTGTGGTTGTGTTTCACCATGTCCACTAAACAAAATGGGAATGGTACTATACTGAAGTATGCGGCACAAATTGGGAAACACCCAAATGCCAACATCACATGTGCCTGCAGCTTCTATTGTCAAAATCTTTGTGCTAGCTCATCCAAAGGCATACTTTTCATCACCTTAACAACCTTAATTCTTGTCAGGTCCTTCAACAAGAGATTGAAAGTGACATGTAATTCATTAGCAAGCAATGTTCTAACCAGATTGATGTTCATCCCCTTCATTTAGAGTACTCATCCATCAGTGAAGCTACTCGAAAGATAAGAAAGATATTCGAGAGAATTGAACCCGAAACATCACTCTTTATATTAAGATACGAAACAACCTACTTTACTCGAAGAGAGAAAACTAATTCTTAAGAAAGCTAAAACATACTGGATTCATATGGAACCAACATTGTCCAATCTACATCGACTTACTTATTGTAGGCGGTACTAGTGAAGCTCCTAAGTACATTGCCACATAAGATTTGCAACACCTTGCTGTTGTTAACGCCAACACATCTTGGGGTCTTGAACTGGCTAACAGCAGATCCTTGTGCAAGGAAATGATGGAGAATCTTTTGGAAAGTTCCCTTCCGAAGAATTCGGAGCTCGAGTGGACCTATGCCATTGACTTTTCTTGAGCTCATGTAGCCTGCATCCACAAAAGACTTGTCCAGACGGTTGCAGCATTCGCTGAGAACCTCTTGGGAGGCTTCACCACTAAGTTCCCAGAAGATCACATAGTGACCAGGGTCTGTGGACAAGTCTACATGGCTTGAGAAATCAACAACTTCCAATTTTTCTGAAGCTAAAAGCTTGGCTGCCTCTTCAACAGATATCTGCAAATCTTTCTCTGTGTTCTTGTCAATGTTGATGTTGAGCAGAAGGTTGCTACGGCAGAGGAATTTGAGCTCTGGTGTAGCGTTATGGAACCCCATCACCTTCACTACATCTCCAAGTTTATACCGGTACAAGCCTGCAAACAAGTTTGATTAGCAAATGTGACAACTTGATATTCCTGTGCTACCAACCACAAACAAAGTCTACCCCCTAAACATTGTTTAAAACTGTTTATATCACAAAATTTGTCTCCATATCCTTTTGAGCGTTCAATGCAATGAATCAGTCACAAGTTTTTGAAAATTCTGATGCTTAGTACATGGGGGACATCAAAATATGCCAACCACATCAACAAGGATTATATGCCTAGATAATCTTAGAGGGTATCTATCTTACTATAGAACAATCAATTGTATAATGATGGATATTCACTATTTCTTTTACTGTCATTGAACACAATAATGGATGCATGTGGTACAAGCTTCTAAGCCAGCTGGGTTGGTCATGTCAACTAGTGAGAAAATTCAGAAGCTAATTTTGGGAGAACTGTAAGGACAAAACCAAACAACAGAAATAAAAATTGAAAGAGCAGCAGAGTAAGGATAGGGCACAAGAATTGAAGAAATTGTCCCTAATTTTGAGGTCACATGGTCATCAATTAGGCAAAACTATTGAATGGGATGGTAATGGCTGGATCATATATTTATAATCCTTAAAAAATTATAAATATATAAAACAAAGAAATCAGATAGATGAGACCAGGGAAATACCTGCAAAGTTTGTGACAACAACCTCATACTCTTCACCAACTTTCACTTCAGTAAGACCCACTGGCTTGAACTCAATGCCATCCCTAATAGGGATAAATTCAAAATATCCAATGTTAGGAAGTACAACATAAGTGGTCATCTCACTTGGTACTTTTGGGTTGACATTTGCTGCAATCCAACCTTCAGAAGAACCATAATCAGCACTCAACAAAGGCAAGTCTGGTGCATAGTGCCTCAGCTTGTTCACATAAGGCTCCATTGACCCAGTCATTACACCATATATGTACTTGGCATTGGGGAAAAGGGCAGGTATCAGTCCATACCAGTTACTCAGTCCTGAACATTTTCTGCAAACTGAATCAGCCAATTCAGGGTTTGGCTTGAGTAATGTCGACATGGCTGCACGGATTGATGGGACTGTGATCCGGCTGCTAAGAGTGCCATTTCGAATGTCAGCGCATAGTTCCTCCCACAATAACTCAAACGTTCTGAAGGCTTGAACTATGCTGTGAGCAAATGTTGAGGATACCAACTGAATTTCATCACTGAATATCAGTCCACATAACAGATGGCAATATAGGGATTGGTGGAACTCGAGACCAAATATTACTTCATCAGGGCTGCAGCAAGGTGTCTGCATTGCCTTCATTGTCTCCTTGAACTTGGAACAACGGTAAACATTAGTGGTGGCAGTTCCAGCTGCCAAACCACCTTTGGTTTGGAACTGCTTGCTTCCATAGATGAACTGTAAGGCCTTCCCGTTCCCAATAGGAAACTCCCTGAAACAATGCAAATTCTCAGGATCATCATCAGAGGAAGACTAGGACATTTCAAAGGTTTAATATACAACAATTTAATTCATGGTCTCATCAGCAAGTGTAAACCAGATTATTTTGATTTAATAGCTCAATTATCCATGTGATTCATGTAATGCACTAATGCAGTCACTAGTAACTTTTAGCAGCTACAGACGAAATTTTTGTTAGTACCTGTTTCTGAAGGCAAAAGAGGTTTGATATATCTGCATGGTGTTTTCCATCAGTTCATCATTGAAAGGTACAAACTTTGACCTTCCTTGAGTAGTACCAGAACTGAAGAGTGTACAAAACAGATGATCAGAACGACTTCATACACACACAACTCAATTCAATTGATGAAGCAATAAAAGAAAGGATTCAATAATTACCTCAGTGAGATTGTTGTGATTGGTTTTCCAGTGAGAACTGGGGAGGAATCACCATCTGCAATTCTCTGAATATAAGGCTCCAGTTCCTTGTGAGTAACAAGAGGTACAAATCTCTTGAAACTCTCCGGGTCAGTTCTTCCACCGAGTCCCAAAAGCTGCAAGTATTCTGCGGATTTGTTTTGTTCAAGAATCTTCTTGAGGGTCTCCTTCTGGATCCTATCGGCATCGCTTGTCATTGCTTCAAAATCCTCTATTACTTTCTCCATGTTGAACTCTCCAATCTTCTCCAACATCTTCACTGCTGGAAGAACACAGACATCAGAAGTGATATGATTAAAGCCAAGCAAAGAGGCCTCTATTATAGATAACCAACAATAAAACGAAAAGATTTGCGAGTCTCATTGGACCATCTTCTGGCAAAAACCAAAAGGCAAGAATCTCAAAAGTTGAAAAACACAAAAGCAACTAAAACACAACAATGACAACAGAAAACCTTTGTCTCTCAATCTCAATCTAATAAACTCCATATGATACTGACACAACCCATTCTCACTCAGAAAAAGGTAAAAGGCAAACAACCATGGCTGGCAAGAAGAAAGAGACAAATAGCCCCAATCAAAATAAATAATCAGTCAGATGCTCAAGCACAATGTAACAAAACAGTGGAATCTTTCATAACAGCTAAGAGCGCCTACAATTGATTGTAGATTAGCAGCTGGAGGTGAATGATCGAAATCCAAAAGATTAAGAAAGCGAAAGAACCTAAAGATTCAATGGTCTTCTCATTTCGTTTCCTGAGGTTTATCAGCAACCAAACAGAGCTCAGATGAGGATTCCAGAAAAAGTTGCAATCATTCATTAATTAATTAAACTACTTGAATTAAGAAAAAAGGAAAGAAAAAAAGAACCCACTTTGTTGTAGAAATCTCAAGGAAGAAAAAAACTAGCTGGGTGTAGTTATGCAATAGCAGAGGAGATAAGGTCAAATTTTTCAAAAGTAAGTTCAAGTTAAGGTTCGCACTAATCTCTCATCAAAAGAATCCATTAATTTAGAACCCGAAGACATAAGCTTCAAAGCTTTAATCTTTCAATGACTGAAGTCAACAAAGTCAACTCCCCAGAATTTTCCAGGAAAAGCATTAACTTCACAGGGAGAAAAGTTCGGCAAGAAGATTGAAAGTGGTTCAATAATATAAACAAAGCTAAAGGAAAAGTGGTCTGTAAAATCATGAAATTCTTGAGCCAAACACCTAGTTAGTTGTACTCAATTGGGTTTAGAACTTTTACAAATGATGAAATGGAAGCAATGATGAACAGAGCAAGTATGGAAAACGAGCATAAGAAGTTGCTGTTTGTCTCCAATTTGGTAAAAAATAACCATGAATTGCACCAAATCAGAACACAGAAATGAATTTTCAGAAGAACAAAAGTTACTTCAAAATCGAAAACAACAGGAACAAGAACCAGAGAGAGAAAGCCACAGACAAACAAAGAAAGACTTTCAATAGAAAATGAAAGAGAAAACGAAAAGAATATAAAGAAGATTGAACTACAAGTACGTACAAATCAGAAAACCCAATTGAACTCCAAGTCCAAAGAGCAACCCAAGTAAGAAGAAACAGTACCTGAAATCAAAGTCTGCAAGAAGCAGAGGAAAACAGAGCACACTCTGTTTCGAGAAGAAAAGAAGCAGGGGAATAAGGACACAGTGAGAAACGTTACGGAATCACTGAATCCGAAGCAATCAGTTTGAGTCTGTCAGTCATAAAATCAAAAGTCTCGACGCACAGAGGAAACAGTTTCTAGAGAGAGAAGGAGAAGAAAAGTATTGTTCAATTTGCGGTTTGGAGGAAGTGAGCGAAGATTCCCTTAGGGGGTGGAATCGTATATATAGGCCCTCACGCCATTACATTGCTCAGTTTTGGCTTTGGCTTTTTTGGATTTTCCAAATCACAACCGTCGTGGACTCGTGGCCTGAAACAGTTTTTTTTTCTGTCATTTTATATTCTTCTAAAATGACGTGTCGTAATTTTGAGATGGATTAAATATTTTACGTCCATTCCGGAAATAAGATTTGTTTTTAAGTAATTTAAGTTATCACGAAACTGTGATTTTTTATAAAGGCGGGTGCGGCCTTCAAACCTCAATTAATGAAACAGTCAAATATGAGAGGGAACATAAAACCTACATCTTGATTATAAAGATCTAAAAAATATCAGAAACTTCTATAATACTCATGTATTCAAACAAACACCAATTAGCAAAGAGTTAATACAATGACTACTCTATTTGTTTTGATATGACGATGACATCCTAAAAAGAACAGTTGATATGTAACACGCTTACTATAACAGTTGATAGGACTAGTCTTATGCCTCGCACTATGTGCGTGTTAATTTAATGTTTTTCATTTTATTTTTTTGTTTTTTATTTTCAATTTACAAGTTTAACCGATCACTATAATCTTCTTAAATCTCTCACACTTTTTACTCCCTAAAAAAGATTCAAATTAAAAAAACAAAAATCCTGATTGAGTTGTCAATTCTATCCAAGGTTTTTTAAAATTCTTAAATTTGAACTAACTTAAACTTTTATTGAATTAAGAGCATTATAGGTAGTTCAAAAATTTAACATTTGACAAAGTCAAAGAAGCTTTCTGGCTTGATTAATAGTAGATTCGTCTTTATGTGGAGAATTGAGTTTGAATTTATGACTAATTACATAGAAGCCCCTTTTGAGACATTTTATCTCATAGAGGTCCATCCAAACATTTTTGTTCACATAAGTCCACCTTAAATATAGTTGTATGTTAGGTATTAAAGTTTAACATAATTACAGACTGTCATCCAAGTTAAAAATTTAGAATTGCTTCACAATATTTACAAAAGTGTCACTAGTACAAAAGTCAACAACCACTATCCTCTCAAAAAAAAAGTCTCCGGTCGACCTCTAGCATTTCGACCGATCTCCGGTGAGGTGTCCGGCTTGACTTCGGCGGACCTCCTGTGAGGATTTTTTTGACAGCAAAATTTTCTACCATTGATAACAAAAGATATTACTATCAGCAAAAAAAGCTACTACCACTGACATTAAAAAATAATATTGCCAACAAAAGATACTACGACAAATAAAGATACTACATTAAGCACTAAAAAACTACTACCACCGACTACAAAAGATACTATCACAAGCCACAATTAAAATAATGCAAATTCTATTACCAGCGGTTCCGAAAGATACTCACATAGAAATTAAAAAAACTAAAATTATCTGTTTATATACAAAATTGTCATGGTGTTGGAAAAATACTAATTCATACATAAAAAGTATTATTGCAGTGTTACAAATATGCTAACATAGAAACCGAAAAGATCCACATGAATCGTATTTTCTACAAATAATTGTCAATCACCTCTGCTTCAAAGCCAGTAGTGTACAAGGTACCAAACCCCCATAGTTCTGATCTTTGTTATTAACGAATCAAAGCCACCGAGCATGTCATGAAGATCCGTGCCTTAACTTCACTAAAGTACATCAGATCTGGTGTTACGTGGTTGTTGTCAATGGCGAGAGGAAAAAGAAGAGTACTGGTTGCTGGTGCAATCAAGGTCAATTCAGAAGTCGGAGCTAGAGATGCAATCGAGATCAAGCCGGAAGTCATCGTCGAGACAGCGGATCGTCAGAGCAGGAGATACAATCGAGGTCAAGGCGATAGTATTGGAATCAAAGGTGGAAGAATTGTAGAGAGAGAGAGTTCCGACGAGATTTAGATTTTATGATAGAGATCTGGTTGGTTAGTCACAGAAAAAGAGAGGGAGAGAGAGAGTGATTTGTAGAAAAAAAAAATATATTTTAGATACAACATAAAAGTACAAGGACATATTTAGACTTAAAAGTGGACTTGTATGAACAAAACTGTTTAGGTTTAGGGTTTAGGTTTACTTTATACATTATAATCAATATCATGAGTGTTCAACAATAATTTCTATTTTATTTTGGATTCTTTGAATAGAAAGATACATTGGTAACACACATACAATTTCGGTGAAAGAAATTATGACTGATATCATAGGAGTTAGAATTTCTCTTTTTTAATGTTGGTGTAGCCACCATTATGGCTAATGTGCATATACCATGAAACATAAGTAACATCCTCTTTAGGGGCCCACAAGTCATGGCAGGGTCTGACCACGATATACATCATGAAATTTAATATGTAAGCTACACGTCGGTATCAAGAAATGATCGAGATGTTACTGGCAAGTCAGCTTTCCGACATTACCAACATATGCTCATGCAACACTTGAAAGACAAAAATAAGGTTCTAAGTCCCACATTGAAGAATATGTATGAGATGAGTCTCATTACTAGAAAAGAATAATTTGATTTGTGTTTCAACATGTTATAATTCATTCACCCCTCAAGGGGTATTTATAGTGATACAAGAGTTAGAGAGCTATTCTAAACATACAAAGAAAAGAATACCCATAATTACAAGATTTCCTACTAATATTAGTAATCCTAATTTGACAGCTATTCTACACTCCCCCTCAAGTTGGGCGCGTGGATGTCAATCATGCCCAACTTGTCAATTGAGCTATCAAACAATTTTTTTTGATACTCCTTTATTAAGAACATCTGCTAACTGTTCCTCTGAAGTTACGAAAGGAAAGCGAATAATTTTCCGATCAAGATTCTCCTTGATGAAGTGACGATCAACTTCCACATGTTTAGTTCGGTCATACTGAACATGATTATGTGCAATTTCAATAGCAGCTGTATTATCACAATGCAGATCCATTGGTTCTTTGAGTTTTACAGTAAATACCCAACGATGTCCAACAGTATTCTTTCTATCAGGTTTATGAACAACATCCCAGGTCGAGTTATTTTGCAAGGCCTCTAGTTCTTCATTCATGGCTTGTGTCCATTTGGGATCCACCAATGCATCCTGATTAGGAACATTCTGTGTGAATTCTTTGGTTGACGGTGCTGAGAAAGGGAAAACATCTGACGAACTAATGAGACAACTCTTTGTCAAATCAGTGAAACCTGTTTCAGATTGGTGCATGGGACAAACGACTGATTCTGTGGTGACACGTGTCAGCAACTGAGAACAGGAAGTTGGAGCCGGCGCGCCTTCTGCGGACCCTGGCAGCTTCATCTCCATTATTTCACTAACATCTCCTCCCTGGTTTTCATCATCCAACGACATAAGATGAACTACTAGACCTTTCAGGTAGGAGCACTCATCTTTAACTGAAAAGAGCACCTTTTTGTTATTGTGTTCTAGCTGTGGCAAGTCCACCACTAGAGCTCGGCCTGTAAACGGGAAAGAGCCACCTAGGCACATGTCGGGGATTCTTCTCCATTCTGGGTCAGGCGAAGCAAGGTCAAAGCACCAAATGGAGGGGCCCGGTTTATCAAAGTATGGGCGGTGTTCTTGGGTAGACATAAACAGTTTGGTTTCGGCTATTGCATAAGAGTAATGGGAGCCATGAATAGGGTATTTTGGCAGAACTGACCAAGTACCTTGTTTGAGATCAAATACCTCAAATGAAACGTAGTTGTTATACTCCTTATAGGACAGAACATAGAGTTTGCTGTTAAACTCAACCGTGAATGGGCTTTGCTTCCCTCCGTTCAAAGCGCCGGGCATCTTGACTATTCCTTGATTGGGGTCATGGACATCAAACGCATAAGCATCTGTGCTGGAATCCGGGCCGAATGGGCATCCGTACTGCCGATCCCGATCCGGACCCAAGTTGGGTTTCAAGTCACTGGCGAGAACAATCTTTGATCCTAACATACCGCTAAACCCCTACAAAAGAAGACTTCATCCCCACAACAAGAGACAACACACTACTTGTAATACTTATAAGGGCACATTCAAGACTCCCAACCTCTATTACATGTAGTATTACCCATTGATGACAAGACAGACCATTTTAAAGCTTATATCCCACTGCTAATCGATCACAATATTCTGTTAATATAATATATGAGATTATGCTAACAACAATTTATGCACAAACATCTAAAACTTTGACTGGTATATTAGATGGACAGTAATGTCTACCACCAACTTTTCACTGACAACAGATTTGGAGTACCGATGTGCACTTTTACCGACATATCACTCCCCAAAAACTATGTGACTTTGAGAGCAATAAAATTTCGTTTATTTCTTATCGACTCTTGGTTTTAATTGGTACAGTTTTGGATTCTGGTTACTGTATGACTAATGAGTGTTCATATATATTACTCAGTATTTAAAGTACTAAACAGACTTTTTAGTACTGCAATCAATATTTTGTTGATGTGTCTCTTTCTTTGTGTCTTAATTCCACTGCTAATTATTATTGCGGATTTTCATTTATAATTTAATTGATAAATTAAACTTGCCATAGGTACTATATTATAGAACAAACTGGAAATTTGACCAGAGCCTACGTATCACTTTCAGATGATATAAAAATGTTGAAGATGTCAACTTTAATGTGTAGTTAATTGGATAATTATATTTAGCATTTTAGCAACTTCAATGGCATGTTTTTTTTTTCAAAAATGGTTAATGTCTATTAGTCCTAATTTTAGGAATTATATTCCCACTAACAAAATTATATTTTAAAATTCTCAAAAGCTAACTTAAACATCAAAATGATCATAATATCTTTAATGAATTAAATAAACTACAATAGAACATTATAAGAATAATAAAAAGTATATTGTGCAATAAAGAGTTTATGAAAGTTGATCCGACTTCGGCGACGGTTGACCGGTCTCCGGTGACCGACAACCGAACTCTGGCGGCCGTCTCCGTCGATAAAGGATCTATTGGGGGCAGTTAGAGGATTTATTAGGGGCAGTAGAAGTATGAGTGTCTATTAAGGGTAGTAAAGGGTCTGTTGGGGAGTTTATTGGGGCAGTAGTGGGGTTTGTTGGGGCTAGTAGGGGTCTACCAGGTGCAGTAGGGAGTTTATTTGAGGCAATATGAGGTACATGAGGGGCAGTATGTGGTCTGTCAGGTGGTCTATTTTGGTTAGGATGGTCTATTGGGGGCAATAGGGGTATATTAGGGAAGGTCTATTGGGGGTAGTAGCAGGTGCGATGGGGGATTTATTAAGGGAAGTAGAGGGTCTATTTGGGGCATTATGAGGTTTGTCAGGTGGTCTATTGGGGGCAGTAGGAGGTATATTAGGGGCAGTAGGAGGTTTATCGAATGGTCTATAGGGGGCAATAGAGGTATCACTACCAGAAAAAAAGACTATAGCCGACGAAATATCTAAAAACAGGCCGACGAAATTTTTTTTCATCGGCTAAAGTGGCATTTTAGCCGACAAAAAAAAAATTGTCGGCTAAAGTGCTTTTTTCGTCGGCTATAGTATGTGAACTTTAGCCGACGAAATTTGAAAAGTTTAGCCGACGAAATTAGGGTATTTCGTCGGCTAAAGTAACTTTTAGTTATAAAATTGTACTACGGATATTTCGGTGTCCGATTGACTATTGTGATACAAATCTGGAAGCAGAACGGCCGTAGGAGTAAAACTCATAGGTTCGCCATGACATACAGGCTTTTTTGGTCATCCGAGTTCGTTTAAGGCTTCAAAATGAAGTTTTTCTAAACGCTTAATACACGAAAATGTTCATATCTACACCTATATGAGGTATTTTGGCCGAACCTTCAACACAACAAACACTCACCATAATGAGACGCAACTGTCCATCTAAAAATTTTGAGACATTTACCCCTCCATGATAGGTCTCCCCGTATAGATAAATAATGGTAAATAGTAGGCATGTTGTGATTCCGGTCATCAAAATTCACAAACAAAAATACGACCGTCAGATATCATCAATATGTTGAAATATATCTCTGGTAAAAAATTCAACTTTATCTGATAAATTTAAGGACTTCATCTAGACGGTCAATCTCGTAAGTCAAACCTCTATATTGTATTGACTGCAACTATCGGCACTGAGACTTTACCGGAATTACGTGATTTTTCAACCGTAGGCGTATTTCACCATTCCGGTCATATCTTATTTCACGACTTTTTTGCGTTTGAAGTTTCTACGTACAGTTTGTTTTAGAAACGAAACATTTACTTAAAGCTTAGTAAACAAGTTATACAACATTAGTACGCATGTTGTGATTCCGATGATCAAAGTTGAGAAACAAAATTCTGACCGTCAGATATGATCATTATATTGAAATATGTATATAGGAAAAAATTTAACTTAATCTGACAATGTTAAGGGCTCGATCCTTACGGTCAATCACGTAAGTCAAACCCCTTAATGCACGGAAACGGTCATTTGACCTTCTAAATTACGTATTTTGCCCGGACCTTCAACTGAAAATAGTTTCAAATCGATGAGACGCAACCAGTGGTATAAAAATTTTATGAAAAATAACTACCGGAGATAGGGCTACCTCTAGGGAGAAAGAATTGAAAATTGAGTTAACCGCAATTATCGGTACCGAGACTTTACCGGAATTACGTGATTTTTCAACTATAGACGTATTTCACCATTCCGGTCATATCTTATTTCATGACTTTTTTTCGTTTGAAGCTTCTACGTATAGGGTTTAGGGTTTTAGCCGACGAAATTAGGGTATTTCGTCTGCTAAGGTTAAATTAATAAATAAAAAAAAATAACTATAGCCGACGAAATTAGGGTATTTCGTCGGCTAAAGTTAATTAAAAATTCAAATTTTTTGGCGGGGATTTTAAAATTTTGAAATTTTTCGACTAAAGTTCAAAATTTTCTATATCTTTCATTTTTCTCCTCCTCCTCTTCATCTTCCCTCCTCCTCCTCCTCCTCCCTCTCCTAACCTTCTCCTCCTCCTCCTCCTCCTCCTTCTCTAAATTCTTCTCCTCCTTCCTCTCCTCTTCTCCTCCTCCTCTCCCTCTCCTAACCTTCTCCTCCTCCTCCTCCTCCTCCTTACTACTTCTCTAAATTCTTCTCCTCCTTCCTCCTCCTCTCCCTCTCCTAACCTTCTCCTCCTCCTCCTCCTCTCCTCCTCCTTACTCCTTTTTCGGTGTAAAAACGAAAAAGAAGTTAAAATTTTAATCAAAAATACAATAAATTAAAAAAGAAAAAAAATATGAAAAAATTAAAAAAAAAACTATAGCCGACGAAATACCCTAAAATTCGTCGGCTAAAGTTTTTAAAAAAAATAATTACATAAAAAATAATAATAACTTTAGCCGACGAATTTTAATAAAATTCGTCGGCTAAAATTAAAAAAAAACAATAGCCGACGAATTACCCTTAAATTCGTCGGCTAAAGTTTTAAAAAAATAATAATAATTACATAAAAAAAATAATAACTTTAGCCGACGAATTTTAATAAAATTCGTCGGCTAAAATTAAAAAAAATAATTACATGAAAAAAATAATAATTTTAGCCGACGAATTTTAATAAAATTCGTCGGCTAAAGTTAAATAAATAAATAAAAATAATAGCTATAGCCGACGAATTTTAATAAATTTCGTCAGCTAAAGTCCAGAAATTAAGCGACGAAAAATTTATTCGTCGGCTAAATAAATGACTTTAGCCGACGATGAACAGTAATTTCGTCGGCTATAGTGTTGGTCGACGGATTTTGCCCGACGACTTCTTAGCCGACGACGTGTCGTCGGCTAACACTTCAACTCAGTAATGTCCGCATGCGTAGCTCCTACACATGAAAACTCTAAAGTAAAATCAGAAATGTTATCCCAAAGACATGTCAAAATTGCCTACATATGTGTTAGCATAAGAAACTCGTGTACAGTAGTAAACTTGGATGTCGACTGAGATTTGATCCCTAACTCATACAAAGCTGCTGATGCATAAGTTCATGAAAGAACCAGTTGTGGAAATTTTGTTCATAATCTAAAAGAACTACTCGACCTAAATTCAAATGTATTTTTGGAGATAAACAATGATTGGAAATGGCTTCACCGGCCAGTTCCATTATTTTCAAGTCAGAAAAACACGTATCATCCGACTCCGAATGAATTGCAGCCATGATTCCATGTGAAACGAACAGTGAAGTAGCTCGGCCGTATTTCAGTTTAATTTAAACCCGTGGAGATTTGGAGAAAGAAACTTTATGGTCTGTGGAATTTGGAACATTGTAGTTCACCACTTTCTGGGTTCTTGATCGATCGATAGCGACCCATACGTACAAAAAAGCCTAGCTCATCAGTACCCTACACTGGAATCTCTATCAATAAGTATATACGTGTGTGACTGTATATAGTTACATGTATTTATTAACGGCTGCAACTCTCCTATGGAACCCAGGATATTGACGGCCTTGGCTCAACCCTAATACCTTATATGTTCGATCTTCGCTTTTAGCTAGCTAGCCACTAATATTTTTTTCCGGCACGAAATGGAAGTTCGTGTGGAAAACATGCATGCTCTTTGCGGCAATGAATATAAGTATTTGCAAGTGTTTTCTATATGGAATAGTCTAGCTTGAAGCTAATAAGAAAGCGAAATTTTCTAGGGTAACTGTCTGTTTGTGCCAACTACATTTATCTATATAACAACAATTTTATTGTCATTTTGGTAAATGTAGTTATTATTTAGGTAATATTTGTTATATTATAAGTAATTTACAAGTTTATATACAATTTGTTGTCATTGTAGTAACTTGGTACAATTATATGTAAATGTATAAAATAAATATATGTAGTAATTTTGTTGTGAATGTTGTAAATTTTGTTATGAACATTGTAAATTTTACTTATTTAACTACTTATTTTTGTTTAATTAATGATAAATGAATGTATGGTATACATCACAGTACCGGTAGACAACCCTATAAAAAAGCTTATAGATAAGCGAAGTTCTTTCTGGTGATCAAGTTCTGTAGCTTTCTTGATTGAATAATTGATATTCTGCTAACATGATTTACATAGTAGTAAGGCTACAGTAAACCTTAGAAATTGAAACGAAGAAGATGAACAACTTTTGAGAGAAAAGAGTACCACAGATATTTTCACAGAAAAAATAAGCCAGCTTTAAATGGAAAACCAACATCCGGAAAGTATTTATACTTACAACACAAAAAACAAAGCTTCTAGAAGAAAGCTTATTACAGCTGGAAAAGAAAAGCAACTGCTGTAATAAACCAACTCAGCAACTGCTGTAATAAACCAACTCAGCAACTACTGTGTTGTAAGGGGAAATGTGTCAATTCACAAATAGCACAAGCAGCAACAACTATACTCTTCAACACCTCACCTCAATCTCAGTGGGATCTATAACACTGAGATTGGTGCAATGCTCCTTGAAAACTGGATTCGTAATCCCTTGGTAAGAACATCTTCAGTCTGCTGAGATGTAGGCACATACTAAAGTAACAGGTCCTGGATTTGAACTCTTTCTCTGACAAAATGGAAATCATTGTCTAGATGCTTGATTCGAGAATGAAACACTGGATTTGAACAAAGAGGTAGAGCTGACAAATTATCACACTTGAGCAATGGAGGAGCAGGAATTGTAATGCTGGTGGAAGTGTTCATGGTAAGCTGACAAGTGTTCATGCTGGTGGAACTTCTCCAAATGGTCAGCATGCAGGTGCAAATGCTGAGCTGACAAGTGATTACCATGAACTGCATTTTGTCCATTTTCACTATTTTCAGCATCAGCATTTGCACCTGCATGCTGACCATTTGGAGAAGTTCCAGAATTTCTTCCATCAGGTTCAATACTACCACTGATATTACTCTCAACACCATTTCCAACACTTATTCTTACATCACCACTAAGACCAGTATCTACAGAAACTCTACCACCTCTACCACTGTAGACCACATTACCATTACCCCTCCCATCAGCCATAGCAGAAGCAATGGATGAAGACTGCATAGAAGAAGGAAGAAGAACATGAGAGGAATTGGTGAAGGAAAACGAAGAAGGATTGGATGGAGGAGAAGAGGAGTGGCTAACAGAGTGAAAAGGGAAAAAGGATTCATCATGAACTACATGGCAACTCGTATACAGTTTACTTCTCTCAATATTGTAACAAAAGACACCTTTATATCCCAAAGCATAACGAGGGAAGACACAAACAGAAGTATATGGTTCAAGCTTATTAGAATTATAAGGTCGTTAAGTAGGGATAGCAAGCAGAACCAAAAATCTTAAGAGATGGCAGATTTCAGACAACAGTCACAGCACCAAAGAGTTTGATAAAAGGAGATGACATCTGAAGGGACTTGCAAGGAATACGATTGATGAGAAAAGCAGAATGAGAAACAGTATGAAACCAAAATGGGTGAGGGACATGAGAAGCAGTGAGCAATGTGATACAAGTCTCGACAAGATGTCGATTTTTCCTCTCAGCAACTCCATTCTTCTGAGGAGTCTATGGACAGGTAACAAAATGTAGTACACCATGCTGAGAAAGAAAATTCTTGAATGCAGTGCTATTGAATTCACCCCCCATCAGTTTGAAGAGAAACAATCTTATGTTTAAACTGAGTAAGCACAAATTTATAAAACTTGACAAAGGTGGAGAATGTATCAGATTTATTGATCAAGGGAAAAATCCAGACAAACTTGGTGCAATCATCTATGAAATTTACATAATACTTGTAACCATCAATAGAAAGACATGGAGCTGGCCCTCAACAATCAGAATGTATCTTTTAAAAAGGAACAACAGACTGAGCTAGACTCTTCAAATGGACGCATTTTTCCACTAAGATAAGACAAGCAAATGTAGGAATTCTTGGCATTGATATCCTTGATATTTGATAGAGACATCATCCTTGACAAACTTCTGAATTAGGATGTCCTAAACGTTGATGCCTCAACGAAGATACTTTGACTGAACCTCCAACAAAAGCAGTATGAGAAATACATGGTGGTTGATGAACTGGTGACTTGAATAAGAACAATCCATCCTCATGTGTCTTGCCTTGGTACAGAAGAGCCCTTGACAACTTTTCCTATACACAGATGTGCATATCATCCATAGTAATATAGCAGTTATTATCTTTACAAAGCTTGTTGAAAGATAAAAGATTAACTGCAAGTTTAGGAACATGAAGCACATTTTTGAGATGGAAAATATGTTTATCAGGAGAAAGCTTAGCTACACCAACATGATGAACATTCAAACCTTATCCATTGCCAATAGTGATGGCATTATGTGACTGGAAAGGTATATTCAATTTTCTAAGGTCTGTAGTCATATGATGTGTGGCACCACAGTCTCCAATCCACACTGAGTTATCATCAAAAGATTGAGTATGAGAAGAACTTGCACCACTGCAATTAGAAGACATTGCAGTAAAAGAAGATGGAGGCTCTGAACCCTGATAGGCATAATTGCTTCTATGGCGACAATTAAGAGCAATATGACCCTTCAATCCACAGATTTGACAGACAACTACTCCAAGAGAAAGATGATCAGAAGGAATATCATTTATGTGAAAACAGTTAACTGCAGTATGTCCATTTTTACCGCAGATTTGACGCTCAGGGGCAGCAATTGTATTATTTCTGTACTCACACTACAAGAAATTTCCCCATTAGGGACTGATACATATTAGTCTCTATTGTGGACAACAGGGACTGATAACAGTGTGAATTAGCAATAGCACCCCTGCAGCCACCATTTAACCATCAGTCCCCTATGTAGCAGTTGCTAATGTGACAGTAGGGACTGATAAAACATCAGTGTGATAACTTCAACCAAGGCCAAGTAACATTTGAATCAGTGTCATAGCAACCAATCCAAATATCAGTGGCTTTTGGAACACACTGTTATCAGTCCCTAACTCATTAAACTGGATTAAAAAAAGGTGACAAATACTAGCAAATACTAGTATTTGGCACCCATGTATTTATGTGATGTATTTATACTTTATTCTACAATACATACTACAAATTCACCAACTAAAAATTCCTGATACACCCATCAAAATACACAAATAAAACTATCACTTCCCAGCTGCTCCTGTTTAAGGGCTAAACTACATCAGGCACACACCATAACAACTAAATCCTCCTCCAGGCATACTCTTTAAGAAACTCAGTACCTTTGAAATACCTGCTGAGTGTGCAACCAGGGAACAAGATTAGTTCAAAAGTATGGTTATCTTATGACTAACTTTATCACTCCAGAATATCATAAATGAAAATTATAAACAATATGCTAGGCTCAATATGAACTTAAATGTCCTGCTCATGTTCATTTGCAAGACCAGTCGTAGCAATATAAAGGAATTCCAATTTAATATATGTTCTGGAAGTTAGTATTGTAATTTCAATGTCTTCTACTTTACTGTCAAATACTAGTTCAATGTTTTATTATAGCAAATACTACACAGCTATGATATGTGAAACATTGGAAAAACTTTAGAATGACACTAACATAATTTTGCAGTGTTTTCATTTTTGTTCAGCCAATTGATAATTAGTATGTAAATACTACCATCAAGAATACAAAACCTGACAGATTGTGTCGATAAACTTATATAAGCTAAGCACCGGTCAATCACAGTTCAAAAACATATCATATTTAATCAAATAATTTTACCTTGTCTTTCTCTACAGCCTGCAAATTCAGTGCACCAACAACGATCATATTCTAATTGTGAAGATCAGGAGCATGTTGATGATGCGGATATGGTATTTTCATAAACTTTGGGGTATGAAAAGTATGTTGAAGCTACAAAATTAAACAAAATAACTTCAATTGCTCTCAAAAGTTGAAACAATAAACCTGACATCGTTGAACCTATAAGAGTTTACCTTCCTCTATATTCATCTGTTTCACGAATCGGTGGATTGATGACCATATATGTACTAATCCCAGTAACTACGATGGCGTTATGAAAAATGTTCTCTTTCAGTCTGTAACATCAAATTGATTCAGCTGCAAGTGTTCCCCACAAAGTGGACTTTCAGATTCCTGTTTTCTGTAAATATTGAGAATAATTTGTTAATCAAAGCTGTTTTATAATCAGCTTCAATTTCCTATTGATTGTTATTAGGTGTTGCCTTGTTTCATTACAGATTGTATAATAATGAGAGAGAGATCATAACAAACTCATGAAATGTAAATAGTGAAGGCACACTTAACCTAAGGAAAAAAATTAGACAATTTAAAACCAATATAGCAGTAGGCATACCATGGTTAATGAAAATGCAAATCTTAGGCCTTGTACGTAGAGTAGATGTTATAGTGCACGACTCCCATCAATCATTGTGTTCTCTGGTGGATACACCATCTTCAAGTGTTCATCTGCTCTAGATGATTAGAAAGAAACAAATAATACAGATTATCAGAAGATATAAAGAAAATGGTGTGAGTAGATATTAAAAGGGAAAAAACAAAACACGGTTCTTAGTGTGCACAGGTGTAGGGAGGAAATGCCTAATAGAAACATATCGTCATTCTTACGCGCAGAAAGTTGATCAAAATCTACAAAGTGGAACTAATATCGAGGAACTGCCTGAATTGCTACCAGCAATTCAGGCATATGAATGAACTCAGCTAAGGATAAATATTGCTACCAGCAATTCAGGCATAACAAATGGAGCAAACAAAAACTTCCAAAATATTGCTAAGGATAAATATATATAAAAAAATATTGCTTACATGTCTATCCAACCAACACACATTGCAGGCTGTCCATTAAGTTGTTCGACTGGACTCAATATGTTCCCTGTCCACATTGGAAAAATGATCCAACTATTGACATGTACGTAGCCAGCTACCAACTCAAAGATTATATATCCTGATTTCTGATTATGTAGAATTGTCAAAGTATGTGTTAGCATTTTCATTTGCAACTCATCTGTACGTATAGATATATATCCCCTCAACTTGACTTGATATACATGTTGTCTGACTATTCCTAAAGGTTACATTCTTCAGCAATATAACCCAATGAAATTGAGAAGAAATAAACATGCAACATATCAGTATCAGACAAATAAACATGCAGCACAGAATCTTTCAACACAGTACTGAAGGATAGTGACATCTCCAATCTTTTTAACCAACTATTATTTGCCTGATATGCAAAACAATGAAACTTAATGAAGTTTTTTTACTTAATAAGATCATTGATACATAAAATCCCTATGCTTCATCAGCCACCACACACTAACCATAGCAACAATATACACATACACAACCTACATATAACACAGACTTGTAATTAAGATTCTGCTACCATCAGGGAAAAAAACAGCCTGCAATTGTCGATTACCATCAGGAAAAAAACAGCCTACACATACACAACATTTCTGCTACCTGAACATTCATTTAATCAAAAGGATTACATAGTCTATGGATTGATCAACCTTTTAACATCTGAAAAGTTTAGACCAATCACTTTTCTGAACCTAAAACTTCATAATTGCGGCTACATAATATTCTAAATTAGCTAAAATAATGTATATGTATACTAATATGGCCAAAATAAAACCTGCTAATACCAAACCCTAATTAAGATAGCTACATTCGACAGTTCCAAAAAAAATCTATTTCAAGCGAAAACCCAGATAAATTGCAACTCTTTGAACTCAATGAAAAACAAAGAGAGCAAAACCTTTTGAAGAAGTTTTCGTAGATCTAAGCCAAGAGAAATTCAGTAGATCGCCAACTGCCAGACTTAAAATGTTTGGGCTTTCGGAGATCAAAAGAAATAAAAAAGCAAATCGAACAAAAGAAACTGATTGTTGAAGATCGCATTCGGCACATAGTGTCAAGATCCTCACCGTTCATTCCTTCGATCGCGTCCCTCATAGCCTTGTCATTGCTGAAGGTGACGAATCACAAAACCCTGGATCTAAATCAAGTCAGATCTGAGAGTGAAATCAAAACTACAAAATATATAATAAATCTAAAAGAAAATGAACCCACCGATCTTAAATCCGCAACGGAACTCGATCTCGATCGGCAGTGGCCATAGCGCCATAAAGAGAAACGTTTCTTCAGATCAATAATATGGCGAAATCGGAGGAAAAGAAGAAAATTGGGTTTCGAAACTATCAGAAAGAAAGTGCAAAGTATGTGGAGGTGGTAGTCTGATCTGGTGAGAGTTAAAGAAGAAAAATTTCACACCGATCGAAGTCGTCAGTGGCTCGAAGCCATTTTTTTAATAGTATTCATCTGCTTTTCCCACTAATGAGATTAAATAAAAATAAAAACTTTGTACTGTTTCTTAAAGGCCACTGATGATCGGTGTAAGAAAAAAAACCCACTGATAATTCACATCAGTGTGCCACTATTCTTATTTCGCACTGATCAGTATCAGTGCCCTTTGGTCAGTCCCTATTGGGGAAATTTCTTGTAGTGTCACCTCCATTCTGTGGTTCAACATTAGCTGGATTCTGAAAACACTTTGAAGCAATGTGACCTTTCTTTCCACAGTACTCACAGATAGCATTCTGATAGCAAGTAGAAGCATTATGACATTTCTTTCCACAGACTTGACATTCAATAGTATAATATCCCTTACTTATGAGAGGAATGAAATCCGGTCACTAATTCTATGCATATATGAATGATCCCAGCTGAGCAAATGGAGAAAATAGTGGATCCGTGCAATCAGATTAGAGAAATCAAGGGATCTTATTATGTAATCAGTTGATTACTGTTGAGATATAATCCCACATTGGGAAAATGAGGCCTTGCCTGGCGGCTTATAAGGGTTTGGACTACTCTCTTCATTGCCAATTGGTTTTGAAGTTGAACCCCAGACTACTTTATCATGGTATCAGAGCGGGTTACTCAAGTTCATGTGTGTTGGCGTCACGCATTTTACGTCATCCCTAATGTTGTCCACGTGTTAGGCTTGAGGGGTCGCCACACGTGCAGGGGCGTGTTGAGATATAATCCCACATTGGAAAAATGAGGTATTGCCTATGGGCTTATAAGGGTTTGGGCTACTCTGTCCATCGCCAATTGGTTTTAGAGTTGAATCTCATACTACTTTATCAATTACAATATATAACCTTCCTAGTATAGATTTCCCTTATGTTTGTAAATATGCAGAGGCTGCCGTAACTATGGCTATATCGATGAAATACATAATTACATCACAATTACCTTTTCTCATTACTAACTGAATTTTCATCACCTTGTGAAACCTTTCCATTCCAACCAGAAAACTTACCATTCTCACCATTTCCTCCATTATTATTAACAGAGTTGGTAGCACTCCATACACCCTTGCCTTTATTTCCATAAATGCTAAAAGAACCATTAGTGAACTGATTCTTGCCTCTGTATGATGATCCTCTTGCTGCCATAGCTGTGAAAGATGAGTGAGAAAGAATTGAAGCTTCAATATCTCTCTCTGCACTCAAAAGCTGAGCCCTGAAATTCTTAAGAGAAATGGAGGAATCTCTTGCTCTAATGACAGTTTTTATCATAGCATATTCTTCAGGTAAACCATTCAAGGTAACAACAACAATATACTTATCAGAAATTGGAACACCAACAGAACTCAGCTGGTCCCTTGCATGTTTAATGCGCAACAAATACTTATCAATTGAATCAGAACCCTTCTTGACAGTCTACAAATTTGTTTTCAGCTGAATAATGTTGGCACCAGAGACAGTAGAGAACCTTTCAAGAAGAGCCAACCATATACCTCACGAGAGGAGGAACATCCTACAATAATCTCCATACTATCATCATCCAATGTGGCCATAAGTAGACCAACAAGAGCTTTATCAGTCTTTTCCAGAGTTTATATGCATTAGTAACCTCTCTTGTAATAGTTTCATCTTCAGTTAAAGCATAACGAGGAGGACATGGATAAGAACCATCGAAGTATGCAAACAAATCATTCCCTTCAAGCACTGACTGGAATTGAAAGCTCCATTTGACAAAATTATTCTCTCCAAGCTTCACATTGATCATGCTAAGAAAGGAGTTGATCTCAGCTTGTGTTATAGCCAATTTTCACCAAATATCCAGCTTATCTGAATTAACACAGATATATGAAGAAAAGATGTGTTTTCGAAGAGTTATCTTATCAGTAGAATCAACAACACTAATTATTGAAGCATTATAGGAATTTTTTAGGGTACCTACCTGTTTGTGGCACCTACATTTACTGATATAACAACAAATTTGTTGTCATTTTGGTAAATGTAGTTATTATTTAGATAATATTTGTTCTATTAGAGGTAATTACTCAACTTAGGACAATTTACAAGTTTATATACAATTTGTTGTCATTGTAGTAACTTGGTACAATTATATGTAAATGTATAAAATAAATGTAGTAATTTTGTTGTAAATGTTGTAAATTTTGTTGTGAATATTGTAAATTTTACTCATTTAACTACTTATTTTTGTTTAATTAATGGTAAATGGATGTATGATATACATTACAATACCGTAGACAACCCCAAAATTGTAAGGCCAATATACTACAAATTATGAGTAATTATCCATCAACAACCCATAACAAATTAAGTTCGTCTGAGACCAAAGCACATCTCTATGAAAACTTAGAACAAGAAGCACCATTAATAATGACTAATCATCTATTTGAGACCAGAATTAACACTGCGAGCACTAATTATGAGAATTTTTTAGGGTACCTACATGTTTGTGGTACCTACATTTATCGATATAACAACAAATTTGTCATTTTAGTAAATGTAGTTATTATTTAGGTAATATTTGTTATATTAGAGGTAATTACTCAACTTAAGACAATTTACAAGTTTATATACAATTTTTTGTCATTGTAGTAACTTGGTGCAATTATATGTAAATGTATAAAATAAATGTAGTAATTTTGTTGTGAATGTTGTAAATTTTGTTATGAATATTGTAAATTTTACTCATGTAACTACTTATTTTTATTCAATTAATGGTAAATTAATGTATGGTATACATCACAGTACCATAGACAACCTCCTAATTATGAGTAGGTTTCCATCAAAACCTCATATGAACAGTAGAAATAATATCTTCATCATCTTCAAACCTGAGATAAAGAGCAGATCTAGAGGCACAAAAAATAAATCGAAGCATGCAGATCTAAGCAAATAGAAGCAGTATCAAGCTCAGTACTAAGATCTATGATACTTCATTACTAAATCTCAGATCTACAGAAGTAGATACTCTTTTTCCAGAATTTAAGAAGCTCACCAGTAGAATCGAGAGCTTAGAACACAAATCCGAAGCTAGATTTGCAGGGCGAAGCTCTAAACACGAAGCTAGGGTTTCTGTGCAGTAACTAAGTGCGAGCGGAGCAGTATCAAGCAAATCAAGGTCAATGATCAAGAGCCGAAGCTTAGATTTTTTTTAAAAAAATTCTCTAACGGATTTCCGGCCGGATTTTTTTTGTTCTACAAAATGTTTCTTCTTCTTGTTCTTCCTCCGCCATCACAACCACCGTACCAACTTCTCCGCAACCACTATTTTTTCACTTATTGAAAATCTTTTCAATTAGTCTTTAATTGCCCTATAAACTGGCATAACTAAATCGTCAGATGAGAGATGTTTAACGAATGGGAAATAAGTAGCCTTGGCCTTTAAGTTTTCTCTTATATTTAGCATTGAAATTCTCGCTACAAGGTAATAACCGAGTGTTCTTTCTGTCAATCCGTTCAATTAGCATTTGTTCTTTCTCTTGTTAGATTCCAGGGGCGATCTTCCGCTGGCAATGCCAATAAGCTAGCCCGTGTTCTAAAGTCCGCAACTGCGGAGCCGATCAATCATACTCGACAGAGAAATAGGAGTTTGATTTTTGATCTTTTCCAACGGGCATGTCGTTAATTTTAGACTAAGCAACAAGCATTGTTCCAATTCCATCGATCAGCTGGCCCAGAAAAGGTCATATTATCGGAATGATTGATTGAGCTCCAGACAAACCTTGGAATGAATCTGGGAAAGCTAGCTAGCCTAGCTACCTAGTCCTAGAGAGAGAGAGAGTTGGGAAAACCTATTATAAAGTCTGGGCTGAACAATGAAAATGAGAATTGGGCCAGTTGGACCCGAAAGACGATCCGAGAGTAGTTAGATATCACCCGGATGGCCGCACGTGCAACAACTCTATGACGTAATGTTAGTCTAAGATGGGGCCCAGATGCATTCAGCCAATAATGGCGTGCTACATCAGTTCTCGACGTCGTCAGATTGTTAGGTTTCCGTTAGTGCTATAATCAGCTGCTGTGAGACTGACACCCTCGTACTTTTGCCATTTTTGTAAGTTCGCATTTGTTTCTTTTTCATTTTTTTTCTCAACTTCTAAAATGGAGAGATTCTGTAACAAGAAAGAACTTGTTATTGATGAGCAAGTTTATTTATTTTCAAACAACACAAGATGAATGGAAAGCAAGTTATTGATGAGCTCATGAGTCCTCCAGCTTGTGCACACATGATTTTGAGGAGGGTCGACATTTGTTCGTGCGTAAATCGATCTCTTTCGTTGCTTTTGCTTCTTGTACGAGGAGGTTGAGTTGATTTTTGAGACAACATATCATACTATTTTGCAATTTAACGTTCCAACTGAGATTTCATCATGGATGATGTGTTGCAAAGGAGTGTTGACAATATTGGCATATACTGAGCTCATTTATGATTTGGATGCAATTGATGGTTGCATTGATCCAGCAAGCACTTCAGGAAATATTAATCTTTCTATTTTCATTGGTAATAGTTTTGATGAGAGTGTTGCTCATATGTGTACCAAGGTGAGATCGAGCATTATGGCAAATGAGTAAGAGACAGTTAGAGAGCACAATGATACTTTAGTAGGCACTTAATAGTGATTATGCTTTTGTTGCATCTACTGTTCATGAAACTAAGTTATTCTGGGGTGGTTTGGAAAATGAAGAAGTTAAGAAGATGAGTCAATTGAGGGTCTAGGGTTGATGAGAAGGAAACTCTATAAGATGAAATTATTCTCATGTCCAAAAGAGTTAATTAAAGAGAAAAAATTCGTAAGACCTGGCCCTTGCCATGCCGATTATTTTTGATGCACTCAACTCTAATTCTTTTTGCTCTATGGCTTGTGTGTCTAGAGTTTAGCTTAATGTGTCCCCCTCTCTAAGTACATTTTTATTCATAGCTAGCATGTTTTCAACTTACAAAATACAAAAAAATTTCATAAACTAGCTAACCAATAGACATTTTTTTTCTCCAAATGTCTAACTTTCTGAAAAACAAACGCAATATGTTTTCCACACCACAAGCTAAACACTAGCTAAATCATTTTCAATTTTTGGATAAATAAGAAAATAATTGCGTTCGATTAAAAAAAACTTGCATCAATACCAGTATTAACGCGTGTGTCCATACTCTCTCTTATTTACATACTTTTACTAATGCAAATCATAATCTTAGCCGTTTAAAAGCAGCTTAATTAACCAATAAAGATCACTTATGTAAAAATCAATATTTGAAAACAAAATCATTCGTTTAGCCGAATGAATTAATTAAATGGACTGTTGTTCATGAGGTTGCGTCAATACCAATATTGTAACGTGCGTCCAAACTCTCACTTATTTATACATACTTTTAGCAATGTAAATTATAATCTTAGCCGTTTAAAAATTTAATAAACCAATCAAGATCATCTCTTGCTCAACTAAATGCATCAATCAAATAGACATTTATAATGAAAGTTAGAAGTCTAGCTAATGAATAGTCGTCCATTTGATTAATAAATTCGGTTGAGCGAACGATTTTTGTAAAAAATTAATTTTTTACAAAGATAATCTTGATGAATTAATTAAACTTTTAAACGGTTACTATTATCATTTATATTAAGGGTGGATTGACACAATTATTTTCCGGATAAATAAAACATTTTTGGAAAGAATATCAAATAGAAATGCGAAGGAATGATCGAATCATGCATATTCCAACCCTACATCCTTGAAAAGACGAAAGAGGACGATCACCTCAACTATTTCGGCCCGCTGTAAAATTAAATAAATTAAAATTCCAATTCCGTCCAAAATAAACTAACGCCGTCAACAACTGATCGCTCACTTTCAGCTCCCCACCCAACCCAAAGCCGTCACCACTCTTCACACCCGGACCACAGAGAGAGTGCGATACAGGCTCGCCTTCCCTTAAAACGACCTGCGTAGGGTTTGATCTGTCGAGACATGGCTTCGGAGGATGTGAAACGGAGCGAAACGGCGGTCTCGACGATCGTGAATCTGGCGGAGGAGGCTAAGCTGGCCAGAGAAGGCGTCGTCAAGGCTCCTAGCCTTGCCGTTCTCAGCGTCTGCAAGTCTCTCATCGCCGGCGGTGTCGCCGGTGGAGTGTGAGTTCCTCTCGGCTCTTGGTTTCAATTGGAAACGAAGTTAATTTGAAAAGTTGTTGTGTGCGATTTTAGAATTGAATCTATATTTTCAGTCTGCAAATGAAACGAATTAGAAAAGTTGAGTGATTTAATCAGTATTTTGAAATCGAACTTCAGTTATAATTTGATTTGATTGTTGAAAAAGAATAGAGAAGAAATCAGAATATTAAGTCTTGTTGTAAGTTTTTGCTGCGTTGCGAAACATGTGTGTATTTGATTGAAGTGTTTTTGATTAATTTCTAGAACTGAAGCCTTTCTATGCAGGTCTCGAACAGCTGTTGCGCCATTGGAACGAATGAAGATATTGCTCCAGGTTTGTACTTTTACTGTGATTATTGTGTTTTAGTTAAGCGATGTACCATGTTCCTGAAATATTGTAACTTGTTCAGGTCCAAAATCCGCATAATATAAAGTACAGTGGAACAGTACAAGGCCTGAAATATATCTGGAGAACTGAGGGTTTCCGAGGACTGTTTAAAGGAAACGGTACCAATTGTGCTCGGATTGTCCCCAATTCAGCTGTCAAGTTCTTCAGCTACGAGCAGGCTTCTAAGTATGTTTCTAAAACGGATTAATCCTGCATTTTTTTCTCAATTTGCTTTATTTTCTTCAATTTTGCTTGTTTCTTTTTTCTCCGGTCTTATGTGGGCATCAATGTTGTTGTATTATTTCTCAACATTCAAAATATTTTTTCTACTTCTGAACGCATCATTCTGCCTTGTGCCTTGGTATATTGTACTATACTCCCTCTTGCCTCCTGCTTGATGCTCCTTGTTCTCTTATTGACAGGGGAATATTGTGGATGTATCGGGAGCAAACTGGCAAAGGTGAGTCTATCCTGTACAATAATTTACGCATTCATTTTGCCTGAGGTAGAATAGCTAGTGATCGATGCCATTCTTTGGGGGTTTCACATTCCTTTAATATTTTGACTTAGTATGGGTTGGTGTATACCCATGTAATGTCAATAAAATATCCGGTACAGATCTTGTAAACATAATCACGAAATAAGCAGAGATAGAAAGCATATTACTGATATGATCTCACCGGAGGGAACTGACATAATCTTTATTATTCCTTGCTCAGAGAAGATACACAGATGGAAGTCATTGCATTAACCAGTTTATCTGAATCTTTTTTTTTCTGGCTATTTTCTGCAGAAGATGCACAGCTCACTCCTCTTCTACGACTTGGAGCTGGAGCCTGTGCTGGAATCATTGCTATGTCCGCAACTTACCCAATGGACATGGTACGAGGAAGGATTACTGTACAGGTACTTCTTTTAGTCCATGTGCTTTCTTATTTTGATGAACCACAGTTTCTAAGTCGATTATATTTCTACCACCTCTGTTGGACATCAATCTTATGATTTTTTTTTTCGAGAATGACATCAATCAATCTTATGATTAATTCTTGATAAGTTGAGAAAATACTATTACAAGTTATTACCAGAGAGGTTGTCTTGGATATGTGCTCTGTAAGGATTTATATTTTGTTCGTCTACTTTTGCAGACAGAGTCGTCTCCCTATCAGTATAGGGGAATGTTCCATGCTCTATCAACTGTGCTTCGGGAAGAGGGTCCACGTGCTTTGTACAAGGGATGGCTTCCTTCCGTAATTGGAGTTGTAAGTTGCCTCTTTTGATGAATCTTGTTTCACTTATTCATATTACTATCACGCTATCTACATTAAAGGTGAAAGTAAGAACAAAAACAAACGTTATATTATTGTTGCAGTAGGTTCATTCTTGGATTCTTACCCATCTAGCATAGCAAAGCTCACTTCTTTTGGTATAAAGAATTACTCCTATGCCACTGTTTTGTGTTTCTCTGAGGTTGGATTAGTTTTGTATGGACATTTAATGCCACTGCCTTGTCAATTTGTGTCCATGCATGGGACATTGAGAAACATGGAACCTTAATCTTCATTTTTCTTGTAGGTTCCGTATGTGGGTCTCAACTTTGCTGTGTATGAGTCCCTAAAGGATTGGTTAATTAAAAGTAGACCATTTGGACTTGTCCAAGATACAGATTTGAGTGTAACCACACGATTGGCATGTGGGGCTGCTGCTGGAACTGTTGGGCAGACTGTTGCTTACCCACTTGATGTCATCCGTCGAAGAATGCAGATGGTGGGTTGGAGTCATGCTGCTTCTGTTGTCACTGGTGAGGGGAGAAGCAAGACGCTTGAATATACTGGCATGATTGATGCATTTAGGAAAACTGTTCGACACGAAGGATTTGGTGCATTGTACAAGGGTTTGGTTCCCAATTCTGTTAAGGTCAGTTTAAATCTGCCATCACATGATGCATATATATATCAACCATGACTTGAGGTCTCCAGGTTGTGTCTATGAACAACTTTATGAGCCTTGGTAAAGAGGGGTAAACTTCAAACATGTGATGATGTGTAGGCACACCAGTGGCAGGATTACGTGGGAAATCTCATTATAAGACATCCCACTAGTATTAAAGATGTTTGAAATATGACTCCTTGGTGTTTTTTGGGGGTGGGGTGGGGCATAGGTAACTGTTACAAACTAATGATGATTGCTAGAGGCCTAGAACCCAACTTTGCTTTTTATTCCATGCCATTGGTTGTTGGTTCCTGTGTTGGGTCTTTATTTTGAAGTTGGCCAGAGAAGCTCTTTCATGATTTCATCAATCATTAAAAGTTAGATATTTTGTCCCTAAATAAAAAAAGCATTGAAGTATGTTGGGATTACAATTATTGTTTGCCATTTTGACTTTGGTGATCTTATTCATGAAAATAAATATATTCAGCCATGGACAAACTCTTTATCAGTGAAGAGCATGCCTTTGTCTATAATATTAATGTAGTTTCATCTGCAATCTTTCAGGTTGTCCCATCCATTGCACTTGCATTTGTGTCGTACGAGATGGTGAAGGACATTTTAGGAGTTGAGATCAGGATATCCGACTGAAATTGTGGTAGCTCCTTGATATTTATGTGAGTGCTATTTTTGTAGGCCAGGAATTAGGGGTCTGGTAAACTAGGGGTGTTGCTTCTTCTCTATCAAGTTAGAAGCGTGTCTGAGCCTTTGTTCATAGATTGCTTTCCCTTGTTTCCCTTCCTGTATTTCTTTATGAATGTGATGTAGGCTTGGGCTTCCCATTTATAAGCTATGGCAATAAGTGTTTGACAATGCAACACATGCATTTGCATGTCTTCCATAAAATATAAGAAAGCATATTTACATGCTGTGACATTTTACTGATTGGCTACTCTCTCCTTTCCTTCCCCCTCCCATGAGGCCCATCCCTTCTCATTTCTCCGGATTACATGGATTTGCTTTTCGACATTTCATGGATTGATCGACTAATTGGAGAAAGAACATTGGAACAGCTAACCTTTTAACACAGAAAAGTAATGAATTAAGCAATAACATGATTTTAAATGGTTGAACTAACACGTGCTGGAAGTTTGGTTTCTTTGTAGTTTGGTTTGCAAATTTCCACACGAACTGTAATTTAGTAGTTTTATTTGGAGTCGCTGCATGTAACTTGGTATGAGAATTCAGTATTGAAACAATTTTCTCGTTTCAGATCATTACACCAATCTGGCCGATTTGAATTGTAATACTGTGTTCTTCTAGGCATGGTGACACCCGAAATGGATCTGTTGCCTGATAAATAGAACAAATTTGATCGGCTATAGCATCTGCATGTGTTTTTCTTCTTTCATTGATCAACACCAAAACAGACAGTGGAGGGAGGAAGTCGTATGTATATTCCTTGAATGTCATTGTTCTTCAGTCTCCAGTCATGCCTGGACAAATCAGATGGCACAATTTTATCAAATTTCTGATAAGAAAAGGAACTCAATTTTGCTTTGTTCATCGTGCCAAACCTTTAATTTTTCTTGCTACAATTAATCTATCAATCATCTGATACTAACCTTGAATCCCTTACTGTTGTTTTGAACCTCTCATGTATGTTTTTGCAGACTTTTGCAGAAAGTACACCAAATAGAGTCCAAATGATCAGTCCTCTTCAAAAGAGTCCCTTTTGGGTGGAATTCTTCCATTATATAAGGAGATCATTGATAAGAACTGTCACGCCCCAACCCAAGATTACCTCTCTAACCCTGGGTTAAGACGTGCGGGACCCAACACAAGAGAGATTTACTCGAAATCCCCCTTGAGTCAGGATAACCCTTTTCTGCATAACCCAATTCAAACCGTCCAAACGGTGCCGGAATAAACCTCAAACCGGAGGTTATCCTGTTTCCCACATTTGAATCTCAAATGTGCCAATTAAAGAACCTAGGGGTTCTAATAATATTTGTGACTGCACCTGAATCCCGGTCAGGCTGCCTACGTACCCTGTCTTCAGGGATCAAGCCACACGTAGCTCTTGTATGAGATTCACCCTAGCCGGGCAGAATCTCGCTTTTCTAATTATCGGTCGATTTATTAGTATGGATATCAAACATCTAATGCGTATCCGGAGTTTAACCTCTCCGCTAAGGTATCCACCAACCAACAAATCCTCGGGATTAAACCGAACATTCTATCATTCATAACACTAACATCCATACACGACAAGACAGATAATAACGGCAATCACACGATTATATACAACCATCACGCATAATTATAAATATAAAACATAGTGGCATTTAAGATATTTCCTCCTACTTGACATCCCTGAAGAATAACTATAATTACCAGGGGTATTTATGGAATTACCACCTCAATGGCATTCCTGTAATTAGCCCAAAACTGTCAGGGGCAACATGGACATTCTAGCCTTAATGGCAGTTCCGTAATTAATCTGAACTACCAGGGGTCTTTTAGAAATTACTGCCTTAGTGGCAGCCCCTGTAAATATACAAAACAGCTAGGGGTAGTATTGGAATTCCAGCTCTAGTGGCAGCCCGGTAATAAACTTAACCTACCAGGGGTATTACTGGGATTTAACCACGATGGCACCCCTGTAATTACCCTAGACTGCCAGGGGCAGTTCCGTCATTTTACCTCCACGGTAACTCAGTAAGAATCCGGATCTACCGTGGTAAAACCAGGGTTTTTACCCCTCGACTACCCCGACCGCTGGTTCACCGGAAAACCTGGTATTTCCGGCTAAACCAGCCCCTAGCATCAGAGATACTACTTCTAAGACAACCATAACAGTTCCTTGTCAACTCCATCAACCTTAAACCACCTAAAACTGAAGAACAAAGGGTGAAGAAATTACCCAGTCGAGCTCCATGATCCTCGCCGGAAATTAGGGCGCTGTCACTCCTACAACGAGGCTGTGGTAGCGCCTCCAGCCTCCTCCAGTAACCTCAGGACCTTCTGTAACAGCGCCACTGACCGGATGAGTATTTCCCGGTTGAGGACAGTTGTCCTCCTTCCTCGATCCACCGTCGTCTTGTGGCGCGTGAAGCTGAGCTAGGATGAGGGGGAAGGAGCGAGGTGCAAGGCGGTAGCGGTGAGACACCACTCGCTGCCGTGTGGTCTCGCCGGAGAGGAAACAGCAAGAGGGAGAGGGAGAGAGAGATAGGAGGGATCGAGGGAGAGAGAGTGCGAACCGGAGTCCTCCCCCACCGGTCAACACACATCTATTTATACGAAAAGTCAACGGCCCAGATTTAATCTCAAGAATCTGACGGCCCAGATTTAGTTACAAAAGTTACCATGAATAGTAAGAAGATATTTTTCCTATTTACTTTTACCGCACGGTAACAACACTTTATCCCTCATAACTTCCGCATACGAACTCCGATCAATTTATAGGACATACCCACGTGTTCGTATTAACGTCCTCCACATCTTTCCCGAAGAAAACTCCCTCAAATTCTCGACTTAACGCAAAGTCCTCTTTTTCTACGGTAAAGTAACTTATCATTTGTTACTTCCGTAAATTCGATAACTTCGTGACTAACAACTCATAGCTCCGGAAAATCTTCCGGACATACCGGGGATCTCGTAATAACATAATCTATCCCTCGGGACATTAATTCTATTTTTCCCCAAAACTGAGAATATCTCGATAATAATTCGGGGAAAATTAACAGTGCGGTTACCATTCTCTGTAACTCGTCTAATCTCGGTAAAAATGTTAATTTCGGGACAGGGTGTTACAATCTACCCCCCTTATATAAATTTCGTCCCCGAAATTTCCTCTGCGAAAGGTAAAACCAACTGTCAAGGAATGTCGTCAAGTTCCACCGAACAGAGCTTCAGGAAAACCAGAGTCACAAGCTCTATGTATCATTTTCTTTAGCATTCAGAGTCTCCCCGCATTTGCAATACGGAAAACATAGCTACACTCGCTTAAAACACTAGGGTACGATACCCTAGTCTCATCCTTTTCATCGTAATCGACTCCATAAGACTTGCCTCTTAACTCTTCACAAGCTAATTTCCAAAATGCCAATTTCGACAATCCGGCAGCTTTCCCAAACGTAACCCAAACTAACTTGAAGTCGACTCGAATGCTCTACTTACACGACTGCCACACTTGGCATTTAACACCAAAGTCTTCCACATGGAAGGGTAAAAATGCTACAGTCCCTCACCGTGGAGGAAACTCATATCTCTTGCACCTTCTGAGACTAAAGAGATATGAACTTTCTACACTAGGCCCTGAGACCACAGACGGATTATCTCCTGCGTCTATAATCAAAACTCATCCACCCACGTTCCTAATACCCCAACTTTTAACCACAGGACTCAAACAAACTCGCATACCACAATGCGACCTCAAACTGCTCACTTGAGCTGATGAATCCGTTATGCGACTTCGCGCCTACATGTATGTCATCTTCACATACTTAGAAATTGTGAATTTTCCTCATCCTACCCCTTTCTTATAAAAGAGTCTTCAGTAGGGTATTTTCCAATAATCAGAGCTAACAAGCTCGCACACTAACTCATGCGTGCTAAAGTCTTGCCTACAGGACGAAAATTTTTGGCCCAACATCCTGTATGCTTCTCATAGTGCTTCTATAATCAGTTTCCACTGTTACACCAATTAGCTCAACATCTACCATACCTCATGTCAAAAATATTCCGAACCAAGTCAAATCCCCCATGACTTTACCCCAAACCTTAATCCTTATTAGAAAGGTTCACGCACACAAAAGAAATAATAAGTCTGACTTCTCAGACTAGGGTCGGAGCTAAGAGCTCTAGTAGCGCCATCACGCTATGCTAGCTAGATAAAATAATAACGGACAACCCTTATAATATCCACCTGACCTCTCAGGCGTGTCTGACCTCTCAGACCAGGGTCGGAGCTAAGAGCTCTGGGTAAAGTGGTAATGGACAACCCTCATAGTATCCACCTGACATCTCAGGCGTGTCTGTCCTCTCAGACCAGGGTCGGAGCTAAGAGCTCTGGGTAAAGTGGTAATGGACAACCCTCATAGTATCCACCTGACATCTCAGGCGTGTCTGTCCTCTCAGACCAGGGTCGGAGCTAAGAGCTCTGGGTAAAGTGGTAATGGACAACCCTCATAGTATCCACCTGACATCTCAGGCGTGTCTGTCCTCTCACAGTACTATTGCGACCTTCTTCCCGCTCGGAAAGCTTCTCGAGCGAAACTCTCGAACTAACCACGTAGTCGAGCCCGTCTCACGTTCAACCAGAGACTGTACAAACAACCCAATACATTAGTCATTTCATCGTTGACTTGGTCTTTTCCTAGTTTGACCAGGAACTCCTATTTGACCACATGTTGACCAAGTTCCTTTTTAACTTTCTTTCCCGGTTATCGACTCTTAATCTCAATTTACCGGAAGTCCGACCCAGTTTCCGAACTTCCTTTATCACTTTTCAAACTTTACACTTATTTCCAATTATCGACTCGAAGTTTGGTTTCTGTTTACGCCACATTAGCGTAAGTATTTTCTCTTACTAAATGTGAGTCGATGCGTCGATAACCAAATTATCCGATTGCTTTTCCACGATCCACTTGACAATACCGTTAATAGGAGTCAACATCTCCCCCAACCACTAGTGTGGTCATCATAATATAGTTCCCATATTTCACTAATTATCTTCAAAACCTTTAACTTGAATTCTACATTTTCTTTAACCTTTTCAACCCGATTTAACATCTTCTCCAAAAATAGAAACCTTCCAAAAGGGAAAGTTTCCTAAATTAGTAAGCCTTCCTTAAAATGGGAAGTTTCCAAAAATAGAAACTTCCTACTTACGTTCACTTTTCCGTAAATATCCCGATTACGATTCAACTGACACTTTTCGACTCAAATGGGATTCGGTTTCTACCCCTTCGGCATTCTGCCAGTTCAACTGCATCACCGGAATCTTCGTCAGATTCCAATGTCTTGCCGGAATTTCGCCATAACCTCCCCGTTCCTCCGATCCACCAAGTTCCGACAACAAGCAAACAACACCAACAATACTGTAATTACACCGTGATCAAGAACACACACACAGGAGCTCTAGGTAACAGTAGTTACCTTCAAAATTGATCCGAGGCAGAAATACCCAAACCTCTGCCTCTGTCCAAACCCCCAACAACATAACTCAAAGAAAGAATTTATTTAATTCTCGCAATCTTTTGGTCCGAGATTTGAACCTAGGCTCTGATACCATTGTCACGCCCCAACCCAAGATTACCTCTCTAACCCTGGGTTAAGACGTGCGGGACCCAACACAAGAGAGATTTACTCGAAATCCCCCTTGAGTCAGGATAACCCTTTTCTGCATAACCCAATTCAAACCGTCCAAACGGTGCCGGAATAAACCTCAAACCGGAGGTTATCCTGTTTCCCACATTTGAATCTCAAATGTGCCAATTAAAGAACCTAGGGGTTCTAATAATATTTGTGACTGCACCTGAATCCCGGTCAGGCTGCCTACGTACCCTGTCTTCAGGGATCAAGCCACACGTAGCTCTTGTATGAGATTCACCCTAGCCGGGCAGAATCTCGCTTTTCTAATTATCGGTCGATTTATTAGTATGGATATCAAACATCTAATGCGTATCCGGAGTTTAACCTCTCCGCTAAGGTATCCACCAACCAACAAATCCTCGGGATTAAACCGAACATTCTATCATTCATAACACTAACATCCATACACGACAAGACAGATAATAACGGCAATCACACGATTATATACAACCATCACGCATAATTATAAATATAAAACATAGTGGCATTTAAGATATTTCCTCCTACTTGACATCCCTGAAGAATAACTATAATTACCAGGGGTATTTATGGAATTACCACCTCAATGGCATTCCTGTAATTAGCCCAAAACTGTCAGGGGCAACATGGACATTCTAGCCTTAATGGCAGTTCCGTAATTAATCTGAACTACCAGGGGTCTTTTAGAAATTACTGCCTTAGTGGCAGCCCCTGTAAATATACAAAACAGCTAGGGGTAGTATTGGAATTCCAGCTCTAGTGGCAGCCCGGTAATAAACTTAACCTACCAGGGGTATTACTGGGATTTAACCACGATGGCACCCCTGTAATTACCCTAGACTGCCAGGGGCAGTTCCGTCATTTTACCTCCACGGTAACTCAGTAAGAATCCGGATCTACCGTGGTAAAACCAGGGTTTTTACCCCTCGACTACCCCGACCGCTGGTTCACCGGAAAACCTGGTATTTCCGGCTAAACCAGCCCCTAGCATCAGAGATACTACTTCTAAGACAACCATAACAGTTCCTTGTCAACTCCATCAACCTTAAACCACCTAAAACTGAAGAACAAAGGGTGAAGAAATTACCCAGTCGAGCTCCATGATCCTCGCCGGAAATTAGGGCGCTGTCACTCCCACAACGAGGCTGTGGTAGCGCCTCCAGCCTCCTCCAGTAACCTCAGGACCTTCTGTAGCAGCGCCACTGACCGGATGAGTATTTCCCGGTTGAGGACAGTTGTCCTCCTTCCTCGATCCACCGTCGTCTTGTGGCGCGTGAAGCTGAGCTAGGATGAGGGGGAAGGAGCGAGGTGCAAGGCGGTAGCGGTGAGACACCACTCGCTGCCGTGTGGTCTCGCCGGAGAGGAAACAGCAAGAGGGAGAGGGAGAGAGAGATAGGAGGGATCGAGGGAGAGAGAGTGCGAACCGGAGTCCTCCCCCACCGGTCAACACACATCTATTTATACGAAAAGTCAACGGCCCAGATTTAATCTCAAGAATCTGACGGCCCAGATTTAGTTACAAAAGTTACCATGAATAGTAAGAAGATATTTTTCCTATTTACTTTTACCGCACGGTAACAACACTTTATCCCTCATAACTTCCGCATACGAACTCCGATCAATTTATAGGACATACCCACGAGTTCGTATTAACGTCCTCCACATCTTTCCCGAAGAAAACTCCCTCAAATTCTCGACTTAACGCAAAGTCCTCTTTTTCTACGGTAAAGTAACTTATCATTTGTTACTTCCGTAAATTCGATAACTTCGTGACTAACAACTCATAGCTCCGGAAAATCTTCCGGACATACCGGGGATCTCGTAATAACATAATCTATCCCTCGGGACATTAATTCTATTTTTCCCCAAAACTGAGAATATCTCGATAATAATTCGGGGAAAATTAACAGTGCGGTTACCATTCTCTGTAACTCGTCTAATCTCGGTAAAAATGTTAATTTCGGGACAGGGTGTTACAAGAACGACCACAAAGATATAAACTAGGATCATTTCAAAGATTATGAAAGAGAAGCCTTAATACAAGAATTAATATGATCGAATACTCACCAAATGATATCGCCGACTGAACAAGAAAAGACTACTTTTCTTCTTATCTAAATAAGCCGGAATCGATGAACAATTCCGGTGGAGAGCCTGTTATTTTACAACCGCCGTTTAACCTGTGTGTCTATTTTCAGCTAGAGGAGGGTTTATAAAGAATAACATTGACTTGTAACCTGAAAGAACAGATTGAATAGGGCAACTAGTCAGAATTAGAATTGCCAAACTGAGGCTTACCTTTTTGAGAATAACATCGGTCTTTATTGATAGAATACGAGAATACAATATTACAATCATGAGGGATACCGACAGAGGAAATAAATTTTTCCCACTCATCCCTACATATCCGAAACACCAGCGATTACAGTGAACAAGAACCGAAACGGGCTCAACTGTAACCTAACCTAAACCAGAAGCCTCGGTACATCCTCACAGTCAACCTCAAGAAAAAATAAATCTTTCAAACACTATGTCAAAATCGTGAACATATATGTACAGGTAACATCCTCATTACATTGACAACAAAAACTAATTGACATTAAGATAGTCTTTGGTCACGACACCATAACCACAACCCCAGCAACACGACCAACACTACCCTACCAGAACCCCAAACCCTCGCCTAAAAGAAGAGGGACGGTCAACACCACCCTACCAAAACTCTATATGACATAACTAATTAAGGCTTACCTTGAATCAAGTTGTGGTGATATTTTTCACCGGTAAACTATATTTTACTAAAATTGTATATATACACTGTTTTTGGTAAAGATCTTAGTCGAAATTATTCGTGAAAGTTAGCTTCCAAAAATTTTATCTAATAAAGTAACAAGTATTAACAAATCAAATGTGCTAGAATAACAATTACATTACAAATGAGTCGCAAGTTTTCTCTGAAGACTTGCAGTCAACTTCGTCGACTGACCAAAACAATCGTCACTTTCATGATTTTTTCCTTTGGTTTCACATCGATCAACTGATCTTATAACTTGGCGGAACAGAAATTTTTCTGATATTGCATCCTAAGGAACAACATTCTTTTCATGAAGAGATATAGGGAGGAAAATGAATCTTCTCATACCTTAGGAGATTCATCTTCCTTTTCACTTTGACTAACTACGCGTTCAATTGCACAATCTAAAGTTCATTATTATACATATTGGAGAAATACTTAAATATACCCAAATTTTAAAGACCCTTTTCTCTCAACAAATTGCTTTGGAGTTATTCTAAACATGTATCCTTTATTTCAAAAAACATGTATCCTAAACCTAATTCAACGTTCCTAAACTCAATTCTACTTCCAATGTGGGGGCCTCATTTTGATCAAATGCATAATTGTGCTACATATAGTGTATCGAACCTATTATCTCTCACTTACTAATGTCACTAAACCAAATGATACTGGGTCCTCCTTAATTATAATGTTTTGTATTTTTCTTCTCAAAAAGAAAAAAAAGTGAAAGTGTTCCATATATTAACGTAATAGCAAAAAGGGTTTTTGCTTCTACTTTTAAAAAAATTAAAGTAATAACAAACCCAAACCCAAATTTCAAGAGCAAAACCCTTGTTTAAAGCATTGTGGATCTTCTGGTCAAATGTAGACGTTCATTTACTGTTATTGTTTTTTTTTAACGAAACTTTATTTATTTACCGTTATTATTATTTTTAAACGAGACTTTTATTTGTTTTCATTGGATTGAACCATGAAACTTATTTAATTTGGTATTTGATTTAAATTTCATATTTTTATATTTTGTATTTTTTTGTAAAAAAAGTATTTAATTAACGGGGATCAGGGCGGGTATGAGAATGTAATTCCTAGAGGGTATGGGTACGGGGAATACCCATTATCTAACTACATGTATGAGGACTGCTACGGGGATGGAACATGTTAAAGGATATGAGTATGGTATTTTGATCCCCTAACCCTACCCTACCCATTGCCATCTCTAATTCTCATGAATCAACAAAGTGTAATCATTAAACATGTTAAATGTACTCATAAATTAGAATGAGCACTACAAGAAAAAAGACTTTAGCCGACGAAATAACCAAAAACAGGCTGACGAAATTTTTTTTCGTCGGCTAAGTTAAATTTTCATCGGCTAAAGTGGAATTTTAGCCAACGAAAGATTTTAGCCGACGAAAAATTCTTTCGTCAGCTAAACTAATTTTTTCGTCGGCTATAGTCTATGAACTTTAGCCGACGAAATTTAAAAAGTTTAACCGACGAAATTAGGGTATTTCGTCGGCTAAAGTACCTTTTAGTTATAAAATTGCACTACGGATATTTCGGTGTCCGATTGACTATTGTGATACCAATTTGAAAGCAGAACGGGCGTACGAGTCAAACTCCATGACATATGGATTTTTTTGGTCATCCGAGGTCGTGTAAGGCTTCAAAAAAAGTTTTTCTAAACACTTAACACACAAAAATGCCCATATCTACACCTATATGAGGTATTTTGGTCGAACCTTCAACACAACAATCTCTCACCCTGGCTAGCTAGTTCAAACAGTCATCTTCGTTTACTCAAGTACAAAACTTAACCCAGGATGAAAACCATGTACAAAACCACTTATAATTATTCAAACTAATAAGCAAAGGAGATACATATGTATGAGATCACAAAGCAAAGAAAAGCGTGGACCCTCATTCTAAGCTACTTATTTAGATATTCCGGTGGAGAATGCTAGTTCTTAACACCGCAATAGGCTTTCACGGGCGACTCTGCCTTCTTGGCCTCCGGTGTGGTGTAAAATCTTATGAAGCCACGGCTGTCAAACTTGTTGTAGACAAGAGGGTGGCTATCGTCTACGAGCTCCTTTGGTACTTCGAATACTCCATTGTTAAAGGTAAACATTCCGAGAGAGTATCGAGTCTTGTCTCCACAGTGCTTCACTCGGTGGTGGCAAGCTTTCACTCTGTCATTGCTCCATACCTATTACCAAATCAATTAGATCATTTAGTTTATTTTGATCAAAACTTCAATAATAATTTTATGTATTAGCTTCTTAGCTAGTGACAAAACCTAAGTACATGCATCAAGCATGGTATATCTAACTTGTAAAAGAATATTAACTTTTGATTATTTACAAAGCTAGAGAACCATACATATGTTAGAGCAAGCATGATAATATTTTTTGTTGTTTAGCAGACAGCAGCCGTGGAATATCCTTCCGTGTTTTCACTGACTATTCACTATAGCTAGGGACAGAAAAAATTGACTCTTCCATGTTCGGACTATACATAAGTAATGCAATAGATACCTGCAGTCCATCACCGGCCATGAAAACGAACTGAGAAGGTGCAGACTCCACACCAATCCAATCACCATCTTTGGTCTGAACCTCGAGGCCACCGACGTCATGCTGAACAACAATGGTGGTGAAGTTCTTGTCCGTGTGGCTGGGGAATCTTATGACTGCGTCTCTCTCTTCTGGCGTATTGTACTTGAGAAAACGAAGAAGATGACTGTTTGAAGTCGACAACGATTCGTATTGCTCTTGGGGTAACCCGAAGCTTTCGAACAACATCTTTTCCACAGTCCTTTCCAAGTCTCCGAGCAACTTGGCAAACAGATCTGTGACTTCACTGCAAGGATATCAAGCAAAACGTTAACACGACTGATCATTACTTTGAACAAAGAGTTTAGCAAGTAGTAAAGGAACGTACACGCATGTATATATAAGTAGCTAGGTACGTACCAGAACTTGGTCTTTCCATTAGGCCACATGAGGTCCCTGAACTTCTGGGTTTCTTGTGGGGAGGTGACGTTGTCAATGGCCAAGCCTTCATAGAGCGGCATGAGCGGGTTGGGTCCGATGTAGCCACGGTAAGGCTCCTCGCTGGTGTTCTTGACTTTGTTTTCGAGAGGAACCTGGAACAAATCCTTGGACTGGCCAAAGATATTGTTCATGAGCTGTGGAGATACTTGTTCATACAATGCCACAAAGCAACCGTATTCTTCGAGTGCATACCGGACTTGCTTGCAGGTGGAAGCCCAGGAGCTCGAGCCAGGCTTCAAGTCTTGAAGGGAGAAGTTGATGGTGGGAAGCTCTTTGGGAAGTGTCACGGAACCCATCGTTACTATATCCAGCTAGCTGTTTGTAATATGATCCTTGCTGCTAGAGAGACTGGAATGGAATGGAATGGAATGGAATGGATATCAAACTGTCTTGTGTTGCCCATTTTATAGGGCTCTGGCATGCACCACCTGCGAAACGACTAGTCGTAAACTAGTAATTCTGTTGGCCACAGGTGTCGAAACATAGAAGATCAAATTGGCTCATGGGAATGATATAAAAATTGACTAAAGGTTGGTGAGAATGGAATGGCAAAAGGTAACACCTCACTTGCATAGTCACATTTTAAAAGCAAATATCCGAGCAAATAATGTTGTTTTTCGACTTCAAACCAGTTAGGAGGGTGCGGTGGTTCAACTCTGCGTGCTGTTTTTCAATCCAAGGGGTTCTAGAATACGTCCTCTTTTTGACTCGAAAAACACATGGTAATTCATTTCTAGTACATCAGAAGCATCCACCCGATGCATCATATTCGTATGCGAATGCTTTACAATCTTACCCCTTCTAGACGCCGCGCCTAATTATTATTCCCAAAATCTGACTCCATCAGATGTTGCCAAATCCCGCCCACTTATGTAGATGCCATCATCAACTAGCTCAGTTTACTTGTACTGTAAGCTAGGGTTTTGAAATACCCTTGGTGAGTTACGAACTTACAATACTCTAGAGAAGCGCAGTATCACGGACTACGAGATCGACCACTACTCTTAGGCCTTCTCCAGGGGTTGCAAAAACATGTTCTATATATCAAAATACAGCTTCATTAGACACTATTCATCTATATAATATGTTATATAACCAAATTATTTTCAACCAAAAGTTCTATAATTCAAATTAGTCGTAGTTGATGCACATAGAAACCTACTTTACATTTAATTAGTTTTGAGCAAATAAATGTTATAGTTCATGTTTCAATTTTGAAACATTAATTAGTTAGTACGTCCATGCCCACAACATGATTTGGTACCATATTTCAGACCTAATTCAAGATAAAGTATGTAGACTTAGTTTTACAGCATGAAACATAAGGAAATACTTGGATCCAAACTAGTCCGCTCGACTAAGAAATTGATGGATGCTTGGTTGTGGGGTTGAACGTACGTACCAATGGTACCATGATTTTGGGGTGTCTAAAGAGCTCTAACAAAGCAGATGAGGAGTCGACATATATTAGAGAAGCATTTCCGTGAGAGGCTCTAGTTTGAGCAAGCGTCTCTCAAAGCATGTTGCTGTAGTCTTGTACTGCATTGTTGTAAGAAATCGAGCAACCAAAACTCCAAAAGCATCAAGTTCGGAAGGGGGAAGCCCTTCCAGAAATGAGAGATAGCAACCTACTAGTAGTAGTAGAAAAACGGCCTTAGACGACGTAATGTTTCTGTCGTTTAAGATTTAGATTTTTTTTTAAAAAAAATTTCTCCGGCGGATTTCTGGCTAGATTTTTTTTGTTCTACAAAATGTTTCTTCTTCTTGTTGTTCTTTCTCCGCCACCACAACCACCGTACCACCTCCTCCGCCACCACTACGGTACCACCACCGCCTCCGCCACCCCCACTGCCACCACCACCGCCACCACCTTCTTTTTCTTCTTCTTCTTCTTCTTCATCTTTGTTCTGCTTCTTCTTCTTCTTCATCTTTCTTCTGCTTCTTCTTCTTCTTCTATCGACCTCTTCTTTACCTCTCTTCTTCTACTTCTTCTCTTCTGCAGCAAGAACGGGAGAATAAAATTTGAAATTTACTTAAGCGACGGAACCAATTCTGTTGCTTAAGTAATTTTTAAATTTTTAAATTCATTGTTCGAGCGCCAAACCGTATACATTTGAAAATTGACTTAAGCGGCAATCATTTTCATCACATAAAAAAGTTTAAATATTTTGACCTAGTTTTTGAGCGACAACGAATAAATTTGAATTTTTCCATCTCTTAAGTCATTCATTTTCGTCGCTTAAATAAATGTCTATCGTTTAAGCAATTTATTTCTTTCGCTTAAGTGGAAGAGCCTAAGTGACGAAAAGTTTATTATTTCATCGCTTAAGTGCAAGCTTAAACGATAAAAATAATCTGATCGTGACCACTTCCGTCACTTACGCATGTTTTTGTAGTAGTGACTGGTGCTAGATTAAGTACGAGAAATACGCACCCTCCTAAACCATAAACCTCCTAGAAATTTTGGAAACCAAGCGACCTAACTACTGGTATATATAACTATATGCTAGCTAGTATACTAGTATGATACTATGATTGCATTGTTAGTACTGCATGATCATCACTCACCTTGATGGTACCTGCAATTTGGGAGACCACTTCAGGAAGATACTTCCTCGCTCCATCTACACCAATGGCTCCTAAATTCGAAGTGAAATCGTTTTGGCCAATATATAACGTGTAGAGTGATCTCCCAAAGATATCCGGGGAAGGAAGGTTTTTGGGTTCTAAGGAACAACATGCAAGTTATCAGTGCTTGTTACAGTAAAAAATCGATCAGTGGTAACAAACATATTGGACAATAGACTCATAAAATGTAGTTCACCTTGTCTATATATCCAAGTTGGATTGATGAAACTCTTCAACTCGGGTCTTGAATGCCTTCATCTGGTTTAGCTGGATAGCCAGTGAGAATGGACTGATTCCGGTAAAGAACAAGGAAGTGTTCGGCAACAGCACCGTCGATGCCAATGTCTCAAAGTTTACTCCATGTCTGTAATCGGATCCTATAGATTGCAGATATGGACTCAGGAACGGCAATCCTAGAGATTGAGCTGCGATTTTCAATACCATTCACTATTTGAGTACGTACTACGTACCATTCGAAAAACTCATACTAATTCGTTTCTACTTAATTTCTCTCTATGTTAACGTTGTAATAAGGTTTAGGCGCTTCTACGTATGTACTACTACATACACTCGTATATCACACAAATTGAATAGAACCTCAAAATTAAGTTTCTTACGATCATTAACTAATATAGAGCATAATCTCCATGGATATCTATCCGAATTCGAAGTAAAAGGAAAACTGATGAGGAAGAGTGGAAGACAAGAGTCCAATCTTTTCAACAGCTTGGAGTGTATATTTGTCTTTTGGTATAAAGTAGCCTAATAAAACAACGTAACCCTAATTAGTACATCGAATTCAATCTGATATGATCAATCATGTGATAAAATCTATCAAATTAAGATGAACTAAATGCATGAATATATCATTGAATACCAAGAAAAATGCATGAGTATGTATGAATTTACCCAAGAAATAAACAATGAGCCTCCCATCGGAAGTTTCTTGAAATAGGTCATGCCGAAGGGTCCGGAATGTGCCGGAAATGCTGCCCAAAACCCGCCAGTATCTGAATTCGAGTCACCGAAGTTGAAGATCGCTTGGAAATCACATTTCGAATCAGCAGATCAAAGTTGAACACCTTCCCATTTTACAGATTTCTAGTGATCGGATACTCGTAACTGTGGAAATCACAAGATTTACGACATCTAGGCCAAAGACGGTGGCAACAGCTAACTTTTGTGTTGATGACGGCAGTTGTGCTAGATGGGTAGAATATGATGTAATTTTAGTTTTATCTTTAGGGTTACCATTTTTTATTTGTAGATTGGGTTGAGTGGTAAGATTAGTGCACTTATCGGATCTTGATGAAAATTTACCCATACACATATAGTTCAACATAATAATGATATCTGAAGGTCAGATTAATATAAAAAGATAATTAAACATATAAATTTTAAATAAATTAATATAAAAAGTACTATAGCTGACGAATTTTTTGAAAATTCGTCGGCTATAGTTAAACAAATAAATTGGAAATAAATTAGTATAAAAAGTACTATAGCCGACGAATTTATTAAAAATTCGTCAACTATAGTTAAATATAAAATAAAAGATAATTAAACATTTAAATTAGAAATAAATTAAATAAATTAGTATAAAAAGTACTATAGCCGACGAAATTATTGAAAATTCGTCGGATATAGTTAAATAAATAGCCGATGAATTTATTTAAAATTTGTCGGCTATAGTTCAACTATAGCCGACAAAAATCATAGTTTTAGCCGACAAGTTTTTTATTTCGTCAGCTATACTTCTGCTTATATAAACAAAATCCAGCGACAGAAACCCTAAAATTTTCAGTTTTTTTCTCTCCTCTCTCCTCTCTCCGCCTCCACTCCTCTTGTAACATACAACCCGAAATTTTATATCTATTTATAAAATAGGTTTAGATATAAATATATATGTTTATATATATATATATTGCATTATTTATACATGCTGAAATTAGTCTATTTCATTTTTATTTTGGGCTAGTAGGAGACCCAATATCTAGAGAACCCAAACCCGGCTTAGACTTGGAAACAAGTAAGAAAAAGTTTTTCAATAAGAAGAACAGAACGACGTCGTCTACTTCTTTTCTTCTTCTCTTTCTCGTCGTCTTCTTTTTCACCGACTTTCTCTTCCTCCCGACTAGCCGACCAGATGTTTTTCCATTGAAGTCCTTGCCTCCATGAAAACCCAGTAAGTTTCCAATCCTAATTCGATTTTGCTTCTTGTAAACTAGTCTTGGCCACCAAGTTGTTTATTGATAAGATCGGGCAAACCCATCTCCATTAGATTAGGTTGGTTTTCTTGGAGGACAAGAACATGTTGCTTGCTTTCTAAGATCCTAACTACTATAAATAGGAGTTGTGGACTGTTTTCTTAGACAATGACAGTAAGATAACTAGAACTTGAGTGAAGGTGATAGAGAGAGACAGAGGAATTTGGGATCATAAGGGATTGGTAGAATAACCAGGTTTGATTCTTTTTATGTTCCAACTGTTTGGGTTGTCTTGAGTACTTACAATGTTGTTAGACTTAGAACTCTGTTACTGTTTTATTAGAAGATCGATCAAGGTGCAGCTATTGTTGTTACTTGCACAGAGCAGTCTCAAATCGTTTTTGCTTTGAAACTTGAGAAATAGGTACATCAGTAAGATTTTGGAAAAACAAAAACTAGAACTGTTGCTGATTTTCGAAAAATCATAAGTAATTGTAGAAAAATCCTTTTTGTGCGATTCCAGATTCTGATTGATCTTTAGGATGTCTGTTTCAAATGTCATGAAGATACTAATATTAAATTCCCAGCTGAACTATGTCATTTTTAGCCAAACATATTTTTAGTCAGAATTTTCAGTATGTTTTATTCTCTACTTTAACGAATTTCAAAAAATCATAGTTAATTGTATATATATCTTTTTACTGCAATTCCAATTCTCAAATGTTCCTTAGGATGTCTACTACAAATGTTATGAAGAGACAAACCTCAAATTCGAGCTCTACTCTTTTTAGCAAAAGAGTATGCTGGTCAGAAACTGAACAAATCAGTTTTCTGTTTCTAGTGTTTGTCATTGGTTCTTGTTTGTTTTTGTATGAAATTGTATAGATGTTGCTATATGATTATAAGGTTCATATATGTGTCAGTAGTTTCTTATTGAAAGTAGAGACCAAGTGTAGTGAATGCATGCTTAAAGCTAGAAGGTTATAACTTTTACATGTGTTTTATTAGCTGATGTTTGTATACAACTGAAGTTGTCATTGTATGTTTTATATGTTTTCATCTGTTTGAAACATTGTTTTTGCTTAAGTTCAGTTCCTAGAAGTTTTGTACCACTTAGAAAGTTTGTTTTGGTTTTGAAAACAAAAGTTTAGGCACTTAAGTAGAATTTTTCAAAAAATGTTGGAACTGTAACTGAACTTTGAAAATTCATAACTATTTAAAGAAAAATCATTTTTAAGTCATTCCAATTCTCAGACTTTTTTTTGTGTGTCTGCTACAATTTCTTAGAAAGCCATAAGGTCAAATTTCTAATGTTTTTGCACAGTGTTTAGTATGATTATGACTGTTGAAGTATGCTAGTTTGTGAAATTGTGGTTTTGTTAACTTCTATATCTTAGATTTAGACATCCATTTTCAGATTCTATTTGCATGTATTGAAAGCATATGCTTTAGACTTTATACCTGTGTAGTTTCATGCAATTTTATTGAGAATTTGTTGGTCAAGTTGAAAATATTGTTATGCGTTCTGCAAATAAGTTTTCTTGTGTTTTGGAGTCAGTAAACTTGTTGCTAGATTATGTACATATTATTTGAACATGCACGTTCTTACCGTAGTTAATGACAAGTTACTGAGGTTTAATTCGCATTCAGTAACTTCGCGAGTGAATGACCACGTTCATTTTCGAGTTTTTCAAAGTTCTCCGAATTCCTCAATTAATGACTTGATGTCATAGTACGCGTCGACACGAGTCTCCAGGTGTTTTCAGAATATCTTTCGGAGCTTCCATTAATTTTTTGTGAATTTTCGAAGTTTCTGGTAATTTTTGATTACTACACTGGTAAATAGTTTTTATCATTTAACCTTTTTACTTTTCACCCTCTTTAAATCTGGGCCATTAGATCAAGGCCCATTGATTTTGGGCCGTTCATTTTCTCTATTTAAAAAGAGGAAAGTTTTGACTTTGGTCAAAACTCTCCCCTCCCTTTCTCTCTCCCTCTCGACGCCTCTCGGCCGAATCGGTGACCTCGACGGTGCTCCGCCATCACTTGTCGGCGCACCACCACCAGCTTCTTCCCCTCCTTCTCCTTGTCCTAACCCTGTGCTCAGATCACATCGACGTCCGCCGATGGTCAACGGCCGGAATCCGGTGATCCAGGCGACGATTCGGCGCGTGGAAGATATATTCTTGTTCCTCTTCTCTTCCTCTTCCTTCCCTTGCCTCTTGATGTTCGATGTGATCTCCAAATCGAAAAGCCCCATTTCACTGTTTTTTTTCAGGTTTTTCTGGGTTTCACTTTCTTCCTCCAGTGGTCGTGTTCTTTGGCGTCTGGTGGACTTCTGTGGCTGAGGTAGGACTGTTGGAGGCAGCTGGTGAGGTTTTGGAGCAGAGGCAGAGGCAGGGGTTCGGGGCAGTGGCAGGCAGAGGGTAAGAATTTCTCACTCTAAAAACTGTCTGAATGCTTCTGTTACTGTTTTGTTGTTGTTGATCTGGTGTTGATTTGATGTTGTTGTCCTGCATATTTGTCGTAACTTGGAGACGAAGAAACAAGGGAAACTCTGCCGAAATTCCGGCAAGTTGCCGGAATCCGGCAAAGGTTTCGACGAGGTAGTGAAACAGGCTGAAATGCTAAGAGGTAGTCTTCGACTCCTTTTTAAAGTGGATTGTTTCCGTTTAGTTGAGTTAAGAGTTGTAATCGGAAATTACGTATAAGGAAACGTACAAAAACGGAAACTAACTGTAATTGGGATCATTCCATTTTAGGAAACTTTCCATTTTGGGAAAGTTCCATTTTCAAAAGAAAAAAACAGTTTGGTAAATAATTGAAGTTCAAAGAAGTTTGACACAATTTGGTTAAATTGGTAAAGTGTTGAATTGTTATCGGGAAATGATAACTGAAAATTCAGGAAATGCCAAGTTGACTGTTTTAAGTAAAATTGGTGATTCACGTAAATCGGTAAATCGACTCTTGGTAAATAAATTGGTTAATGAAACACGTTGGGTGTCCATATAATTCAACGAATTATTATGTGACACCCTAACGTCAGATTAAAATGGTAAAAGGAAGGTCGGAAGTTAAGTCGGATTTCCGGTAAATAAGTAAAGAGTGGATAACCGGAAAAGCAAGAAAATGTTAAAGAGTTAACAAGGAAATTGGTTGGTCAACTTGGTCAATGTGGTCATTCTTGGTCAAACTAGGAATGATGAGGTCTGTTGATTGTTATTGTTTCTTGGTTGCTAAGCTACTCTATTATGCAGTGAATCTTTAGATGAGGTAGCTTACAAGGTGACTTCGGATTACCGAGGCGGTTTCTGGAAGCTTGGAGCTTATGTAAGGAACAGCTATTCCAGGTAGGGAAGCTAAACCCCATTTGTTAGTGGTTTTACCTGATATGTGAAAATGCATGATTTTGTATGCTCATGATCGATGTCTCGGAAAAGTTTTCTTTATATTAAATGATAAATGATTTATATTAAATGATAAATGATTTTTATGTGATGACTCAGATCGAAAAGTAGTACCGTTGTCCTGATTTTCGGTACTTGGCCTGAGAGTGGCAGGACCTAGTATATAGTACTCCTACGGTGTCGATGACCGTGAACCTCGGAGGGGCAATGCCCTGTTTATTTTATTTTCCCGCTTACGCTCGTCTCGCTCAGAGTTAAGCGAGTCGTAAGTGCGGTGTGTTGTTATCAGTGATGTGTTGGGCATTAGCTGTAAATGGACACTCTTGCTACTACGCGTTTTCAAGCGCATAGGTAGTTGGCCCCGGTTTGCTGTGAAGACAAACCCGGGATTCAGCCGTCTAGATCCGTGAAGCCCTGCAGGCTGTATTGTTCATTGAGCGCTCTGGCTCCTGTTTTAGCATACTGCACTGTTTTTCCCGAAAGATATAAAATGATGATTTTGTGTGCCAAGGATTTTCTAAATGATTTTATTAAGAGCTCAAATCTATGCGTATATTTATATATATGGTTTTATGGTTTTCAAACCTATCATTGGTGAGCCTATAGGTGAGCACGCGAGGACGACGCTCATCCATACAACAGGTTGTTTGCAGGTACTGTGTACTATGATGGGATAGAGAGAGAGAGCTGTGCGTATGGAGCCTCATTCCTTCCTCGATGTTTGGTCCGAGTTGTACTCATTTTTCCTGTATTTTCCTTCGGGTCGTTTACCCGAGCTTTTTACATAAACAACAAAGGTGTCATCCTGAATTGTTAACCCTGTTTTATATTTTTATTGTTGTTGCTAAAGTTTTTAATTGACCCTTTAATTTGACCACCTTCCGCGAAATTGGAAAACTCTGATGAATGTTTTAAGAAATTATTTTGGCGCCACTCTAGTTAAAGTTTAATTTTATTTTTTACTTACTAAAAAGCCTACGAATTTAGGTTAATAAGTTGTTAGCACGTCCTTCAGACGTGTTGGCTTCTTATTGGCTTAAATTCGTGGCCACTGTAGTTTCCTCTCCCGGGTTGCTACAAGGGTCCTTTTTTATTTGAGCATGACTTGGCCAAGATTAACCTAATAATCTGATTAATGTGAAATTGACCTGTCAAAAGTTGACCTGTGCAATTAAAAACCATATCATTGTAGCTTTAGTAAGTAGGGATCGTTCTAACCGGGGACACTAGGGAAGGACTTATTATTCTGCAAAATGAAAACGTTAGAAATATTCACACATAATAACATATTTACATCGAAATAGATGAGAGTTGAGAATTTGTTCGAAATATAAAGAAAATAAAACAGAAATATCTACAAGGTCGGTCAATCAATACTCAAGCACAAGATATAACAAACACCGATTAGAGAACACATAAGTTTCATGAAAGATCAAGTTATTACGTTTATGTTATCATAGATGCAAATTAATTCTAACTTTTTATGACTTCTCATGTAACTTAGAACTTACGACGCGCATCATCCTAAGTTTATGTGTCATCTTGTTTAATGCTTACGACACGCATCACATTAACACAAAATACACTTACCGTTCACGAGTCGTTGGAGACATGATCCTAGGTATGTCGTTACTCATCCTATTAGCATGTAAATCACTTACCCTACCACCCTATGCAGCAACTAGAATCGAGAGTCCGACGCGGTAAACTCAACCTTAGATTACTACGACAAATTAAACTTCCCCCTTAGAAACATCCGTGCACAAGACTATCTTTAGGTTCGATTATGTGATCAGGTAAGCAATTAATCAATTTGAAAACTACCAAACACAAACATAAACAACTTAAACTAAATCATAATCCTAACATGCAATCTAAATCGTTACACAACAAGCATATTCATATGCAAATCACAAAGAATAGTTCATAAACATGCTTATTATGCAAAACCAAAAACCAAATCGTATATAAATCATAACAAAATGTTTTACACAGAAAATTAGTACACAAAACCATGAAGGATATCATGCTTAACCTACCTATATAGATCGGCAAAGATGAAGGGTGATTCGGCGGAAGGATGGCAGTCGAATTGGATGAGATTGGTGGGGGCAAGGCTTTGTGTTTTTCTGTTTTTGAGGGTTTTTGGGTAGAGTAAGGCTATACTATGGTTCTTGAGCAATTGAAAGACATGAAAATTGATGTCCATAGGTCTTATTTATACAGAAAATTTAAGGAAAAACCCTAGAGAAACTCGGCAGCTTCAAGGAGACACAACCTTTGTTGGGCTTGGTTTCCTCCTTTCATCTTTGGACAAGGATTTCGACTTGGACCTTGGATTTCTGATTTTTTGGACTCCTCTACATGTTATTGGATCCATGTAGGCCTTATACACAAGTTCTTAGGCTCATAGGCAGCCGAAATCATGGACAAACTCGGTAAGGTCGGACTTTCCCGGTTTGACCGGAAAAGCTCCATACTTGGTTGTTTCGGCTGCCATGATGCATTCTTCGAATCTTCTTCTTCAATGCAGCTTCCCATGACTTCATTAAGCTTCTCTTAAGTCCTTTGACATGCTTGGGAAGAATTTTGGTGAAGAAACATCCTCCCAAACTCGTGTGACAACTTAGGCAGAAACTGCCCAGTTTTGCAGCTTGACATCCGTCCATTGTTTTGATCATAAATCCTTCATTTGAACTCCAAATGCTGCGATTCAAGAAGATCTGAAAACTAGACACATACAGCTTTCCAATGATATATGGCTCGCCCTCAGATTCCTCCTGGATCTTTAGATATGATTTTCCGAAGTTGATATAGGGTTTCTGAAAATTTCTGCTCGGATCAAAATCTTGTGTTTTGGAGTTTCCTCTTTTCCATGGCCTCTCTTGTTGTCTTCCATGAGTCCAATCTTCATGATTCTTGTTCTCATATGCTCATTTACATGTCATCTACACATTAAACCAAATTCATCAAAATTGACAATGTAAAGGTATAACGAATCATAAGAGAAAATAACCAAGTCTTTGTTCCAAATCGAATTTTCAACACTTAAGCACAATTTTCTGTATAAATGCACGTTTTAGCCATTGCTCTACAGAAAAACCCTTTTGACTCAAAATAAGTAAAAATGACATTACTAAGGAATAAACCAAGTATAAATGAGGGTAAAAACACATTAAAAACATGGCGTAAAACGCACTTATCAGAAATCTTGATTGTGATTCAAACAACAAAACGAGCTTGTAGCATGAAGCATGGTGCAGGAGCTAGAAACACACTATAGTGAATGAGAATTGAGTTGCGGAGAATCTGGTTCCTAGAAAATGATAAGAGAATTGAGTTGCGAAGAATCTGTTTTATGAAAAAAGATTGAATAACTGATATAAATTGGAAAAATGGTTAAGAGGGCTTGAAAGGTGATGGGTAGGAATTAGGAGCATGGTTGTTGGAGTATGTTGCTTGGAGGGATGAATGTCTCTTGCTTGAAGGTATGAAAGCAAGGCTTGAGTGTTTATTGAGAGATTTTTGGGTTGTAGTTTGACCGGATGAAAGCATGAATGCTTGAGGGCTGAGTTTGAGGATGAAGAACAAGAATTGGAATGAGAAATATGGATTGTTGCTTGAAGGCATGAAAGCATGAGTTTGGGAGGTTTTTCTGGGTTGTCGGATGATCAAATCTGAAAAATAGGGATTGAAGGGATGACTATTTGGGCAGAAGGAGGTTAGGAAGGCTTGCTTATTCTCCCTGCAGCTCTTATTTTTCTTTTAAATTTTTCATTACTATATGGAAAACTCACTGCCACAATAAAGTTTCCGATGCACGAACTTTCTACTCAAACCTCACTAAGTTTAGTCATAACATTCTACTTTATACACCATGTCAGACTTCATGCTCATCCAAGCCTATGCCAAACTAAGGTCATCATTGTCAGTCCTAAAAATATGAATACTCAGTTTAAAGTTTTTATCCTAACAAATTGAATCCATATACTGTAACTAGCAATAATCAATAATGACATTAAACCAACAAATGAGCATTATGCGTTTTCGTAACCTTCCACACCATACCCACATCTACAAGCTCTAAAAGTGTGATTGTGGCTTGGGTCCACATTAATGCATGTATATGCTTGTTTAGCGTGTTAAGTCGAGGATTTCACCCGAAATTGTATGGAAAGGATCAATATCTGCAAGAATGTCCCAAATATCATACCAAGCCAAATTCCCTCAGCCAAACGTTGAGGGGTCATAAAGTATCAGTCATACTAATTCCTTGTTTGTCTTAGTGTTAGCTAGATTTGCTTCAGTAGTTAGTCAAGACTAAGAATTGAGAAGTGATAATTTACCTCCACTCTCAAACCTGTTCGATAACCAAGAACAAACCCAAGAGGTAACCCCACAACATAATATCAAAACAAGTTTATGTAAGCCACCAAAGTTTGCCACCCTCCTCCAACAGCAACACCTGCAAAAAACCGAAATGTATGTTTTTCCTAGTTATTCAAGGAGTGATCTCTAAGATGTTATGTTACCGCCTTTAGCGAAAGTAATCACATTAAATTTTAAAAAAGAATACCTGATATAACGGGCTGAACACTGTTAAGCACCATTGTAACACTAAGAAGGATTGCTAAATGAGATACAGCATGTTGCAGCTCTTTGCTGCTGGTAAAGATAATGGCGAAATGGTCCTTAGCAGCCAGGATGATCCCCCCGAAAAGAATCCCAATGAGGAGAGACTCAACTATGTTGACAATGACAGAGTATTTTGCTGCTCTTGGACGTGCTGATCCAAGCTCATTGGAGACTCGAACGCTGCCAATGAAGTTGTACAGTTGATGATATATATTATATACACAGTTGGATTTGGTAACATTTCCTTACCTTATAGCTGCATTGACCCCAATGAAAAATACGCCCTCCCATCCATTCACATGGAAGCCAAAAACACACCATTGTAACACTAACAGTTGAATAGGCTAGGGATCCAGGAAAGTGCTTAGCATGACCTTACCATATTGAAGGGGAGCCAACAGCAATGACAGGATTCTCAAGGTGTCCAGTGAGAACAATTATGGTCATGAAATACCAAATCTCTAGGCAAAGCATTACAGCTGAAGCAATAGAGAGTTTAGAAAAGGCCCATAACTCCTTGAAAGCTAACAACGAGAATCCCTTCCAGCCATCTCTGCACCAACCAATTACATATACCACTTGAGCCAATGACATAGCCCAGGCTGAGACATTATAGGCCATAGCTGCACCGGTTGTTCCCCACCCCAAAACTTTGATGAAGACACTTAGGAGTCCTATGTATACTAGGAGTGTTGCAATGCCAATGCATGCTAGTACTCGTACCTTTCTCTGAGCCTGCAAGAACTTTTGTGTTGGGAAATTAATGACAAGTGAAAACAGCTGAGGGATAGTTTGGATTGAGAACTTCCCGGCAAGGTCTGCAACGTTGGCTTCTTGTCCCAGGAGTTTCAAAGCAGGCTCTGAGTATATGTAGAGTGGTAGTAAACAGAAGCTAGCGAGAATCAGAATTATCCATGAGCGTTGCAAGTAAACTCCTAGCATGCCTACTTGTCCAGCACCAAATGCCTGCCCACAGTGTTTCAAGTGCACTTGCCATACCAAGCTGCGTTTAATACATTTATTTCTTCATTAGGTATTAGCCATTGAAAGTTGGTACTTGATATGATGCACTTCTTGATGATATTGTTCACTATTTGCTCCTATGTTTATGGACTTAGGATAGATAAACCGGCAATTGTGCTTGGATGAAACCTACAGTAGAAACTCCTACTAGTACAAGTGTTAACTTGGATTCTCAATATTTTAGAATTGCAACTCACTGTTTCTTTTCTTGGTCACTACAGTCGCAACTGAAAGTGTAGATTCGCAACTGTTTAGTATTGTGATGAAAGTTGTCACGCAACAGTAGGTTGCATAAGTTGTCTGTGATCATATATATTGACCATATCTAGTAATCTAGTATCACTAAAAGTAGAATTCTTTTCTAACAAGTCAGAAAGCTATCCATCTTTCTCATCAAGATTCACAGATGTATTGAAGCAAGTTAACAATCTAAAAATGCAACATTTTGTTATAATATTATACCGATTTTTAATGCCTTAGAATCTGAAATGGCAACAGCATAGAGAAAAATAAGAGTGGATTACTATTTGTACAAGCTATAGATTAATTACTTACCAGGAAGCCGAAAGAGAAATTGCCGATGACAGACAGGGATATCGCAACAGCAGAGAGCTCAACATTGCCAATATGGCCAGCAAAGATGTTTGTGAATAAGTTAATACCATAGTTGCACAACATGTTAAAGATTATTGGCCCTGCAATCACCCAAAGCTTTTTGCTCTCCACAAAACATACGTTCTTGGCATCTTCAAAGCTTCTTATCTGTTCATAATCTCCACCAGAGCCACTAGTAGAGTTATGGACATCAGCTGTTGCAGTTTCCATGTCTGAAAATGCATGATTAACCATTTGTTCCTTGCTTTCTTGGTCAGGTATCATAATTAAGATTATATAAATTTATTTTCATCATTGTGAATCAAAATTCAATTTTAAACTGTTTGATTCATCATTCCTTTTCAGTTATACAATTAATATAGATACATATAGAAGTACAATATTCATATACATATTGTACATTGATCAGAATATATACATATATTCATTGAATAAATATATGAATATATACTTATATTCATATATTCATCAAAATGTAAATATAAAATATGTAATAATAATAATAAATAAATAAATAAATAAAACATCTAATCGAATTCTCTTTTGAATGAATTATATATATGAACCTTTTTTCTGAGGAATATGTGTATATTTTTTTCTTTGAAAAAAAACTATATGTATATATATATATATATATTCAAATAAATTCATATTTTCGAACAAGTATAATTTGAAGTTTGTATATATATATACATACACATCTCGTATTATATATTTAATGTTTTAATTTAAGCATGAATGAAAGAAAATGGCTTTAGAAAATAATTTAATATAGAATAAAGATAAAAATAATCTAGAACATTAGATTTGCTAAGTGTGTGATTGTATTTTTACTTAAGAATATATATATATATATATATATATATATATATATATATTCTTGACATGTTTTTGATAAGAATGACTTGACATGTTTTTGTCAATTTATGATGTGTTTATATGACATATCATGCCACCTATAATGAAGGCCACAAATCTTAAGCCTTAATAAGGTCTAAAATCATTTTCCAATTGATAATATCTCCCCCAAGCAAGCTACGAGTCATAGAATTTGTACCCTCGTTTTTTAGGTATATTTAAGTGTTTAAACACTTTGTTTGGGAGTTTAAGGTCTATTACATTCTTTCTGAGTGTTTAAACACTACTATGTGGGGTGACCTTCTTGGGTCCAGGTTAGCACCTGACATCATTTTTGGTGCCAATATCAAAATATTTCATCGACTAAATTATATTTTTGTTGGCTAAAGTCAACTTTAGCCGACGAAATTTAATTTCCGTCTGCTAAAATAATTTTTTCGTCGACTATAGTCTGTGAACTTTAGCTGACGAAATTAGGGTATTTCGTCGGTAAAGTATCTTTCACTTACAAAATTACACTACGGATATTTTGGTGTCCGATTGACTATTGTGATACCAATCTAGAAGCGGAACGGTCGTACGAGTTCGTTTAAGGCTTCAAAATGCAGTTTTTCTAACCACTTAACACACGAAAATGCCTATATCTGCATCTATATGAAGTATTTTGGTTGAACCTTCAACATAACAAACTGTCACCATGATGAGACGCAACTGCCCATCTAAAAATTTTGAAACATTTATTCTTCGATGATAGGGCTCTCCATAGGGATAAATAACAGTAAATAGTAGGCGTGTTGTGATTCTGATGATCAAACTTCACAACTGAAAATCCGACCGTCTAATATGATCATTATATCGAAATATGTCTATAGAAAAAAATTCAACTTGATCCAACAAAGTTAAGGACTCGATATTTACGGTCAATCTCGTAAGTCAAACCCCTAAACGCATGGAAACGGTTATTTGACTGTCTAAATTACGTATTTTTCCTGACACTACCAGAAAAAAGACTATAGCCGACGAAATATCTAAAAACAGGCCGACGAAATTTTTTTTCGTCGGCTAAAGTGGACTTTAGCCGACGAATTTTTTTATCATCGGCTAAGTTAAAATTTTGTTGCTAAAGTGAAATTTTAGCCGACGAAAAAAAAATTTCGTCGGCTAAAGTGCTTTTTTGGTTGGCTATAGTATGTGAACTTTGAAAAGTTTAGCCGACGAAATTTGAAAAGTTTAGCAGACGAAATTAGGGTATTTCGTCGGCTAAAGTAACTTTTAGTTACAAAATTGCACTACAGATATTTCGGTGTCCGATTGACTATTGTGATACCAATCTGGAAGCAGAACGGCCGTACGAGTAAAACTCATCGCTAATGCCATGACATATAGGCTTTTTTGGCCATCCGAGTTCGTTTAAGGCTTCAAAATGAAGTTTTTCTAAACGCTTAACACACGAAAATGTTCATATCTACACCTATATGAGGTATTTTGGCCGAACCTTCAACACAACAAACACTCACCATAATGGGACGCAACTGTCCATCTAAAAATTTTGAGACATTTACCCCTCCATGATAGGCCTCCCCATATAGATAAATAATGGTAAATAGTAGGCATGTTGTGATTCCGGTCATCAAAATTCACAAACAAAAATACGACCGTCAGATATCATCAATATGTTGAAATATATCTTTGGTAAAAAATTCAACTTTATCTGATAAATTTAAGGACTTCATCTAGACGGTCAATCTTGTAAGTCAAACCTCTATATTGTATTGACTGCAACTATCGGCACCGAGACTTTACCGGAATTACGTGATTTTTCAACCGTAGGCGTATTTCACCATTCCGGTCATATCTTATTTCACGACTTTTTTGCGTTTGAAGTTTCTACGTACAGTTTGTTTTAGAAACGAAACATTTACTTAAAGCTTAGTAAACAAGTTATACAACATTAGTACGCATGTTGTGATTCCGATGATCAAAGTTGAGAAACAAAATTCCGACCGTCAGATATGATCATTATGTTGAAATATGTATATAGGAAAAAATTTAACTTAATCTGACAACGTTAAGAGCTCGATCTTTACGGTCAATCACGTAAGTCAAACCCCTTAATGCACGGAAACGGTCATTTGACTGTCTAAATTACGTATTTTGCCCGGACCTTCAACTGAAAATAGTTTCAAATCGATGAGACACAACCAGTGGTATAAAAATTTTATGAAAAATAACTACCGGAGATAGGGCTACCTCTAGGGAGAAAGAATGGAAAATTGAGTTAACCGCAATTATCGGTACCGAGACTTTACCGGAATTACGTGATTTTTCAACTATAGACGTATTTCACCATTCCTGTCATATATTATTTCACGACTTTTTTTCGTTTGAAGCTTCTACGTATAGGGTTTAGGGTTTTAGCCGATGAAATTAGGGTAATTCGTCGGCTAAGATTAAATAAATAAATAAATAAAATAAATAACTATAGCCGACGAAATTAGGGTATTTTGTCGGCTAAGATTAAATTAATAAATAAATAAAATAAATAACTATAGCCGACGAAATTAGGGTATTTCGTCGGCTAAGGTTAAATTAATAAATAAAATAAATAAATAACTATAGCCGACGAATTACCCTAATTTCGTCGGCTAAAGTTAATTAAAAATTCAAATTTTTTGGCGGGGATTTTTAAAATTTTTCGACTAAAGTTCAAAATTTTCTATATCTTTCATTTTTCTCCTCCTCCTCCTCTTCATCTTCCCTCCTCCTCCTCTTCATCCTCCCTCTCCTAACCTTCTCCTCCTCCTCCTCCTCCTCCTCTTCATCTTCCCTCCTCCTCCTCTTCATCCTCTCTCTCCTAACCTTCTCCTCCTCCTCCTTCAAATCCCTCCTCCTCATACTTCTCTAAATTCTCCTCCTCCTCTAAATTCTCCTCCTCCTTCCTCTCCTCTTCTCCTCCTCCTCTCCCTCTCCTAACCTTCTCCTTCTCCTCCTCCTCTCCTCCTCCTCCTCCTCCTTACTCCTTTTTCGGTGTAAAAACGAAAAAGAAGTAAAAATTTTAATCAAAAATACAATAAATTTAAAAAGAAAAAAAATATGAAAAATTTTTTTAAAAAAAAGAAAAAAAAACTATAGCCGACGAAATACCCTAAAATTCGTCGGCTAAAGTTTTTTAAAAATAATAATTACATAAAAAAAATAATAACTTTAGCCGACGAATTTTAGGGTATTTCGTCGGCTATAGTTTTTTTTCTTTTTTTTTTTAATTTTTTCATATTTTATTAAAATTCATCGGCTAAAATTAAAAAAAAACTATAGCCGACGAATTACCCTAAAATTCGTCGGCTAAAGTTTTAAAAAAATAATAATTACATAAAAAAATAATAACTTTAGCCGACGAATTTTAATAAAATTCGTCGGCTAAGATTAAAAAAATAATAATAATAACTATAGCCGACGAAATACCCTAAAATTCGTCGGCTAAAGTTAAATAAATAAATAAAAATAATAGCTATAGCCGACGAATTTTAATAAATTTCGTCGGCTAAAGTCCAGAAATTAAGCGACGAAAAATTTATTCGTCGGCTAAATAAATGACTTTAGCCGACGATGGACAGTAATTTCGTCGGCTATAGTGTTGGTCGACGGATTTTGCCCGACGACGTGTCGTCGGCTAAGAATTTAGCCGACGAAATTTAAGGTTTAGCCGACGAAAAAATTTAAGGTTTAGCCGACGCAACCAGTGGTATAAAATTTTTATTTTATTTATCATAGCATAGCCGGCTAAACATTATGGTATTCGTTTGTGAATGTTTAGGATTTTAGCCGACGATATTTATTAAAATTCGTAGGTTAAAATTAAATAAATAAATTAAATAAATAACTATAGATTAAAATTTGTTGGTTAAATAAATAAATTAAATATATAAAATATAAATTTAAAATATAAAACACGAAATATATTAAAATTTATCGGTTAAAATTAATTAAATAAATAAAATATAAGAAAATCTAAACTTTAAAATATATAAGGCCTAACGATTCACGATGGAATCTGTCCGTGAATCACATATCACTCTTTCTCTAAAATCATTGTGTACTTGTCTCGTCGTCTTCTTCTTCTTCGTTCTTCGTCCTCCTTTCAGATCTAGGCGAGCTCCGTCCATGGCGTCCAAGCGGATCTTGAAGGAGCTCAAAGATCTCCAGAAGGATCCTCCGACCTCATGCAGCGCCGGTACGGTCACTTCTCCTTCAGATTTTCATGCTCTCATGATTTTCTCTTTTTCGAAGCTCCATCTTTGAATTTGTGCTCATCTGCTTTAGTGAAGTATTGGATTTTGTTATCGGTTTTTGATGGGTTTGAGTGGAAGTGACTGTGTGTGCGGTTAGCGAGGAGTGAAGTGAAGTTGATTAGGAGAGCT